>CM048824.1:6150000-6790000 GCA_026586065.1 Dioscorea zingiberensis
ATTAACATACTAGCTTATTTTTCGATATTCTTTCCATCCATTTGGTTGGAAATCCTTAAAATACTGTGCAAGTGGCCAAATTTGACGCGACCTTACTTGCACAATAATCCTGCTGGCCTAATAACATCATCCCCTATATATATATATATATATTGAGTCATGACTAAACCCGATTAAGGGTGAGGGTTTATTATATTCACATGTATATTTATACTGAGGGGTATCCCGTCTACCAGATATCGACGTAGAGCGCTGAGCCACATCAGGAAGGGCACGGAGTTATCGAGTATATCCTTGATACAGGTAAGTACTCTTGGCAAGTTCCCACTCAGTGATTGTGTACTTCTTTAATTTTTTTGTTACCATGTTTTAGCATACTTCTTTGAAATCCCTTTATTTTGCTTTATTGACTATATATACACATATCTGTTCTCTTGACTTGTTGGATATTTTTTCCATGATTGTGTATGCATGTCGATGTGTTGGCATGCATTTATGTGTGTTTGTACTTGCTGAGTATGCCTATCTGTTGACCATCACGTGGCCGTGGAAACATGTGAGCTTGTGTGCTGGTTGGATAGGTATATGTCAGCTGTTCTTGGGGATTCAAACGCCCGGTACATTGGAGTGACGCTTCGGTAGGGCGGTAAGGGTCGCAGACACCCTGGTGTCCTAGTAGCTCATGCCAGAGGGAGGATGCTCTGGTATTTTAGCCCATCAATGGGACGATTCACTAACTGTGTTGACATGTACGAGAGGTAACGCTACCGACTTTCGACCGAGGGTCAATTTCAGCTCAGGTTGATGACTAACTGGGGGATACTTAGAGAGTCTTTCTAGGATCTCTCACTTTGAGCTTGAGTTTGGTAGTGGTTGATAGGGAGTCCCTAACATTGATAAACTCTTTGGGGTAGGTTTGAGACTCTCGGATTGAAATACTACGTGTAGTAGAGAAAATAAATATATAAAATTTTGGGGACTAAAATGTAAAATGGGCTGATGCTTATCTTAACCTAACTAAATATTGTTACAAGTCCTTTTATTTATCCCCTCTCACTTGCGCGACCGCTCTCACCCGAAACCCTAATCCTTTTCGTTCTCTCTTTCTCTTCGAACAGAGGGGGTCGATCCAGAGTCACGATAGGGGATCTTGCTTTCCGTCCTCCTCTCGAGTTTGATTCTCTGGCTTATGTAAGTTTCCCCTTGATGACTTCAAGTAATAATTTTTAGGAGTAATTCCCTTACTAAGTAAAAGTCGTTAGATCTGGCCTCTCATTGTTCCATCTGTTGATCCATCTCCATTAAGTCCTGCAATTCTTCTTATTGTATATAGTGTTTATGTAGTAAATATGAGTCAGGAATATTATGAGTGGGGTTGGACATGGGTTGGACTGGGCCGGGTCTGGGCTGGGCTAGACTCAAAAAAACAGCCCATGCGTTTGGGCTGGGCCACTTTCGGGTCAAATTTTGTAAGCCCAAACCCGACCCATCAGAATTTTGTTTGGTATAGGCCCATCCTAGTCAAACCCAAAAATAAAATAATTTTATCTTTTTACTAATAATATAAATAATTAAATAAAACATATATTAGACTATTATATAAACAAGTAGAACATAAAGAGGACTAGGATTTTGGTGTTTTACTTTTCAGATTTTTTTAACTATTATTTTTTATCACATATAAAGTATACGGCTTGACTCAATAACTTCTCATAATATTTAAGGGTTAATAAAAAAGAGAAACGTTATTCTCTCCTTGGTTTTCATTGTTTCCAAAGCATTAAACATGACCCATATATATATATATATATATATATATATATATATATATATATATATATATATATATATATATATACGAGTAATTTGGTACTATCTTGGTAGGCCTTATCATTTGTCACAAGTCGCGATTAGTAGCCTCATTTTGGCCCGCTTGTATAGTATTTTGAGGAAATCCAACCATATGGATGGAAAGAACATCGAAAAATAAGCTAGCATGTCAATTTTCATACAATTTGGGAACTTGTAGGGTCTTCATCTTGAATGATGAAATTTTGGACCGGTAAGATTTATATAAATTTTCACTCGTTAAGATGAAGACCCTACAAGTTCCCAAATTGTATGAAAATTAACATGCTAGCTTATTTTTCGATGTTCTTTCCATCCATACTGTTGAAAATCCTTAAAACATTGTGTAAGTGCCCAAATGAGAGGCGACCTTACTTGCATAGTAATCCGGCCGGCCTTATAATATCATACCCGTATATACATACATACATATATATATATATATATATATATGGATGATAGGATCAAGCCGGTTGCACTTGTGGCCGGCCTGATCCTATCATCCCCCATATCTAATATATATATTAAAACATATATATATATATATATATATATATATATATATATATATATATATATATATATATATTATATTTTATATATACTATGTATATCTATATGTATTTATGTATATTTTTGTGTGTTTTCTTTTACATATATGTAATTATTATAGATATGTATAGATATATAACTGAATTTTCAGGATAAGATAATTTAAAAAGTAGATATATGTAAAAAAACAAAAAAACAAAAATATACATAAATACATATAGATATACATAGTATATATAAAATATAATATATATGTTTTAATATATATATTAGATATAGGGGATGATAGGATCAGCCGGCCGCACTTGCAGCCAGCCTGATCCTATCATCCCTATATATATCTAAATGTGTGTGTGTGTGTGTGTGTGTGTGTATTTTTTGTTTTATTTGTTTATTCGGGCCCGACCGGGCTGCGCTGGGTCCAAATCTATATAACCCAAGTCCAGCCCAAAATATAATTGGGCCTGCTTATTTTAGCCCAATCCAGCCTTTTTGGTCATTTTCCTAAGCCCATACCTGGTTGGTTTTTTTTTTTTTTTTTTGTGGGGGGTGGGGGGGGGGGGGGTTCGGGCCAGCCCATGGACCACCCGGCCATGTCCACCCCTAATTATGAGTTTTGATTTCATACTTGTAGCTCTGTTGAATTCATTAGGCTATCACAGGTTGATTAATTGCATTTTAATTCCTTTGTACATGCTTCTAATAGCTTCTAGCAAACCAGTTTATTTATTTTTATATTCATAGAATTTATTAAAAGGAGAGGTTTGGTAATAGGTGCAGATTATGGTTGGTGTCTACCATGTGACTAGTGGTAATGCATGTGTCACGCCCCGACCCGATTTTTGGGACCTCCGAGACGTGAGTAGACCGACCGTAACCAAGTAAAGCACACCTCACTCGGATACAAGGCCTAAGTAAGTAACAGCAGATAATGTAATAACAAAATAATAAATCTTAAATATCAATTTTGAAGAGTCCCAACGGAAATAAAATAAAAATTGTCCAAATGCCCTAATGCCCTATAGAAAGTCAGGCCCTATAAGGGTCCTACAATAATGTCTCTCACACACAATGAAAAAAGAAAAGAGATCCTCAGACCTCTGCAAGCTAACCCGACCCTCGATCGGCTCCTTAGCTTAAGTCTCCTACTCCTCAGGATCTGAAAAAGAAAGAACAAGTCTGCGAGCTTTCGAATAGAAAGCCCAGTAAGTACCCCTGCGGGGTTCATATAATCATCATAATATCAATAAAATGATCATCAAATCAAGCAACGGGGACACACCCCTCAAAGCTATCTCTCGAAGTCTACCACAAACAACCACAACGGTACGACCCCTAACTACAACAGCTCTCAAGCTCTGCATCGAGTTTCAAAGGAAAGCTCGACAAACATCTCCCCAGGGTAGCATCATCAGAAATTTGCTGGAACTCGAACCTCCGGTCGTACGGCCCTCAGGTCGTATGTCGGTAGCGCCACCTCTCGTACTTGTCGACACGGCCAGCGAATCATCCCCTCTGACAGGCAGGACAACCAGAGTATCGTCTCTCTAGCATGGCAAGCCAAAACGCCAGGGTGTCCCGTCCCTGAGCGTTCCCCAAACGGAGCCCCCACGCTTCAGTGAACCTGGGCGGAACTGTGATACCCTGATTGTAAAATCCAGGATTTTAGGGGTTAAATTTTTTTTTTAGCTATTTGCTTTAATTATGTGGTTAAAAAGGGAAGATTCCTAAGTTGGATTATAATTTAGGATTTTCGATTTGTTTTAAGGAATTTCTATGAATAGTAGATTTTTAGTTCTCGTTAATTATTTTTATGAATGGAAGAATTCCCTAAACTTGGATAATTGGAATTATTGGGATTTAATTGGATTTAAATCTTGATTTAGTTTATTGGGGTGATAGAGGACTGATATGTGAATTCATAAATTATGAGGACTTTATGGGAAATTCTAATTGTCTCACAAAGAGATATGGACAGGGACCCCGATGAGAATTTCGAGAGTGTGGGGACCAAAGGAGAATTGACACATCCCTCATGAATTAAAAACAGTGAGGGGTTTGTATATAATTTTAAGTAAAGAAAGGACTTAAGTGCAAAAGGACATGATGTGATATGATATGGAAATTATTATAATATATATCATACAAATTTAAATTTGGATAAAATGGCTGCAGGATTGATGGATGATTGGATATATATATATATATATATATATATATATATATATATATACGATTTTATCTTCAACTATTAGATAAATTTTAATTAAACTCTTAATATATATATATATATATATAATGTGCATATGTTTTATATAACAGATATACATGATTAGTGAATTATAATCATTGTTTTGAAATAAAAAAAATAAAAAAATAAAAAGAGGCAATGGCTGCCATTAATGATGATTGTGAAATTTTCTTTAAAACACGTGGAAGTGGCAGGAGATTAAAGGTAGAATAATAATATTAAATAAAGAATGTATCATGTATGCATGTGTGGTGGGGTTGGATTTAAAATCAAAACGTGTGAGAGAGAAACGGTTTCGTCCTTCTTATCGCAAGAGTTGCACGTTGAGGAGGAAATCACGGCCAACAGCGATACATGCTCGATCCTTTCCGCGTGATGGTCAAAATTTGTGGAACGTAATCCCCTCCAAATATTCCACGAGCTTCTATTAAAACATAAACACCCAAACCCTAATCACAGCCGCCTCTTTTCAGCGGAGGTGTTGAGAGAGAAGGGAATAGAGAGACAAAGGAGGGGGCGGCGTCGGAGCTCAACCAAGATCGCCATGCGGGGCCGCCATCCGGTAAGTTCTCTCGCTTCTGAATACCTGTACACATGATAATCATGCATGGTTATGGGCTTCATTGATGGTTAGATGAGTCTCCTGTGTTAAAGAAACAACTAGGAGATGGGATGAAGATATACTTCATTAAGTATTAGGAATGAAACCAAGAGTTAGGCATGAACTCAGAGGGGTATTCTCTTGGAGATTGAAATACAAGTCTGTGCATGTGTGATTGTGTATAACAATGTTAATTTATGATGAGGTTCCAAGGTGGAATGAGTAGGAGAAACACATTGTGTATGTGTGTAGGTATAGTCATTCACAGATTGTATGAATAAGTTCTTCACAGATGCATGACTGGGTATTTAGTGATGAGTCTGTGAGGATGATCTATATTAATTCAGGGATTAACAATAAGGGTCAGAGGTTAGGAAGGAGAGTTAGTTATATGTGTTTATTGTGATTCAAATCATTTGACTCAGTAGTAATAAGGTGCTGGGACTAATGCTTGTAGAGTAGAAAGGGAGAGATGTTAGAGTATGGACTCTAAACTAATACCTGGGCTAAGGAACCAAAGACAGGTCCATTCATCGTGGAGGGTGAGTGAAGAAGATGGTGATAGATGATGTCGTGTGAGCCAGTATGGTTTAGATAATGATTAAAGAATAAAGCATGGTCTTGGTTTGCTATGTTTTTATTTCTGGGTATGGTTAATGAAAGTTATGGAAAACTTGAGTGTTGGTCTTATGCATGGGCACCTGGATCATCTAATGGTGTTATGGGTTGGTTTGATATAATCACAACTACACTTAGCCAAGTTGGTGAGGATAAAGAAAGTGGGTTTGTAATGTTAGATTGATCAAATCCAATGAGTTGGGTCCATTGTAATATCAAATTGATTTAGTCAAGGCCAAGTAAATAGTAAATGGACCAGACTAAGAAGGTCAAGTATGAGCTCCTATTGATGAGTTGTATTCACTTGGGTGGTGTTTGTTAGGGGTTGGACCCACTTAGTTGAGCATGCATATTAGTAATAGTCGAATCTACATGCGTTTGTTGAGATTAGATTTGTGTTTACCAGATATCGACGAGTAGCGTGGAGCTTCGTCGGGATAGATACGGATCGGTCGGTAGGTTGGATTGCGAGTAAAGGTAAGTGACTCTTGCCTAGCTCCTACCCAGAGATGGGTTTCTTTGGCATTCTTATTACCTGGTTTGGTATATTCTTGATTGTTATCATGATTGTGCTTGTGGTTATGATCTGGATATCTGTTGTTGATTCCCGGTATACATGTTTTGTTTGATGTTTTCCACATCTGTGATTGGTTGTTTGGACAAGTTGTTTTTGGATGCTCACTGAGCATGCCACCGTGGACCGGGACATTACTGTGCGACTCATGGTGCTTGTGTTTAGGTGGGGTTGGTATGTCTCAAAGATCGGGTATGCGTACTCAGGAGCATAGCCACCTGTCGTCCGACACTTGACCATTGAGGCACACGGCACTTGTGCTGACCGTGGAGGTGTGATTGGTCGGGCTTAGGAGGCCCCGTTTGATTGACTTATTGTGTTGACTGTTTGTCTTGATTTGTCTATCTTGACTATTTGGACTGTGCTTATAGTGATTCTTCTGCAGGGTACTTACTGAGCTTTCCTTTCGAAAGCTCACTTCACTTTTTTTTTCTCTTCCAGGTTAAGAGGAACAGATGACTCAGGGTTGGAGCTGCGCATGGGACTGGGATAGGTTGGAGAGGTCCGAGGACCTCAGGTTGTGTGAGAGTTTCACTTGTAGGACCCTTATAGGGCCTGATTTTGTGTCGAGCTTTGTAGGGTACCTGGAACCCTTCATGATTTTAATTCCGTTGTATGACTCTGATATTGTTCTTTATTATTAATGAACATTTGATTATTATTGTTATATGCTTATCATTTTTAGGCCTTGTATTCGATTGGGGCTCGTCTCCTTTCGAGATGACCCGATCTGTCGGCGTTCAGGTCCACAGGCAAGATTAGGCTACACTGATTTTTTTGAATTAATATAATAATAAAATAAATAAAAATAAAAATAATGTTGGATTTAGTAAAATGGGAAAAGTTTGGGGGTTAAATAAAAAAATGATAAAAGAAAAAAAATCAAAATAAATAATAAAATAAATGTGATGTTTCATGGAAGCTTCTTGATTTTGGAAAAAAAACATCACCACCTTCAGCCTTCAAATAAAAATAAGAATTATATATATATATATATATATATATATATATATATATATATATATATATATATATATATATATTATTTTTCTCTATTTAAACACAGCTCGCCAGCCAACTAAGGGGGGAGAAAGAGAGAGAAGGTTAAGAAAAGAAAAAGAGAGAGTGAAAGAGAGAAGAAAGAGGAGAGAGAAAGAGATAGAGTGAGAAGGAAAAGAAGAGAACGAGAGAGAGAAAGAGTTGGCAGTGAAGAGAAAAGGAAAGAATGGAAAGAGAGAGAAAGAAGAAAGTGAGAAGCAGGGAGAGGAAGAGAAATAAAATAAAAGAGAGAAAATTTTGATATATTTTTTGTTTTATTTTATAATCTTGTTTAAGAATCCGGATTGATTAATTTAGAGGGAACTCTACCCGTTTAGCTATAGCACCTACAGTAGTTGGGAAGATTTAACCAAAGTAGGAGGATTTACCAGATGAGTTGATAGTAGATGAACTCCAATATTTTGACTTGTTTGTGGTGAGTTAACAGCAAATGAACTCCAATATTTTGAATTGTTTGTGGTGAGTTGACTGTAGATGAACTCCAGTATTTTGACTTGTTTGTTAGGTGTTTTATCGATGTTTTTATCGATGAATTATGAAAAGTGGTATTTTTGATATGTACGTGTATTTGCTTCTAGTAGAGCCAATGTTTTATGTTTCATATATTAATTAGTGTCTATGTCACCTATGCACCGGTTGAAACATGCCTATATCGGGGCTTAGGTCCGTGGGACCACCATGTTTAATGTATGCAGCCGGGGAGGCTAGTTATGTGAATGGAATTATGAGCACCGGTAGTGCTGTTGAGATGGGGTGCATACGGACTGGTACTATTGATATATTTGTGATTTACATGAGTTTGTGACATGATTATGTTAAGATTTATGCACGTATGTCCAATGTAAATTTTGTTATGTTTTGACAAATATATATGTTACACAAGCTATTATTTTTTTAATGAACCCTGGTGCAATGTTAGTCTCTCACTGGGCTAGTTTTAGCTTACAATTCCCACCATTTCAGTGTACAGGAACAGATCAGGGTAGCCGACCTAATTGACGTGAAGTGGTACGCATATGGAGATTGACGTGACTGTTAAGTGTATAGCTGGCTCTGAGTAGATGTAGACTATAAAATTTATGACTAAAATTATTTCATTTTCAGTTGTAAGTATGGGAATGTACCTAATCTCTGAACATCTAAACTAAAGATCCTATGGCATGTGTAATTTAATAATCAGTACTGTATGATTTTAATAAAAAGTTAACTATATTTGCTATGAAAACTCGGGATGTTACAGGAAGACCAATAACAAATCAGGGATACCAACATTTTGAAACAAGTCAAACATGCTTAACAAAATTTCAAACAAATCAAGAAAGCATGAATAATCTCAACAAAACAAGACAACAATATCATCAACAAGATAATGACAAAGCCAAAGAAAACTCCGAAGAGTGGGTACGAGGCAAATGTACTTACTTCAACAATGACGTCCGGGATTACTCAGCAAAAAAAAAAAATCCTCTTGTCACGTTTCTATGTCGCAACCTGATAGTAAAAGCTATATCAGTAATGGCAACATCTTAAAATCTCTAGTTGAACATGCATAATGCCCAAGTCAGGCCCAAGTCTATCTTGTGGGCCTTCCCTTGTATTCCATACTATTTTCCTTATTTTTCTTGGCTCGGCTTAGAGTGATCTCCCTTAATTGATTAGATCTAACCATCTATTCAAGTAAGCTGAGATAGCCTGGTGGCTAAGGCCCACTATTCCTATTGAGTGGTCCCTGGTTTCATTCCCTCTTCTTGCCTTTTATTCTTTAAATTTCTGCCCCTTTATTAATTAAATTCCTCTGTTCAATCCAAAAGAACTAAATAGCATAATGGCTAAGGCCCATCAAACCTAAGTGAGAGGTCTCTGGTTCAATCCCCCTTTCTTCCCCTTTTGTTCTTTTTGTTCTCTTTTTAATTGATTTGATCTAGTCAACTTGGTTTTTAAAATAGATCCAGACCTAATCTACTAATCCAATCCAACTTAATAGACCAAACCCAACCAACTAGATTGGGTTTACAATTTCAGACCACATTAGCCAGACCCAACCTATTAACAATTTCAACTTGGTTGAACTAAACCCAAGTTCAATTGACTAAACCCAACCACCAATCTTGATCAAATCAATTTGTAATTTATTAGTGACCAAACCCAACCCAACATTAGTTGATTAAGCCCATTTCTACTTGATTGGACTCAACCACACTTTAATCTCATTAAACAACTTGATCAATCTTAACTAGTTAATTAAAATAATTTATTTTTATTTAACAATTAATCTAATTGTTTCTCTCTTTGTTTTTCTACCTCAGTTGAGCCTCGTCAGAGCAGTAGAGAGCCTGGCCCTTCTCGGTGGTCGCCGACGATCACCTGGGTAGCCTGAGTCATCATCACCCTATCCTCCCCGCTAGCCAGAGACAGACGGGGTAGCGCTAGCTCCATCTAGGAAAGAGGTGGTAGTCTCCCATCCTCCGCTCACCGAAGTATTGACAACCTCCTCCAGACTCCCTTCTCCACTGGGTGCGGCCCCTCGATGACGCCGGAAGGTGCACTCAAGAATTCCTAATGGCGTATACTCCTATTCTATGTGTGCATGCATGGTTTCATCTCTACGATAACTTCACTGTAACTTTACGGGGGGCTAGGAGCACTTACCGGTGAGCGACGGTGTCCCAAGGCGCCTCTGTGGAGCTTCTCGTCGCCTTTTGGTGATCTTCGGAGTCCTCCGCCCTCTTCTCCAGCTGCCTCATAAAATTCCCGACATCTGTCATTGATCCCCAGCTAGTGGTAGACGTCCAGTACTTCTCCTCGTTGATTTCATTGGTGGCGTTAGGGTTCTGGTCTTTGGTCCTTGTTATAGGGCTCGCGATCGCAATTGCAAACCCCTAAATTTGGAGCTGATATCATCCCCTTCCATGTTTAACCAGCGTTCAAATAACTTCCTTCCAGGCGGCCCGGTGATCGTGGAGGAGAAGACGACGAGCGGTGGAGCGCGCGTGGAGAAGAAACACAGCTCGTGCCTCGTGATCGAGTATATCTCACCGAACAGTCCCGATTAAATGTTGTAATCAAATGGCTTTCATCTTAATTTTATGCCTCGGATCGAGCATTCTCCTTTGATGTTCAGTCGAGATCGTATCTCGATGAACGACCAAATATCTCGCAGTTACCTCGAACTTAAAGGAATCCTCATATTGAGGGCTTGGATCAGTTCTATCAAATGAAAAGAAGCAAACTATTGAGATTAAACCCATTGCCTCACACTTAAAATAGACACGAGATAAGAGGTCGAGATCCTTTCGCGATTAGCGGTTGGATCCTCTCCCTATGCCTCAAACTTAAGAGGCTGAACACGATGGATGGTCACAATTGACTCCATATGATGAGAGATATCGTGCGGATTCGATTTAATCCAGTGCCTCGAACTTAACCGATGATCATAGATGGACGATCCTCTGATGCCTGCACCGTGGGAGCGTTTGTTCCGTTATCTCATCAGCCGAAACAAGCGATCAGATCACAATCTTGTGATCAGCATGCTTTGATTCTTTAAATCTCAACCGTCTGTTCTTTCTCAACACACTCTCTGCATGATTTTCCTGACATTTGCAAATAACACCTTGGACTTTTACACACTTCCATGCAGGTCCTTAAGCAGTGAGGGAGAGAGAATTTTCTTTAAGTCCTTGACTTTTCTGATTTCACATCCAGGTCCCTCTTCCTCTGAGTGAAGCCCAATTTCTTCCAAGTCCTTGGACTTCCTGAAATTATGAATTAATCCCCAATAGCCCCAATTAACTCCAATTAGGGTTTTTAATTATTAAACCCTCTTAATCAAAATAAATCAAGTTTTGGGGATTTATTTTAATTACCAAATTAATTAGAGGAAATTTTAAAGTCCATTATTCCAATAAAATCTTGGATTTTACAGCATGCCTTTAAGATGAAATGCAATAACTCAAGTAATATTGGTAGTTGTTAGAAAATGGGTTGAAAAATCTTTCCATTCATATCTAGATGTAATTTAATATTTCATACTTTGAATCAGGGAAGTCAAATGAAATCCTATTAGAGTTACTGTATATAGATACATATACTATGATTCACTTGTAATAACCGAATATTGTATGTGTAACCTAAATAAAGAAATTATTAAAAATAATTAATTGTTTATATATATACATATGGAAGTTATATATATCTTAATTACTAAAATTACTCATTTGCTTTTTAGATCGTATTATTGACCACAGCGGTTTCAATTGCGAGTAGATTAAACTTGGAGTTTGGAGGTAAGTTGTCCACCTATAAATTGAGTAATTTTTTTATTTATTATTATTTTATTTCATTGAAATTATTTTCACTATAAGTGATGGACTATTGATTTTCTCAAATATTTCAAAAAGAAAATCCTAAGCAATCTGTCTTTGTACAAAAAGAACCATGCATGTATGTGCGATTTAGAACTATTGACATCTCTTTGTTTGAAACAAGTTTTGATATAGCTATTTGTTTGATATGATTTATTGTTTCACAAAAGTCATTTTGATTTTCATATACGTCTCCAAATGGTCTATGTTTTGACCCATGTCAATGGGGGTTATACATTGACCATGTCGACACGTTTTGATTGTGAACTAATTCAACCGTGCTGTCAGTTATAATAGCAGCATTTTGTTTTACCGTGCTGTCGGTCACAATAGCAACCTTCTGTTTTCCCTTGCTATTGGTTATAATAACAGCCTTCTATTTCTGACTAGTACCACCATGGTTATAAGTGGTCATAACAACTTTGGGAAACACTATATTATAATTTTCGAGTACGAATACAGATCCTTGATTTTACGACTTGGTGTTTGTCTTCTAATGATACTATTATTGCAATCATTATGTTTGGATTCGTATCATTTCTGCAAATAAATTGTCATTGATTTCCTATCACTGTTTTATCTCTTATTACATTACTAAATCCTGCATGGTTAATTTTTATTTAGTGGATGCTTACTGAGCTCCCAAGCTCATTAATCTATGGACCTTTTTTTTTATCATGAGGAGTAGATAGATCATGGGTAGATGGGGTGTCCAGTTTCCCAGTCATTAGTATTTTTTTTGCAAGCTCTGTTATGTATTTAGTCATGTTAGAAATCTTGGTGTACTTCTTGGAACTTCTAGTGTATAATATTGGATTATTCGTTAATGTTATCTTTCAAATTTTAAGTATTAATATCTAGCTCCTTGTGTTATTATACTCTGATCAGGTTTCGAGGCCTTGCATACACAGTGGGGCCCATCCCCACACATATGAGGCCGGTCTGCCGATGTCCCAGATGGGTCTGGGCAGGAGTGACACGGATGTTGGATGGTGTGGGGCGTGGTCTCCACTTGATGGATTCAGTCATCTGACTTGTTGACTTTTCTTATTTGGTTATCATGTTTTTTATTGCTTGATCTCATTGTATTCCCTGCGGGGGTGCTTACTGAGCTTTCCTTTCCAAAGCTCACTCACTTTTTTACTTCTTTTTCATATCCTAAAGAGTAGCTAACTCTGACTCAGGAGCGGTACGTGGGTTGGAGACTTTTGCTGAGGTTTGCGAACCTCCTATTTTATTTGTGTGTGAGGATGGGACTCTTAGGACCCTGATAGGGCCTCTGATGTATTTGACATTTTAGGGTGTTGGACCTATTTCATTTCTTTCCGCTATGTAAACTTAGGTATTTTGGATATTTTAATTATGTTTTTCTTATTATATTTGATGATACTTATTGATTCACCTAGGCCTTGTATCCGGGTGAAGCTCGTCTCTACTTAGGTACGACCGATCTGTTATGTGCTCAAGGCATGGGGTTTGGGTAGGGGAGAGACATAGTCATTTCTCCCTTCTTGGCTTTGCCCCTGTTAGCGGAATCTCAAGGTATTTGACAAGTAAACTTTTAGCCATACAATTAAGAATTCCTGTCATTATTTCCGATGGGTATGTCGTTCCCTTTATTGGAATGAGCGAGCTTTTGTGCTAGTTAATTCGGAGCCCAAATATCCTTATATTAAGATAGAAGATAAGTTTCAATGTCCTCAAGTGTTCCAATTCGCTTGTGCTGAGAACAAGTTGGTCGTATGCATATTATAGGGAGATTACTTCTTCTTCATGTGACCCTCCTCCGCATTGGATCCCTCTAAAGAGATTTGCCCTATTTGTCTTTGGGAGTATTGCATAGAAGACATCATCTACAATGACAAAAAGTAGAGGTGATATATAAGGGGTCGCCTGTCTTAGTCCTCTTCAATGTCTCACATATCCTGTGGCCCTACCATTAATGATGAGTTTTAATTTTGATGTTGTGAGTATTCCCTTGATCTATAAGATCCACTTGGGGTTGAATCCTTGTGCTGCCAGCAACTCTAGTAGGAAGTCCCAATCGACCATGTTGAAAGCTTTCTCATTTTGGTGGCCAGTTTTCATTTTGTGAATTAGTTCTTCTGCAACTACTATATTGTCTTGAATACATCGCCCCTTGATAAACGCCACTTAGGATTAATTTGTCGACGAGCTTATTAATTACTTTTTGCAATCTAGTTGCCAACACTTTTGTGATGATATTTATTAAACAGTTTATGAGACTTATTGGACGATAATCTTTGGTTTTGACTGGTGTTTCGATTTTGGGGATAAGGAGAGGATGTGTGCCCAATTTAAACTTTCAAGCTATACACTGCCGTTATGGAAATTACTGAAGAGTTTCAGGATGGCCGACGGTAAGAGAGAGGGAGAGAGATCAACATACCGACTGTGAGAAAGAGAAGAGAGAGATCGGAAGGCCAGTTGTGATGGCAGCACGAGAGAAGAGGTGAGGGAATACAAAGAGAAGGGTTGGTTAGAATGGGGGCTAGGGAATGCGGGCGGTGGGTTTCCACACAAGTCTCAATGGGGAGAAGAAGGCGTTTGACTGACTCGGATGAGAAGTGGGCATGAGCCTATTAACCAGGCCCGACCCGCCATGTTTGGGTCGGCCAAAGGCTGACCCGAAACTGGCCCTTGCTACAGTGTGGACCCCAAAGCAAGGTTGACCTGGAACAGGCCCTTGCTACAGTGTGGACCCCCAGGGCCGAGTTGACCTGGCGGGCTCATCGGGTTATGGGTCAACTTTGAGTCACTCGGACCTGGCCCGGGCCACCCCAAGAATCGGCGGCGGGGGGTTGTAACCCACCGGTTCATGGGTCGGCCCAATGGTTTTCATTATTTAAAAAAAAATTAAAAATAATAAACAAGTCCTCAAGATTCGCACCACTGAATCAAACACTCCTATCGCTTTCTCACCCTCCCCGTCCACCACCACTCTCATCCTCCCAGCGATCACTCTATACACCATCATCACCCTCCTCGTTCCGATCTCACGTGCACTTCCGATCTTTTGCACCCGCCCACTACTCGCTATCATCATAACCCCGCTTCTCCTCCATGTGAAGGTATAACCGATGATCCCGCAGACACCGCATGTAGATGCAAAGTAGGAGGTAGATCAAAAGGAGCAAGAGACAGGCGCAGGAAGGAATCTCAGAAGCTCGTTGCCGTCAGCAGCGCATCGCGAGTGCTTAATTGGATTGAGAGCCCAACGGGACTTGATGCTGGCACGGTAATACTCGAATCGAGCGAGAGGATGAGGCGTATTTCATCGATGATCATTGTTAAATGACAGGACTGTGAATTACTATTCGGAGGGGCGTGGTCGCAGAAGCTCCGTCGACGGCGCCCTTATAACGTCACCTGAAACCAAGAGAAAGGTTAGTAAACCTTGCCTTGTTATGTATAGGTTCATATATGCTGATGGGATAATAAACATGTAAAGGATCTATGACCTAGATTCAAGGAAGATGAGGATGTTAAATGAATATATACTCTTTAGTTGTGTTTGTTTAAGATGGCAGGATTTGGTTTGCATAAGTATGTATGAATGTTAAGATGGTTGATGGAATCCTCTAAGAAGGAGATGATAGATAAAAGGTGGGTAGAGAGTGGGCTTAATTAAACCCATATCATTTTCCTATAAAGTATACACTAACTTTTAAATATAAACTACGTTGTGGTAGACTAATATATGGCGGAGTGATTGTTGATGTGGTTGTAGGTGAGGTGATTTGATTTTGGAGGTTTGGATAGTCTTGTGATCATGTGTGAGTGTGTGGCTAGTGTGGGGAACTTTGGGAAAGAAGCATATGGTGATTATTGGAATTTAATATGAATGGTTTAGAGTCCTTGAGGATTTATTTAAGTTTGAAGGAGTGGGTAGAGCACGTATTATATGTGCATAAGTTGTGTGTATCCAGAGTGTTGCAAGTTTGTATGAACATGGGATGGTGATAGAAACTAAGTTCATAGAAAAAAAAAAAAAAGAGGTCTTGTGGTCTTTGTTGCACATGTGTGTGTGTATAGACATAGTTTTAGAGGAGCTGTTAGTTGATAAAGTGGGTTGATGGCATACCTTTTGTGGTCTCAAATACTTTAATAGGATTGCAAGGATAGTAGGATAAGGCAGAGAGAGGGAGAGGTTATGAAATAAGTTAGAGCTTGTGAGCTCTCTGGTTAAGTGGTTTTGTTTATTTGTTTCAGAAAGTGTGCAAGTCTGGTTGGTCTCTATTACATGCCGGTGCGTGAGTTTGTATAAAGTGTGAACGTGTTTGGTTGAGAGATCGAGAAAGAGGGACCCATTAACACCATGGAGAATGTTGGTAATTCCTAGGTTTCAAAGGGTTAGATTATCACTGAAATTTAGGTGTTGGGATGTACTTCAAAGAACATGCATGAACTAGTTGGTAACACTCAATAGTTTAAGATGAGATAATAAATGGACTGGATTAGTCAAGATAGGTAAATCAAGTTAGTAAAAGTTGAGGTGATTAAGGGGTTGCAGTCTGGTTGTCCCTTTGGAGGAACAGCTCGGCAGCCTGTAATTAATCGGTAGGGATGTATAATATGCCGTTGGAAAGATGAGAAAAAGATCTTTCCAACGAACCTTAAATCAGCTCGATTAGGCTCCTGGATCAAAAGTTATGAGCTGTTCTTTGGGGCTGCGCAACAAATTCAGGAATTTATGAGTGTTTATGGTATTTTGGACCCTTGTGTTCATTTTGTGCTACTCTGATTTTATTTTGATATTTTATGGATTATGTTTTGTTATCTGTTGTACTTATTTAGGCCTTGTATCGAAGTGGGGCTTGTCTCTGCTTGGGTACGGCCGATCTGTTCATGTACCTGAGGTTTGGAACCCGGGTCGGGGAGTGACAGTGTATAAGGTTATAAGCATTTGTTCCGTGAAACCTATGACAAAATTTCTCAATAATATTTTTTTTTACTCTTAGTTAAATTTATTAAATAAAAGAATGTAATTTATCTATTTTATAAAAAAAAACTCTTAATTAAATACTTTTCAATTGGATGAGTCATTGTATGGGCACTTATGAAGACATTTTTGTCTGACTATTTTTGTTCGGAAAAAAACTTTGAGATCTAGAGACTAGAAGTACTTGTCCAAGAAACACTTATGAACACCTTATAATGCAAATGGTGAAACCAATTTTTTTCACCATTTGTGCTCTTTCTAAAAGTAAAAACAAACAATCAAAAATGTTTTTAGAGTTGATTAACTTATAATATATGTAGTTCTCACTATTAAAAAATACCAAAAAATAAACAATGCAAACAAGCTTTAAATAATTAATACTACCATATTTCTCAAATATTATTTCAGTTTCTCTCCCAACAATTTAAACTTAGCCCAACCTGGAAAATAGATTGAAGTAGTTTTTATTAGTCTTGATGCATGTATGCAAAAGCATAGAAAAACTATGAACTAGATTTTATTATTCTTTATGCATGCATGCAAAAGCACAGAAAAACTATGGCTTGACTAAGGTGAGATGTTTGCAATTGATCATGACCAGCTAGACTGATGAACATTGCCTGTGCGTGTGAGGGGGTGGGTTGACACGCCCCTCAAAGCTATCTCTTGGAGTCTACCACAAACATAAGCAACGGTAACGACCTTTATCTACAGTAGCCCTCAAGCTCTGCAACGAGTTCCAAAGGAAAGCTCGGCAAACGTCTCCCCCGGCCAGCTTCATCAACAACTGCTGGATCTCGACCCTCCGATCGTACGGCCCTTAGGTCGTATATCGGTAGCGCCACCTCACGTACGTGTCGACACGGCCAACGAATCATCCCCATTGACGGGCAGGACAACCAGAGTATCATCCCTCTGATATCGAAAGCCGAAACGCCATGGTGTTCGTCCCTGAGCGTTCCCCAAACGGAGCCCCCACGCTCCACTGAATCCGAGCGGAAGACCACAATAAATCAGGGATACCAACACCCCGAAACAGTCAATCATGCTCAACAGGAATCCAAACAATTAAGAAAGCATGAATGAACTCGACGGATCAAGGCAATAATATCATCAATCATGATAGTAACAATACCAACGAAATCTTCGAAGAGTGGGTACGAGGTGTATTTACCTCAAACAACGACGTTCAGGGTCACTCAGAAATCCCCCTCTGTCATGTATCTATGTCGAAACCTAATTATAGAATATATATCAGTATCGGCAACATCTCATAGTTTCTAGATGTATATGCATGATACTCTAATCGGACCCAAGTCAAACCGTATGGGCCTTCCCTTGTATTCTAAGTTATTTTCCTTTATTAAGCTTGAACCCACCCTTTTAAATAAAAACTACTTGTTCTCAGGTTAGGGTGTTCAACTACACTTGAGAGATCTTGGGTTTAAACCCGCTATTCCTTTTCCTTTTATATCTTGACTAGGTCTAGTTTTATCTCCCTTAACTGATTCGACCTGACTGTTTGTTCAAAGGAGCTAAGATGGCCTGGTAGCTAAGGCCTACTATACCCATTGAGGGGTCCTTGGATCTATTCCCTCCACTTGCCATTTATTCTCTTTTATTTTTTTTTCTCTTAACCTGGTTAGACCTAGCTTTAACTAGTCAAACCTGATTTACTCAACCAAAAATGAAACAAGGCCCTGGTGGTTAAGGCCCATCATGTTGGTGTAGGAGATTCTAGGTTCCAATCCCTCTTCTACAAATTCCCCTTTTTTTATATCCCTAACCTGAATCAGCTTAGCCAGCTCCCTTGACTGAACCCAACCCCCTTATTGGACTTGACCCGATCCATTAAGTTGGCTAAACCCGTTTGTCTAATCTGACTAGACCCACTTTAACTGATTAGCTTCAGCCCATTCCCAACTTAATCCAATTAGACTTGATTCACTAAACCAACTTGGCCCAATCGATTAATTTATTTCATTGAGTCCCTTCTACTTGATTAGGTCTAACCAACTAGCTACCTAACTCAATTAAATCAATTCACATCAATCAATTAGACCCAACCATGTTGATTGAATCAAGCCAACTTGATTTAATCTAAGTCCATTCCTTTTAAATACCGGTTCGACCTAACCATATACTAACTTTAAGCTAATCAATCTTCTCCCATGCCCCTGAGCTCGGATTGAGAGAAGAGGGTGGCGTCCCGCGTAGTGGTCGCCAGTGACACACGGGTAACCGGAGCTGTCCCCGTCGGGACGTCCTCCCTGTTTGGAAAAGCTCTGTAGATCGCGGTCATCTACTGGAGTGGAGGGCCGCAAGGTTCTCCACTTGTTCTTGTCGGGTACGCGGCTTCCCGGCCGGACTTCTCCCCTCTCTCTATCTCAGGCGCTCAGCCTCTCGACAGAGGACACCGAAGCCCACGGCGTCCTATACGATGTCTACCTTCTACATGCATGATCAATCTTATATAATACCGGACAGAAGGACTCACCGGAGAGTAGCTTCCCGTCGAGCTTCTCACGGCGAAGCTCGGCTATGCTCCATGTACTCCTCCGAGACGGTTACTGCTCTCTGCAAGATCGGGAATCTCCGCGCTTTTCTGGCTATATAAAAAAAAGAACGAAGGAATGAAGGATTTGAAGGATTGAAACTCCGGTGAGGTTCTCAGTTGCCTCACCGGCATTCTGGTTTCTCAGAGACAGGATCTGTCTTACCAGGAGTACGTCCCGTTGCTTGGACTCCTCGGTTCTCCTTCTTCTCTGGTTGTGATCATCGGAGAATATTCCCCTCCCTTCTTCCTCAAGCTCTCACGGTGGAGATGGTTCGCTACCTCTCAATCGCGGTGGTGCTGATCGTTGGCGGCTTCTAGGGTTTCTAGAGGTGCTGTCATTCTTGTAAGAGGCTCGCGAGGCAATTGCGGACGTGATTGTGGTCCTAGGGATCACGAGCAAATCGTCAACTTTCCAAACGTGGCCAGCGTTGATTGCGGTGGTGACGAGCTCACGCAGCGACGCTTGCTGGCGAAGAAGAGGGCATTGTTCGTGCCTCGTGATTGGTTCGATCGTATCCGACGGCGGTAGCTCCTCTTCGTGCCTCGGGCTCGTGATCCATCCGGATGAATAGCTCGAGATCGTTAAGCGACGAGCTGTTGGATCTGAATCAATCTCCTCGAACTTAATCGTTTCCCTTTGATGGATGGCTATGATTGTCCGTCAGTAGATGAGAGTAAACGTGTGGCTCGGATTAAGTCTAATGTCTCACACTCAAAACAAATCTGAGATGAGTGGTCATGATCGCTCCAATCAATTGAGATTACAGGAAGGGCCTGGATTTATTCTTTCACCTCGAACTTACGCATTCATCTGAGTCAATGGCTGGGATTATATCATCCTAACGAAAGAATGGAGGACCCATATCACTTCCTATGCCTTGAACTTATACTATATCTTGAGATCTTTTAATCGTGACCGTTAATTAATTTCCAAGTGCTTCTATGCATGGTTTTCTCATCACTTTCCGAATAAACCCTTGCCTTCTATACCATTTACATGAAGATCCCTTTCCTGAGAAAGGGGTAAACTTCTGTTAAATCCCCAAACTTTCTAAAATTACAAAATGGTCCATGGCAGCCCCAATTAACCCTAATTAGGGTTTTAATTTATTAAACCCTCCTTTTCCAATTAAGTTATGTTTGAAAACTTACTTTCATGACCACATTAATTAGAAATAATTTAAGATACATTTATCAAAATAATGGATTTTACAATATATATATATATATACACACACACACACACACACAAAGGTGTTAGAGTCCGTCCGGTCGCAAGTGCGGTCAGCCCACTCTAACATAACACCCAATAAAAAGAACTAAAAGCCCAATACTAAAACCCACCCTTGGCTGAGTGTTAGAGTGGGCCGTGCGGCCAGCCTGACTCTAACATTTGTGTGTGTATATATATATATATATATATATATACTATTCATTGCTACCATAACAATCTACAGAGAAAGTAAAGTGATTATCTTAAAAAACATTTATTATAACAAATAAAAAGAGAATTTTATATAAGACTAAGACCATGGTTAGAGTTTTTTTAAAGTACTTATCAAAAAATTAGGATAACAATTGTGGAGAAGTATCTCGGGGTCATGCCAGCTCCTTGGTTACAAACTTACAATAGACTACTCAAAGGAGTTGTTGAAATTAGGTTTGAGACTTTGCCCCATCTCCACATAAATGTGGCGAGTCTGTAGATGTGCTGATTGGGTTCTGGGTGTGACAACACAGGAAACAATGACCACATTGATGATGATGGAGTCATGGAGATGTGATCATTGTGGACCACATGATTAAAAGCTAACCAAATACAAAGGCTTTCAGGTAAAAAGAGAACTATGTATTTATGGACTTGAATTGCCCTCCCAACCATTTTAATGATCATCACCAGTCTTTTCATTTGATTTTCTCCATCTTTGGGTAAAAAAGAAAGGTACCGTCTATCCACTATCCATAATTAGTTGGCACAATGTCATCTCCAATATCAAATCACTTAATTCAAAGCAATAAGGTCAAGGTGTCAAACGGGCCGGGCCGGCACGGGCACGCCACGGCCCGGCCCGTTACGGGCCGTGCTAGGCACGGCCCGGACATCAGACGGTAGGTGCACGTACGCGGCCCGTCTAGGGCTCCGGGCCGACTACCACCGCGGGCGGCCGCGACGCGTACGTGCGCGTCGTGCCGACGCACGCACGGCCCGCGGCCCGGCTGATCTCAGCCGTTGGATCATGATCCAACGGCTGAGATCATTATTTAAAAAAAAACATTAAAATTTATTAAAAAATCATAAAAAATCAGAAATATATCTAGAAAATTTCAAAAAAATAGAAAAAAAATATAAACTTGGAAAACTTATTAAAATTCTAAAACTTAATGAAATTGATCAAATCATTAAAAATTTCAAATAAACCAAAAACAATTTAAAACCCCCAAAAAGAAAATTTTTAAAAACTTTATAAAATTTTAAAATATATACTGCATACACACAAAAATGGAAGCATGAGGAATATAATTAGTATTTTGGAAAATGAAGTAATTATTGAAAACTTATAATTAGTGTTAGAGAAGAGAGAGATTAATACTTAATAGAAATTTTAATTATTACCATATCAGGTTGGTTTAATTTTAAATTTTAAATTTTAAATTATATTATATTTAGCATGTTAGGTCATTTTATTAGTAATGAATAGAAGTTTTAATTATTGCCTTATTGGTTGTTTTAATTTTAAATTTTAAATTATATTATATTTAATTTTTAAGTGGAAAGTGGTATTTAAAATATTGGTAACTTGATTAATTCAAATCTTATCTCAAACTAAAAATTTAAATATAAGGAATTTAGATCTAGAGATTCTTTAAATTTAAAGTTTAGCCAAATCAATTAAATCCTTATTGAGAAAAATCTAGTTACATTATTTAAATTTAAAATTACATTATTTTTAGTTCTATCAAATAACTTAACTACTAAGCTACAATAGATTTACATCATTATTATTAATTATATTTAATTTATTATTCATACTAACATTAAAACCATAAATCAATAAATATAAAACTAAATAATACACATCAAAGGTAACTAAAAATGAGATTTTTATGAATAAAATCATATTAACAATACTGTGAATTTAATATAATATAATTTAAAATAAAACCAACAAATAAGGCAATAAAAGTTGTCATTAATTACTAATAAAACACCATTTCAAAAATAAATACTAATAAATTTAATATTATATTAATGGACCGTATGTGTGCATTTATATATACTATATAAATAAGATTTATTAAAATCTAAATAAGTAAAATAATAATCAACTTATATTAATTACTTATAAAATCAACTTATATTTTCCAAAAATCTTATATTTCCCACACTAGATATACTTCTCATGCAATTTTTTTTATTGTTTAAATTTTTTTTTTTTTATTTATAGCAATATTCTTGCCTTCAAATTTGGGCTTGAAGTAAATTTTTACAAATTTTAAAAGTTTTCCATATTTAATATGTTTTTCCTTTTTTTTAGTAAATTTTTGGATTTTTTTTTTCTGATTTTTAATGAAATTTTAACAGTTTTTTAAAAAAATTAAAAAGATTATGGTCAAGACGGCCCGCCTGCACTACGGCCCACCCTTTGTACGCCGCGCCCCGGCCGGGTCGGGTCCTCAGTAGACAGTCTTGCGTCAAGACGCACGCCGGCTGCGCCGTGCCGCGTCAAGACGCAAGACGCTTTGAGGGGCCGAGACGGCTGGCCGGCCGTCTGCAAAGGTTTACCGTTTGACACCTTGACAATAAGGTAACAAAAACAGCGTGTGTGTATGAGAAGCAGTTAAATCATGAGTCTAACTATAAACATGATAATATAATCAAATGAGTGGAGATGCAAGTACGATGACCAAGTTTTTTTTTATATATAAGTCATAAAGGCCTCTTAAAAAGTTTGTCAAAAGGCGTGACCTTAGATGATGAACACTTTTGACCCCTCACTTGTTTTTTTTTTTTTTTTTAATAAATATGGATAAACCACTTTCATTGATTGTAAAGAAGGTCCTAGTTGATCCTCTATTACAGGTAGTTCCTGAGTCGTGATACATTCAGGTAGCTTCCAACCAGGTAGCACTAATTGGTACAAGGGAGTATATAGTATGGAGGAGTGGATCCGTAGGTACTCTCTCATGCAAGTACTTGTCTTGTGGTCTATACCTTTGCAGTGTGTTGTTTGTGTGGTGGTGCGTTCACAGGGGTATTGTATGCCATCCAGGTAGTTGCCTGTAGGGGGGAAGTTGGAATGAGCACATTCCATCCTGGTTGTCCTTTCAAACCGTCTCACTTGTGTGTAAAGAAATGGAGACTCAAATTTGAGAGCTTTATTGCTCACCAAATGAATTGCCCATATTACTCCTTCCATATAAGGAGACGGGGATGCGAACATGGGAGCTTTGCTCACCAAGTGAATTGCCCAATATATGAGATCTGAGATATTGCTAGACCAATGGTTCTTGGGATAACTTATTACAAAAAGTGGTTGTCCCGGGGAGGTGATGTCGGGCGTCAGCCTCACTCTCTCTGACATCGACCAAAGCTCTCTGCTACGATATTATCTCATGACTTGGACTAAAGAATGGACAATATTATCTAACATTAATTTAGATAAATAAATGACTTGGACTAGAGAATGAACAATATTATCTAATTCAGTAACAAACTGTTGTTCATGCAACAACAATTTTTAAGCACTATTGACGTTGAAGCTGATATCAACTTCAACATTTAGTTTCCTCATAAAATTTGGTACTACCAACAATTTGAAATATTCAATATCCAACCACATAGATACTTACCTTTAAATTGTACAACAATAAGTTATATAACATAAGTTAATTAAATCACCCAAAATATTCTCTAAATGTGATGCCGTTCAGCTATTAAAGCATTTACACCGGGTATGCTTTTGTCCAGGCAAAGTGTTGGGTGTGCCCGTTTGAAACAAAATTTTTACATCATGCCATCAATCAGCAGTGTAAATTGTGGGCCTCATTCGATTGGGCAAGCGCCGCCTAGGCGTGGAATCGGATAGATAGAAGCCCACAAAATTAAAAAAATATTTAAACACTGTTAGCGGTTTTTTCATTTAACCCCTTATCTTATTTAAATTTTATGAAATAATATTTTTATCTTATTTTGTAAAATTAAGTTCGCTTAATATTACATAAGATGAATTTATTTATCTTTTAAATATTTTTAGAATTTATTCAAAATTTGATATTTGTAACAAGTTTGATGATAATAAAAAAAACTATATTTATTTAATCCCTTTATTTTTAAAATTTTTAGTTTCTAATCCTAAATTTATTAATGAGTTTACTTGTTTTATATGGATAACTGTGTAAATAATTAAATATTATAAATTAATTTCTAATTATATGTTGATAATTTGGGTTGATAATTATTTGGATAATTGAATATCACCACATATTTTAGATATCTTCCTACTTATTTAGTTTATTATGTTTAATTAATATTTAATGAATATACTTCTTAAAATTGTAATTACTATGTATTAATTTTAATTTATTTATTTACTTTATTTTTAATTAATATCCTTAATTACAATACAAATAAAATATAAGTTAATTATAAATACACATTAACTAACATTTAATCAATTATAAATATAAAAAAAATATTTATTTTTAATGAATAGGGATTGGTGCGCCAATTGTAGGTTTGGGGTGAAATTTTTTTTTAATATAGCAAGGGCAACTCACTTTTTGTTGAAAGTGATTGACTTGACAAATTTTGTTCAGACAATTGAAGATTTTGGGTAAAAATACAAACAAACACATTTCCATTAAATGCAGAGATTGACACACCAACAAGAATTAAATCATATTATAAATGATATTACTATACCAACCGACGGCATACATTTCCATTAAATGCAGAGGCACACACCAACAAGAATTAAATCATATTATAAATGATATCACTATACCAACCAACGGCATAAAGGGCTTATTGATATTGAGTTATTTTATAAAGAGGTTGGACTATCCTAAGAAAAACTGTAACGCCCCGACCCGGATCCAGGGACCTCGAGAACGTCGGCAGATCGGCCGTACCCGAAAGGAGACGAGCTCCAATCGAATACAAGGCCTAAAATGATAAGCAAATAATACATTTAACCAAAAGATAATCCATAAATAAACCATATAGTCTCAACGGAAACATAATAAAATCAAATAAGGGTCCATAGCCCTCTACACAATCCAGGCCCTACCAGGGTCCTAATAAAATAGAGACAGTGTCCTCACACACAGGAATAAAATAACTTAGGGAGGTCCTCCAACCTCAGCAATATCCCGCCCCAACTCTCGTCGTCCCTGAGCTAGAGTCCACCTACTCCTCAGGACCTGAAATGAGAGAAGAGAAAAGTCGTGAGCTTTCGAATGGAAAGCCCAGTAAGTACCCTGCAAGGATCACAGTAGTCAGATGAAACAGATATCAATATCAACGAATCATCAAGAAAAGGGGCTACACCCCATAAAAGCAGATCCTAACATCCAGCTACGGCCCTCAGAGCCCTGGATGAGAAGTCCAAAGACAGCTCAACAACGATTTTCCCCGGACTGACCAAATTTCATGTCAGATCATGTAACGCTACCGTGATCACAAGTAACAAATGTTCTGCCGTGAGCGAATTTAACCCGCACTCGGTAGCGCCACCTCCACGCGTTACCTGCCAAAGAAACCAACCCCATCGACAGGATACGGAGCCTCGTGACTCCATCAAATCGGCGGAAGATCAGAACCTAGTTGGTACATACCTCCCGGCCAGCACACAAGACCATGTACCCATGATCAAGTGTCGGCCCACGGGTGGGTAGTCCAACTAAGTATTTCAACAAACGGTAGCTTAACACTACCAAACAGATCAACCAAACACATACCAAGGAAGAAACAATCAAACATGTATGTGCATGGATCAAACAGCAGGTACTGAACAAGAACATGCTAACTAATAGCATCGAACAAAATCAAGAAAACCCATACAAGGGTAGAAACGAGGCAAGAGTAACTTACCTCTATTCGCAATCCAATCAAACGTTCTGTGTCTGTCCCGGTGAAGCTCAGCACCCCTCGTCAATATCTGGAAACCATGAGTCCAACTAAATATACGCTCGAGCATTACAAGAATAATATCATTTATGATTAACAACAAGTAATGGGCCTGGCCATTAACAACTCAACTCAACCCTTTAAATCATCTTAATCACTTAATCCAATAAAATGGCTCTTTTTAATTGAGTCCACCTACCCAGGCCCAAAGCCCAACCAACAGTTCTCATGCCTTCACAAATGTTTGGCCCAATTTAACACTTGATGGACTTCAACCTGTTTCACTATTGATTGTCCAAACCTCATGTTGACTCTTGGAACCCATCACAGCAGGATACGCAACTCACACCATCCTCTAAACTCCTTTCAAGCATTAACTGATCGATGATGATCAAATCTATACAATGGGACCCAAACTTCATGAAACAAATAGCAAAGCAACATTACCACACCAGCACACCTCACTGAAGACACTCAATATATTCACATAAAATCACAAGGTATCTCAACTAAAACCTTCAAACCAAGGTTCACAACCTTCTCCATTACCTCACTGTCACTGCCATCAACACAATCCCAACAAACAGTCCTTAACAACTTAACCAAAACCTCAAGAAAACAAACCTAAAATCATATGGGTAGATATGATCACACATCACTCTTCATCGACAATCAACAAACACATAAATAAACCTCCAAGAACTCCTCACAGTCCATCGTTAGGTATCTCCAGACATCAACACCAACACCAGGCCACAAATTAGGGTTCACACTCAATACAAGAACATCATACAACTTCATCTGGACCCGTCCACAACTAAATCTCAAACCTTACACAACCAAACATCAACAAAGAACAGTGAACAATAGACAAAAAAGTATACTTTGGGGAATCCATAGACCTGTGGTAAATCAATGATTATACATTCCCCTCCATGTCCTCGTTCAACTACTATGAAAATCCAACATAAAATCCAAGGTTCTAGATTAACTCATCATTTCTGACAATACTTCTCTCTTACTGAACTCTCTCTCTCTAGATGCTTATAGACTTAAGATCTAATAATGAATATATAGATTTATACATTTGTGCTCTAATTGCCCATTAAAGCTAGTGTTTACCTACAAACTCCAACCTCAATTCATGCATATCTCTCCATCCTCACAGGCATGCAACCACTCATGCTCCCTTCTCAAAGCTTCAAAGTTCTTAACAGTATTTCTATCAAAATGAATTAACCTCTGTTAGGCTTAACAGATGATTACCAAACTGTAGTTTCCCTGTGGTATTCAAGTGGCATATAGCCCTTCCTCGTCGTCCACAGCTCACTGATCCCCCTCAGCTTCAATTGCGACACACAATTGTACAAACTGAGGCTCATAAACAGGTTTAGACTTAAGGCCTGAGCTCTCTCTACCTGGAAACCGACGGTGTGTGGCACCTCAGGCGGTTCTCCTTCGATGAGCGGTTCAGCCCGCCTCCTCCGAGGCCTCAGTCCACCTTACTCTCCTCCCAAACACCCCAACGGCCTGAGCAACCCAATTGATGACAACGACGATGGGAAACTCCTCGTAACTTATGAAAGCTGGCGTCCTCCGATGGATAGGACGAGATCACTCGTATCGTGGCCGATGGCGGTTTCGGAAACTGCCCAACGACGACCAGATATCTCAGAAACACCCAGCAGACCCAGTCACCACGATGAAAAGCAGCCTCACGCCTGGGTGCATGAGTTATGTGGCTTTTTGCGTAAGTACCCCTGGGTTTCTTTTAAATTGAACATAGTTCAAATATAAAGAAAGGAAAATTTCACTGAAGTCCTCCTGACTTAATAATTCTACATGCGGATCCTTATTCTAGAGGGAGTGACAAATTCAAGTCAAGTCCTCATAATTTTCCAAAATTAGATCTTAGTCCCTAATAGACTCAACAATCTCATTTCAAGATTTATTCATCTAAATCCCCACCTTTTTATTTAATCAACTTTGGAAAATCTCTTCAATTAATAAGATGATTAAACAACAAAACATCAATTTATTTCTAAAACCTTGGGTGTTTACAAAAACTTAGGACCAAGTCCTTCTCTTCTAAAGTGAGAACGTGAGGACACTTGTCACCTTTGTCCAAAAAAAATAAAAAAAAATAAAAAAAAATAAATTGACATCACTCTGAATATTATAAAAATGCAACAAACATGACTTAACACAAACACTCACAGTGCTGCGTGCATTAGCCTTTCTCGCATTCAGAAATTCATGGCCTCCTCCACAGGTACAGAGTACCTCTCGAAAACCGCACACGAGGAAGCAAACGAGGCCAAGGAGGACGCCGCGTTCCACCTCGCCGCGAACCTTTGCAATAGCACAATGTTGTCACTGACGTTGAAGGCCATCTTTGAGCTGGACTTGCTGGAGATCATAGCGGCGGCAGGGCCCGGCACGTACCTCTCGGGAAGAGATCGCGTCTCAAATCAAAACCTCCAACCCTGACGCCCCCGAGGTGCTCGATAGAATGCTCCGGCTTTTGGCTTGCAAGAAGGTTGTGAAGTGCGACGTGGCGGCCGGGGAGGACGGCAAGACTCGGAGGCGCTATGGAATGGGACATGTCGGCAAGTTCTTCACCAAGAATGAGGATGGAGTCTCTCTGACGCCGTTTTTGTATCGCATCACTACAAGCTCGACTGGGAAACTTCGTATGACCACGAGGGAAACTATTTCATTATTGAAAAAAAAGGTTTGAGATTTTGCTCTTATCCCTTATTTTAATTCTATATATATATATATATATATATATATATATATATATATATATATATATATATATATATATATATATATATATGCAGGTCACATCTCAAGTATGCAGTGTTAGATGGGAGTCTCCCATTTATGAAGGCTCACTGATGGGTGAGATCGCAAGTATACGAGTCGTAGTCAAGTAATAGAGTGGACTATGGGAAGTCGGATGTCGAACCACAGGGAATAGGAAATACTAAATTCAAACCAAGATTTACTAACCTAGTCTAGTACGCAAATTGGGGGGTTTTTGGTTTTCACAACTAAAGAACTAAAAGGGACTGAATATGAAAACTAAAGAAAATTGAGAGTTGATGGAGATTAATCGATAGCAAGAGAGGATACTTGGGTATGCATCCCTTTTGGATTTCAATTCTAAAGATGAGCAAAGATGTTTATGAATCAAGGTTGATATTCCTTGTACCAATAATCCCTAAATTATATCCAACCCCTCTTCCAAGGTGATTGGATAACTAGTCTCCTAGGACTTGATATGAAGCTCAAGATAATCTATGTATATTGGAAGGATCATGGGGTTGAATCCGTATGAAAGAGTTGTTCTCCCTTCTAGTACCCGATTCCTCGGTGTACTCATGAAACTCTCTAATGAAGCAAGTTCCTAATACAAGGAGGCGCTAGCTCTAGCTCTTGTATTGCACACAAGTAATTTCTAGTAAAGAGATTACAATCAATACATAACATTCATCAGACATTCAAGAAAATATCAACAACTCATCATAAACATTCAATGCTATTAATGCTCAATCCAAAAGTTCAACATACCGAAGTACCAATAGATTAGTTCCCCATCAATGGGGAACTCAAATCCAAAAGGAAAAGATTACAAACACAAGAAAGAGTAATGGAGAACACCATTTCCTCCAATGGTTGCAACTCCAATGAATATTCTATCCCCAAGATTGGGGGAGATGACCCCCAAACCCTAATCTCTCTTCTAGCTTCTCTCCCAAGCCAACCTCCTCTCTCAACAGTAACATTCCCTATTTATACCCTAGCATTAGGGTTTTTCCTTCAGATTTACAGATTTGCCCCGGATGGGCCCGTGGGGGAAAGAGTAACGATGAACGGGCCGTTCATCAGACCGTTTAGAGCACAGGCTGCTCTAAGCGGGAAGTTGAACTGGCAACTAATCATCCCGTTCAGAGCACAGGCTGCTCTGAATGGGCATGTCAACGGGCATTCACTAGGCTGTTCACCTCCTTTAGTTGCCAGCTTCTATGTCTGGTTGTGGACGGTTGTTCATCATCCGGTTCAGCTCCTGTTCACTCCAAAATGTCTTCGTTTGGTCTTCATTTTGTCGATAACTGCTTCCTTTCACTCGGGGTTGCTTATATGCTCCCTGTTTACAATATATGAAACATTTTAAGTACTGGCGGGCTATAAATAATTGAAATTGACATAAAGAAACATGTAAATATGATGTGTAAATATGCTCATTTGAACGCTTATCACTCACGGAGTGACATTTTATGAGTATCAAAGTATCCCCGGATTTGACAATAGATTGAGGAAAAATTTCAATCATCTCATGTTTGCGAATGATCTCATACTCATTACTAGGGCATCAAGGAGTGCAGCAAGAAACTGTAACATGTGTCTTGCTCTATTTAGGGAGCTGACAAGGAAAAAAATAAACCATAACAAATCCACCATCCATCTACCTACCTGGATTAACAGCAGGATCAAATCTTCTCTTGTAAGCATCCTTGAAATGAATTTGGGCACTTTTCCATTTAAATATCTAGGGATTCTCATATCTCCTAAAAGGATCACTGTTAAACAATAGCAACCACTGATAGATAGAACTAAAAATAGTCTACTATCCTGGAATATGACTTCTATCTCCCTTGCTGGCAGATCTATTTTAGTCAATACTTCTTTAATGGCTATACATGTCTATAGTCTGTCCTGTACACTTGTCCCTGATACAATAATTGATCTTATAGCCAAGATGTCAAGGGGATTTCTATGGGGAAAAGGCACTGCAGGTGGCAGACCAATGCATGCCATTAGTTGGAACAATACTACAGTTATGAAATCTGAGGGAGGATTAGGAATCAGGAATTTGAAGAATGCTAAATTGGCTCTTATAGCAAAAAACATTTTTACTGTATTAAATAGGGAAGATAAATTGTGGGTACAAATTTTTCTTTTCAAATATGGCAATTTTAACATGTGGACCAAGTCCTTTAGTGGAACTACACTTTCCTTTTATAAGCTACTTTGCAAATCTGCTTTGGCCATCAGAACAAATTTGGGTCTAATTGTTTGCAATCCTAGGATGACTGATTTTGCTATGGATCCATGGCTGTTTGAAACACCTATTGCCATGAAACCTACCTATCTTAATATGAATCTCTCAATTCAAAACATAAGAATTGAAAATCTAGTGGAAGGGGAGCACTTAAAACACTCAGAAATCTCAAGATGCTTTGGGGAATTCATTGATTGGGATAGAGTGGATAGTTTACATATGAAGGAACATGTCCCCAACCATTGGGTATGGTTACCAAACACAACATCTGCCAAACTTACAAGCACAATATATAAATTTCTGAATCAGGGAATGAATTGTCCTATAAATTCTTGGGATGGATGGCACAAAATCTGGAGGTTACCTGTGGCTCCAAGAGTCAAAACTTTCTTGTGGAGACTTTACCATGGTAAAATTCCCACTTTTGAGTACTTATATAAATTAAATGCAGGACCTCAACTTCAATGTCCAATGTGTGGTCTAGCTAGTAAGACATTGGAGCATCTCATGTATGAATGTAGGATAACTCAACAAGTTTGGGCACTTGTGTCTCAATACACTGGCTTTCCCAGTAATGAGACATATAAGATACTTGATGGAGAATGGCTTATAAATGACAGGAGACACAATGGTTACATGGTCTTTCAGGCAATCATGGCAAACTGTGCCTGGTATATTTGGAAGGAAAGATGTGGCTGGGTTTTTAACAACAATAAGATGCAGGCACAACATATTTTCAGATTGGCATGTGGTAAAACATGGGAACCTTTCAAAAGAAATTGTGGCAAGCTCAGGGAGTATCTCATGAATTCTATCTTGTATAACTCTGTTACTGTGTTTTGTGATGCATCTTACTGCACTAACTCAAACTGCTATGGTATAGGTTTCATGGTGGTCAAGGGTACTAATGAGATTGTAACTGCTGGAGCAACTTGGACTACTGCTAAATCCAGCCTGCAAGCTGAAATGCTGGCCATTAAAATTGCAGTGGAGCAGTGTGCAGCATGTAATTTGAAGCCTTCCAAAGTTTTTTCAGACTGCATTGAAGCACTGGAGATGCTAGAGAAGCCTAATCCTTTGGTCACATGGAGAAGCCAGAGAGACATACAACAAATTAAGAGTTTACTTCATATATTTCCTAAGTTGGAGCTTGAGTACTGTCCAAGGGAATTAAACACAATTGCAGATCTACTTGCCAACTATGGTCGACGACAGCCACAACTATCTTTGTTTCATCAAGGCACTGATAAGACACGATGGCTTGAAGAAGCAGTCACAACAGCAGGGTTACACTTTTAATTGAACTCTTGTGTTTTTTGAACTACTTTTTATTTTTTACATAGCTTGTTTCAAGCTCTTTGTTAGTCAAAAAAAAAAAAAAAGTAAAGACGCTATGTTTAGTGAGGAATTCAACAAAGTCATCTTGAACCTGACCACCATGCACGTGAAGAAAACCCTTGAGAAGTACAAGGGCTTTGAGAGTCTCAATGTGCTTGTGGATGTGGGTGGTGGGCTTGGTGCCACTCTTGGTCTCATACTCTCCAAGTACCCCCACATCAAAGGGATCAACTTTGATTTACCTTTTGTGGTTTCTCTAGCACCAGCCATTCCAGGTTCTTCTTACAACTTCTAATTAACTTTTTTTTAATGCTTAGGATATTTATCTTGGGATTTTTTAATTGCATGCAGGGGTGGAGCATGTAGGAGGAGACATGTTCGATAGTGTCCCAACTGGTGACGCAATCTTCATGAAGGTTTGTTATTACTATGAACAGAGATATTACATATATGTAGAAAACTATAGCTTGATTATATATATATATATATATATATGCTGAGGTCTTAATTTTCAAAGTATACTTCATAATTGGAGTGATGAGTACTGTGTGATGCTATTGAAGAACTGTTGGAATGCATTGCCAAAAAATGGGTAGGTGATCATTTGGGAGACCCTTATTCCAGACACACCAGAAGACACTGATTCGGAGAATAACAGTTTTCTAGTCGATCTTGTGATGTTGACTTATTGTGCAGGGAAAGAAAGGACTGAGAAGGAGTATGAGTGTCTTGCTAAACAGAGTGGATTCTCAGGGTTTAAAGTTGTGTGTGGTGTTTATGGATATTACCTTATGGAATTCTACAAGTAAATGATGGAATTTGTTTCCTTATCTACTTGCTAGACTAATAGGTCCAATAAACACTTGTTATTTTTCAGTAGTGCATCATGTCCACTTCTCAAAACTCCATAAACCCTAAGGTCTTGTTTGTTTCATGGTTGCCCATAGTTTCATAATAAATGTTATAGTTTATTTTCTTGTTTGTTTTTATTTCCTTTCAAATGATATAGTTTTTTAAAGGTTTAAAAACCATGATTTTTTTATGGATTTTTCAAACAACTAATTTGATGGTTTCACTTTCCCATGGCTATGAATTTTATTCTATCAAAAATATCTCTAATAATTTTTATAAATATCAAATTTATCCTTGGAACATAATACTCAAGTCCTCTTTTTTCTCCACTAATCAGTGAACGCAACCCTAATCTGCACCCATCAAAAGTCACAACTGTCACTTCTAGATTCAATTCATTGAATTAATTAATATGATTTCACATTAATTTATATTTGAAGATATTCTGATCATTTTATAATTTTTGCAACTATACCATACCATCAAAACAAACACAAACACTTTATTAATCATACCATACAATACAATTTTTTCAATCATAGTGAATAGTAATTACAATACATATAACCATACATTACTAAACATAACTCTCAGGGGGCGTTTGGTTCGAGATACGAGATATGACCACGGTAATGTGATATGCCTGGGAATGGAGTCGAAATGCTATATGCATGGGAATGTTGTGGTAATGTGATATGACCATGTTTGGTTCATGTTTGGTTAGTCATGGTAATCAACTTAGTAATGTTCCAAATTTTCAAAAATACCCTTCTATCTAAAATTTTGAGTAAATTTGAATTAAAATTAAAATAAAGTTTTAATTAAAATTAATTAAATTTTAATACCAAAAATTAATTATGGCACATTTTTCTGAAATAAACTTGCATCTAAAATTTTGATCAAATGTCAAATAATAATAATAATAATAATAATAATAATAATTATTATTATTATTATTATTATTATTATTATTATAGCAATTAGTAATAATAAATAATAATTAATATTAATTAATTAATAATAATAGTTGTAAAACCCATGAATTTTAGGAATAAAATTTTTCTTATATTCCATAAAATAAAATTCATAAATTATTTAATTCCTTAAGCTTGAAGGATGGAGAATTAAAAAGCTTTTAAAGGGAATTAAATTAGGTTTTAAGACCAATTAGGGATAATTGGGAGTTCAAGGACCTCTAGATAATTTTGTAAAGTATTAAGGACTAAAAGGAAATAGTCCCCTCTCTTAGAGAATGGACTAAAATGTGACTTAAAAAGAAAAGAGGACCTCAGGTAAATTTTCCTAGAGAAAACCCTATTGGCAATGGGTGAGTGGCTGAGATTAAAAGATCTCAGTTCGACTCAAATCTCGAGGCATTATTACGGCCTCAGTTGAGCTACGTGGCAATCATGGGTTCAATCCATCTGATCATGGATCAGATACGAGGCAAAGGGTTAAGATCCGACCGTTAGTACAGAAGAAATCTCAGCCCTCCATCCGAGGAATTCATGAAACGAGACTCCGTAATATGATCTAAGCCGTTGAAGTGGATCAACTAATCCTCACCTTTCATCCGCGAGACCGAATCTCGAGGCATGGCGGCTTCTCTCTCAGCCGCCTGAAAAAGTGGAAACCGCCGCCGCGAGGTCTGGCCGTCTTCCTTCGGCTGTTTCGCGCGAATAACCCGGCCGTCGCCGGCGAAGCATTTACTCCGCGAGCTGCCGATTCATCTAGCCGTCTAGGGCTATAAAAAGGGACCGCGGGCTCTCTGTTTCGGCACCCTTCAAACGAGTTCTGTTGCTCCGGTGAGAGATGGACGGAGAAAGGGAAAGATAGTCCCGGGAGACCTCTGTCGCCATCGTCACCGCCAGAAGGACCGGAGCCAAGGTAGGATCCTATTCCCGGGTTCAATTTTAGGTTTCGTGCATGAACGGTGAGGTTTAGGGATCGCCGGAGTTGAGAACCAAACCGCTAGTGGGGAGGTTCCGAGAGAGAGGGCTAGGGACAGTGGATGTGCGTAAGATGTTGGCACGGCCGAGACGAAGCTTGGTGCGCTGATGGCCGGCGACAAAAACCTCCAGACGAAGAAAATGATTTTCCGGTGAGCATCTCCGGTAAGGCTCGGCCGCGAACAGAGGTAGAAGACGGTGAGTAAAAAAAAATAAAATAAAATAATAAATAATTTATTTACTTACTGGATTAATCAGTTAATGAAACTATACAAGTGTGACAATATTTGTTGGTTAATCAGTAAATAGTTCTATAGAACTTTATGCTTTGTGACAATTATTTTGATTAATTGTTAGTATAGTTTTAAATATTTTTTTTGAAGCTTGGATAGTGTGACAAAATCAAATTGATTAATTACTATCTAGTATGGTGATTAATAGTTTCATAAAACTAGGTATGTGACAGTTAATTGGAAATAACTATAGTGTAATATAGTTTGGTTTATTAACCGGATTAATTGGGATTAATTAATCTGAAACTTAGGGAGTGTGACAATTTATTGTTAAATATTTTCATATAAGAGACAATTTAATTGATTGGTTTTAATATAGTTACAATAATTATATGAAACCTTATGAGGTGTGACAAAATAAAATCAGATTAACTGATTTGCATGGTTGTCTCTAACTATGTGTGTGTGTGACAAATAATAGATTAATTGTTTAGTATAGCTAGAATAGCTATATGGAACTTTGTTAGTGTGACAAGTTAATGGAAATTAATCTATGAGACAAGTTGTATAGTTACAAAGAAATTATTTAGTAAGGTTACTAAATAATTCATTGGAATTTATTTTAATCGACCTAATTAGTGTGACTCAATCATTTAATTAATTAATTAGATTAATTAAAATGATTATATGGGATTTTATTAATGTGACAAAATCCATGAGTATGATTAAAATGATTTAATCATTTTTAATAGGTCTAATTGACCTAAGTGTTGACATAATCATTGGATTAACTAGGTTAATTAAAATGATTATTAGAACTATATAGGTGTGACACAATCAAGTTAATAAATTGTATAATGTGATTAAAAGGATTTAGTAAATTTACTAAATACCTTAAATGAAGATAGATTAAGGACTTGGGTGCGTGACACTAAAACTATTTGATTAGGGTCAATCAAATAAAGATAAAGAGTCTAAACCAAGCTATGAAGATTAATTGGATTAATTAATCAAAGACACCTAAGTCAAACTATGGACCAATTAAAGGGGAAATTGGGTTCATTACTTGAGAGGCCCAATGGGCCGGGCTCAATTGGTCGAACTATAACTGGATTTATTATTAACTAATAATAAGGATGACAGTATAGGGAACTAAACCTTGAGTTACTCAAGTAGCAGGGTATGACTTTAAACCCTAAAGTCATAGCTACTCAAATGACTAAAATGCTCTTTCTTAGATAAAAAGGGCTAAGGTCAAGCAGGAACGAATAACGGGTTTAGAAATGGGCCCAATATGAGCAAAATAGTTAGAGGTCACTGAATAGGGTTAGATTTGACCAATGAAAGTAGAGTTGACCAGGTTTGACCAAGATGGGTCTAGGGTCAACTAAAGAACATGGAAACAGAGGATAAGGACCAGTAACCCGAGAAGATGGTCCTTAGGACCCGTTAGTGGGCCTAAGCCCAATAAGAACGAGAGTCATGCATGTGCAACTAGTAACATAGGGCTTTATTAGAATCTTAACTCTAATAGAAACTCTATCTGTTAGATACTCTCGGGAAGTCCAAGAGGCATTTCAAGAGGAGTCTAGGAGAGGCTTCTAGCTCGAGATGGAGGTTAGTACCTTTGCCTTGTTTCCCCTCTTTGTAAGTACACTTGCCTCGTTCCTACCCGGTTTCGGGATTTCTTTGGACTTGCTTACGCCTTGAATTGCTTATTGCTTCATTGATATCATAATTTGATATGATTGCATGCACTCGTATTTTGTTCTCTTGGACACCTACTTCGATGTTAGTGTGTGCATGTTGAGATGTTAGCATCCTGTAGGGTATGCTTGTGAGTGTTGAGTGTGCCTACCTGTTGACCAGCACGTGGCCGTGGAATCACGTGAGCTTGTGAGCTGGCCAGGAAGGTATACACCAACTATGTTGTTTCAAGGATTCTCCCATCCTCGTAATCTTTGTTTCCCGCCAGTGGGGGTAATACTGGTACTCTTTGTTTCCCGCCAGTGGGGGTAATAACTGGTAATCTTTGTTTCCCGCCAGTGGGGGTAATAACTGGTAATCTTTGTTTCAAACCAGTGGGGGTAATAACTGGTAATCTTTGTTTTCCAGTCAGTGGGATGATACGCTGACAAAATACGTCTATGTTTAGTAGCACTACTAGACCATGGACCGAGGGTCGATATTGGCTGAGGCTGATAACCGACTAGGGAGATGACTCGTGAACTCTTAGGAATTCTTTGTTGAGATTCTGTTGTTAGGAGCCCTGCCGTTGTTATGGTAGACTCCAAGAGTTTGACTTATATGGGATTTGGCCCAGTTTGTGTGGATTGATGATATTCGATTTGTTCATTTTGACTATTCTTGTATCATCTGTGTTGCTTTGGATTTTCATTGAGATTCCAGCGGGGTACTTACTGGGCTTTCCTTTCGAAAGCTCATGCACTTGCTTCCCTCATTCTTTTCAGGTTCCGAGGAGTAGGTGACTTGGACTCGGGAGCTGCGAGGGAGCGGGTTGACTTTGTTGAGGTTCGAGGACCTCGTACTTATTGTGTGAGAAGTTATTCTTGTAGGACCCTTATAGGGCCTTGACCGTGTGTAGGGCATGTAAACCCTTATCGGTCTTAATTCCGTTGTAGAAACTCTGCAAATGTTTAAATATGACATTTTGAGATATATTCTGATTTTATGTGTTATCTGTTACTCATCTAGGCCTTGTATCTGAGTGGGGCTCGTCTCCATTTGGGTACGGCCGATCTGTTCACGTGCTCGAGGTCCCTTGATCAGGGTCGGGGCGTGACAATAATAATAATAATAATAATAATAATAATAATAATAATAATAATAATAATAATAATAATAATAATAATAATAATAATAAAATGGGGATCCACATTACCATCAACTTGGTAATGTGGATAGACACCTATTTTGGTGGTAATCCATATTACCACATTGGTAATAATGTAGAGTAAGTTGGTAATGTGGATTACCAACTTATTCCCACTACCACCTTTACCAAACGTGGTAATGTTTTCACATTACTGCCTCATTCCTAGGAATGTGAAAACATTACCCCCAACCGAACGCCCCCTCAAGGCCTAAAACATCCCAACATAACAAAATAAACATCACGTTATGCGCTCATGAAAACGTGGAGAGGACTGAGTTGATCAAGAGGATTCTCCCGTCCATGGAGAGTACATTAGCTTGCTAGGTTACAATTCTTCTCTTAACCCAATCTATAAGTAATAGTCTGTAAAGGCTATGCCTTTTAGTGCTTATTGAAGTGTTTTAACTTCCCTCAATTATATTTGGCGAATTAATCTCGTTACGGTGAGATTAATTCTATTAAGATGCGGGATTAAATTAAGAAACATGGGCATGATTAAATATCCATTAATTAATTTAATGATTGGACTCAAAAACAAATGGGCCTTCCCAAATATATATATATATATATATATATATATATATATATATATATATATATATATATATATATATATATATATATATAGGGTTATGATCATGGGACACACTATTTTGACACACCATTTGACATCATTCTTCATTCATTAGTTTGCACAGTGTTTTAATCAAATCCAACTATATGGATGGAAAGAACATCGAAAAATAAGCAAGCATGTCAATTTTCATACAATTTAGGAACTTGTAGGGTCTTCATATTAAAGGGTGAAATTCTGAAGTGATAAAATTACTATAAAATTTCACCTTTTAAGATGAATACTCATTACCTCACCAAAGTGTATGAAAATCTACATGTTATCTTATTTTTCGACGTTCTTTCGATTCATATGGTTGGATTACGTAAGAGAATCCATTCAATACACGTGAGATGATATTTTTTTTATATAGAGGCCATTCAAGGCATGATTAGAGGGATGTGAGATGATGTTTTTTTTTAATCTATATATAGAGGTCATTTAATGTATGATTAGAGGGATCTGATAATGATACTTTTATCTATATATAATGATACTTATATATATATATATATATATATATATATATATATATATATATATATATAATATATATTTGGAGGCTGGAGATATGGTGAGTATCATTATAGTTTCTATATGAGATGTACACGCGATCCAGCCTTCTCCTCCGTTGATCTCGAGCCAACCGGTTGTGGAGGAGATCAAATCCCAGTGTTGTAGCCTTATTAACGGGATCCCAGCCTATCTACTCCCAAATGCGAGAGGCTATAAAATAAAAAATAAAAAATAAAAAAAAACACAACTCGTCTCTAAACCCTAGCGCCGGCCCGACTAAGAGAGAGAATGTTACAGGCGCGACTCAACCAACAATTGAAGCACCTGTGCGTTGTAGCCAGCGCACCAACCTGGGAAAGATGAGCTCAGAGAGTACAAGGACTTTGTTGGTTTCTGAATGGTTTAATTGTTTGAATTAGTTGCTTATGTAATTCCGGCAATTAGTATTAACAAAGAGAGTCTTTTAATTACTAGCTAGGGTCACGCCCATCAGGCGTTTGAGGATATGCCTCAGAGAATATCTCTATAAGGGGACTTGGGTTGTTAGAAGGGAATCTCAGTCTGTTACAATGATTTTATAAATACAATGAATGACTGAGGGGATGGCAGACAATTATCCAGAAATTTCCCTTCTTCTTCTCCAATCTCTCCTCATTGTTTCCCTTTTCTTCTTCTTTTATCATTCTTCCTCTCTTCAAGCTTGCTTCAGAGAGAGTTCCGAGACGGAGCGAAGATGTTCAACGCGCCGTGACGGACTTCCCAGCATCTTGGCGACGAGTCATCAAGCGCGTGCACGTCGCTTAGAGAGAGAGGAGAATTGAAGAAGCTCGAGTGGTTGTTGAATGTATACTTAGAGGCTGGGATCAACCTCAGCGAGGCGCGAGGTGACAACGAAGCTTCATCGTGGGAGCATGACGGACAACCATCCCTCCGGTGAGCTCTCCTTACCCCTACATGTTGGTTTAGAGTTGTCAAGGTTAATGAAAGTAGTTAATCACAATGTGTTGAGTATGTGCAGGTCCAGCCCACTACAGAGGCTATACAGGTCTCTATATGGACCCGTATACGGGCCCTTATACAAAATCTGTCAGGCCATATGAAGGTGACAGTGGAGCATACGACCCCGTATACAAGATCGCTAAGTCCGTATGTGAGCATACGGGTCCCGAATACGGCCCCGTATACGGCGCAGTTAAGTTAGGGTTTAAAACCCCCCTTTGTTTCTTAGAGGCAGGGCTGAGAAATAGAAAGGAGAAGAAGAGGGGCTGTGCACTTTGGAAGAGGAGAAGGTTGAAGATCAAGGAGAAGAGGTTGGAGGTTCATTGTGGAGACTCCAAGAAGCTTCATTTGGTCCAAGGGTGTGACCAAGGGTTGAGTAAGCTTGTCTTGCTATTGTTGAAGCTAGTTTGAGTATTTTCTCTTCTTGTTTGGTGATCTATTGCTTAGCTCTAAGATTAGAGAGCTTGTAATCTCCATCTTCAAGGTTATAGTGGATTGCTTGTTTCCCCTGCCCATGGATGTAGGCTTTGAGAGCCGAACCACGTATATCCGGTGTTCTTTGTGATTGTGCTTGTTGCATCTTGTTTGTTTGTTATTGTGCATCAATTAGTAGCTGAATCAAGTGCATTAGATCCCATCACAATGAACTCTTCTTTAGATGCCTGAAAGAATATGGCTGTCTAGGTCAGTGATAATGCATGTGTTAGGTTGATGTAATCCATCTATATTAACCAATATAATATGAGAGATCCAAGGAACATTAGTGAGTATGGAGTATATATATATATATGCATGTTTATATACTTAAGGTGGTGCTGTTTTACTGTCATTAATCTCATATTTTAATAGGTTAAAGTGGAGAATAAAGCATGAGGAACAACATGCAACTTATGAGTATAGAACTTGCATGTATGGTAGTAGCTTTGGCTGTGGGACTTGGTTTCATGCATAGGTTTGGAGGAGCCTGTACCTGTTCTAGAGAGAGGACAGTTAAGAAGGGGAGGGGATGATGTACTAGTAGATGCAACTTATGAGTATAGAACTTGCATGCATGGTAGTAGCTTTGGCTGTGGGACTTGGTTCATGCATTGGTTTGGAGGAGCCTGTACCTGTTCTAGAGAGAGGACAGTTAAGAAGGGGAGGGGATGATGTACTAGTAGTGTTCATTGGGTTGCACTTCTGGTTTTCATTGATGTGTGTGTAATAGCAATGGAGTTAGGGAGAGAAAGGAAAAGAAGTAGGAGGGGAGATAATTGAGAAAGAGAGACGATAGTATATTAATAGATATAACTCATGAACTTTGGTGGAGAGAGAGAATATTGGAGAGAGAGAATATGGGATATATATGTGTGTATATATATATATTGTCAGCCCCGACCCGGATTCCGGGACCCCGAGCACGTGAACAGACCGGCCGTAACCAAGTAAGACGCATCTCAATCGGCTACAAGGCCTCAGTAAGTAACAACAGATAACATATAATCAAAATAAATAAATTAATTAAAAGGTCATAGCGGAAACAAAATCAAATAAGTGGGTCCAGATGCCCTACATAAGCCAGGCCCTATAAGGGTCCTACAAATAAAAGTCTCACTCTCAAACAAATAAATATAAATGAGATCCTCGGACCTCTGCTATCAACCCGACCCTCGATCAGCTCCTGTACGTTAGACTCCTACTCCTCAGGATCTGAAAGCAGGAGAAAAACAAGTGCGTGAGCTTTCGATGGAAAGCCCAGTAAGTACCCCTGCCGGGTTTCAAGAAAATCATAATATCAAATAAAAATGATTATCAAATCAAATCTTGGGGCCACTCCCCTCAAGCAAACCCTAGGAGTCTACTACAAAAACAAGTAAGGTACGACCCCTAACTACAGAAGCCCTCGAGCTCTGCTAAGAATTCCAATGGAAGCACAACAAACATCTCCCCCAGCTAGCAATATCAGCAAACTTGCTGCAAACTCGACCCTCCGTTCGTACGGTCCTCAGAGTGTATGTCGGTAGGGCCACCTCTCGTACGTGTCGACACGGCCAATGAATCACCCCCACTGACGGGCAGGACAACTAGAGTATCCTCCCTCTGGCATGGCAAGCCAAAACGCCAGGGTGTCTCAACCCTGATCGTTTCCCGAACGGAGCCCCACGCTCCACTGAATCCGGGCAGAAGATCAAACAACAAACAAGGATACCAACATCCCGAAAACAACCAAGCATGCTCAAAAGAATTCCAAATTAATAAAAGAAGCATATATGGACTCAAATGCAAAAATATCAAGAATATGATATATCAAAAGTCAAAGAATACTCCGAAGAGTGGGTACGAGGAAGTGTACTAATTACCTCAACAATGTCGCCTGGGATTATTCCGCAAAATCCTGCCTATCACGACTCTATCTCAATAACCTGATAAGAAATCCTATATCAGTGTCGATAATATTTAAATTATCCAGTTGAACATACAAGATGCTCTAAACGGGCCCAAGTCTAGCTTGTGGGCCTTTTCTTGTGTTCCTATATCATTTTATCTTAAATGACTATATATATTTATTTCCATAAATAGATCGTGGTAGCCTAGGGGTTAAGGCCTACTAATCTCTTTGAAAAGGTCTTGGGTTCAATTCTCTCCACCTTACTTGTTTTCTCTTTTATTTCCTTTTATATCTTTAACTAATCAAACCTGATGGGTTTAATTAATCACATGTGAAACATGGCCATGTTGGTTAGGGCCCAATAGTAGGTGGTGGGAGAGGTCTTGGGTTCTATTCTCCTCGCCACCATCTTTATTTCTTCTTTTTTTTTTAACTTGGTTGGACCAACCCAATCTCTCTTTTGAACTAGACCCAGCCCTTACTAAACTTGATTGTTCCCAACCAGGTAGTCTCAAATCCAGGTCCAGACCCAACCATGCTAACTGGTTGTCCCCAACCCATTTCCAATTTGATCGAGCCCAACCATAATTTATTTAACTTGGTCTACTCTAACCAGTTTTCTTATTTGACTAAGCCCAATCAGTTTGAACACAATCAAACCAATCCTTGCCAACTGATTAAACCAAACTACTTGATTAATCAACTAAATCAGACTTGATTAATAAATTCAGTTGGTATTTTATTTCATTTGATTAAACGAACTAATTAATATACTTAAAGTTGAATTATCTAGTAACTAATTAATTAAGGTTTTAACTAATTAACTCTTCTCTTTTTCTTAGCCGAGCCTCGCCCGAGAAGACGACCGCACCCGTCACCATGGTGGAGCCGTTGTCCCTGTCCGACGATCGTCGGTGAGCTCCCAGGTGGCCCATGCCTGGAGAATCAGTGCCGAGGTCCTCTCTGGCCGGCACTCGCCTTCTCTCCTCCCTCTGATCTCCAGGTCCACGGCGGAGTCTCCCCTCCTCCGGCGTTGAGTCCCTCAACAGAGATCGACAAGGAAATCTTGTGGCTCCTCCGATGTCCGTCATCCTAGCTAACGGTCTACCATGCATGCACATCGAAAATAAAAGAAATAGTGGTGTGCTCGCTACGCTTTACGACCGGTTTGCGAAAGAGCAGAGGATGGCCGTATTCCCTTCTCTACTCACGAGCCCTCAGTCGTCTACTGCGAAGGTTCCCTTCTCCTCCCCATTATTTTCACGGTGAAGGTGATCCACTCCTGCTCTGACGAGGTCGTGTGTTTTGGGTCTCGGGGGATGGTTCTCTATTTAAGTGGAGGTGTGGAGGATCTCGGCATGATCAACCCCACAGACGAAGGAGATCGTGTGGCAATCAAATCCCTCGCCTGCCTTTTCTAGACGCACTCTGATCACGGCAAAGGTGAATCTGCGTGGTGGCGCTCGCTGGCCGGGAAGGGATAGCAGTGCCTCGTTATTGTGGCACAAGCTGCAGATGGTCGGTCACGAATCGCACGCACGGTAGGGACATCCTCACGTTAGTTTTAGTGATTTTGAAGGAGTGGTCATGATACCATCTTATGCCTCGAATTTAGTCTTCATCTCCCGATCTTCTAATCTGGACCGCTCGTTTCCTTTGAACTACTCTGAAACGATCTCGCGCTTTTGTAGGCGCCCCCCTTACTTTCTCCTTAATTACTACTCGGTCCTTCCTTGGAGAGAGAATCTAGAATTCTCATTAAGTCCCCAATTTCTATAAATTCGCATGAAGGACCTTGACTGTGAGAGACTCATTTTCCTTAAATCCCTCAACTTTTATGAATTTACAACTATGTCCTTGGCAGCCCGATTATTCTAATTAAAGAATTTCAATCAATTCCTTCTTGCTTTTTAATTAAATCTAAATTGTTTCCAACTCAGAATATTTCCTAAATTAATTAAATCACTGATTTAATCAATCAACTTCCCCTTTCCATCTAAGTTCAAATCATTATCCATCTAGGAAATTTCCAAACTTAGCAAAATCAATCATCAAATCAATTATCAATTTCCATTTAAATAAATTTATAAACTAAATTTATTTATTCTTTATAAATCCTCAATCATTATCAATTTACCAAGATGTCCTTGTAAATTATTCAAATCCCTAAAATGCCCCTTGGCACTTTATATAATTTACTAAAAATGGTATTAGAGGAAATTTAAAATCCTTTTATTTCAAAAAAAAATCTTGGATTTTATATATATATATATATATATATATATATATATATATATATACTAGTGAACCTACGTGCAGGTGAAAGTAGTGGATGGAGAGAGAAAAGATAAGTAGTTGAATGCATGGATATAGGGGTGACACAATCAAGTTGGTCGCAAGTGCCGTCGTCTGATTGTATAATCCATATATATAATAATATATAGATTTATATATAGATAATATTTATATATATTTATCTATATATTTTTTTATATAATTATTATATATATGTAATTATTAAATTATCTTATCATCATAATACCAATATATATCTATATCTATATAATATATATATATATATATATATATATATATATATATATATATATATATATATATATATATATATATATATATATGCCGGTGATAGTATGCGGTCGGCCGCAATTGCGGTCGGCCCATACTATCACTGTTGTTCATTAGGGAAGTGTGGGTTTGGTTGTAAATTTTTTTTGGGGTGGGTGTTAGTATAGGCCGGCCGCATACTAACACCTCCCTAAAAAAATTATATATACATATCTATATATTGTTTAAAATATATGGATAAATCAATATATATCTAATAACATTATAAAAATATAATATATATTTTATATATATATGTACTATATATAAGTAGTGATAGGTTGCGGCCACCTCATCCTATCATTACTATATATATATATATATATATATATATATATATATATATATATATATATATATATATATATATATATATATAGATGAGGCCGGCCGCACTTGCGGCCACCTCATCCTATCAGTACTACTTGTATATAATATATATATATATATATATATATATATATATATATATATATACTATATACAAGTAGTGATAGGATGAGGTGGCCGCAAGTGCGGCCGGCCTCATCTATATATATATATATATATATATATATATATATATATATATATATATATATATATATATATATATATATACGTCTGATTGGCTTATCACTATTCATTATTATGTCGCCATTTTGAGAATTATTGGAGCGTATTTTTTTTTCAAATCCAACCGTATGGATGGAAAGAACATCAAAAAATAAGATAACTTGTCGATTTTGATACAATTTGGGGAATTGATGATCATTCATTTTAAAGGATGAAATTCGGGACCGATAAGATTTTTATAAAATTTCCCCCTTTAAGATGAATACTCATCACCTCACCAAATTATATGAAATTCGACATGTTATCTTATTTTTCAATGTTCTTTCCATCCATACGGTTGGATTTAAAAAAAAAATGCTCCAAATACCTCAAAATGAGGCCACCTTACTTGCACAGTGATGCAGCCGGCCGACCTGACTATATCAGAATTACATATATATATGCAAATTGCATGTATATGGATCCAGTCAATAAGTGGCTAACTAAAAATTAAAGTAATACAGGACCAAACATGTAGCTTTGAAGTCTGTGGGCTACAACCAATTCTTATAATACTTGGTCATATTTGGGTTGGGCTTTAGTAATAGTTAACTGGGTCTCAAGATATGGTTAATTTGGCTTGTGGCATTGAGTCATGAATAAACCTGATTAAGGGTGAGGGTTTATTATATTCGCATGTATATTTATACTGAGGGGTATCCGACTCGTCTACCAGATATCGACGTAGAGCACTGAGCCACGTTAGGAAGGAAACGGAGTGATCGAGTATATCCTTGATACAAGTAAGTACTCTTTCCTAGTTCCCACTCAGTGATTGTGTACTTCTTGATTTTGTTGTTACTATGTTTTAGCATGCTTCTTTGATGCCCTTGATTTTGCTTTATTGACTGTATACACACATATATGTTCTCTTGACTTGTTGGATATTTGTTTCCATGGTTGTATATGCATGTCGATGTGTTGGCATCCATTTATGTGTGTTACTTGCTGAGTATGCCTATCTTTTGACCGACACGTGGTCGTGGAAACACTTGAGCTTGTGCGCTGGTCGGATAGGTATTTGTTAGTGTTTCTTGTGGATTGTTCTACCCAGTATAGTAGAGTGAGGCTCCAGCATGGCGTTCAAGGCCGCGGACACCTTGATGTCCTGGTAGTCAATGCAAGAGGGAGGATACTCTGGTTGTCCAACCTTCAGTGGGATGATTCGCTGACCGTGTTGACATGTACGAGAGGTGGCTCTACCGACTTCTGACCGAGGGTCGATTCCAGCTGAGGCTGATGACTGACCGGAGGATACTTCGAGAGCTTTTCTAGGATAGCTCACTTTGAGCTTGAGTTTGGTAGTAGTTGATAGGGAGTCCCTACCATTGATAAACTCTTTGGGGTAGGTTTGAGACTCCCAAATATTGGATGGTGTGGGGCATGGTCCCCGCTTGATTGATTCAGTCATTTGACTTGTTGACTTTCCTTGTTTGGTTATCACATTTTTTTATTGCTTGATCTCATTATATTCCATGTGCGGGTGCTTACTGATCTATCCTTTCTAAGGCTCACTTGTTCACTTCTTTTTCAAATCCTGAGGAGTAGCTGACTTGGACTCAGGAGCAATACGTGGGCTGGAGACTTTTGCTGAGATTTGCGAACCTCCTATTTTATTTGTGTGTGAGGATGAGAATCTTTGTTTGTGTGTGAGGATGAGACTCTTTGGACCTTGATAGGACCTCTGATGTATTTGACATTTCATTTCAGGGTGTTAGACCCATTTCATTTCATTCCGCTATGTAAACTCTGGTATTTTGGATATTTTAATTATGTTTTTCTTATTATATTTGATGTTGCTTATTGGTTCACCTAGGCCTTGTATCAGGGTGAAGCTCGTCTCTACTTAGGTACGACCGATCTGTCATGTGCTTGAGTGGTGGGATTTGGGTCGAGACGTGACATAGTCATTTCTGCCTTCTTGGCTTTGCCCCTGATAGCAGAATCCCAATGTATTTGGCAAGTAAGTTGTTAGTCATACAATTAAGAATTCCTGTCATTATTTTCTGTGGGTATGTCGTTGCCTTCATTGGAATGAGAGAGCTTTTGTGGTAGTTAATTCGAAGCCCAGATATCCTAATATTGAGATAGAAGATAAGTTTCAATGTCCTCAAGTTTTTCAGTTCACTTGTGATGAGAACAAGTTGGTCGTGTGCATATTATCGGGAGATTACTTCTTCTACCTGTGACTTTCCTCCGGATTGGATCCCTCAAAAGAGATTTGCCCTATTTGCCTTCGGGAGCATTGTATAGAAGACATCAACTACAATGACGAAAAGTAAATATGATATATAAGGAGTCATGCCTTAGCCCTCTTCAATGTTTCACATATCCTGTGGCCCTACCATTAATGATGAGTTTTTATTTTGATGTTGTGAGTATTCCCTTGATCCATGAGATCTACTTGGGTCGAATCCTTGTGTTTCCAGCAACTCTAGTAGGAAGTCCCAATTGACCATGTCGAAAGCTTTCTCAAAGTCATCCTTTAGTAGTATCCCATCTTGGTGACCAGTTTTCATTTTGTGAATTAGTTGTTCTGCAACTACTATATTGTCTTGAATACATCGTACCTTGGTAAACGCCACTTAGGATTTGTCGACTAGCTTATTGATTACTTTTTCTAATCTAGTTGCCAGCACTTATATTGTAAAATCTGGGGATGTTAGGTAATTTTAGAATTAGTAAGTACTTAAAGGGAGTTTGGTTCCTCTCACATGCCAAGGACCTAAATATGATTTTAGGAAAACCAAGGAAAATCAGGGACTTAAAAGTGATTTGTCTCTCTCTCTGGTGGAAGGACCTACATGTATCTAGGAAAAGAGTTAAGGGGTTAGTTGCAAGATCACAATGAATTCATGCAAAAGAGTGTATTAAAAGGGGTTGACGGCTGAGGTTAAAAGATCTCGAGATGAAGCGTAAGTTCGAAGTATATGGAGTAATCCTAGCCCCTCATCCTTTCGTTAGGATGATATAATCTCAGCCGATGATCTCTGATGGATGTATAAGTTCTAGGCACAGGAGTAGATCCTGACCTTCTATCCATTCTCGTTGAGATGGTGTAATATGGAGCGTTCATCTCAACAAGATTTTAAGTTAGGGACACAGGGACAATATCCAGCCGTTCGTTTTAAGTCTTTAAGATAAGTATGAGTATGGTCCTACCAAGCGGACAAATCCCCACCATTGATCCATGATAGACCCTTTAGTTCGAGGCGCGACGAAAGATCTTAACCATTCATCTTGGACAAACCTCGTCCATACATCTGATCAGGGACTCGGTCACGAGACAACACCCAACACGTCTTCTTTCTCTCCAGCGCGCGCGCCGCCGTAAGCGATCCCCTTCCCCGTTCATGGCCGGCCAAAGATGGAAAGGAGATCATTTGGCATGCGCCAGATCGCTCTATCAGAGGGATTGACAAATACCAAATAATTATCATGAGCCACCATAAGAACCAGCCGCCTCCAAGAACCCTAGAGACAGCCTTCATTGAGACAGAGGGACTGGGAGAGTGGGAGGTGACGATGCCGGAGTTATTCAAACACCAGAGGGAGTACAGTCTTCGTCTCTGGTAGTCTGGAACTAAAAGAAAGGGAGAGGGAGCAACCATAAGACTTCCTGTAAGCTCTCCTCTCCTTTTATTCTTTGGTAAAATGTAAGGTCATGCATGTCTAGTAGGCAATGGGTGGTAGCCATCGAGAGGACTCCGGGGGGGTCTTCTGTCAGGGAACTAAGCGTCGATGAGGGGCTGGAGTCCGTCCAAGAGTGGGGTACTCTGGTGAAGAGAGACTCGAAGATCCTCTGGTCAAGAGATAATCACGGTCTACCTGTCGTCAGGCAGTGAGAATCCCGGAAGGAAGAGGGCCTCGGTCGCCTCTATACACCGCAGGCAAGGCCGGAGCACCATCTTCGCGCAAGTAAAGTCCTGTCTAGAGAGAAGAACTCAGGCCAAGGGTTAGTGGTTAAGATTAGTTTTGACTAATTAAGCTAGTAGATAAAGATTGGGTTTAATGATTTAAGTATGGTTGAGTTGATTATGTCATGGATTTTGGTTCAAGTTAGGTTGATGATTGTGCTAGACCGGTTCCATGAGGGTTTGGATTAAGTTAGGATGAGAGAACTTGATACAAGTCACATTGTTGGGCTAGCTAAGATCAAAAATCCTGGTCTGGTCTATAGTAGATCAAATCAAGTTGTTAAATAAGGTTCATGGGTTAAGTTAGTTGATTGGGTCCTATCAATTGAAGATGGTTGGGTTTGGGCCAACCAGTTAGCTATATTGCTTGGGTCCGGGTCTGAATTTAAGTCAATCTGGTTGGGTTGGACGAATTTGTATTCCAAATTGATTTGGTCAGGTTCATAGTTGATTGAGATGTTGGTTTGGTCAATTAGTGGAGGTTGGACTCGACCATTGGGGTTAGTAGGTTAGGTCTTGCAAACTAGCTTTGAATCATGTTTTAATAAGAGAGAGAGAGAGAGAGAGAGAGAGAGAGAGAGAGAGAGAGAAGGCTTGTAGCAGTGGGGAATGGAACCCAAGCCTCTTTTTACATCATGGTGGGCCTTAACCACCAGGCCCTGTTGCCTTTTTGGTTGAATGAATCAGAATTTATTAACTTAAGGTTTGTTGGGAGAGGGGATTTGAAACAAAAATCTCTCAAAACTTTGTAGTAGGCCTTGGCTACCAGGCCATCTACGTTCGCTTGAACAGATTGATTGATCTAATCACTTAATGGAAACTACGCTAGACCCAGCCAAGAAATAAAAGGGAAATGGTATGGGATACAAGAGAAGGCCCACAAGTTAGACTTGGCCTGACTAGGGCATCATGCATGTTCAACTAGAAATTTTAAGGTGTTGCCAAGACTGACATAGGTTTTACTATCAGGTTGCGACATAGAGAAGTGACAGGCGGGATTTTCGCTAAGTAATCCCGAATGACATTGTTGAGGTAAGTATCTTTGCCTAGTTTCCACCCAGTGATGGGTTTTCTTGATTTGTTGATACTCTTTTCTAGTATTCTTGGCTTTGTCTCATTGCTCAGTACTTCTTGGCTTCAATGTTGTTGATTTTGCTTGATTCTTGCTCTAACGTTTGAACGCTTATTGACTGGATTTCTCAATGTTTGGAATACTCTTACTTGGAATGCATACATGTGTTTATTCTCCTGTTTTGTTGAAATTCCATGTTAGTGCATGTATGTTGATGTGTTGGTATTTGTTGAGTATTGCTTGTGATCGCTGAACATACTTTCCTGTTGATCGGTACGTGGCCGTGGAAATACGTGAGCCTGTACTCCAACAAGGCATGTGTGTGTCGGCTGTTCTTGTTGCTGAATATGCCTTCCCGTTGATCGGCACATGGCCGTGGAAACATGTGTGCTTGTGCTCCATCCGGGTTGGTGTTTCAGCTCTTCTTATGTTGTGGATTCTCCCGCTCAGTGCAGATTGTGATACGGGCGTCCAGGGGAAGGACACTCTGGACGTCCTGTAGTCCTACCAGGGAGAGGAAACTCTAGATGTCCACCCGTCAATGGGATGATACACTGGTCGTGTACGTACATGTAGGAGCCCTACCAGACTTGAGGGTCTGGATGTGATTAAGATTGGTCGAGGTTGATGACTGCCAGGGAGATGACTTGATTATTTGATTGAACTCCGTGCTGTGTGCTTGTGTTCATTGGATAGTGATCCTCATGTGTTTGGGACTTTGTCTTGTTCTTGTTGTGGTTGCTTTGTATTGGATCACTGTTTCACGATTGTTTCTCTTGACCTCATTGCATTCCTTGGGGGGGGTACTTACTGAGTTTTCATTCGAAAGCTCATTCCACTTGCTTCCTCTTTTGTTTCAGGTTTTGAGGAATAGGTGACTCGAGTTCAGGAGCTGCGCGAGGGATCTAGATATTCTAGTAGAGGTTTGAGGACCTCAGATTTACCTTATGTGTGAGATTATATTTTCTTTTGTGGGACCCTTGTAGGGCCTTGATTAAGTAGAGTGATTGTACCTTTTTGATTTCATTCTGCTATAAAACTCTCAGATATTATTGAGATTATTTAGATTTTGTTATTTGTTCTTGTAATACCTAGGCCTTGTATCCGAGTGAGGTGCGCCTCTACTTGGGTACGGCCGGTCTCTGCGCGTGCCCGAGGCTGCGGAATCAGGGTCTGGGCGTGACATATATGATGATATTTATTAAGCAGTTTATACTGGTGTTTTGATTTTGGGGATGAAGAGAGGATGTGTGCCCAATTTAAAATTTCAAGCTATGTATTACCGTTGTGGAAATAATTGAAGAGTTTCAAGATGGCCGATGGTGAGAGAGAGGGAGAGAGATCAACATACCGACTATGAGAAAGAGAAGAGAGAGATCGGAAGGCCGGTTGTGATGGCAACACGAGAGAAGAGGTAAGGGAATACAAAGAGAAGGGTTGGTTAGAAAGGGGGCTAGGGAAGGCGGCCGGTGGGTTTTCACACAAGTCTCAATAGGGAGAAGGCATTTGCTTGATTGGCTCAGATGAGAGGGGGATACGAGCCTGTTAATCGGGCCCGACCCGCCATGTTTGGGTCAGCCAAAGGCTGACCCGGAGCCGGCCCTTGTTACAATGCGGACCCCAGGGTTGGGTTGACCCGACTGGCCCAGCGGGTTAATATGGGTCAACTTCGGGTGACTCAGACCCAGCCCGGGCCACCCCAAGAACCAGAGGGGCGAGTCGTAACCCGCTGGTTCACAGGTCGGCCAGATGGTTTTCATTATTTAAAAAAATTAAAAAATAATAAACAACTCCTCAAGATTCGCACCACTGAATCAAACACTCCTATCGCCTTCTCTCCCTCCCCGTCCATTGACATTCTCATCCTCCCAGCAATCTCTTTACACACCATCATCGCCCTTCTCGTTACAATCTCACCTGCACTTCTGATCTCGCGCCCCCACCCACTGCTCGCGGTCATCATGACCCCACTTCTCCTCTATGTAAAGGTATAGTAGATGATCCTGCAGACACCGCATGCAGCCGCGGAGCAAAAGGAGGTAGATCGAAAGGAGCAAGAGAGAGGCACGGGGAGGAATCTTAGAAGCTCGTTGCCATCAGCAGTGCATCGCGAGTGCTTCTTAGGATTGAGAGCCCAATGAGACTTGACTCTGGCACGGTAATCCTCGAATCGAGCGAGAGGGCGAGGCGCATTGTAGACTTTAAGGATGCGCTCAATAGAGCATTCTGGGAGGTCTCACCGCTGGTGCTCCATGATGTTTTGCCCCGAGTCCTCCACCCTAGGAGAGATCCGAGTCAACCCACCGGGTTGAGGGATTGACCCGCCGGGTTATGGGTCGGTAAAACCCCAACCTGTAACCAGACCCTCTATAGTGCTGGTCGGTTACAGATTGTCGACCCGGCCTGCCACATCGACTAACCCGGCGGGGCTTGCGGTGCAGGTTATGGGCCATTCCGGGCTAAATGTTGGCATGTGCCTCCCTCTAACTTGGATACAATGAAAAGTGAAAAGAATTGTTGAGTATATTCAATAATGAAAAAGAGGTTATAATATTAAATAAGTTTCAAAACCCCTAAAAGAATTAGAGAATATTGAGAAATCTAGATACAAATCATTTTTTTTGATAAGATAATATTTAAAAAAAATAAAAGTCTATTCTAAAAGAAATATTGATACAAAACTTTTCTTTAATATTTATTTTTAAATAATCTATCAAGAAATAAAAAACAAATCTCCATGTGTGTCACACAAATTATTTCTATAAATCCAGCTAACATGCAGCCGTATAACATAAGGTAATTGCATCACCCATAATATTCTCTGAATGTGATGGCGTCTATTAGAAATACAAACAAACGATATCATAAGTAGTAGTCATGTAGGAGAATTGAGCTTTGTATTATTCATTCTACAACTTTCCAATTTTTTCTGGGAAAATATATTCTTTATATACCAGATAGTACATGCATTTGTCACACAAATTATTTCTATAAATCCCGCTAACACGTTGCTAAATAAAAATAAGTTAATTACATCACCCAAAATATTCTCAGAAGTGATGGCGTCTATTAGAAATACAAACTCTGACATCACTCTGAATGTTATATAAACGCTACAAACTCTCACGGGACTTATCACAAACACTTGACGTGCTGCGTGCATTAGCCATTCTCGCATCCAGAAACTCATGGCCTCCTCCACAGAGTACCTCTCCAAAACCACACACGAGGAAGCAAACGAGGCCAAGGAGGAGGCGGTGTTCCACCTCGCCGCGAACCTTTGCAACAGCACAATGTTGTCACTGACGCTGAAGGCCGTCTTTGAGCTGGACGTGCTGGAGATCATAGCGGCGGCAGGGCCCGACACATGCCTCTCTGCGGAAGAGATCGCGTCTCAGATCAAAACCTCCAACCCTGACGCCCCCGAGGTGCTCGATAGAATGCTCCGGCTTTTGGCTTGCAACAAGGTTGTGAAGTGCGACGTGGTGGCCGGGGAAGAAGGCAAGACAAGGAGGCGCTATGGAATGGGGCTGGTCGGCGAGTTCTTCACCAAGAATGAGGATGGAGTCTCTCTGGCGCCGTTGTTGTTAATGAATCACTCCAGGATCCGGAGCGAACCTTTGTATGACCGTGACCAAAAACTTTTTTATTATTGAAAAAAATCTAATATCCAAATTAATCCATCTATTATATCGAATTAGCCATTTTAATCCCTCTATTATAATTAAAACCTTAAGATACCTCTATTTTTATGATTGAAAAATGTCAATCCCTAAACAAGTCTTTAAATATATCTTATATTTCTCAATCGTAAAAGTAAAGAGCAGCAGAATTAATTTAGATTTTATATCTTGGAAAAAATTTGGAGTTTCTATAATTTAAAGGATTTTTTTTTTTTTTTGAGATTTTGCCCTTATCCGTTTTATTTTTTTTAATTCTATATATATGCAGGTCAAATCTGAAGTATGCAGTGTTAGATGGGAGTATCCCATTTGTAAAGACTAACGGAGTGACAATGTATGAGTATCACAGTAAAGACGCTACGTTTACTGAGGAATTCAACATAGCCATGTTCAATCACACCACCTTGCTCATGAAAAAGATGCTTGAAGCATACAAGGGCTTTGAGAGTCTTAAGGTGCTTGTGGATGTGGGTGGTGGCCTTTGTGTCACACTGGGCATCATCCTCTCCAAGTACCCCCACATCAAAGGGATCAACTTTGATTTACCTTTTGTGGTCTCTCAAGCACCAGCCATTCCAGGTGCTTCTTATAACTTCTTCTTTTTTTTGACAAAGGCGACAAGCACCGTCCGAAAGTCAGGGGTGGATAACGTGGCATCCGTGCCCGCATGTCCTCATCTTGTTGTCATGGGGCCATTGGAGTTCTTCTTTCAACTTCTAACCAACTTTTTTTTTAATACTTAGAATTTATCTTGTGATTTTTCAATTCCATGCAGGGGTGGAGCATGTAGGGGGAGACATGTTCGATAGTGTTCCAACTGGTGACGCCATCTTCATGAAGGTTTGTTATTATTATGCACAGAGATGTATGTAGAAAACTATTGCTTGATTATATATTGTGGGATCGAAAATACGCGCCTGGCATCGTGTGACACCAGACAGTATATCGAAGCACAAATATCATTTTTTAGTTTTGTGGGTTCTTTTATTCCTAATAGAGGCAAGCCTCTATTATTAATTACCCCAGACAATGTCATGGGAACCTCCGATTAAGGGCAAAAATACAAGTAGAGACAATGAGAAAGAATAATTAATTTTATTGCAATATAATATGATTTGTTACATATCAGCATATGTTTATATATATGGATGTATGTTTATTTGTTTATTTATGACGCCACCCCCCCCGCCTCAAGATCTGTGCCCCGCCATATGGGATCCATAATCCACCGGTTGCCTTGCACTCTGTGACCGAGGTTTAGGTTGCCAATTAACTCCCCTTTCATCAAGAACCGCGTCTAACTGAACCGCCCTTAGGAGTTGCACTATATATGGTTGGAGAGATCAGGAAGCCTAAATCCCAATACCGCCAATTTTGTCCTGATCGGAGTTGTCCGCGAGAAGTGGTTGAGCTGGCTAGACAGTAGGGATTAGCCTTTTTCTCCATCAAAATATGCACTGCCCGAGTTGCAAAAGGGGCTTGTGCTATATACGACTATTGAAGCTCTTAATATCTAGTCTTCAGCGCCGCAAATTTCATTCCCATTGGAGTTTCCAAGCAGGAATTATGAATTTTTGAAAATGAGTCTTCGGCATTGTCAACGGTAGGATCGCTGAAATTGACTATTTTATCCGTCAAAATTTACACCGACTGAGCAGCCGAACGAGTCCGTGTTGTATATGACTATTGGAGATCTGGATATCTAATTTCCAATGCCATAGATTTCATCTTAATCGGAGTTTTCTGGCCAAAGTTATGAATTTTTGAAATTGGGTGATCAACATAGCCAGCGGCAGAAATGCTGAAATTTACCCTTTTGTTTATCAAAAATCCACACTGATCGGACCACCGAATGAGTTTGTGTTGTATATGAATGTTGGAGACCCGGATGTCTAATTTCCAACGTCGCAGAGATTATCTCAATCAGAGTTTCCAGGCCAAAGTTGTGAATTTTTGAAATTGGGTGATCAGCATGGCTGTCGGCAGAAATGCTGAAATCTACCCTTTTATTTATCAAAATCCATGTTGATCGGGCCACCGAACGGATCTGCACTGAATATGAATGTTGGAGACCCAGGTGTCTAATTTCCAACGCCGCAGAGATCGCCTCAGTCGGAGCTTCCGGGCCAGAGTTATGAATTTTTGAATATGGGCAATCAGACGAGGTTTCAGGAATTAATTTGCCGAGCTATAATATTCATCCTTTTTCCCCATCCAAATACGCACTGATCGGTTTGCTGAAAGTATCTGTGCTGTATATGATTGTTGAAGATGTGAATGTCTAGTTTCCAGCGCCACAGATCTCGCCTCAATCGGGGTTTTCTGGCCGAAGTTATGAATTTTTGAAAATGACCCTTTATAACAGTAATTTGTAGCAATCTGCAGTATCACATTTATTCATGATTTCATTATTGGCATTTGCAACATTATGCCACCTATCTTCAGTTGTGGCTTCTTCTTAATTTGCAACTGAGCAACTCATCGGCAAAGCAGTAGTAACAGCATCATTATCTGCAGCAAGCCTTGGTGGCAATAATGGACAGCAGCTTCAACGTATCTGCAGCAATTTCGGCAGCATCGGGCAACTTCAGCAACGTCAAGCTTCAGTGAAGTTAGTACAGTCCAGATATCCATAAGCTGGCAGATTATTGACCAAAACTGGGGGCGCAACTCTTAGAGAATTAGCATGAGAATTGCTTTTAAAGTCCGAAGGAAAACAACTTGTTTTGCATCATCCTCTTGATCTCAGACTTGTAATAGAAATTAGAATACTTCAGATGAACAGCACCTTTTAATCCTAAGATTTTTTGCAACAAAAAAAAATTGACAGAGCCTCCCCTGTATTTAGAGCATTGACTTTTATACAAACATTCACATGGTTTTCATACACATCAAAATAAATCTCTTTTGGCGGCAATTTCAGCAACTCAACATCCTCGCGCAGCTTCAAAGCAAAGACTTGTCCTCGCTCATAATATTCCAAAGCTATCTCTCTCGCAGCAGCCTTCTAAGTAGCCTTTAACTTCAGAGCTCAAAGACACACACAACAACCAATCTTTGACATCAATAATCAGCAACCAAGGAAAGACGATCAAGAAATGTAAAATCAAAGAACACAAAGAAATGCCTTTGGCATCAAGAATCGGCCTTCACGGCAAAGAACCAACTTTCAAAGAAGAACCGGTCTTCATCAACAACCAATATCACACAAGATCCCTTCTTCAACAAAGCATCCGTGTTCAAGATCCTCCGGTCTTCAATCGGCAACCAAGCAGCATCCATAGTCTTCAAATCAGCATCAATGATCAGCATCCAAGGTCTTCAATCAGCTTCAATTCTTGAATTCAGCATCCAGACCTTCAACAGCTTCAAAGCTTTTGCAGCAGGAGTAGCTTCAGCATTCTTTTGCTCCTTCTAACTTTCTTCTCTTCTTCTTTTGCAGCAGCAGGCATCGCATCTTTAGCGGCATCATCTTGGCTTCGATTTCTGTAGCGCAGCAACAACGGCAACAATCTCCGCCAGCGATCAACGGCTTCCATCAGCAGGGGCAGCAGGTTGGCACATTTGCAGGTGGGCTACAGGGTCCGGGATTGGCCGGGAAGGCTCAGCGAGCAAGCCGCCGCAGCGGCTTGGAGGGCAGGAACATCACAGGAGCAGATCGGTGGAGGGCTTGGGCGGAGCGACACTCGCAGCTGGCAGACAAAGGGAGGCTGGCAAGATCAAAGGGGAGAATCGGCGTAGCTGCGCTACAAGGTAGCCTGCTACAAGGCAGCGGCTGCTCAGCGGCCGCTCGCGCGCTACTGCTGGCGCGCTGCTCGCTCAAGGCTGCTCGCTGGCGCTCGCGACGCTGCGCTCGCGCGACACTGCTTGCGCGCTGCTGCTTGTACGGCCGGGCGCGGCTGCGCCGATCTTGCAGAGAGCTGAGGGCCAGCCGAGGGCTGAGGAGGCGGGGGTCGGCCGGATCTGGGGGTGCCGGAGGGCTGGGGGCGCCGGCGGCAGCTCTGCGCGGAGCTGGGAGCGGAGGAGCAGTCTCAAGGCGGCCGGCGCAGCTGGCGGTTGGCTGATGTAAGGGGCGCCGGGCGGCGTGGAGGCTGGCGGCGTGGGAGCGGCGCATGAGGCGCTGGCCGGGCGCAGGAGGGCTGGCAGTCTTGGCCGCAAGTGCGTGCTTGCCGGGTGTGTTGGGCCCGAGGCCGAGGGGAGGCCGGTTTCCCCTTTTTTTATTTTTTTTATTTTTTTTTTATTATTTTTTTTTTATTTTCTTCCTCTGATTTCATTCCTCTTTTTTTTCTTCTCCTTTTCCTTTCTTCTGATTTTTGCTCTCTCCTCTTTTTGATTGTCCTCCTTCTTCTTCTATTAGGCCTCCTCTGTTGTCTTTTTCAAATTTCTCCCCCACTCCGCGAGATGGTCCGAGGATCGAGCCAACCTCCCGACCATTACTCTTCGAGGATAAGACCAATTCCATGGTTCTTATCCTCTGATTTGATTTGATTTAATTTATTATTTTGTTTAATTATTTTATCATTTATTATCATTATTGTTATTTGCCTTGGGATTTGTATTTGCAGGCTATCTTTGAAACTGCCTTGAGATATGTTCTCAGGGGCAAATTTGGAATTTTGCGTTTGCCTCGAGATATGTTCTCGGGGGCAATTTTGTAATTTTTGTTTGCCTCGAGATATGTTCTCATGGGCAATTTCGTAATTTGGCAATTGCCTCGGGATATATTCCCGGGGGCAATTTTGTAATTTGACTTCGCCTCGAGATATGTTCTCGGGGACAATTCTGGAATTTAAGGCTGCCTCGAGATATGTACTCTCGGGCTATCCTAGAATTCATGTCTTTGGCCCGCTTTGAGATAATCTCATTTTTTGCGTCATTATCAAATCCTGATTTGGCCAAGATTATGATATATTAAATTTCTTAGGATTAGAATTTTAATCCTCATGGAACTAAGACATGTATATTTTTTATATAAACAAATTGCCCCCTTCATACTTCTCTCACGAAATTTGTTTGAGAGAGAGAAGTAGGAACACTTGAATTTCTTCTTCATGATGGCCAACAATCCCCAATTCGAGCCTTTTTGGGATGTCAATCAAGATCATCATGAGGTTCCAAAAGGTCAGATTTTCCCCCGCCACAATCCTATTATTGGTCCCGGGTCCGAGCCTGCAGTCAGATACGAAGGAGGGGAGCACTCAGAGTGGGTGGAGCGTCCCCCATCAAGCATGGCTACAGCCCGACTGTCTTCAAATCGTTGTAATGAAGGTAGCACCATCAATGTAATTTATTTGAAACCCGAAGGGGCAATTAGGGATTTGAGTGTATTTCAAACCCTAGGTCATAAGATCTTTAACCATTACCCGGGGTGGAGGGCTAGAAATCCTATTAGAAGTGAATTGATAGATTTCCCTCGATTATTACGATTGGGCTAAGTATATTGTTAGTAGATACTCTGAAAAATTATCCCGGGTAGATTTGATTGGGGGAATTGTGGCCTCTGTTGGTCGTTATGACCTAGATTTAAATTTTTTCAAAGCATTGGTAGAGTTTTGGTGTCCGGAGACAAATACTTTCCACTTCTTGCATGGGGAAGTAGGGATTTCATTGTGGGAGATCAAAAGTCTTGGAGGGCTTTCGATAGTTGGTGATGCGTATGATGAGGTAATCCCACCTAATAGTGTATTATGCAATAGAGGAAATTCAGAATTTTCTGTGTTAAGGAGTCTTTTTGACATCTTTCAATGGCTTGCAAAGCGGGATGTCAATAAGAACGTATTTTTCTTAGATTGGGTAGATTTCTTTAGGAAGTCAAAATCCAGTTCCCATTATGACTCGAGTTCTGATCCTCCTCCAAAACCCGTTTCAAACACAAATTTGGCCGCCTTTATATCATTGTGGATATGTTCCTTTATCATGCCGGATAATCATAAGGTGATTAGACCCGGGGTTTTTATGATGGCGTGTAACCTTGTGCATGGAAGGCCAGTAGCTTTTGCCCCCTCATTATTGGCACGCTTATACTTAGGATTAAACTCCATGGTTAATCATAGGAAAGGACCCGGACATTCTACTAGGGTCTTTCCCTCCCACTTTTGTATGCTTGGGCTAGTTGTCATTTTCATGGCGTGTCTCTTCGAGGAAAATTGATGCAGTACACACACAATCCCCGCCTTTCAAGGGTACCGAGATGTTGTATTACATGAACGCCTCTCGCTCTCCTTTTACTCCCTTGGAAGCTAGGAAATTTCTTAAGTTTGAAGCCAACTTTAAATGGCGTCCTTTTCCTTATCCTCTTCATAATGATGAGACGGTGCGGGATACTAGGCATCTTATGGGACCCGATGTCTTTGGATCTCCAAACTATGGGATATGTGGTGGGCCTTCTGCGGCATCCTTCCTCTTCATGTGGTGGAGAGTTCTATGCGAGCCCTACAATCCTCACCGCTTTGGGCGCCCGGTTTGGTTACGACCAACAATGTCGGCGTATATTGATGTCCCGAAAAGCTTCCTCGCCGGTGCTTGCGGTGTTATTGGCATCACTTTTCCCTTGAGGAGGACCTCCATTTCGTTTTATATTCCCGAAAGGATCAAGCTGGGAGCTCCTGCTCTTTTATGCGGAAGTGGTTCAAAACGTCTGAGCTTTCTTCCAAATGTGACATCACATTATTAGTCCAAGAGGATTATGGTGATAGGGGGGACATTAGGAGGAATCGAGAGCAGGGTCAATCTTCAAAAAGGGCCCGATTCATCAATGAAAGTATCTTCATCAGTCAAAAACGAGGTCTTCCTCCTGCGGATCTTCCTGTTCCAGTGAAGCGGCGACAGACTCAAGGTATGTCAAATTCAATTTTTTTTTTTTTTTTTTTGATTGATTTTTTTTTTCGGATTTTTTTTTTTTGATTGATTTTTTTTTTTTTGGTTTTTTTTTTTTTTGTTTTTTTTTTTTGATTTTTTTTTTATTATATATATATATATATATATTTTTTTATTTTTTTTTTATTTTTTTTGATTCAAAATCTGAATTCTCATTCGATTCGAAGTCTGAATTTTTTTTTTTTTTTTTATTATTTGATTCAAATTCTAAATTCTTATTTGATTCAAAGTCTTATTTTCCATTTGAATCAAGGTCTGAATTCTTATTTGATTCAAAGTCTTATTTTCCATTTGAATCAAAGTCTGAATTCTTATTTGATTCAAAGTCTTATTTCCCATTTGAATCAAGGTCTGAATTCTTATTTGATTCAAAGTCTTATTTTCTATTTGAATCAAGGTCTGAATTCTTATTTGATTCAAAGTCTTATTTTCCATTTGAATCAAAGTCTGAATCCTTATTTGACTTGAAGTCTGAATTTTTATTTGATTCAAAATCTTTGGTCAACAGGTATACAAATTCGTGATGCCCCGTTGGCCAATGTCAGGGTTGCCCATGATCCACCAGTTGGTAAGAGGATAATGCCCCCTTTCTTCTTCTTTTGTTTTTCTTTCCTTGATTTGACCCCTTTTCAATTTTTTAACACAGCTCCAAGAATAGATGATATCCCTTTACCGAATCCGGGGATGCCTCTAGAGTCTCAAGTTGGTAAGAAAACACCTCCTTCACTCATACATCTTTAACAGATTTAATTTACAGATTTGGATCTCAGGTTCAGTGAATCCTCAAGATTTTAATGTTGGAGCTCGGAGGAACATTGAGGTTGAGGAAGCTCTTCCTAATCCTACGCAAGGTAGTATCCCCCTCTTCCTCCCTCCTTCTTTGTGTACATATGCTTTTATTTTACTTTAAATTTTTTTGTTAGGAGATATACCAATCGCGGAGAGTGCAGCACCCCTTAACTTGCCCATAAATGAAGAAAGCGTGGAGCGTACTTCATCTTTTAATAATATTCCTTCTGCAAATTTCATAAGAGATGGTCCCTCCTCAATGGAGAAATTGGAGACTGGTGTCGGCAACACTAATGTTGAAGGTGCACCTTTAGTTGTACAAGATTTAACAGAGGGAGTAGAAAGTGGCGGTTCCAATGCTGATGCCGAAATCCCAGTTTCTCCAAAGCAAAACCAAGGTCCTCCCCTTTTTTTTTTTTTTTTTTTTTTTTGTTGTAGGAGACATGGATATTGACATTCCTTTTTTTTTTTTTTTTTTCAAAAAGGTGACGAACTTCCGCCTTCGGGGCAGGGTCCTTCAAAGGATATTATTGAGGATGCTCCTGCTCCTATTCCTGTGGAAGGTGACGGCGTCAATACTGATGTTGGACTTCCAACTTCATCAAAGCAAGAACAAGGTTTTTTTTTTTTTTTTTTTTTTGGAATCTTGAATCTTGAATCTTGAATTTTGATCGAATCTTGGATCTTGAGTTTCGAATTTTGTATCTTGAATCTCATTTATATATCCTTTTTGTAGGCCCGAAGAATATACCAAGTATTGTATTACGTCTGCGGGCTGAGGTGATTAGCAGTATTAAGTCTCTCAACTATGACAACTACCAAAGCGTCATCAACAAAGTGAAGGAGTCAAATTCACTCCTTGAACCTTTCAATGTTGGATTGACCAATCTTGAACCTTTCATAGAGAGGATAGCTCAGTGTGCGGTCTACGCCAAAGAAGCCTCAGAGGACCCCAGCGTCCAAGCCTATATTCATAACCAACAAGCCAAGGCGTGTGTGCATGAGAAGGCTTTGGCCCTTGAACGTCTAAGCAAAAGCAGGGAGGGGTGGGCTAATGATATCAACGTGAACAATGAGGAGCTTCAGAGACTTGCGGAAAGGCAGCAGAAACTTCAAGCAGAACTTTGCGAGATTCAAGATACAATGAAGGCTTTAAATGAGAAGATAGCAACTTCAACAAGTTTCTTTGAGGCTTCTGGGCATGCGCAAACAGGTCTTCAAGCCGAGTTGGATAAGGCAAAGGCACAGGTTATTGAGGACCAAGGAGATTATTCAGATGCTAGCCTCATGGCTATTTTTACAAAGTGGCTTGATGAGTTGGAAGAAGCAAAGAATTCATTACTGAAGCATGCTGGGCATTGAAGGCCCCTTTTTTTTTTGTTTTTTTTTTAATTTTTTTTAATTTTCCTAGATTGTTTACGCTTTGGTAGTTGACTTTGAGACATCTGTTATGAACATTGAACTTGAATAAATTTTAGTTCCTTCCTTCCCTTATTCTGAAATTCGGAATTAATATGAGGACTCTTTTTTTTTTTTTAATTTATTTATTTTTTTTTTTTTTGATTTTTTTTTTTTGATTTTTTTTTTTGATTTTTTTTTTTTGATTTTTTTTTTTGATTTTTTTTTTTTGAATTTCCGAAAATTTAGAATAAATGTGAAGACTATTCTAGAAATTCGGAATTACTTTTTTTTTTTTTTGAAAAAATAAGGGGTCAATGTGTTTGCCTCAAGAAGCACATTTAATCGTGCATGACCGATCTGCCCCCAACTAGGAGCCGGACGTTCCATCATAGACAAACACATGCCTCTTTATTTCATTGAATAAGTTTGGTACAAAAGTACATAAAATTAATGTTTTGCCTCGGGAAGTACATTTAATTGTACATGACTAGTCTACCCTTATAAGGGACCAGACGTTCCGTCATAGGCAAACATTGGTACATTATATATAGTATTTCTTCAGGAAACGACCATTGATGGGCGGCATCGGTCTTTCTCCGTTGGCGTCAATGAGCTGATATGCGCCTCCTTCGTAGACGGTCTCCACAACATAAGGCCCTTCCCAATTTGCTTTGAACTTGCCCCCGGCCCGCTTATTGGTGATGATAGGTCTTCTCAGGACAAGAACCATTTCTCCTTTGGTAAAGGTCCGAAATCGAGCCATCTTGTTGTAGGCTTGTGACATTTTGGCTTTGTAGACTTCAAGATTCTGCTGCACTCCCAACCTTTTCTCGTCGAGAGAGTCCAACTCATCCAAGCGAAGCCGAACATTATCTTCATTTGAAATTTCATTTTGCACTGCCATTCTTAGTGAGGGTATCTGGATTTCGAGGGGTAAGACCGCTTCAGTTCCAAATACCAAAGAATACGGCGTGCATTGTGTTGGAGTCCTATAGGTGGTGCGATAGGCCCATAACATCTCCGGGAGCCTTTCATGCCAATCCTTTTTGTTCTTGGACACCGCCTTCTTCAACAACTTCGAGAGGGTCTTGTTGAATGCTTCTGCCAACCCATTCGCCCTAGCATTATAGATGGAAGTATATCTCCAGTCTATTTTATGGTGCTGTGCAAATCTCCCGACTTTGAAGCTTCTGAAGGCAGGGCCGTTATCTGAAATGATTCTCCTCGGAGTTCCAAATCTATATAAGATATTCTCCCTGAAGAACTTGATAACATCTTCAGTCTTGACTTCTCTGAGTGGAATTGCTTCTGCCCACCTCGAGAAGTAGTCTGTTGCAGCCAATATGAACCGGTGTCCCAAAGATGATGGTGGTTCGATGGGGCCGACTACATCTGTCCCCCATATCTCGAAGGGCCATGACGAAACTGTGGGGTGTAGAGGATTTGGATGTTGGTGAATGAAGTCTCCATGTATCTGGCATAGATGGCATCTTCTGGCATAATTGATGCAATCTCCAACCATGGTTGGCCAGTAATATCCCAAGCGCTTGATCTTGAGTCGCATCTTGGGTCCGGATTGGTGTGCACCACATACCCCGGAATGTACATCATGCATGACTTCTTGAATTTCTTCATTTGAAAGGCATCGCAGGAGTAGTTGATCATATGACCTGCGGTACAATATGTCATTTATGAGGGTGAATCTTAGGGCTCTTCGTTTTATCTGAAGACCCTTTGACTTGTCCTCTGGGAGTTTATCATATTTCAAATATTCTATAAACGGTTGTCTCCAATCTTCCTCTGGCATTTCGAGGGTGAAGACTTCCGCTTTGCCTCCAGCACTTTCCTCTTCGACATCATCAAGGATCGTACTTATGGGCCTTCTATTTCTTACGGTTATATGGATTTCTTCATAATCTGGATTCGCCAGCTCCTTCGTAACTTTCGCCAAAGAATCAGCTTCTCTATTTTCTGAACTTAAAACCCTCTTTAACTGTACTTGGGGGATTTTCTTCATCAAATCTTTGACCTTCTTGTAGTATTTAAGAAGTTCGGGTTTATATATCTTGTAGTCTCCTCCGACTTGCTTGATAATAAGTTGTGAGTCTCCAAATATGTGTATGTCTTGGATCCCTATTTTGACTGCCAGTTCCAAACCAGCTATGAGAGCTTTATATTCCGCCTCATTGTTTGTGCATGGCTCTGTAAGGGAGAGTGCATATCTGAGGATTCCCCCTTCCGGTGTGACGAACACAAGTCCTATCCCAGCTTTGATTTGTGGAATTTGGGACATGAGTGCCGGCTTTATAGATGATGCTCCATCAAAGTATAGTCGCCACCTTGCTTCTTCCACTATTAATGTCTCTTCATCAGGGAGATCATAATTGAGTGGTGAATCATCATGGAGAGGATGTGCCGCTAGGAAGTCTGCCAACGCCTGCCCTTTAATGGCCTTCTGCGGAGTGTATGTTATGTCAAACTCCATCAGTATCAGCGCCCACTTTGCGAGTCTTCCCGTGAGCAATGGCCTCGTCATTAGATATTTTAGAGGATCAATTTTTGATATGAGTATGACTTTATGTGCTAGCAAATAGTGTCTCAACTTCTTGACTGCGAACACCAGAGCTAGACAATGCTTTTCAATGGGGGTATACTTGCTCTCAGCTCCTATCAACATCCTGCTGAGTAGTAAAGTGCATTTTCCTTGCCCTCTTCATTGTTCTGGGCCAGCATAGCTCCCAATGACCCTTCCAATGCAGCAGTATATAAAATCAGTGGCTTTCCGGGGATCGGGCCGCCAACACCGTGGACTCAAAGAAGTAATCGCTTTGATGTCTTCGAAAGCCTTCTGACATTCATCATCCCATTTGAATGGTGTGTTCTTCTTGACCAGCTTGGAGAAAGGCTTACATCTTCCGGACAAGTTGGAGATGAACCTTCTGATATAGGCCAGGCGTCCTTGAAATGATCGCTTGCCCGATTCATGCGAGGAGGTGGCATTTCTAAGATCGCCTTTATCTTGGAGGGGTCTATTTCTATCCCTCGATGCCTTACGATGAAGCCCAAAACTTCCCAGATAGGACTCCAAAGGCACATTTCATGGGATTCATTTTCAACTTGTACTCTCTGAGTCGTGTAAAAACTGTCCTCAGATCATCAAGATGTTTGTCTTTAGAATTTGTTTTGACCACAAGATCGTCCACATAGCATTCGACCACTTTATGGATCAGATCATCAAATATCCTGGTCATAGCCCTTTGATATGTTGCCCCCGCATTTTTTAGACCAAATGGCATTACTCTGTAACAGTATATGCCCATAGGCGTCCGGAAGGCAGTATGTTTCTCATCATCTGGATGCATTTTGATTTGGTTGTATCCAGAATACCCGTCCATGAAGGAGAACATCTCGTACCCTGAGGTGTTATCGATCATGATCTCCATAACTGGAAGGGGAAAATCATCTTTTGGACATGCTTTGTTCAGGTCTCTGAAGTCCACGCATATCCGTGATTTGGCCATTTTTCTTTTCACGGGGACTATCTTTGGCTACCCAGCTTAGGGTATTTTTCCTCCTCGATGAAATCTGCTTCAATCGACTTTTTGTCTCTTCTATCACCCTTTCTTCCAGGTCAAACTTCATCTTCCTTGGTGCCTGTTTGACCGGGGTGGCATTAGGGTCGATGGCTAATCTGTGAACTGCTACCTCCTTATCCAACCCTGGCATTTCATTATAGTTCCATGCAAAGCAATCAATATACTCCTTTAAAAGGGATTTGAAAGATGTCTTTTCTTCTTCAGACAGCTGTGTGCTTAGGAAGGTCGGCCTCGGGTCCTCATCGCTTCCCAAGTTAATTTCAACTAGCTCGTCGATTGTTGCTTGCCCCCCGTCTTCGAGCTCGAGTGGCGCACTTTTCAGCTTGATCTCTTCTTCCTCCTCCTGGGACGTTGTCATGTAGCATGAATGCCTGGAAGATTCGGAGTAACCTATCCCTCTTTTATCTATATGTGTAGGGTTCCATAGTCGATGGAAATTTTGATATGATTTCCTTGACCATTTGATTTCGCCGGCAAAATTTTCAAACATCTCCTTGAGCTTATCAGGGTAATAGTTAGGGAATCTTATGGGTTGAACTTCATCATCCTCTAGCCCTTCAATATTTATGATATCATCATTTGGAACCTTGTTGCTCCTGGCTTTGTAGAAGAGGACACCTCTCTCTCCTTCATGTCGAGCCGGCACATAAAAGGTCTTCAAGTGCTCGACAGTATTGACACTCAAGTCAGCCAAGGATTTGTAAAGCCCTTCAGGAATTCTTGTAATATGCAGTGTATTTTCTTGAATAGATCCCCCAGCCTGATCTTCATCGTCATCGCTCTCGTCTTCTGATGACTCAGTGTCACTCCCAAAATGGGGTAATACCGATTCCTTCTTCTGAAGCACAGGAGCAGACTTAGGTGCCTTCACCAGAGATTCTTCCTTTGGACTTGGCGGCTTGCCCCCTTTGGATGATGTGCTCCCCTTGGATAACTTGCCCCCTTTAGATGCATTAAGGTAGTACCTTGCATCTTCATAATGAATTTCATGGATGCCGAAGGGTTGGATTTCTCCGTCGATCCTGAATTCTTCCCCATTCACCATATATTTCACACATTGATGGAGTGTTGAGGGAACCACATGATTTTCATGGATCCATGGCCTTCCCAGGAGGGCTTTGTATGAAGCATCGGCGTCAATCACATGGAACTTCACGTCTGATGTCATCTTTCCAAATTTAATTGGCAAAGTGATAGATCCCAATGCCTTCTGGCTATGCTGATTGAAGCCTTGAATAATGATCCTTTCCGGGGGTAGATGACATATTTCAAGAGCCAATGTCCGGAGAGTATTGAGGGTCATCAGGTTCACAGAGGATCCTGGGTCAATCAGAACCCGGTTAATCTTCATCCCATCGCAATACCCTGTCACATATAATGGCCTATTGTGCTCTGTAGTTCCAAGTAACAGATCTTCATCGGTGAAGGACACTGAGGGCGCATGGAACGCATACAAAGCCTCTTTCATGTTGATTTCAGCAAAATATGCTTGATATTCCTCAGGGTTTTGCAGGGCATGTATTAGAGAATCCCTAACTTCCGCTGACATTATCAATGCGTCATACATGCTGAGGAGAGCCGGGACTTTCTTTAAGTGTGCTAGGATGTTATAATTTGGCCTTTTTGATGGCCTTTTTGAGGTGATATTCTCTTCTTCAACTTCCTTCCCTTTGTTTTTGTCGTTGGAGTCAAGTACCGCCCTACCAAGTACTTTCCCTCTACGAAGTTGCATTTGATGCACATGCGGCGGCCCTTCATCTTCTTCGACTGGGAAGTTCAATTCATCTTCAGAATCATCCTGGACGGCTATGGCGTGACATTCACTTTTTCCTTCAAAATAGTCAAGCAGGAGTGTCACTTTCCCCATCTGCCTGCGATATGACCTTCTGGAGCTAGGTGCCTCCCACCCTACAGCTTGATTAAAGGACTCCTTTGTTTTGCCTTTCTTGATCTTGATAGTCTGAGAAGTAGACTCTCTCTTATCCTTTGTTGTTTTTGTAGGGGGCGTAGGCTTCACGACTTTTGGGTCATCGTGATTTGATGACCCTGGAGGATATGTCTTAGCATCTCCAATGTGTAATTGCACCAGCCTGTTAGCTGACTCTTCCGTAACCCTTTGAATGAACGCCGGGATCTCTTCAGCAGGCATAGCTTTCCTCAAGACTTTATATTTTGGAGTCTTAGGGGTGTAATGTAGTGTCTTGGGCTTTGATGGTTGGTATGGTTTTGAGAGCTCAACATTCGCTTTCTTCACTCTCTCCCTGAATGCCATCTTCTTCTTCTGCTTCTTGCTGATGTAGGGTCGGCCATGTCGGTCATACGACTCTTCTGGTTCAGAGAAGTTATCATCATTGTCGTCATCCGGGTTATACAAGGGGTATTCTCCTCCAGAAATAACCCTACAAGTTTCCACTTGTACATTTTCATCATCTGCTTCGATTTCTTCGGCTAATTCCCCGAGTAAGTCTTCGACTTCTTCGGGAAAATAGTCTCTGAGAGTAATCAAGGCCCTTTCCTTCTGCTCATATTCGTCAAGGGACTCGACATATTCTTCTATGATGGATTTTCTGCGCTTTGATTGCTCGCGCTTCTTCTTCTTGTTCTTCTTCTTTGTCAATTTTGTTTGGGGTCTTTTATGAGGTTCTTGGGAACATTTCCAGGCGATCCCTGGGAGCTCAGCCAACCTCTTCAACATCTTCATTGATTTCTTGGATATAAATACTTCCCACAACTCTTCTGGTACAGTAGGAGGCCTGTCATCTGTTGCTGGTGGAAGTATTACTTTGTTACCCACCACTATGACTTCTCCTTGGGATAATCCTTCTGAGTTTGGAGTTGTCACGTAGCGAGTGTGCTCAGTTGACTGCTCGACGTAACATTCTTTGAGAGTGTAATTTTACCCTCTTGGTATTGTCGTTCAACCCAATCCTTGAAGACATAGCAGCCTTCAATTGTGTGTCCCAAAGACCCTATGATATGGGCATTGGTGGGGTGATCTTTCTTGTTCTGTTCCTCCGGTCTCTTGCATTCGTGAAGTTGCACCTTCTTTCACAAAGATCCTTGAAGATCTTCATTACCTTATCCCTTCTAAAAGAATATTTCTTATTCATCCTTTCTTTCAAAGAGGGAATAGGCTTGGATTCATTACGGCTTAAAGTGGGTGGTTTGGCTTGTTACGGCTTGTGAGACTCCACAAAGACCCTTTCCTTTGTCGATATTGAAGGTTGTAGCGGTATATTTGACACCTTCAAATCCTCTTTGGCTTATCTCTGTCATTTCTTGGAGCTTGAAAATTGGAGAATACCCTCGGGCTTGTCCGCTCCAACTTCTTAGCTTGTGAAATCAATTCACGGAATGTGGTAATACGGATGTGCTTAGAAAGGGCGCCATCCAAATTGCCGATGTTCCCGAAAGCAATAAACCCACCGCTATGCGGTGGTCAAGGGGTTGTTCACATTTGATGCTCAGATTCCTCCATCTCATAATATAATCAACCACTTTTTCATCTTTATTTTGGCGAGTGGCTGCGAGATCAGCGATTGTGATTTTGTCACTTACGCCCCCGAACCGTACCCGAAAGGCATCTTTTAATTGTTGCCATGTTTGGATTGATTCAGGTTGCAAGCTTGCATACCACTCAAATGCCACTCCTGTGAGACTTGCAGAGAATTGTCTAAGGAGAAGCGAAGGTTTTGCACTTGTGTCTCCACAAGCCGTCACGAAGTGAGCCAAGTGCTGATCAGGATTGCCAATCCCGTTAAATTGCTTAAATTTAGGGACGTTGTACCCTTTGGGGTAGGGTACCAGGTCGTGATAGCTAGGATAAGGTTTGTCTCCATCAACCTTTATCTCCTTCCCTTTAACTTGCCTCAATTCAGCTGCCACTATCTGTTGTATCTCCTCCCGAAGTCATTCAGAATCGACCGCCTGGAATAGGGGCATATGGAATTCCCTCTTGGTCTCCTGGCCTAGGGGTTCTTCTTATAGGAGCATATGAAGTTCCCTCCTGTTCTATCGGTCTAGGAACTTCTCTTGGTGGTGAAGGGATTGTCCCTTGCTCTACCAGCCTAGGGGTTTCTCTTGGCTGTGGATTTGGACTTGTCGCCCTTTGTGCTTTTTGGCTCTCCATTAGGGCAGCCATTTGTCTCTGCATTTTTACCATTGATTCCATCATGATTGTCATGTTTTCACTGAGCCACCGATATTCAGCTTCTCGATTATCTATTTGTTGAGGTATTTCCATTGGTTGGAATCTCCTCCTCACTTCATCTTCATTGTAAGCAAAGGCAGGTTCATTCTCATCATCTTCATTTGGAGGGTTTGCTTCCCTCTGACTTGGTGGCATGCGAAACACTGGAACGCCTGTCCCGAATCTTTGACCCTCATACGGCATTTGGCTTGAGCCTTCATCTCCGACTACACTATGAGAGTCTGTCGCCCTTTTGCGAGACCTTGTGAATGGCCCTGGATGTTCTTGTTCAGGCACTGGATCTCCTCGAGCCTCAGTAACCATCCGGACCGTATGCACTTCTACGTCCATGTTAGAAGTTTCTTCCTTTTCCATTTCCCTCCTCCGTTGAGATTTAGAGCGGGAAGTCTTGGCTTGGGTTTTTGCAGGAATTAGTCGATCAAATACCGTTCTTCGTGCATTTGACACTAACTGCTTCTTCTTCCTATAGAACTCTTTCGGTGTCATCTTCTCTGACTGCAACTTCTTGGATGCCGCATAAGTCTTGTACAGATTTTGGCCGAAAGACTCCTTGTGATAGGACTTTGGAGGCCTACAACCTTTATTTTCTTTTGGTACGTAGGACGCAGCTCTGCGATGGAGTTGAGTTCTTCTTCACAAGCTTGAGTGGTTCAAACGAAGTTCTTGAAGGAACCCATTTGATCATTTCGTGCCCTTGGAAAGACATGAAATTGACTTTTGTTTTGGAATTTTGATCTTCCTTGGAGTGAGCCTTGAGAATACACTCCTTTTGGTGTGTCTTCATCAGATGAGTGAAAGAGTCCACTTTCCCGCCCTTTTGCGGTAACAGTGAAGGCAGGTTCATCATCTTCATCATTTACAGAGATTACCCTTTTAGGGCGGGATAACCTCTTAAACGCAGAGATTCTTGGTGAATCTTCAGCAGCAATGTCTTCGTCAACTTTAGGGATGATCACATTAGGACGACGCCCTTTGGATGGAAGACGCGGAACTGTCAGTTCATCTTCTGTTGGTGAAGACTTCCTCACAAACATGCGGATCGGTGATTGTGCGAATCAGTAATTGGCGCCGGCCGCTCCGATCTTGAAAGTGCGGTTAGGCGATTGGACTTACGCCCCTCCCCAAGGAATATAGTGAGCTTCGGGCTTCACAGTGCAGCTTGAACTCTTGAATGCCATTTCTTCTGCAATAAGGAGATCAACAACGTCAGTTTTCTTTTACAGGATGTAAAATATTATCTCTACTTGTACTTTTGCCTCAAAGATGGGAGGAGGAATATGTCCCACCGGGCGTGCCAGAATTTGTGGGATCGAAAATACGCGCCTGGCATCGTGTGACACCAGACGATATATCGAAGCACAAATATCATTTTTTTAGTTTTGTGGGTTCTTTTATTCCTAATAGAGGCAAGCCTCTATTATTAATTACCCCAGACAATGTCATGGGAACCTCCGATTAAGGGCAAAAATACAAGTAGAGACAATGAGAAAGAATAATTAATTTTATTGCAATATAATATGATTTGTTACATATCAGCATATGTTTATATATATGGATGTATGTTTATTTGTTTATTTATGACGCCGCCCCGCCTCAAGATCTGTGCCCCGCCATATGGGATCCATAATCCACCGGTTGCCTTGCACTCTGTGACCGAGGTTTAGGTTGCCAATTAACTCCCCTTTCATCAAGAACCGCGTCTAACTGAGCCGCCCTTAGGAGTTGCACTATATATGGTTGGAGAGATCAGGAAGCCTAAATCCCAATACCGCCAATTTTGTCCTGATCGGAGTTGTCCGCGAGAAGTGGTTGAGCTGGCTAGACAGTAGGGATTAGCCTTTTTCTCCATCAAAATATGCACTGCCCGAGTTGCAAAAGGGGCTTGTGCTATATACGACTATTGAAGCTCTTAATATCTAGTCTTCAGCGCCGCAAATTTCATTCCCATTGGAGTTTCCAAGCAGGAATTATGAATTTTTGAAAATGAGTCTTCGGCATTGTCAACGGTAGGATCGCTGAAATTGACTATTTTATCCGTCAAAATTTACACCGACTGAGCCGCCGAGCGAGTCCGTGTTGTATATGACTATTGGAGATCTGGATATCTAATTTCCAATGCCATAGATTTCATCTTAATCGGAGTTTTCTGGCCAAAGTTATGAATTTTTGAAATTGGGTGATCAACATAGCCAGCGGCAGAAATGCTGAAATTTACCCTTTTGTTTATCAAAAATCCACACTGATCGGACCACCGAATGAGTTTGTGTTGTATATGAATGTTGGAGACCCGGATGTCTAATTTCCAACGTCGCAGAGATTATCTCAATCAGAGTTTCCAGGCCAAAGTTGTGAATTTTTGAAATTGGGTGATCAGCATGGCTGTCGGCAGAAATGCTGAAATCTACCCTTTTATTTATCAAAATCCATGTTGATCGGGCCACCGAACGGATCTGCACTGAATATGAATGTTGGAGACCCAGGTGTCTAATTTCCAACGCCGCAGAGATCGCCTCAGTCGGAGCTTCCGGGCCAGAGTTATGAATTTTTGAATATGGGCAATCAGACGAGGTTTCAGGAATTAATTTGCCGAGCTATAATATTCATCCTTTTTCCCCATCCAAATACGCACTGATCGGTTTGCTGAAAGTATCTGTGCTGTATATGATTGTTGAAGATGTGAATGTCTAGTTTCCAGCGCCATAGATCTCGCCTCAATCGGGGTTTTCTGGCCGAAGTTATGAATTTTTGAAAATGACCCTTTATAACAGTAATTTGTAGCAATCTGCGATTATCACATTTATTCATGATTTCATTATTGGCATTTGCAACATTATGCCACCTATCTTCGGGCCAGGCTTCTTCTTAATTTGCAACTGAAAGCAACTCATCGGCAAAGCAAGAGTAACAAAGATCATTATTTGCGGCAAGCCTTGGTGGCAATAATGGATGCTAGCCTTCAACGATCTGCAGCAATTTCGCAAGATCGGGCAACTTCAAAGAACGCCAAGCTTCAAAGTGAAGTTAGTACAGCCGTATATCCATAAGTCAGATTATTGACCAAAACTGGGGGCGCAACTCTTAAAGAATTAGCATGAGAATTGCTTTTAAAGTCCGAAGGAAAACAACTTGTTTTGCATCATCCTCTTGATCTCAGACTTGTAATAGAAATTAGAATACTTCAGATGAACAGCACCTTTTAATCCTAAGATTTTTTGCAACAAAAAAATTGACAGAGCCTCCCCTGTATTTAGAGCATTGACTTTTATACAAACATTCACATGGTTTTCATACACATCAAAATAAATCTCTTTTAGCGGCAATTTCAGCAACTCAACATCCTCAAGCAGCCTTCAAAGCAAAGACTTGTCCTCGCTCATAATATTCCAAAGCCATCTCTCGCAGCAGCCTTCTGAGCCTTTAACTTCAGAGCTCAAAGACACACACAACAACCAATCTTTGACAACAATAATCAGCAACCAAGGAAAGACGACAAGAAATGTAAAATCAAAGAACACAAAGAAATGGCCTTTGTCATCAAGAATCGGTCTTCACGCAAAGAACCAGCTTTCAGCAGCAACCGGTCTTCATCAACAACCAATATCAGCGTCAGCATCCCTTCTTCAACAGCATCCAGGTTCAGTATCCGGTCTTCAATCGGCAACCAAGCAGCATCCATAGTCTTCAAATCAGCATCAATGATCAGCATCCAAGGTCTTCAATCAGCTTCAATTCTTGAATTCAGCATCCAGACCTTCAACAGCTTCAAAGCTTTTGCAGCAGGAGTAGCTTCAGCATTCTTTTGCTCCTTCTAACTTTCTTCTCTTCTTCTTTTGCAGCAGCAGGCATCGTGATCTTCAGCGGCATCATTTTGGCTTCGATTTACGTGAGCGCAAAGAATGGGCAACGATCTCCAGCAGCAGCATCAACGGCTTCCATCGCTAGGGCGCAGTTGGCACATTTGCAGTGGGCTGTGGTCCGGATTGGTCGGGAAGGCTCACGAGCAAGCCGCCGCAGCGCCGGAGGGCGTGAAACATCCACAGAGCAGACGGTGGAGGGCTTGGGCGGAGCGACACTCCGGCGGCGCGACAAAGGGAGGCCGCCGGCGCATCAAAGGGGAGAATCGGGTACAGTGTGGCAGCAGCGCAAGGCTACTGCTGCTACAAGGCTGCTCTCGCTGGCGCTGCTCGCGCGCTCGCGCTCGCTGGCTCGCTCAAGGCGCTGCCTAAGACGCTCGCGCCTGCGCGCGCTACGCTCGCACGCGCTCACAGCTGCTGCTCGCTTGTACGGGCCAGGGCGGAGCGGCTGCGCCATCTTGCAGAGCCGAGGGCCGCCAGGGCCGAGGGAGGCGTCGGCCGGATCTGGGGTGCCGGAGGGCCGGGCGCCGGGCGGCAGCTTCGCGCGAGCCGGGAGCGAGGAGCAGTGTCCGGGCGGCCGGGCGCAGCAAGCCGGGCGCTGATGCAAGGGGCACGCTTCGGGTACGGCGTGGAGTGGCGCAGGGAGCCGGGCTGGCGCATGAGGCGGCTGGCGCAGGAGGGGCCTCCAAGGCCGGCCGCAGGCAGCTTGCTTGCCGGGCGGTGTTGGGCCTGGAGGCTGAGGGGGAGGCCGGTTTCCCCTTTTTTTATTTTTTTTATTTTTTTTTTTATTATTTTTTTTTTATTTTCTTCCTCTGATTTCATTCCTCTTTTTTTTCTTCTCCTTTTCCTTTCTTCTGATTTTTGCTCTCTCCTCTTTTTGATTGTCCTCCTTCTTCTTCTATTAGGCCTCCTCTGTTGTCTTTTTCAAATTTCTCCCCCACTCCGCGAGATGGTCCGAGGATCGAGCCAACCTCCCGAATTATTACTCTTCGAGGATAAGACCAATTCCATGGTTCTTATCCTCTCGATTTGATTTGATTTAATTTATTATTTTGTTTAATTATTTTATCATTTATTATCATTATTGTTATTTGCCTTGGGATTTGTATTTGCGTGCTATCTTTGAAACCGCTTGAGATATGTTCTCGAGGGGCAAATTTGAATTTTATGCTTGCCTCGAGATATGTTCTCGGGGGCAATTTTGTAATTTTTGTTTGCCTCGAGATATGTTCTCATGGGCAATTTCGTAATTTGGCAATTGCCTCGGGATATATTCCCGGGGGCAATTTTGTAATTTGACTTCGCCTCGAGATATGTTCTCGGGGACAATTCTGGAATTTAAGGCTGCCTCGAGATATGTACTCTCGGGCTATCCTAGAATTCATGTCTTTGGCCCGCTTTGAGATAATCTCATTTTTTGCGTCATTATCAAATCCTGATTTGGCCAAGATTATGATATATTAAATTTCTTAGGATTAGAATTTTAATCCTCATGGAACTAAGACATGTATATTTTTTATATAAACATATATGTTGAGGTCTTAATTTTCAGTGGATACTTCATAACTGGAGTGATGAGCACTGTGTGAAGCTATTGAAGAACTGTTGGAATGCATTGCCAGAAAATGGGAAGGTGATAATTTTGGAAAGGCTTATTCCAGACACACCAGAAGACACTAATCAAGCGAAGAACTGTTTTCAAGCAGACCTTGTGATGTTGGCTCATTTGGGAGGGAAAGAGAGGACTGAGAAGGAGTATGAGTGTCTTGCTAAAATGAGTGGATTCTCAGGGTTTAAAGTTGTGTGTGGTGTTTATGGACTTTACGTTATGGAATTGTACAAGTAAATGATGGAATTTGTTTCCTTATCCACTTGCTAGACTATGGGTTCAATAAACACTTGTTATTTTTTCAGTATTTCATCATGTCCATTCTTAAAACTCCCAAACCCTAAGATCTTGTTTGTTTTATGGTTTCCCCTAGTTTTAAAACATATGGTATAATTTATTTTCTTCACTACAAGAAAACAGTTAAATTGCGATGAAAAGTAGCCATGGACATTTTTTTTATTGCAAAACAACCAGAAATTTGCAACATATATATATATATATATATATATATATATATATATATATATATATAGAGAGAGAGAGAGAGAGAGAGAGAGAGCAACAAAATAGCTAGAGAAAATGTATTTGTTGCTAAATATGCACACAAAGATTTTGGTGGGTCCATTAACACAGATATTAGTGAGGGACTTTCTCTCGCATAATGGAAAGAAAAGAAAGGAGTTTTATGTTTAGGGAATAGCGAGGGGTAGCCCTCGCAAATTCCTGGTATTTAGTGAGGACTCCATGTCCCTTGCAAATTTGTTGAACTTAGCTCCCTTGGAAAGCGTAAGGATTTTGATGTTTATATTTAGTGAGTGCATTTCCCTCGCAAATGTATGGCGTTTAGTGAGGGTGTTGCCCCTCTGGACCCTCTCAAATTTGTGTATTTTAGTGAGCACCCTTTCCCTCGCATGTTTTGGAATTTTTGGAATCAAGGATTAATTTGTATATTGCGAGGACTAGTATCTTGCTAATTTTTTATTTATGAATTATGTACTAGTTCGTATTTAGTGAGGGATTTTTTCCCCTCGCAAATTTGTGTAGTCCATTGGTATTTAGTGTTGGAAAGTAAAGTAGAAATTGATAGAATAATGGAGGGATGAAGAAGATGAACCAAACAAGCTTCAAGACATGAAGGTGACAACGCTTTCTTTTAGATGAATTTCTCCCCCTCTGATTAGAATCACGATTGCAATGGGGTATGTGAGAACCGTCTTCAGGATACAATGAAGCCCTTTTGATTGTTGTTGAAAGGTGAACTTGCACTATTCGTTTCAACCCGGAAACACTGTTGTAGATATCTTTGATAATGTAGAGAAAGAGAGATGAGAGTGAAAGAGAGAGTGAGAGAATAGAGTATGAAAATTTTATGATCTTTGCCTCATATAGAACTAGGCTATTTATAGAGTCCCAATGGTTTCATCCCAAGGTTGCATTTCTTGGTAGCATCCTTTCATCAAAAGAGAACACCCTTTAGCAAATAGTCATCCATGAAAGGTAACTTCCTTTCATAAAAGGGAACATCCTTTAACAATAGTCATGTATGAAAGGTAACTTCCTTTCATGTGTCTTTTGATGAAAACCTTTAGTCTTAATATATTTTACCCCTTCAATAATAATGAAAGGGGGCATTCTTTCATATTCAACTCAAACACTAATTCATCTCTCACTCTTATTCTCAAAATAAAACCATAAAAAATACAATTGAAAATATCCAACAATCCTCCCCTATTTTCAATATTATGGAAATTATAATATAATATATACCGATTCGATAACAAAACAACAATGAAAAACGATACATTATCAATGGATGTAGTACATAGGTGATAAGTGTCTTTTGGACTTGAAGTTTCACTTAGTATAAACACCTCAAAGCTATATCAAAGTACTATGGTGAACGGATCTTGAACCAAGGACCCTTATAGACAAGCCGGAGATGTCATACATACTTCATCCATGAAAAGAGTGTTTCCTTGCCTCGCACATTTATGGCCTTGTGCTCAATATCCTGACTTCAAGAGTGCTCTAAAATGTTGGTCAAACATTCATAGGAAGCGGCCCCACTTCCTCACTCTTATAGGTAAATTCCTTTTAAGCAAGCCTGCGAGTTGCTTTTATGGATTTCCCTGACACTAATCTCTTATAAAGAGGCTATAATTCTAGTGTCATGCTAAACCAACTTTTTAACTTGTTTGTACCCATTGAACTTAGTCTATAATTTCAAGAGCTTAAATTGGGTTCCCGTTAAACCTGGTTGAGTTACATATTGACCGTAGCCCCATTCTTTTAGATGTCTTTAAAATCATCTCTTTAGCCAGTCCTTTCGTCAAAGGATCTGCTAGATTTGCCTTTGACTCTATATAGCCGAGTGTAATTACTCCCTTCTTGAGTAATTATCTCAAAAATTGGTGTCTAAGACTCAAATGTCTTGACTTTCAATTATACGTCTTACTTGAGACTTTGTATAGCGTTGACTTGCTATCACAATTAATCATAACCGCAGTGGTAGGCTCTTTCCATAGAGGCATATCTATAAGTAAGTTTCTAAGCCATTCAGCTTCTTTACATGCATCGGCTAGTGCTATGAATTCAGATAACATAGTTGAATCAGAAATGCAGGTCTGCTTCTTGGAACCCCAAGATACTGCAGCACCTCCTAAAGTAAAAATCCATCCAGTAGTTGACTTGGATTTTGACTCTATATTATTCCAACTAGCATCGCTATACCCTTCTAGGATATCCCTGGTAATATAAACCATAATCCATGGTTTTTCTTCAGGTAGAAAAGAACTCTTGAAACTTCTTTCCAATGTTCTTCTCCTGGATTGCTTGTAAATCTACACAGCATTCCTACAGCATAAGCTATATCGGGGCTTGTGCAATTCATTGCATACATAAGACTTCCAAATATACTTGCATACTCCAATTGAGATTTACAATGACCATTATTTTTTATTAATTTAATATTTGGATCAATGGGAGTAGAAACTGGATTTCGATCAAAATGATCAGAACGCTTAAGTATTTTTTCAATGTAATGTTGCTGTGAAAGCATCAATCCATTTTCTTTTCTAAGAATTTTAATTCCTAAAATTACATCCGCCTCCCCAAGATCTTTCATATCAAAGTTAGAAGACAAAAATAATTTTGTCTCTTCAACACATTCAATATTAGATCTAAAGATCAACATGCCATCAACATAAAGGCATATGATCACTATAATGTTGTTATGAGATTTATAATATACACATTTATCTGCATCAACAACATTAAAACCATAGGATAAGACTATTTGGTCAAACTTCTCATGCCATTGCATAGGCGCTTGCTTCAAGCCATAAAGAGATTTAATAAGTTTACAAACTTTCTTTTCTTGGGCTGGAAGAACAAACCCTTCAGGTTATTCCATATAAATCTCCTCCTCTAGGTCACCATTTAGGAAAGTCGTTTTTACATCAATTTGATGGACAACCAGTTGGTGAATAGACGCCAAAGCGACTAACATTCGAATTGTAGAAATTCGAGCTACAGGAGCATATGTATCAAAATAGTTTATTCCTTGTCTTTGCTTATATCCTTTTACAACTAATCTTGCTTTGAACTTATTTATTGAACCATCAAGATTCAATTTCCTCTTAAAGATCCATTTGCAACCAATAGGTTTGGATCCAGGAGGAAGGTCGGTTATAACCCAAGTTTGATTTGACAATAAAGAGTTCATCTCATCATTGATAGCTTCTTTCCAAAAAAGAGCATCTCTAGATGTGATTACTTCTAGAAATGTTGTAGGATCATCATCTACATTCATGACATATAGGGTTTTATCCTTTATATTATGTCTATTTCCTTGAACAAGGTACACAATAAAGTCCGGTCCAAATTTCTTCTCAATTCTTGGTCTCTTACTCCTTCTAGGTTCAAAATCCATAGGAGTATCATGAGAATCAGAAGAGATGTCCTCTATATCTCTAGGAGTAGGTTCAGGACTCGTATTTTCTAAACTAGAAGTATTAGATTTAAACAAGTGCTCAAAAAATTCTACATCAATAGATTCAACAATATCATGAGATTCTAAATTTAAAAATCTATATGTAGAGCTATGCATAGAATATCCAATGAAAACACACTTATATGTATTACTTCCTAGTTTAGGTCTTTTAGGGTCAGGTTTCCTTACATAAGCAAGACAACCCCACACCCTCAGTCTATTGAGATTAGGTTTACGATTATGCCAAATTTCATATGGAGTAGTATTCCTCTTTTTTAAAGGAACCCTATTCAAAATATAACAAGCAGATAATATTGCTTCTCCCTAAAGTGAGAGAGGCAATCCAGAACTAAGTAACATGGCATTTACCATCTCTGTTAAAGTCCTATTTTTTCTTTCAGCAACTCCATTTTGTTGTGGCGTATAAGGCGCCGTAACTTGATGGATAATTCCATGAGTCTCACAAAATTTTGTAAACTCGGTTGGGTAGTATTCACCTCCCCTATCGGATCTAAGGACTTTAATCTTGCGGTTGTGTTTGGTTTCAACTTCCACTTTGAAGACTTGAAATTTTTCAAAGACTTCACTTTTAGCCTTTAGAAGATATACATATGTGTATCGTGAACAATCATCAATAAAGGTTAGGAAATATTTATTTCCACCTTTTGTTTCATTATTTTTAAGATCACATACATCACTATGTATAAGTTCTAGTAATTTTGAAGACCATTCAATAGATTTGAATGACTTCCGAGTTATCTTTGCTTGTACACATATTTGGCACTTATCATAATTATTATCATTATAATTAGAAATTAATCCTAAGTTAGACATGCATTTAATTGAACCATAATTAACATCCCTAGTCTACCATGCCATAAAGAAATAGAATCAACAGTATAAGCAGAAGAGGTAGTTTCATTTAAATTCAACCTAATCATACCGTTAAAAGAGTACCCTTTTCCAATGAACACACCATTCTTAGACAAGATAAACTTGTCTGACTCATACACCAGCTTGAAGCCCCTCTTATTGAGTAGGTCTCCGGATACAAGATTTTTACTCATGTCAGGTACATAGAATACATTAATTAGAGTAACAATTTTTCCTGATGTAAACTTCAATTCCACAGTGCCTTTGCCAATAACTTTTGCGCGGAGATTATTTGTCATCTTGACTTCCATTCCATCACTAGATTCCTCGTAAGTCTTAAAGAGACTACGATCCTTGCAAATGTGAATTATTGCTCCAGTATCAAGCCACCACCCATTAGCAATGCTAACTGAGTTTGCTTCAGACACTGTTGCTATCAATTGTTCATCTTCGACCATGTTAGCTTGATTCTTCAAACTTTTCTTATGGAAACGACAATCACGCATAAAATGGCCAGGCTTGTTGCAGAAGTGACAATTTCCCTTCTTCTTAGTACCTTGCTTTTTGAAATTTTTATCGTTCCTTGGCTTGAGCTTGGACTTATTTTTGTTCCCCTCAACCATATTTGCCTTAGAATGATGATTCTCTATCGACTCATCTTTCTTCTCACCGATGCAAGAATCTTCTTCTATACGAAGGTGTCGAAGTAGAAACTCAAGAGTATGACTCTTCTCTTCATGCTTAAGTTTCTTCTTGTAGCCCTTCCAAGTTGATGGGAGATTGGCAATAATCACACCAACTTGGAAATTTTCCACAAGGGTAATACCAACAGTTTTAAGATCGCTAACGATAAGTTGTAAATTATGAACTTGTTCTTGTATTGACTTATCGTTACTCATCTTAAAATCAATGTAATTGCCAATTAGAAACTTTTGATTACTTGCCTCTTCAATGCGGTATTTGTTGTCCAAAGCGTTCCATAATTCCTTAGCACTTCCAATTGAGCGGTGTGCATTGTAGACTGAGTTTGAAAGAGCATTGAGAATGTGTCCTCGACATAAGAATTCATCCTCCTTCCGCTTGCGCCATTTCTCCTTATCTTCTTCTGTCACATTATCCAGTGATGCAGGATAGGTTCGAAATCGTCACTTAAGACATATGCCAACTTTAGTGTTGTGAGGAAGAAGAGCACTTTCTCTTGCCACCTAGTGAAATTGTGTCCATCAAAACGATCAACGCGGACAAGGTCTTGATTCATGACTTGAATTGATTGAGCGACGGTTGCCTCCATTATCCAGAAATTCGTCTAAAAATTGTTGGAAAGTAAAGTAGAAATTGATAGAATAATGGAGGGATGAAGAAGATGAACCAAACAAGCTTCAAGGCACGAAGGTGACAACGCTTTCTTTTAGATGAATTTCTCCCCCTCTGATTAGAATCACGATTGCAATGGGGTATGTGAGAACCGTCTTCAGGATACAATGAAGCCCTTTTGATTGTTGTTGAAAGGCGAACTTGCACTATTCGTTTCAACCAGGAAACACTCTTGTAGATATCTTTGATAATGTAAAGAAAGAGAGATGAGAGTAAAAGAGAGAGTGAGAGAATAGAGTATGAAAATTTTATGATCTTTGCCTCATATAGAACTAGGCTATTTATAGAGTCCCAATGATTTCATCCCAAGGTTGCATTTCTTGGTAGCATCCTTTCATTAAAAGAGAACACCCTTTAGCAAATAGTCATCCATGAAAGGTAACTTCCTTTCATAAAAGGGAACATCCTTTAGCAATAGTCATGTATGAAAGGTAACTTTCTTTCATGTGTCTTTTGATGAAAACCTTTAGTCTTAATATATTTTACCCCTTCAATAATAATGAAAGAGGGCATTCTTTCATATTCAACTCAAACACTAATTCATCTCCCACTCTTATTCTCAAAATAAAACCATAAAAAATACAATTGAAAATATCCAACATTTAGCGGGGGCCGGTTTCCCTAACTTTTTGGATTTTTGGAATCATGTGCTAGTTTGTATTTAGCGATGGATTTTTTTTTTTCCCTGGCAGTTTGTGTGGTCAATTGGTATTTAGTGAGGCCTGGTTTCCCTCGCTAATTTTGTATAGTCAATTAGTATTTAGTGAAGACCTGTTTCCCTCACTAATTTTGAATTTTTTGGATTAAGGTGCTTTTTCGCAGTTAGCGACGGATTTTTTTCCCTCACAAATTTATGTAGACAATTAGTATCTAGGGAGGACAGCTTTCCCTCTCTAATTTTGGATTTTTGGATTCAAGTGCTAGTTCATATTTACCAAGGGATTTTGTCCCTCGCAAATTTGTGTAGTCAATTGGTATTTAGCGAGGGATTCCGGCCCTCACAATTTTTGGATTTTTTTGCCATTAATTTTTTCTTCAAGATTCATGTTAAAGTAGATGGGGCTAATTGTAAATTTGCGAGGACCCTGGTCCCACTCAAATCTAACTAACAGGACAACTTTTCTTGTATTTTGTTTAATTTACAAATGCCATAGGAGTACAGCTAAGAAGCTTTTTGAGTACAGCACAATTAGCTAAAAATTTTGTCTCACCAAGACTATAGTACAACTTTTTAAATGAGGGACAACACAAATTAAAGACAATTTTACCCGCAACTTATATTAAAAATTACAACTATACCCCCAACTTAATAATAAAATTTATGATATTTTTTATAGTAATTATTTATTAATATATTTTAAAAATTAAAAATATAGTTATGTACTGATAATTTTACTAGTTATAAAAAAATTTAAGTGGTCACTATTAAAGATGAGAGAAAGCTTCAAAATATATTGTTTTATAAAATTTTTTATTCCAAAACAATATAGGACAGAACAAGATTATTGCAGTAATTTTATTTTATTTTTTTATCTTGTGCTCATATAAAACAAATAACAATATAAACAATTGTGTTGTCTGTGTTATACTCTTGTGTTGTTCTGTAACGTTTCCTTTCAAATTAACGTTACAAAGAAGCATGGAAACGGGGAAGGGAAACGAGGGCAACAAAGGCACGTGGTCTCGTGAACAGCAAGCAACGGAAAAGGAGAGGAAAAGAGACGAGCCGGAAGAGAACGCGTGGCCAGAGGAATCAGCACCTGCGAAGCTCATCCATGAGAGTGGGGACCATCACACGTGTCGCCATAGCAGAAGACAGAAGAGGCACAACGTTCGTTTGGAGGGCTACTCATTGATTGGTTGGAAGAAGGATAAAGGAGGAGGCGAAGGGAAAGGAGAGGCAGGCAATGACAAGGGAGGAAAACCCTAACCTCATTCTGTGAGCGGGGTGGCGGCGCCTTGGAGAGCGAGAGTATTCACCGGAGTTCAGCCGGAGGGTCCTCATCTTCTACTTATCCTAGTTGTTCTTTAGTTTAACTCTTAGAGCTTGTTGTTGTAGTCTTGTTTTTCTGGTTGGGTTGTTTGTAATAGCTTCTACTCACTTAATGAAGAAGTCTTACAGGCGTAGTCTGAGCTTGTTTTCGTGCTGCTGAGTTTTTGGCTGAGTATAACGTTGTGAGTTCACAACAACTGGTGCTCTCAATGAAAGCACCAATTTTTGAGCTCTTATCTCAAAAATTGGTGTCTACTGAGTAATTATCTCAACAACTGGTGCTTTCATCTACTGAGCTCTTCCTGTCTGCTGAGCCTTACAATGGCGGACAACACCAGGATAAAGGACATGGCAACCCAGTTATCATCCCTCGCTTCAGTGGTTGCCCTGAACGAGGAGAAGGCCAACGAGCGCTTCACTTCCATAGACCAATCCATGAACAACATGACCCGCATGATGGAAACCCTACTGGGATCTCGACCAAGCGGCCCTGAATCCAGCACGCCACTATCCAGTGCCTTCACCACCGCCGACGTCTCACCGTTTATGGAGACTCCTCCGAAGGTGTACGCCTCGACTTCCCTACCTTCAACGGCACTGATGCGTTGCAGTGGATATTCAAAGCGGAGCAATTCTTCAACTTCTATGATACCTCTGAAGCATATAGGCTCAAGATTGCGTCCATCCACTTCGAGGGCCCTGTAGTTCCCTGGTTTCAGATACTTCACAAAGCTGGTGGCGCGTCTTCTTGGAAAGCTCTCGCACGTGCCATCGAGTCCGCTTACGGACCCTCAGCTTTTGAATGCCCTCGTTCATCCTTGTTTAAACTCACACAACAAGGATCTGTAAGTGCTTATTATAACTACTTCACAGCACTGGCGAACAAAGTCGAGGGAGTAACACAAGAAGGGCTTCTTGACTGCTTCGTGGGCGACCTACGTCGCGAGATTCAGCGCGACATGATTCCATGGCACCCTGTTAGTGTTGCCAAGGCCGTGGAACTGGCGAAGTTATTTGAAGAAAAGTACATACCGGAAGCTAGATATCAACCTTTTCGCTCATCCCCAAGCCCAGACATTAATCATCAGTTTAAGCCTATCTCCAGCTCTCGACCTGACCAAACAGTGGCTGCCAAACACAATGGCGGACTCCCCAGGCTCCCTGCACCACCACCACTTGGCCAACCTCCACAAAGTTCACCGACAGCGCCTTACAGGAAGATAAGCTTTGATGAGATGCAACTACGGCGTTCAAAGGGACTCTGTTTTACTTGCGACGAAAGATTCTCGAAGGATCATCGTTGCCCTAACAAGCGTTTTCTAAGGCTTCAGTGGAACTATCTCTTACTAAGTCATCACAAATGATAAAAGAGAAGAGGGATATGGCGAGAGATTTTAGCAATGACCAATAAGAGTTCTCTTACTAAATACCTAGAGACGTGGCCCTCACTAAATTCTCGTTAATTTTTTGCAAGAGTTGCTTCCCTTGCAAAATATTTGCAAAGATTGAGAGAATTTCCTTAGCTAGCGAGAGATGTGTTCCTTCCAATTATGTGATTTTCTTGTAGTGAGCTTGTTTGTCTGCACTTATAATTTTTCATATTTTTTTTACTAATTTAAAAACTATGATTTTTGAGGAATTTTTCAAACTGTGGTTTTTGTATAATTCTAAATTTTATTTTATCAAAAATATCTCTAATAAATTTTTTTTATAAATACCGATATTCTCCGCCTAATAAAAATCACAACTATCATTTTTTGGATTCAATTTAATCAATTTAATATAATTTTACATTAATTTATATTTAAAAATATTATAATAATTTTATCATTTCTTCAATTATAACAACATATCATTAAAACAGACACAATCAACTTATCAACAAGCATTCCTAAACCCCACATGTACAACCTAACAAAACAAACACCACGTCATGCGCTCGAGCAAAACACTCCTCTCACGAAACACTGGTAGCACTCATGTAGTTAGACACCGCCTTGGTCCCCTCGGCCACCGCGTGCTTCCCGAGCTCGCCAGGCAGCACGAGCCGCACGGCCCCATGAATCTCCCTCGACGACAACGTGGCCTTGCCGCTGTACTTGCCCAACCTCGCCGCCTCTTCCGCGATCCTCTCGAACATGTCGGACATCATCCCATCAAGCACTGTCATTGCCCTGGACGATGCCCCCATCCCCGGATGCACTTGTTTCAGCACTCTAAACACATACCTCTTATACCCTCCTTCTCCTCCATTTTCAATCCTCCTTCTCTTTTTCTTCCTCTTCTTCTTCTCTTTCTTGTCTTCATGTTTCTCCTTTTCACTGATGTCATTACTCTTGCTCTTCTCCTTCTGTGTGACAAGGACAACAACATTAACCTTGGTGGTGTTGTCTTCATTGTGAGTAATGACAGCTTCTTCTTCTTCTTGAGTCTCTTGGGAGTCAAGGACTGCGACTTGGAGGGTCTCTTCCACTATCTTCTTGGTCGTCTTCTTCACCAGAGTGCCCACCACCTTGCGCCTTGGAGCCATAGCAAGCTTTGTTTTGGGTTAAAATTAACTAGATGGTAAAAGAAAGAGGGTAAAAGATCAGATGGAATGGGTGGGACTTTAGAAGATGACACATGGCTCACACGCGGCTAAGATTTGGAGGTTCAATGAGTATGAGACATACGTGGGGAGATGTAGAGAGTTCTTGGGAAATGAGTAGCTGGAAGATGAGTATGTCTGGGAAGTGGTAGGTATGGTACCTTGGAAGTGTGCGGAAGTCTGGAGCTTGAGCCATCTATTAACTTATATTTTTATTTAGGAATAAAAAAATTAATGACTATTAAAGTGATTCACTCTTAATTTGGTCTCTCAAAGTAAAAAATAATAATAATAATAAAATAATATTTTCTGTCTCAAACTATAAATTTAATATTTTTTAAAATTTGTATATGACATTTTTTATCATTAAAATTTGGGAGTTTTATTTATATATATATATTATGTAAAGAGTTCAAAATTTCTTATATGTTTCTTTTTTTTATTAAAATGAATAAACCATATTTATTTATTTATTAGAAAAGTACAAGCCAGTTGATACACGGGGTCCGCTTGGGTCCCCTTCCCCTGTTCCCTCTTATCGGGCTACTCCTGTGCGATTTGCCCCATCATCCCATTTCTTATATGTTTCTGTAAAAATGGTATTTGCAGACATATCCTAATTACAAAATGATTTTATTTTCTTATATATATTATGGTTAAGTTGATTTTGTTAGTATCAAACTAATATATGAAACAATGAAAAAATATTGAAATAATCTACTTGTTTGAAATTGTTTAAATGCTCTTGAAAAAAAATTAATAGTAGTTAGGTATTTGTTAACTAGGATAAAATTTAAACTATGATTAAAATTCAAAATTCTAATATAAATTATATGTGATGGTCGGGTATGTAAATAATAAAATATATTTATAGGGATAAATAAGCAAATATCAATTTTTCCGATGGTATGCAATCAATTTTGAAAACCAAAATTAAAATATTTTCACTTTAATTATTATTCTTGTTTTTGGTTTTATATTTAAGTTAAATGTGAAAACAGTCTCTTACAAAAACAAACAAACAGTAAAGTTGTGAACGATAGACTCAAATGGTTTGACTCATTCCCAAATTTGTGCATACGGGAGCTTTGTAACACCGGTTACTTTTTTATCTTTAATACATAAAGTCATGAAAAACCTTGAAATACAAAAAAAAAAATAGCTTGTGCTTAAGATGTTTTGGGCCGTTTGGCCATGATGGAAATGGGCCCAAGCACGGCCCTTTTTGGAGTGCCCGTTTTAGATGCATCCATGGTAGCTTGATTATAGAATACGTAGAAACTATATAATCTTGGTTTTCACCCTAATGGAATAATAATAGATAGATATCTTGGGCTTTTTCTCTAACATGTATACTTTTCTTCTTAGAAAAAATAGCAAACATAGGTTAAATTAGTAAATATTTAGTGTATTAATTACATAATTAAATATTGGCGGTTAGGGAAATTTGTATGTCAAATTGTCATAAAGCCCTGGCAACTCACAAATAAAAGTGATAATAATAAGCATAGCTACTCAACCAACATATCAAAAACAAAAATTGATGGTGATATTACAAATTTACATGTAACTTTCCACTGAGGGATTCTAATTAATTTTTTATGGAGATTTTTTACACTCGTAAATATTTATTGTATTATACTATTAAATATTGGTGGTTAGGGAAATTATTGCATGTCAAATTGTTATAAAGCCCTGGCAACTCACAAATAAATAAGAATAAAGTGATTGAGACTAAGGCACTGAAATTCAAAAGCTAAAGGGTATAATAACAAGTATAACTACCCTAGTACAAGATAATAATAAGTACATCAACCAACATATACATCAAAAACAAAAGTTGGTTGTGATATTAGTATTACAAATTTACTCCTAACTTTTTTTTTTTGATAAAATTGATAAATCATGTTTAATTTCATTAAATACGACAATTCGATGCATAAGTCACTTAATAGATATTTTGAATTTACTCCTAATTTTTCACCAAGAGATTCTAACTTTTTATAGGGATTTTTCTACACTCAAAAATATTTACTTTTTAATGATAGGGGTAAAAGTGAAAAGTGACGTGGCGATCGTCCAAACAGCCACTTGGAAGAATCACAAACTATTTTCTACTCGGATCTGGGGTATCTTTCCACATGGAAGAGCTGCAGACCACTCTTCCCTCACTCTTCTCTCATGACCATGGAAGACACATGGAAGAACCACAATCCATCATCCACCCAACATAAGCGGCAGAACTACAAGTCTCCATTGTTCGGCCAAGTCTCCATTGATCGGCTAAGTTTACTATTAGACCAAGTCTCCACTGCATGTTCTACTCGGCCAAGGTCTTCTCTGCGAAACACTTTGCCAAAACACTCTACTCTACCAAAAGATCTTCCAAAACGGTCTTCCAAAGAAAGAGCTTTCGAACAATCTTCTAAAAGAAGAGCTTCCGAACAGTCATCCAAAAGAAGAGCTTCTAAACAGTCTTCCAAAGGAAGAGCTTCCGAATAGTCTTCAAGAAGAATAGCTTCTAGAAACGCCCAGTGTTCTCTATTATACATGAGAGAATGACTCCGGAATTCACAGGAAGTTGATGAAACTTCTAGAAGGAGTCCAACTGACACTGAGCTATCAATACAGCTGGTATTCGGCTGGCATCTAGCTGGCGAAACTTGGACACTAAGCAACCTCAAACTATAAATAGAGGAGAAGAAGATCAATTGGGGGATTTCCAATTTAGAGGTACCAAAACTCTATCTCTCTGGCGACCTCCTGACGATTCTCCTTCATTCTCCTTCTCATGGAGATTTGCATCTTCTCCCCTCTCTTCTTTCAATTTTGAACCACTGTAATCCAATTCTTCGTAGTGGACTGGCTAAATTACTTCAAGAGCTTGTGGTTTTTCTCTGATTTCATAAGGATTTTTACGTAAATTTGGTTTCCTCTTGTATGCTTGGATGTTCCTTCCTGTGATTTAATTTGTCCTTCAAATCAAACAAATTTAACCATTGGTGTGGGATTGGATTGATTTGATCTGGAAGCAAAGCCGATTTTAGCATCAACATATAATATTGGTGGTTAGGTAAATTGCTTGTCAAATTGTTATAAAGCGATGACAACTCGCAAATAAATAAGAATTAAGTGATTAAGACTAACAACAAACATTGAAATTCAAGAAATAAAGGTGATAGTAATAAGCATAAATACTCTAGTACAAGATAATAATAATAATAATAATAATAATAATAATAATAATAATAATAATAATAATAACAATAAGCACATCAACCAACATACCAAAAACAAAAATTGATTGTGATATTACAAATTTACATGTAACTTCTGATCAATCACCGAGGGATTCTAACTTTTTATGGAGATTTTTCTACACTCTATTCGATATAAGAATGTTTTTTTTTTAATCTCTAATAGCATGGTTTTATAGCAATGAAGATTCTAAATCAAAACTTGGAGCCCCCACATCAAAGGGAAAGAGATAAAAATATTAAAGGTAGAAGTATATAAATATAGATATACTTTTTAACCTTCGATTCCTTTTCTCTTTTGTTTGTGCATGGATCTCTTTTGGCAACGTGATGGTGACCAAGTTTGTCGTCTAAGGGAAAAGAGGTTGCATCATTCTTGAAAATAAGAACAAGAAGAACCCCATTCCTTGATTTGATATATAAAGCACCCAAAATTCCTCTTCATATATATGCTTTAAAGTCACTCACTGCACTCTCTGCTTTGCATCACTATTTTGTTTCCAAAGCCTTCTTCTCTTTATTCCTTCCAAACCACAAAATGGAGACAAGCTTATGGCCTAAGCTCTCTCTCTTCTTTCACTCTTGGATTCCACTTAAAAAGCTCTTATCCTCGGGATAAAATTAACCCTTCAAAGTGCTTCCACTGCATGCCTTGTTAATTACATACACTTTGATCACATAAATGCATTGCCAATAACCTTTATTAGTGTTTTTTTATTTAATATCTATATAAAGTGACTAAACCTCAGATTTAATCTATTAAAATGCTAAAGGTCACAGTATGGAATCACCTTAACACAAAGAATAGTATAGGAACTGAAATAGAAAATTAATCCAGATATATGCACATGTTGAAGTCTATTTGGTGTTTTAATTAAGTACATTTAGAAATTAAGTAGATATATCTTTGGCAATGTTATTGTTTATGGAAAATGTCTATATTTAGTCTATTATTGTTATTAAGAATGTCGGCTCCGATGCGAAAGTTGGGTTAATTTTAACTTAATAAGTATCAATAATAATTACCTAGCTAACCCGATATTTATGTGTGTGTGTGTGTGTTTTTTTTTTTTTTTTTTTTTTTGACTAAGGCGACAAGCGCCTCCACGAGGGATATCAAGGATGGTGCTGAGGCGCAAAGCCCTCTCGATACACCTGAGTTCCCGTATTTGCAAGAGGAGGGCTCGATCCCAGGTTCATCTTGAGAGAACAGAACCTCTTAGCAAAACAACCCTGTATACCAATAGGCTTTTATGACCGTTGGTCCCAACATCTGTTTTTAAGTGAAGTATTTCATGATGTTTTATATTAACAAATTATTAATTCAATATGTGAATAGCATTTATATATTATAGACAATGCCTAACCATAACTCGTCGACGTTTATAAATATAAATGTTTAATTATCTTGTGACCCATTGCTATTATCGTACGTAATTGTCTCCATCTTTCAAGTGATGCAAATTTTTATGTTTGTCATGTTTTTATCTTAAAAAAAAACACAAACTCATGTTTATATATACATGATCTAATTTATTTGATCAAACTGATATAAGTTTATCAGAATATATGGGAATACAATGAATATGAAATCAATTTTGATCCTTTCCTTGGATTCCATTGGAGATATTGAAACACTTCAATTCTTGTTTTGCATGATTTGAGGCCCCTCTAAGTAAGCGAATACAATGAATATGAAATCAATATATGTTGATCCTTGCCTTGGATTCCATTGGAGATGTTGAAAAACTTACAATCCTTGTTTTGCATGATTTGAGGCCCCTCTTTGCTCTTTTAAGTAAGCAACGTTAGAAGATCAAGGACATGCCTTGCCGCTTGTTCTTTGTTTAATTCCAAATATATAACACACAACATATCAAACACACATAACGAGCCTTCTTTCCTCCTTGATTCCTTGCCTCACTCCATTCCATATAAACATCTCATCTTCAATCATATCAAAAACTCATTATCTCTAATATTAAGGTTTTTCATAAATATTCACAACTTTTTTAATCAAGTTAAAGTCATGGACATAATGCGATTTGTCGATGTTACTTAGAAAATAACATAAGCAAATATCATCTTATTGTCAAGATCTAAATGTGATATAATTATATCCACATATATTTTTAAGGAAAATGAATACAACAATAATTAGTTAAGAATTCATGCAAATCTTCTACCCTACATTCTTCTCTTCAAAGAATATGATACAAACCTTTGAACCTCTTGTCCTCAACTTCTTTAGGCTCATGAGATTCCTCTCCAACTATATTTTAACAGATAAAAACAGCAAAATAGTTGACCTTCTGACAATAATCTTATGATATATATAATTAACTATCTAGCTAGTTGAGAGGGATCTCTCACCTACAATTGTAAATTCACTTGAATAGTTGCATGTAGATCTAACACCTCATGGTGAAAACTCAGAGGACACACTAACATGCAAAGACAAGGATATGTTGAGTTTTCTTTTTTGTTTCTTCTTCTTTTTAATGCAAATGCTTGTCCCCCTTCTTCAATGTCAGTACAAGAGAGACTTGTTCTTCACTTCAGAACAAAATCTCACATGCATGATGTCAAAACTCCAAACCCATGCAGGCATGAATTTCAATACCTCCGCAATTGCCGGGTAACTTCTCTCTCTCCTTATCTCTTTTTCTCTCTCAGAGTTGAACAGAAAACAAAGAATTCATTGCACTAATGAGATCTAACTCTTTCTCTGTGTCTTTTTAATCTCAAGTGCAGTAAACTACACTGCACCATATCATTACATTCTAAAATCTATGTACAACACCATACACACCAAAACAAAGCCAAAGGGATCAAACAAACACAATGCATCCTATAAACTCTCTCACACAAATCTATTGAAAGGGAACAAAAAATGGAAGAAAGATAAAAAAGAAACAAGAAGATAATTAATTAATCTAAGAAAAGGAAAAAAAAAAAAAAGCAAACTTTGCTATACTTGAGAAGAGTACTTAGATCTCATTGAGTTTCAGCTTCTTGGACGGCGGCGGCGGAGGTGGACGAAACAAGCTTTCGAGTTCTCGGTGTGGGACAAGAAAGAATTCCAACTCTGTGAGCCTTCTCTTGCAACGGATTACTCTCCGGGGCTTTCTCGGAGCCGGAGGGCATGTAATTGAGATTGAAGGAAGACGAGACTCCACTGAGGTTGGTGTTCTACACTCCCCATCATCATCATCGCCGCCACCACTGCCACCACCCTTTGAAAGATCTTTGTTAGGATCTTTGGGTGATTGTTTAGAGATGATGGGTGTCAGATGTGGATCTAGAGATGTGGACATAGTTTGAAGGAGAAGAACAACAAGAACAAGAGGAGATGGATTTATGGTTATGGTGGTGGGTGGTGAGCTAAAGGTATTTAGAGAAAGATAAGGAGAAGCTTAGAAGAGAAGGGAGAAGGAGAAGGGAGAGTAGGAGGGGGTGGTTGGTCTTTTATCTCTTGTTTGTTGGTATTATTATTAATAATTATTAATTTACATTCCCTTGTGTGGGGGAGGGACTAGGGCAGTTGCTATTCAATCATGTTCTTTTTTCCCCATGTAGATCTCCTTCCACTTTTTACTTTTCTTCAATAAGCCCTAGGCCCATAAGGATGTGAGCCTTATCCCCACCTTCTCTCTCTAGGATAATAAAAACAAACAATAAATGTATATGGGATGGGATAATAAATTGCCCACAATTGAAAGTGAGCAATAGGGAGTTGGGATGGAGTTAACAAAGATTTATAGTTGGATAGGTTTCAATTTTTCAAATGTTTGTTTTTTTTTATTTTTAGGTTAGAAAATGCATAGATGTAATTTTTTATTTAAAAAATAAATAAATAAATATGAACAGGTCATTTGCTATGTTGGTTTGGTAGCCAACTTTTAATAATAATAATAATTTTAGTTATATATTTCTTTAGTGGCTCACACAGATACTTGCTTTTTTTTATTTTTGAATATATTTTATTTTATAATTTTTTATTCAGACATTTTTTTTATAAAAGTGGATAAATCACTGAAAACATGCCATAAGCATGATCTATTTTCTTGTGAGAGGGAACAGACTACCTAATTTTCATAAAAAGTAAATTTGAGCATATATATTCATCCTTATCTTTTTGTTTTTTTTTATGAATTTTACCATGTAACTTTCAATGCACATGTTATTAGGCAAGAAACACAAAAAAATAAAGTTGAGTATAAATATTTTAAGTTCATTCATTAAATCTATAAAAATATATCTAAATTTACCTAAAACAATCCACTTTGTAGCTTCTGCTTTAGATCATTGTGGCATAATTATTGTTAAAATTATTTTGAAAAACTAAATAAAACTTTGCTTCGCTTTGACTATTATCCAAAAAAAAAAAAGTAAATTGAATACTTTATATATTTTCTATTAAAATTGAATATTAATAGTCATATTTTGCAATAGGAATGTTAGTAACTGTTTCCGTGTGTGTCCTTTCCTTCACTTCAACAAATCTGCTTGGGGATCCACACCAATAATTCACTCAACAAAATAGAACTTGTGTCTTTCTTTAATTTTATAATATTTATGATATCAAGATCTGCTTCTCTTTCCGATGAGAACAAATCCAGATTACGGATGAGAAAAATGGATGAAAATTGAGAAACTTCAGAGATTTGGAGAGGAAAATTGATTGTATATGTTGATATCAAGATCTGCTTCTCTTTCCGATGAGAACAAATCCAGATTACGGATGAGAGAAATTGATGGAAATTGAGAAACTTCAGAGATTTGGAGAGGCAAATTGATTGTATAGATGACTCTTCAAATGAATTTTTTGTCTTGTTTGCAGGATCGTCTTCTACTCCGAATATTAGACTTTAGTGATTGCACTTCACCGAAAAAGAGATATGTAGAGACAGGAGGGCAGAGCACCCGTGCCCCAGGTAGCTTTCGACAATCAAGTTAGAGAGGCTCCAAAGAAAGGGAGAGCTAGGAGGAGAGTGGAGAGGATTCCAAGTGAGAGAGAAATGCTAATAGGCAATCAGTCTAAATGGACAAGTTACTAAATGTTTGAATGTCAAATATCCCTCTCTTCGTTGTTAGTTGGGGTCCTCCTTATATAATATGTTGAGGTTAGTTAGGTTGTTGAGATTCAGTTGGATCTAACTCAGATTCAATGAGGTGCCAAACTAGGGGCAAGTAGATGCTAATTGTTAGAATTTTTGGGGTCTTCTATAGAGTTAATCTCCACCATTGGATGACCGAGTTAAGTGACATTTGAATTTTCATCTTATGATCATGTCAGGTATACTTTACACTAATCATAAATTGAAATAATATATTAATATTACACACTATGTAATTTTTGTTTGAAGGGACAAGTAAGATTTAATTCTAATTTTACCCCCACTACACTGTTTTTTTCTTTTAAATTAAAAAATGATGGTAAATTAAAGGTTAATCACTTACACTTAAAAAAAAACTCCATTATTTACTCATATATCTTGAGTTAATTTCTGTTACAAATTATATATTAAATAATAAAACATAAAATTGTCAAAATAATATCTTAATTAAGTTGTTTTGCATATACACCTTTCAAATACTTATTTAAAAAATATATATGAATTTTATTAAACCAAAAAGTTGCTTGATCATTCACATGCTATCGTAAGATTACAGTACAAGGTATACAAGCTGTCATTTCAGATGCTTAGACCTAAAAAATTTAAATTTAAATTTTTTAAAAAAAAATTAGAAATTTGAGAGAATGTAAAACCTAGAGTCTTAATTTCTTAATTGTTATTTTCAAAATTCTAAACTAAATAAACAAAGCTTGTACAAAATGTAAACAATTTTTTCCCCTCCTTTTCTCCTTAATATGATAATAACTATAAACATGTTTTGTATTTTTATATTTTTATATTAAAAATTTGAAAATAAAACTCAAAAGACCCATTCCAATTTTACATAAACCATTTCCTTTTCTCCATAGCAGAAAAGCACCATTAAATTCCAAACTATATATCTATCTATCTATCTATATATAACATATAATGATCCCATGAAATTCCCTAATAAATCCTGAAATAAAAAATAAAATAAAATAAAATAAATAAATATTATTCTTTTCCGACAAGACTTCATAGGATGCCTTGTCAGACTTTAGCAGCGCCTTCTGGCATCTCAGAACAAGACAGTCGTTCGATGATAATGGGCTGGGCCCCATTCCATTGATGGGCCCACAGCCTGCACACTTTTATCCTCTCTCTCTCTCTCTACATAGGATGCCGTCTCATCTTTCTTGTCCTCTGTAGCCTTTATTAAATAGAGCCCTATTTTTGCTTCTAGACCCTTATAAAAAATAGAGGTACTACAATTAGACTGATTCCAAAATTATAGGGTCATAATTTATAGTTTTATATGGGTATACACGAAAATCATTCATATAATTTATAGCCATTGGATTTGGTAAATTCTGAGATACCTTGAGTTAAAACCCAAGGTCACTCAGCCTTCGGTGCAACATAGGGTAGTTGTAGGTGCAGGGTTCTATTTTTTTTATGTGCAAGGGGCCTCTATGGTACCTTGCACCTTGCTTTTTGCCTTGGAACCTATAGCAGCACCCCTTGCACATAAAAAAATAGAACCCTGCACCTACAACTGCCCTATGTTGCACCGAAGGCTGAGTGACCTTGGGTTTTAACCCAAGGTATCTCATAATTTACCTTGGATTTGGGGTAAATTCTAAGATACCTTGGATTTGGTGCATTCTACAATACCGTGGATTTTGTGACCATGGTATAAAAACTTTGAGTTCAAAGCTTTTATTTTTAGGTTCTAAGCTTCTATTTTTTGGGTCCAATAACACTGTAGCAATATTGTAGCAAAATGATGGCTGTAAGGTCCACGCAGAACCCAAAACACATACACTAGAATCCACAAAACACTATCCTAGGACCTACACGATATAATTACTGTAGTATATCGCGGGAATAGTGCCCACGGTATCCTAGAATTCACCTTGGATTTTCATTCCACTTGAATTTGTTTGGATAAGTTTTTTTAGTAAGTTAAACATTTTTTATTTTTTATTTGTGTTTTTATTTTGTCTTTTCCAATGGAGGATGTTTTTTTTTTATAAAGTGTATAAACTGTTGGGATGTAAACAATAGTACCACATCAGAAGTTTGAAAGAATGTGAATATGTTTAAATAGAAAAGGGACCCACCATGAAATACCTAAGTGCTTGGGTTTTATAAGTGGTGGTTACCCTCATATTAAAAACTCTAACATAAACCACATTCATTGTTTATAAAAAAAAAGTTCCTGGTCGAACCTCTAGTACAAATATTCACAGAAACCAAAAAGTGATAGCAGTTACAAATATATGCGCGAAGGAAGAGAGAGGTACCCTCCATCATACTGATACTCATCACAATTAGCCCATACTCTTGTCGTAGTATACTTCTAAGTGACTAGACTCCGAGAAGAGTATTCTATGCCATATGGATAGATGCATGCAGAGTGAAATAGAATTAGCAACACGAATCTGCAGGACTAGTCTTTCAGATGCCTCCAACTAGTGGGAAAACACAACCATTAGGGTAGGCTATTGCTCCCATCTTTTTAACTATCCCTTCCATTTTTTTAAAAAATTGGCACAAGAGAGTCATCCTGATGTTGAAAAGCTCACTTGTTCCCCAACCATTGTGTTTTCCCCTATGTATCCAAGTTTACTTGATCACTGAGATATTCATACCCTATTCCTATTCCATAACACATACACGTTTTCGACAAGACATACAAACTCAAGTGCGAAATCAAAAACACTAAGAAAACAATCCTAATTGCAAAAGTAAGAGCTAATTGTGTCTTTCCTTGACATGAGAGGAGAAGTACAAATCACTTCATGTTCTAATCTATTATCGTTAGACTGCTCTCATTGCAGGGATGTTGTTGTGGGCAGGTTGTTGCCTTGGTTACCCAACCGCTCCATTACCCTTATTTGGGTCGGGATCACCTCAACTTCAAAGTCAGCTCTCGGTGGTCATGGATGGTCCTCCTTCCGGGTGGAGGATGCTTTTTGGATAAGCACTTTTCTAATTTAGAAAAAAAAAAATATGACATCAATTTTTTTTATATAAAAATGCTCTCGCGAGAGTTTTTGTCTTAACTTACTCAAAAATAGTATTTACAAAATAAATATTTAAATAAAATTATTAAAAAAATGAAAAATTTATCCAAAGAAGCCTCTATTAGACTTTAGTTTAAGTGTAGATAAAAATTTTCATGCTTTTTTGGCAATAAAATCTATCATCAAGAGGAGCTTGGAGTTTACCCAAGATGAGGATCAGTAACAATCACTTGGCCCCAATATAGATTTTGAAAATAAGATGTCGTCAGAGTAAGGCGAAGGGAGCAGGGCTAACATGCTGTTAATCAGGGTGGTAAATATAGTTCGCATTCACTTTCTCAAATCATTCTTCATCGGTAAAATATACCTCATACCTGACTAGGCTTAATTAGGCTAAGAGTTATATTAGATAGTTTGACAAGGGCTAGTTTTATCCTAATGAATGTGGTTTATCCATTTTAAAAAAAAAAAAAAACTCTTGTTGCATATGTATAAATTATAGAGCAAATTAATTATTAGTCCTTCACATTATTCCATACTATTTCCCCTTTAACTAAACCCCACCCAAAATACTATTTATATTAAGCCCCTAAACACCCCTATCTAGGGACCATATGGCAAATACTTCACTATTCAAGGGATGAATAGTGAATTACCTATAGATTTTTATATTTATATGAAATATATAAAAGATGAGAGTGTAAATAAATTTGGATCAAAATGAATCTTTATTTATTGACATGAAAAATGTATATTATTGACTTGCTATCCACTTAAAATGATTATGTTGTGCCTTTTGATCCATTAATTAATGATGGTTTGTCCACAATTATTTTTTAAAATAATTCTAATGCGTTGTAATATATGCAATATGTTGAATGGATGAATCCATTAAATAACAAATTAAATTAAAATTTTAAATAATTTAATAAAAATCAAAAACATTTTAATTAAAAAATAGTTGGGTATAACTAAACCTTTTCTCTCAAAATCAACCTATGTAGAGTTTTCTCCTTTAATTTAGGTTTTATAAATTTGATAAAAAATAAGATTTTTTTTTTATAAAGGACATATAGCACATGTGATTTTATGTAATATAAAAGTTTAAGTACATATTACAGAACTATTTTACATAAAAGATAAATAAGATATCCTCTGGTTGTATGGTCGACTATCTATATATATCACTTCCTTTGAGAGGTGAATGTCATAAAAAAAACTTCATTGTTTTCGTTTGAATCATAAAAATAATTAAATTTTTGCATATCAATTTATTACTTGGTTCTCATTTAATAAAAATTTATGATTCTAAATTGTGACATTTTATTATTATTTTTTTTTTAATTTTTTGCAACATGTATTGAAGACTTCAGAGACTAGACAATTATTATAAATAAAAAGTGATAGTTACATGTAACAGAAATTAGAGATGGATATAAAAACAGAACCCTTGAGAATAAATGACCACAAAAATAGAATAACTATACAATATAAAACTAGTATACAACTATATGATTCAAAGAAAAAGGAATCTCAAGACATGCACTAACAAACGAACAGGACAAAATATATATATAATAAAATTAAAATAATCTACACACAAATAAAAAAACTATCAAATAATTTTTAAAATATTTAATTTTGAAACTGACCTTTGTTTTGGTTATACCTCATGAAGAGTCGCACTCTAATTAATGCCGACCTTGTTTTGGTTATACCTCATGTAGAGTCTGGTGTTTAAAATATTTACCAAAAAAAAAACCAAAAAAAAAAAGAAAAAAGCTGGTGTTTGAAACGCTAGCTTCACCAAAAATTTCAGAGAAATAAAATCCCCTAAAATTGGTTTTAAAGTCATTGGTATTGGAGAATAGCTGCACTGATAAACTAGCAAGAATGATAAAAGTGATAGGGATGATTAAATTGTATACAGATTTGCACCAAATGCCGGAAAGGACATTAGATGATTTTGAAGAACTTTGAAAGTTTGTAATTAGTTAGATGTTGCTCTATAATAAAAAATAAAAAATAGTACAAGTAAGTATTTCAAATGCCAACTTTGACTGCAATATTTTTTTTAATAGGATGAATAAATCATGATTTATTTATGATAATAAAGTGTTACAACTTAATATTACAATCAGGATAATCCTGTGATTACAAATTCTCCATGCCAAGAGTGGAACTTCATGCAACTTTCTCCCATTCAGCCTCTACTCTCCCTCCTAAGCCTCATCGCCTCTGGATCCCTGGGGGTAAAGTGCAAACTTTGTTTGACTATGGTTTGTGTTGCATCAAACCAAGATAGAAGGAAAAATACTAGTGTCACGAATAATTTTCCAAAAAACATGATGTTTGAACAATCACAAGTTCCTTTTCCCACCTCAAGGTCCAAATGATTGCTAGTATTGCAAGTTCCCACTCTTTGCACGGCCTTCGATGTTGAATTGTTTGTAATGTCCTTAATACCCTGAATGATGGAAGATATATCCACCTTTGAAACTTTCATAGTGCTCCCATATATTGCGGGCGAGGGGACAACTTATGAAGAGGTGCCAGACCATCTCTTCCTCAATGTCGCAAAGATAGTAGGATCCCGGAGTGCCCCTTTACTATAAATTTTTTTAAAAATAATTAATTTTAATCAATGGTCTTTTTATATTTTTTAAAATCACATAAGAAAATTTTATTTGGAAAAAAAAACATAATACTCAACATCGGCCAATAAAATAAATTACATGTTTTTTTATATATTTTATATGAGTTTAGCAACTGAATTTTTAATGAAATAGAGACGCTCACAATGTGGATGTGTAATATGGCTCACAATATGTGATCAACCACCCAATATCATCCGTTTATCCATACAACAAAAGTATGTTACTTAATGGAGACAATAATATCTCAACAACACATTTGTCTTCCTATACCAAAACAGTGAAAAAAAAAATTATTACTTCACCAACTAGCTAAATTTCAAAGAAAAAAAGTCCAAATTACCCTTCCATTAAAAATTCAAAATTGCATGGAGAAAAGTAAAACAAACATTTTTTATGCCCACCAACTTTTGTTGGTCACCAAACTTCTATATCTATGGCTAGTACCAATTATATATTAATGCACATGATCTGTCCACTCAACCTAATCCCCTTCTACTCGTATATCTTTAATTTATCTCTTTTTTTATTTGGAACACTCATATGATGGCACTATTTAAATTTTAATGCATCACAGTTTATCCACACAGAATCAAAGAAGAAAAAGTTATCAAATCTTTGTTCTCTTCTTCCAGAAAGAGTTTAGGGTTAAGTGAAGACAAGGATACTGCTCAAGGCTGGCAAAGGCACACTGACAAGTGACAACATTCTCCTATCAATTAGTTCAGCAGCAGCATTGATTTATTTGGTGGTGGGTCTCTCTGCAAAGGAACGAGCTCACTGCTCCACTCCCTGCAAGTTGAAGCCCTTTTGCAGAGGACTTTTTTTTTCCATAATAATAATAATAATAATAATAATAATTGTTGTGGGATAAAATAACCAACTGACATGTGGCTTGATGTTAGGCGTTTGGAGGGTCGTGAGCGTTATGTGATCATGGATGTTGTGGGCGTCGCGATAATGGCCGAAATCATCGTCTAACACCCCTGAATGTATTGTAAGTGGGTGCACAACTGGCTCTCCCAAGGGGCTATAAAAGGAGTTAAGAGGCGACAACGTAAGGGGATCCAAAATCCAACATCTGATATTCTATCTACTTTTTTTTTTTGAATTCTCTGTGCTTTCTCCTCCACTCTACTTATCTCTCTAACTTGAGCGTCAAAGGTTACTCCGGGACATGAGTGCTTGATCTCTCTCTACAGATCCTATTCCCAGTGAGGAACGATCCTTAGAGGTCTGATCCCAGGAGGAGACAAAGGCCCATTAATAAGGAGATGTCAACAGCATCCAATCCATTGCCAAACACCAGTTCAACTGCATCATCTTTTATTCGTTGATCATGATTCGTCCTAATCTCCAAGAAACACGAATCTCAACATTAATAATAATAATAATAATAATAATAATAATAATAATAATAATAAGATAATCAACCATGCATGTCTCTAAAGTAGTTTCTATAATGATTGTAAGCACAACCTGTGTTTGTTATCAAATGTGTGTGTGGATTGAGTGGAGTTGATGGTTGTACCAGTTGTCTTGAAAAAGATTTGGACCCAATTATGGTCCTCTTTTTGTTCTTTCATTCTTTATAATAGGGAATTGGGATATAATTCATGGTTTAAATTGATTGTTTAATACATTCAAATTTGAGCTTGTGATGGAGGATTCCATCTTGAGTAACTTGACTTTAGTTTAAATCTTTAATTAACAATCAAATTTTAAAATACTTGACTTTGTTTCTCATGACAATCAAAATGCTTAAAGAGAGATTGGCCCGTTTATACATATTAAAAAAAAAAATCTAAGTTGATTAGTTTGACTAATTAAACTTTAGGATGATTCATGGAATGTTTACATTTTCACTCAAACATAATTCAAAATAATGGAAGGGAGCAAGATTAATTACGACATTTGAACATCACTTGCGATAAGGGTTTTTCTTTAGGAAAAATTAGTCCAAGCCGATAAAAGTAGGGATAAGAGAAGAATCCAAAATTTTTATAATTTATTATTATTTTTATAAAAAACTTATTTAAAAATGCAATAAGCAATCCTTTAAGGAAATGTTTTAGCTACAAATATAGAATTTTGACTTGATTTGCACCTAAAACTCAATTTTTAAACTAAATATAGGATTTAGAGACCTGTCCATGGGCCGGCCAGGCCGGGGCCGAGTTGCCCCAAGATTTTAAAAAATGGAATTTGGGCCTATATTTTTGTCCAAGGCCCACCCATATTTGTAAACACCTGACCAAGGCCCGCCCAAATCCGCCCATATTTAATTTTGTAAATTAAAATTAAAATAAAAATTTATTAAAAAAATATATAGTTTATATTTTTTAAAAATAATTTAATATAAATTAAATCTAAGTGAGTTTTGATAAAAAAAATTTAAATTATACTAGCATTTTACACCTTTAAATTAAGGCATACAAATAAATTGTTCAACTTTATTATAAATAATTATAAATAATAAATTAATTTATTTTATTTATTTATAATTCGGGCTGGGCCCGGGCCTAAACCATCATATATAAGGCCCGGTCCATTTTTTAAATGGGCCTAAGTTTTGTCCAAACCGGCCCATATTTCGGACGGGCTTTCGGGCTTGGGCAAGTAGCCCAACCCATGGACATGTCTATATTTTAGACAACCAAACGTAGATTTGGAACAAGTTTTTTGTTTTTTGTTTTTTTGTTTTTTTTAAAGATAATAAACTATATTTTATTAATAAGATAATAAAATTTACAAAGTATATGAGTGCCAGTGGTGCTCTTAGGGACCCTAGTTGGACCTGGGGCTCACCCCCCGACTGTTATTCTTTCATAATTGGTGTTTTCCTGATCCGAGATTGTGTTTTTAAAGTTATCTTTCAGCAATGTGTCCAATTTATTTCAAGTGAAAGACAAGCTCCATTTTGCTATTGTTTTTAGTGTCACTAGCTTTGACCTCATGGACACACATACTACATCAAATTAGGAAAACATTACAAATCAATGTCCCGAATGGTTTATCGTGAAAACGAGTTTCATGTTTTTAAAACTCCAATTGCCTCTAACCAAACATATACATGGAAAAATATGAGATTCATTCCTAGGGATGATGATTGAGTAATTAGTAGTTATCAAAAGCATATATCCTTTTTTGCATAAAAAAAAACCATAGAAGAGTAGAAATTGAGGTACTGAAAAATGTTTCCATAGTTAAGAATGTGACAAATAAGAATGAACATTGAAAAACCGTTGTTCCATTAAATTAAAAATTATAACTGTACAACCTCAACCTCATTTCAACTAATATTAAACAAACAAACAAATCTTGCCAAAGCAAACTCGCACGGGGTGGAACCTCCTCTCCATGGCCATTGCCTGAATGTGTGGTTAGAACGGAATAGAGATGTTTCCATGATAAACAACGCGTTTTCATGAAAACTATTCATGATATCGATTTCCTAATATTTTTCTGGTTTGATGTAGCGCAAGCGTCTAAGAAGTTGAAGCTGCTAGGGATGGAATCCATTGTTAAAAGAAGCCTGAAATTCACTCACGAGGAGACCTCTTAGCATCCGCATGCAGACTTCAAGGACAACCAAGACTAGTGAGATATCTGACGTTGGGCATGATAGTGATTAATCTGCGAGCGTGCGGTAACCTTGGGATTGCCAAAAGAAATGCCAAGAGGGACACCAAAACAGAGAAGAAAATCTCCAAGTTTCAAAAATTCTTATTAGAATCCAAGCATATCTAAACTTAAAAATTAAAAAAAAACCAAATAGTTATCCAAAATCCTAGATTAAACCGACCTCAAATCATACTCAAATTCAAATGACGAATTATTACTAAAAATAGTAAAATTTATCTAAAAATGAATTTTTGAAGGGGGAAAATAGCGGAATTTGAAGTGAAAAAAATGACGCCCACAAAGCAGAGCTCGGTGACCGCGTGGTGCACGCCGAAATGAGTTTTTCGGATTTGGTTGAAACGCGCGTTTTCTACACCCGTAGCCAAAGTTATGGTCAAATGACTGAAACACAACATCTCACTCAGATCCTCCTGCATCAATATATGAACCAAAGGGCCTAATATATCACTGTACTAGATCCGTTGTGGATCCACTATCTTATACTTCTTTTTTTTTTAAAAACTTAATTAAATAAAAGAATGTGGTTTATCCACTAAAAAAAAAAACAAATATTTTATATTATAATAAATATTCAAGATTATAAATATATTTCAGGTTACAAAACAAATAAACAAATATTTTATATTACTAATAAATATTTCAAGATTACAAATAGATGTTCCATATTAAAAATAAGAGGTAAGTAATAGAAAGTCCATGAAAAGTTAGCTTATTCTCAAAAACACCCTCGTATTTTGTATATCTTTAAAAAACTCTTCATTTTTGAATTAATTGCCTGTCAGCCTAGCCCATTAACGGAGTTAAAGGGATGGCTGAAATTGCAAGAATGCACATTTGTTTGAAATATAATTTTTTAATACATAATTAAATTGGGGCAAGAAAATTACAAGAATGCCCTATAGGCTGACAGTACCCCTTTAATGGGCGAGGTGTTGGAACTCCGCGCCAACTGTCTCAAGCCAATGGTATCCCATGCATGTGGTGGAGTTGCCCACCCATTCACCTTAGAAGCAACATTCATCTTCTCTGTGTTATTCTTCCTAGCTTTACTAGTTTCCATCGTTCTTCTCCTAACTTCGTAGTGTTCAGTCTCCGCCGACCACCGGGAAAAGCATCTCTCCAGAGCTTCCAGTGACCATTTCCAAATGCTTAGAACTAGGTGAGCTTCTCCCAACTAAAAGCTTTACATATTTTGGGTTTACAGTACGTGATGTAGTGGTTGAAGTTTATTTTAGAATCTAGGACACAACTTGCATTTCTGGATGTTTTTCAGCTTTCGTTGCAAACCAAGGTAGAGATTATGACTCTGACGATGATGCATGTTGGGCTAAAGCTGAAGTTGAAGCGGAGCCTGGTGTTCCGACCTTAACCGAAGATGAGGCACCTAAATCAGCTCCTCTAGAATAATTAGTTTATACTTTGTATATTTTTTCTTCTTTTCACTTGTAAACTTACAAAAGATTCATTAGATTAATAAAGAAATAAAGTTTGACTTGCTTTGTATAATTTTCTTTCTTTGAATGAATGCCTTGTTTTTTATATTCCCAAAGCTGGTCCAGCTTGCATTTTGAAATTTCACCAAGTGTTTAACTCTTCTTGTCATCAACTTTGGGACTTAACCTCTACAAGTGTTTATTTTCTTTTTTGGAGTTTTTACTTACTAAATGGTTTAAGTGCTTATTTTTTGGAGTTTTTGTTTTACTAAACGACTGAACTGTTTATTTTTTAAGTTTCCACTTAATAAATGGCTTAACATTTATTTTTTAGAGTTTTCGCTTATTAAATGGCTTAAAGCGTTTATTTTTGGAGTTTATGCTTACTAAATAGGTTGCTTACTAAATAGGTTAAGTGTTTATTTTTTTTGGAGTTTTTTTTTATTAACCAACTTAAGTGTTTATTTTTTGGAGTTTCTTCTTACTAAATGGCTTAAGCGTTTATTTTTTGGAGTTTTTGCTTACTAAACTGCTTAAGAGTTTAATTTTTGGAGTTTTTGCGAAACTCTAAAAAATAAACACTTAAGTCTTTTAATAAATAAAAACTCCGAAAAATAAACAACCGTAAAATAAACGGAAACCCTGAATAATACATAGAGATAGGAAAACAACAAATAAACACCCTAATAATCATGGGTAAATGTATGTAGAACATACTTCTATTTTAAATTAAAACAAACAACATAGTTGTTCGAAACATAAAATATACAAAATTTCAACAAAGACAAATAAAAAGATAGCTTTAATTACGAGGCATAGGATGACTCAGGCCGAGCCTTCGTTATTACACCCCTTTAAAAGGACATTGACAACCTGCAAAACTAGTAGGTTCGTTATTATAAATAAAGGTGTGGCTAATACGCATGTAAAACTTGCTCCAAAATAAATAAAGATTTTTTTCAGAATTATTAAATAGAAATTTAATATGATAAGCGATGAAATTTTGAGAAAATTATTAAGTACTAAGTAATCCAGATTAATTAAGTATTAATTAATCCAGATTAATTATTGAGAACAAACAGACAAATATTCAAATCCCGGGAAAGGTGGATCTGGTCGGGGACTGAGACTGTTCCGTGATACCACAGTATGCCCATGACGAAGGAATTGACTAAAAACCGATATTCTCGGATCTGGTCTGACGATAGACAGACCCCGTGATATTACAGTGCACCTGTGACACTGGAATCATTGATCCAGGATTTCACGGATCTGAGTCAGGGCACGAGGACAATGATTTATCACGGTGGACCCCGACGTGAAATATTTCATGAACCCGTGATATAACAGTAATCATGTGAGGCAACACATGTAATCTTATGGTAAAGTGAATTAAATAATTAAATAATTATTTAATTATATAAGCTTCAGACTTAGGGCAGAGAAATCAAAAATTGGATTTGATTTTTCACCGTGCCCTAAGCCTCTCCCTCTCTTCTTCACGATCCCTCTCCCTCTTCCTCGAGTTAGCTTGACCGCAGCCCTACCTGCGCCTTCCCTCCCTCCGACCGGCGGCTCCCTTTCCCTCACTGACGATCCGCCGGCGAGCTTTTCCCCACCGGCCAACCCGCAGCCGCAGCCCAGGCCGCGCGCTACCCGGCGCCGACCCCTGCTGCCCGGCTTCCCTTGTCCGCCGCTCGGAGCCCAGCTCCGCCTGACGCCTGCTCCGGCCGCCCCTTCTTCTTCTCCTTTTTTTTTCAGTTCGGCGAGAGGAGATCCGGCCTGCACGACAGCCACCCGCCGGCCAGCCCTATCTCCTGTCTTCGTGAACAGACCGGGCGACCTCCACCTTTTCAGCCGGGATTCCGGTCTCCGGTGAGGTGACAGCCAGCTACACAAACGTAATCTTCTTGCCGGTGAGCAATCCTACACTTCGGAGAATCAAGTGGGGCTAATTAGAGGTTCAATTGGCCAAGGAATTTGCATGAATGATATGATTGGATGGGGTTAAGGGGCTGTGAGAGATTCAGATTTAATGCCATGTATTGCATGAGTTAAGACTAATGTTAATTGTATGAATGTTTAAGTTAATTGTGGAATGTTTGTATAATTTTTGGGGCCCTATAAATAGGGGAGGTGTCGCCGAATTTTCATAAAAATCTCTAAGTATAAATGCCCTATTAGTATTCATGTTAACATGTTTAAGTGTGATTAGTTTCCATGATTAACATGCTTAATGGTTTTATGCTTTAGATTAATTAATCTTGGCTAATTAATCATGCTTAGGGGCATTCTAAGGATCTTAAAGACGTGAAATGCATGTTAAGTAGGAAAGCATGCTTTGAGTGAGCTTATTGTCCTTCAAGCATGATTAAGTTTAGGGAATCATCATTTGTTGAGTTAATCTCTTTGTTAGAGATGTTTAGGGTTTCATAGCCTCTTCCGTATTTAAAGAAGATGATTTCAGTAGAATACGAAAACGTTGTCCGTATTCTAAGAGAACATATGAACATTGAAGTTCATGGTAACTAATAAGTAGTAGATTGGTAAGGACACTTATGTTCATATGTTGATATGAGATACTTAGTATGGAGATACTGAGATTTTTTATCCATCTACTAGATTCTGATTCGGACATGTGAGACGCGACGAGGATCAGTGATTTGCTTCTAGCCAGGTAGGCTCTCGCACGAGGATTGTGAGTATTCCTTCCTCCTGTCTTGCTTTTGATTTCGTGCTGATATTACTATTCCTAAAACCGTAAACCATAAACCCTAAAAAAAATTAATGACTTATCACCAATCAAAATCCCGACGAAAAAATAGCACATAAAAATCCCGAAATTTATGCAAGACAAAGGGGTCCTCATACTTATCCCAAATCGGGAACCCCTCCACACTCCACCGTCCCTCAAATCATGATTCCCAGTGCTTTCCCGCAGAGCCGCAAATCCAAGAACTGAGCAAGATCCAGACCGTGAATGAAAAGGATCAAAACCTCATCAGGAATCCACCAGTGCCAGAGTGAGGTTTTCCGTCGATGGGTGAGGAAGAGGAAACATGGAATTCAGGAAATGAAAGGGTCTGGGCCTAGGGTTTTTAAATTTACCTGTGGAAACCATGATATTTTTTAAATTTATTTGACAAATTAGTTTTATACCAACAATATATCAAATCATATGCAAGTTTCATCAGATGTTACTAATAGGTATCGGCATTTAAATACATAACTAATGGAGTATGTGCTTGAAACTTGCATACTTTTCATAACTCAGATTTTTTCCACAAACTTTTAAATGAGAATCATTATCTTCAAAATTTATTGCATCTTTATGTCCAAAAAGCACTATCCAAATGTCTTGAATTTCATTCATCACTTGGCTTTATGGCATAAATCTTGATTTTAGGTGCAAATGCCACATTATCTGTTCAATATGCACGCAAATTTACCTATAAATACACTTTCCAATCTTGTTCATGTTCGTCTTTGAAGAGAGAGTGTTTAAATGGTTTTTTGAATAATTGTTTCTGACAAGTAACCATCTTGTGAACAGAGGCTGCTAAGAGAACCACAGCTTTGCTTCGATTTTGTTCTTAATCTTTTAGGAGGATGGCAAATCAGGGAGCGAAGAAGAGGAGGGATGAGAACAAGCAACATATGGCCAATCTTCTCCGCCTCATCATTGCCTGCAATGTATGCTCACATCCCTCTAATCCCCAATTCCCATTCTTTCATTGTCATTTATGGTGTTTGATTTAGATGTTTTGAAATCTTGATTTGTGAGGAGAAATTTCAAGTGTTTTTATTTTGGTTGGCATAATTTTGTAGCTATAGCAATGTAGTAGTGATCTCATACCAAATTCAACTTTTGAACTAGGTATTTTGTTGAAAATTTCTTAGGTAGTGTACTGAAAATTTTCTTCTGATTGAGTTATTGCAAGATATTTTAATCTACTATTTGGTATATGATGTTTAGAGTTAGTTAGTAAATTGCGTTTTTGTTTTGCAGAATGCTCTTTTGGTTGATCGTGAATTTAGTATCATACTAAATGGGGTCAGTTATATGGATTCTCTGTCTCCATGTTGCTCTCAAATAAGAAAAAAAAAAGAAATAAAATGAAATAGAATATAATAAAATAAAAAATAAAAATAAAAAAATAGATACATAAATAAATAATAAATAATTCTATGAGATTGGAATGTTAAAAGCAGAAAAACATTCTCCACTAACAAAACTAATGAAAGAGATTTTTAATCGAGTTATCCATAGTCTCATACGAGATGAGGTCGGCTATATGGATTCTTTGTCTTCATGTCACTCTATCAAAAGTAAGATCTGACTTAATATCTAACATACGTAGGTCCTTAGATACTACCTCTCTCCACGTAATCCTAGGTCTATCCTTATCCCTCTTCTTATTTTCTATAACTAAACTATCACATTTTCGGACTGGAGCACCTGGGGGTCTTCGGCGTACATGTCCAAACCATCTTAAGTGTCATTCCTTTATTTTATCTTCAATTGGTGCGACATACACCTTCTGTCGAATGTGTTCATTCCTAATCTTGTCTAATCTTGTATGACCACTTATCCACCTTAACATCCTCATTTCTGCCACATTCATCTTATGAATATGTTGAACTTTAGTTGCCTAACACTCGCTCCCGTACAGCATGATCGGTCTAACTGCTGTCCTATAGAATTTTTCCTTCACTTTGTTAGGCATTTTCTTATCACATAACACACATGTGACACTTCTCCATTTCAACCATACAGCTTTGATTTTATGGGTTACATCTTCATTTATTATTCCATCATCCTGAAAAATAGAACCTAAATACTTAAAATGGTTAACCTTAGGCACTATCACCCTACCTAGTTTCACTTCCCTTTCATTTTTCCTACTTAGACTAAAATTACAGTGCATATATTCTGTCTTACTTCTACTTAACCTAAAGTCTCTATTTTTTAAAGTGTTTTTTCATAATTCTAGCTTTTGATTTATTCCATCTCTAGTCTCATCCACTAGTACAATATCATCTCATAACAAATACGCACTACGATGTCATGCTTGGATATAACTAGTTAACTCATCCATTACTGTAGAGTAAACAAGTATAAACTCAAGGCCAACCTCATGTAAAACCCACCGTTATAGTGGAAATCCTCCGTGACGCCTCCCAATCGCTCTTACACTCAGAATCAGCCCTTTATACATATCTTTAATAACATTTATATATTTTACATGTAATGCTTTTTCTTCTCCAATACCACCAAAGAATCCGCCTCTGATCCTATCATACGCTTTTTCTGCGCCAATCTAATACCATATGAAGATCCTTCTTCTTCTCTCTGTAAATATCCATCAGGTTTTTTAATAAGAAAATGTCTTTTGTTGTGGATCTACCTGGCATAAAGTCAAATTGGTTCACTGACACCTTCGTGATATCCCTGAGTCGATGCTCAATTACCTTCTCCCATAGTTTCATCGTATGACTGATTAGCTTAATACCACGGTAGTTGGTGCAATTTTGAATATTTCTCTTATTCTTATAAATAGGAACCAAAATACTCTTTCTTCAAGCGTCTGGCATTTTTCCTCCTTTTAAGATAGAGTTGAAGAGTTTGGTTAACCACTCTACCCCCATTTCCCTAAGGCACTTCCAAACTTCAATCGGGATACCATCCGAGCCACAAGCTTTTCTAGTCTTCATCTTTTTCAGTGCCTTATTGATTTCCCTAGGCATGATTCTACGCGTGTAACTAAAGTTTCTTTATATCGTTGATGCATAAAAATCTGTAAAGTTATCCTTATGACTTGTATTAAACAAGTGATCAAAGTAGCTTTTCTATCTCTCCTTGATTTCCTTATCTCCTGTCAAGACCTGTTGAGACTCATCCTTAATGCACTTGATTTGGTTCAAGTCTTTCCCTTTTTTATCTCTTAGCCATGCTATCTTGTATATTTCTTTTTTCCCTTCTTGTGTTCCTAATTTTTGATACAAATCAGCTAGACATTTACCTCAAGCTTCACTAACCGCTTTTTTGGCCTCTTTTTTTACCATTTTATACTTTTCAAAGGCTTCCCCATCCTTAGTTGTGGGTAATTTCTTATACCAATATCTTTTCTCTTTAATATCCTTTTGAACCTCTTCATTCCACCACCACAATTCCTGTGGTCAAAAAACCTAGTCCCTTAGAGACCCTTAGGAGCTCATTCCCTATCTTCTCAATACGATTTGCCATCTTCTTCCATAAAATGTTTGCATCAACTTTCATATTTGTGTCTCCCTCTTTCAATATTTTATTCTTAAATGCTAATTGGTTGGTTCCTTTCAAAACCCACCATCTAATCCTACTTTGCTTAACCATCCTTTCTGTCTTCACTGTATCCTTTTTTTTTTCACATCTAACACCACCAACCTATGTTGGGTAGTTAATGCTTCTCCAGGTATAACCTTACAATCTTTACAAATAGATTTATCCCTTCTTGTAACAAGAAAGTCAATTTGGCTACGATTACCCCCATTCTTAAAAGTGATCAAGTTTGATTCCCTTGTCTTAAAGTAAGTGTTGGTCAATACCAAGTCATGAGCCAAAACAAAATCTAATATAGATTTTCTTTCCTCATTTCTGTTGCCATATCCATATCCTGCATGCACTCGCTCGTATTTATCACTAAGACTACTTACATGCCCATTAAGATCTCCTCTAATAAAAAGCTTTTGTTCCCTTGGAATCCCTAGAACTATCACATACAAATCTTCTCAGAACTTGACTTTATCTTCTTCTCCTAAGCCTACTTGAGGGGCATACGCACTCACTATGTTGATTGTTTATTTTCCCAACACTAGCTTCAAATGTATAATCCTGTCTCCTACCCTTTTCATTTCAACCACTTTGTCTTTCATTTTTGGTTCCATAATAATACCGACACCATTTCTATGTTTATTTCCTTCACAGTACTATAATTTATAACATGTGTTACTAATCTCTCTAACCTTATTTCCTATCCACCTAGTCTCTTGCAAACATATTATATCTATCCTCCTCCTTTTTAGAGTATCTACTAACTCCACGGATTTTCTGGTCAAAGATCCTATATTCCAACTACCAATCATAATCCTACTCTCATAGACTAACTTCTTTACTTGCACCCGTCCATTAAGATGCAAGAACCCTTGCTCATTTTTCACCACATCTGGGCGCCGATGTGGCGGGACTAGCTTCTTTATCCACACCCATCCATGATGTGGGAACCCTTGCTTATACTCCATCACACCTGGGCGACGATGTGATGAAACCCCTTGCTCATTTAATACTACATCCGGGTGCTGATGTAGCGCGTGCCTAGGTAGGCGTGTCCCAACGGTATATATCAGAGAGTCCATATCATAAGTGTGACAAAGTTTTATGTTGGTTGTCAATCTACCGCAACCCTCCTCCTTTTTCCGGCTTGGGACCTGCTATGCTCGCGTATAGGCAGAGTTTCTTTAGTGGGTTTTGATGGAACCAAAAAATCTAATGCCTATAAAATTAAATGATTAGTCTCCTATCTCCAGGAATTTTCCAACTTCCTTATCACAGAGCTTTTTGATTGATAAACTTTTGTTGTTGCTATGAATTTATCATGTCACTGGTGCAGGAATATGCTAGCGAAAAGAATTCAACCTTCTCTCAATTAGCTCATTTTTTCTCAAGCCATTGTATATAATTTCTTAATCCACTAACTATGGAAGAAAAGCAAAATCAACAATATGATTTTGATGTTTGGAGACTGAAAGTGGAATTTGAAATTATTTCTTTGTTGACCAAAAACTTTTATGTTTGATTATCTCTTAATGCTCTAGAATAGTTCTTTATATAGTAATTACTCAATTCATCACCAGAAGCTTCTCTTAGTTCTTGTGCTATTTAAGATGCATAATGAATTCATTGGCTGACAAATCCTATGCTATATAACAACTGCATACAATCTTTTTGACCTTAAATGAATATTCTGATATTGTATTTTTAGTTGCTATTAGTATTTCCATTTGTTTGAATAGAGCCATAGGTTTTCTCATAATTAATCTCTTTAATTTGTAGAAAAAGATGATAGCTCTTTGTCTGTATTGAATTATGATTGTGTTACCCTCGTCGCAACCATACAAGTCCTCGTATATTAGTTGTTTCACAAAAAATGGGATTGAAGAAATGGCTACTCTAAGGCATGGATAATCATGTGAATTTTGTCATAAAATTATTTTGTGTGCCTTCAAAGGTGTCTTTGACATATAAAGACCAAACCCCGCATATCTCAAAGGTCTCTTTGGCTGATAGGGACCTGGTCCTCACTAACAACATAGAATGGAGTTCAAGTATTTGTGTTATTATATAGTCTAAGTTGAGAACCTAAGGATCAAAACATACCAGTAGGTTTAGTGAGAAATGAAGCCATATCATTTGGCAATGAGGACTGTTTTTTTATTCCTTCATTTTTTGGTTTCTTTTTGAGACTTATAGTAATGTAATATTCATTCATATGGCTTCTAATACATTACCAGCTATTGTCTTTTTCTCATGAAAGAATTTATTTTTTGGTTTCTGATCTATATGCTTGTCAATTGAGAATGTATATTATCTGTGTGATTACTTTTGAAAAGTTCTATTTATTATCATTATTTTTGAGTCCTTGATCAATTAAATCTATTGAACAACTCTACTGTTTACTCCTGGTTTCCTTGTAGTCAACCATCTTAAAACATCATACCCACATGCAATCCACTTTTAATTTTTCAAAAAATTGTGTCTATGCATATTATTCTCTTCCATTCTTCTCTACTTTTGTTTGTGAGAATGTAATATATAGCTCTTGGTCCAGGTGTTGGAGATCATGGGCAGGTTCCAATTATTGATACCACATTTACATGAAAATATTTATGTATAGAACTGACACCTTTATAATTCCTTATTCAAATTGTAAACGACAAATAAAGCTTCAACCTATCAGTAAAATTCTTGGATGTAATTTTGTTATGATATAGTTTGTAGGTTTTACAAATTTGAAGGCAATCCTAGAAGTATACGACGTGTTATACATGTTAGAGAAAAAGAGTTAGGAGAATTACTAAAGTCATTAGATTTTTGTTGATTAGATCTTATGACTAAAGTCATTAGATTTTTGTTGATTAGATCTTATGTTCTCAATGATGATGCAAGATAACCATATGCAATTAAGCCTATTTATAATATTGTGGGATCTTTTATGTTGGCCTGATCTTGTGGGATAAATGCACCGTACAACTTAAAGAAACACAAATCAATTTTGTCTTTTTGTTATATAACTTTAGGGGATGTAAGTTCATGACTTCAAATGAGGGCAAACCCCTATTGTTAATTATCTTAGATAAATATCGTGTGAACCTTCGATTAAGAGACCAATGCAAAATGAGATTGAGTCTTTCAGTTTCTTGACCTTGATTTTGAGTCTTTGGGTCTTTATTTTCTTGACTTTGACTTTGTGTCTTTAAATCTTTATCTTTTTATCTTTCTAACCTTAATTTTGTGTTATTAGGTTTTCCGGCTTCTTGCAATTGATTTTTTGTTTTAGGTCTCCATCTTCTTCATTTTTCTGATTGTCTTTAAATCTTTCAGTTTCTAGATCTTGACTTATGTATTTTAGGTTTTTAGTTTTTTGCAATTTCTTGAACTTAACTTTTTGTCTCTTAAGTCTTCATCTTCTTCAGTTTCCTGACCTAGACTTTATGTCAGAGAATTGCTTTTTATTTTCACTCAATTGTTGGTTATTATCAACACTCTTTTGAGTAAGCTTTGTAGTTTGCCTCGAGATCATTACCTTTTTTTTTCTTCCAAATAGCTACTTTTTGATTTGTCTTGAGATTGACATCAATATTGACTTACTTTTAAATTAGCAATATCATGATCTTCCTTGAGCTCAACAACCATCTTGGATTGTCTCAAGATTAGCATCTATATTTGCCTTGAGATCAACATTATCAACATCTTGATTTGTGTCGAGATCAGCATCTACGCATTTACCTCGGAATCAGCTACAACTTGATCTATCTTAGGATCAATAACTTTATCATCCATCTTAGGATCAATGTCTCAATCTCTCTAGAGATTAGCAAAAATTGATGAACCTCTTTGAATTCAACATTTGGACTTGGGTTTGTCTTGGAATCAACTACAATTGGTTGGACCATCTTCGAATTAGCTGTAGTTGATCTTAGTCAACTTTAGACCTGAGTTCGTCTTGAGATCAGTTACAATTGGCTAGACCACCTGCATATCAGCTACAATTCATCAACATTTGGACCTGAGTCCATGTTGATATTAGCTACAGTTGGCTTTAGACCTCCTCTGGGTCGACCATAATTAATTGGCAATTGGTTCATCAACAATCGGACCTGTGTCCACCTTGAGATTAGCTATAGTTTGCTCTAGACCTCCTCCGGGCGGCCATAATTAATTGGCAATTGGTCTTGACTTGCGTCTTTCTTGGGATCAACATTTGCTAGTTGTAATCGACTGGATCACATGTTTATCGGTTACAATTGATCAACATCTAGATTTGAGTCCATCTGGGGATCAACTGCATTTGGTTGTCTCTCCGGATCAGTTATAATTGATTAGTATTTGGACCCATGTCTATCTTCAAATCAACTATAATCGGTTGGAGCCCCTCCAGGTTAGCTACATTTGATCCACATCTGACCTAAGTCCATTTTAGGATCAGCTACAATCAACGGGGTATCTCCAAGTCAGCCACAATTAAGAAGCAACTGGTCTTAATTTGGGTCTTTCTTGGAATTCTATTGATTTCAAAGTAGTCTTGAGGTTTGTCTAAATAATAGATACACCTTGCTTTTGCATCAATTTAATCAATTTAGAGTTAAACATTTAAGTTTATAGTTCAAGTCAATGCCCCCTTATTTATTATTTATCCTTTTTATTTAGAATTATTTTCTATTTTTCTGTGATTCTGTTTAGTGTCTTCTCATTAGTTATGTTTCTTAGTGTGCAAGCTAGTTTCTTTTTCATTTTAGGATTTTTTTATTTTATTTGCCTGAACAATTGTTTATTCTCCAGGTTGTTTATGTCTTGGTGCGGATGCTTATCTTTCATTCAAGTTTTACTTGGAAACATTGGATTGGTCTCTTTGTGACATCTCTTGCCTATGGAATTTCATACCAACAACTTGCGAACATGGCAAAACCATCATATTCTGATGATGGAGAACTTCTAGATGGCGGTTTTGATATGAGCACCGAAGGAATTTGTGGGTATAAATTCGAATCTTTTCCTTCTAAAAATTATTTCACATATCTGATGCATTTGTTATCATAAATGGAGTGGTTCTGAAAATTCTTGACATGTAATTTCAGATCAATATGTAGTAGGTGACTTCAGGAGACAAAAGTATTAAATTTGGCTTTGAAAATCCATTTTTTTCTTCATAAGGATAGCATGAGTTGCAAATATCGAGATGCTTCTGAATTTACCAAGTCATCTTTGTTGTCAATGATCTTAATCTGATGTTTGGGTAGCCTCTTTAAAGGCTAATTATTTCTATAAGGATAGAAATCAATTCACTTCTAGCTTTAGTCATAATTGCATCTTTTTTGGGGTTTGTTCCCTAGCTAAAACAGCATCTTTCTTTTGCTGTTATGCCAATATTACTGTTTCTTAAGGTTCATTCAAATGTACAACAACAACAACTAAGCCTTAAAAAAAAAAAAATTCCATACTAGATGGGGTCGGATATATGAATTCTTTGTCTCCATATAGCTCTATCAAAGATAAGATTTGGCTCAACATCTAATATACGTAGATCCTTTGAATGAATGAATGAAGGTTCATTCAAATGTATGATACAAAAATGAATGCCATACTGAATGTGAAATGTGGATATTAAATAATCAAAAAATTGTTTGCTGAGGCATTTTGGACATAATAGTAAATTCTAGGCCTTTTCTATTTGTGAGGCAGTTTTATTCAACATTCTCTTTATATTATGATTGACCATCCTATTCTCCATGCTCCTATCAAGAAATGGCAGGGCTCTCTATATAAGAATGTACAAATTTCATGATAACCAGTTCTACTCCCTGAAATTTCTCTGGTTATAAATTGAGTGATAATGTTGGAGGTTGGAAATTTTAATTAGGGTAATAGTATTGTTGGGTAAAGAAATATGCTTAATATATCATGGAGCCTTATTGGTTGAAGAGTCTAGATTTGTAGCTCAGCAGTATACCACTTATATTATTGTAGTTTCCCTTTTTTCTATTTATTTATTATGTAGTGAATTTCGATTTGTGCAGATTAATTTGGTGATTGAGCTCATGCGGAACAGTATATCATGTAACTATAAATTTAAAAATATGGGAGTTATGACAACCAAATTTTGATTTTCAGATAATTATTGTTAGTTTAAAATTGCTACATGTTATGTCTCATTCCTTGTTTTTTCTAGTTTTCTTGAGTTTGCTGCAATAGTAATGGCCACCCTTATACGGTCGAAAGATGTTGATCCCTGGTCTTTTTTTTCAGATATCTCCATGATGTGATCTACATAACAAGCTTTGTGCAGGTGACATCCATTATATCGGGTAAATTTTGGTTGGTTTTTTTAGTGGTAAGGCTCTACCCCAACTGTTTTCTTATTTAGTGGTAGTATCATATCCTCCATACTTGTGGTATTTGTTGGAATAATGTAATTTGATCACTCCTTTTGTATTTGCTTACTTGGGTATTATAATTGTCATTCTTAAAGCTACCTTGCATGCAGATGCATAATCACTCTGAAACCAAATACTTCCAAAATACCATCAAAAGGATCCATGTAGTGTTTAGTTCTGCTGGAAACTGAAGTGCATTCTCTTAATTGACCAAATTGTTGGTTTCATTGTTTTCTGCTTTTTATTTTTCAGAAGGAAAAAAAAAAAAAACCAACTGAAAGACTCAGAACTACATCTTCATCATCAACAATGACAAAATAAAGCTTTTTTGTGGCACTAGGGATTTGTGTTTAATGCAACTCTAAGGTCTTAGGCAGGCCCATAGAGAAGCTACTTGTTAGCTAGTGTGGAAATACCTTTTATTGAATTGAATAGTCCCTTCAGCTTCTCAAGACAAAAAAAGAGGGAATTATTATTTTCAGTAGCTCCTTGTTTTGTTCATCTATTTTAACACTATTTTTAACACCATGGGTTGGTACACATTCCATTTCTCTTGTTCACTGTTGTATTTTTTATTATCTTCCTTGAGATCTTAATATTGAAAGAGAGAGACTTTAGATCCGCAGTCATGATTCACTTAAGTATTATCCTATTTATGACTATATGCTCAAGAAGAGGACAAGATGAGGGTTATAATCAATTGGAGATGCTCTTGCATAATAATAGTTTTGGAAACATAATAAATCTTTATAAAATTATGGTCCACCCTTATTACAGTTGCATCTTATCTCCCCTTTCACTTGAAAGATACTCATATATCTTGGAATTGATTCTTTTTGAGTGTGTATGCTCACATGTGCATGCTAGAGTAGTTTATCTCACACCCAGATTTGGTTATTAGTCAGCTGTCAAAACTGAAGTACCCTTTTTAGTTGGGGTAGAGGGCATTGTACAGGAAAATTATTATATGACTAGGCTCTAGCTGTAAATTTGAATTGCAACCATTGTTCTATTATTTTATTGTTGAATCAAGGTTTCACTTGCTTGGTTTAATAAAGTTACTAGCAACTGGTATCAATGTGTAACCAATCTTTTGTGATTCTCAGATTCCGGCTTTCGCTGCATACAAGGTTCTAGGTTTTGCAAAAGGTTTCCTATCACCTGGCTCTGAGGTATAGCATGGTTATACATTCACATCCATAATTATGGCTTTTAATCTTCAAGGTGTTTATGACCATCTAGTGAAACCTGGTGTGAAAATCATTTGTAATTTTTTTACTAATAATTAGCCTAAACTCTCTACATCAATCCTTCTCATAGAAGCACATTGCATATGTAGCCTTCCATGCATACAGTTTGTAATCTCACTTCACTATATAGCATATACATTGATTTTGACCTCAAGATATCTCATATGGTTGGTTTGACCTTGTGTTGTCCAGGGGGATACAGAGGATGAAAAAAGTCGAAAGAAAAGGGAGAAGATTGAGAGGAGGGCTTCTAGAGGCAAATTCATCAAGACAAGAAACAGATGATTTAGGTCATATATAATAGGCTTCTTTAAGCTATTATATATGTAATGTTGCCTGAGCTGTCGATGAAAACATTCTAACTATTACAAGGTCCAACTTGTAGTGGTTAGACCAAAATATATTTTATCCATATCTTAAACCACTTTGCATTTTCTACTTGTCTGAATTAATCATGTTGGTTTAATTATAGAGATAGCCTCATGCTTTATAAATTTTTTGTTCCATTTTGATTTTGTATGTCTATTTGAAACATATTGCTACTGTGTCAAATGTTGGTTACCGTATGGTCCATATCATAACCTGGCATATTTATCTAGACAGATTTTATACATGGCACTACCATTTATTTATTTTTTTCTTTTTTCTTGCTATGTAACATGGGTTAGACTGGGCCGGGTTTGGGCTGGGCTAGACATAAAAAATCAGCCCATGCATTTGGGCTGGGCTGGGTTGGGTCACTTTCGGGTCAAATTTTGTTAGCCCAAACCCGGCCCATCAGAATTTTGTTTGGCCCAGGCCCAGCCTAGTCCAACCCAAAAATAAAATAATTTTATTTTTTACTAATAATGTAAATAATTAAATAAAACATATATTAGACTATTATATAAACAAGTAGAACATAAATAACACAAGTGGTTCAAAAAAGTACTACACAAATATTACATCAAGAACAAGTTCAACATTCTTAATAAAACACTAATTGTTCCATAAAACAAATACTAGGGTTTTGGTCAGGTTAACGTTATATATATATATATATATATATATATATATATATATATAATTTTATTTATTTATTCAGGCCGGGCTGGGCTAAAATCTATATAACCCAAGTCCAGCCCGAAATATAATTAGGCCTGCTTAGTTTAGCCCAACCCAACCCTTTGGGTCATTTTCCTAAGCCCAGACCCTTTTTTTTCGGGTTGGGTTCGGACCAACCCATGGGCCACCCGGTCCATGACCAACCCACAGTAATGGTGTAACCTATGTTAGTGCCATGTGGCGTTAACATTGCATCGACTATGATGATCCATGAGAATATTGCCTAATATCATCATTTTATTCTTTCAAGCTAAAAATTATTAGATGATGAGTTATGAATTCTAAGTCAAGGTATTATCCACACACAATAAGGTCATTCATTTTTAAATAAAAGTTTACCAATTAAGTGCAAATAAAATTAAGAGTTTATTTTAAATTTAACCCTTCCCCTATAAAAATCTTGAAAGATATGCATATATATATGTTTTCAATATTTATGGTACTTCTTTGCTAAAGTGACTTTGAAGTTCATAAATTATTTGGATAATTTACTTCTTTTTTTTAAATGAGGTGACAAACACCTCCGGAAGGACTTCAAGGATGTGCACTAGTTCGGCAACTCACACGCGAAACAGTTCTGTTCGCCCGTAAGTTTAAACGGAACCCTGCACCCTCACCTTGCAAGAGCGGGGATTTGATCCCGGGTCATCCATAGGAGAATCCAATCTCTTAATAAGGGACCTGGTACCAATAGGCCGAGAATCCAATCTCTTAATAAGGGACCTGATACTAGAGGTGAGCGTGGATCAGATCGGATCGGATTTGACTAAAACCAAGAACCAATCCATAAATATTAATCGGATCGGATCGGATTTGGAGATAAAAAATTATTCGATCCGACGTCATCCAAATCCAACTAATTCGGTTCGGATCACGGTTCGGATTCGGATTTTCGGATCATATAATTCGATTTTCGACTTTCATGATTCAAATTAATATACCACATCAAGACATACAAATAAGTGAATAAAATTAAATTCTCTAGAATAAAAATAGATACGACTCGTAGTAACTACAATCAAATTAATGTTTTTTTGAGTAATTAGAAAATCCGGCTCTAGAGAGTTTCCTCCTTCCTAAACTCTACACCAATAACACTGTGACATATGTTAATTAATAAAATAAAATATAATTAATATTATTTCGGATCGGATTTTATGAAGCAAAATCCATGAACCGATCCATTAAAATTCGGATCGGTTCGGTTTGGATCTTGGATTTTGACTTTTTTAGTCAACTTGGATTTTTTCAGATTTTTTCGGTTCGGATTGGATCGGTTCTTCGGTTCTCGGTTTAAAACGCCCACCCCTACTTTGTACCAATAGGCCATTGTGACTGTTGGTCTTGGTTAATTTACTATTTTGATAATTTTATACAAGTTGTTTTTATAAAGAAAATCCAGATTTAACTACTACTTCAAAATAATCTTTATTAATTATTAGTGAAGAAATATGTGATTTTATAGGGTATATAAAATCACAACATCAAAACTCATCAATTTTTTATTAAACGGAGTCAAACTATCTAAGACCACCCATGAGTCCATGACCCAACTACCTCATCCCAACCCCCGCTCAAAAACACGAGCTACCCTTCCCCGCTCTCAGCCCCAAAACAATGTCCTTCTCCTCCTCTCTCCTCCCATCTCTCCTCCCTCTCTTCCCTTCGTCCTCTCCGAAACCCTGCCATTCCCTCCATCCGAGATCCTCAATTCTCGTCCCCCGAGCTTACTCCGGCCCCGACAAGCCTCCTCCCACCACCACCACCAATGGCTCCTGGGTCAGCCCCGACTGGCTCACCTCCTTCGCCCGCTCCTTCTCCCCCTCGGACGACTCTAGCATCCCCATTGCCGACGCGCGCCTCGACGACGTATCCGACCTCCTCGGCGGCGCTCTCTTCCTCCCCCTCTTCAAATGGATGAAAGAGAACGGCCCCGTCTACCGCCTCGCCGCCGGCCCCCGCAACTTCGTCATCGTCAGCGATCCCGCCATTGCTAAGCACATCCTGAGGAATTACAATAACTACGCCAAAGGCCTCGTCTCTGAAGTTTCCCAGTTTTTGTTCGGCTCTGGATTCGCTGTTGCTGAGGGCTCCCATTGGATGGTGCTCACTCACTGGCCACTTGGCACTGCCACCCTTCGTTTCTCTCCTCTTCATCTCAACCTAATTGCACGAAACTCTTCTCGCAGGTGAGACGTAAGGCCGTGGCTCCTTCGCTTCATAAGAAGTTCTTGTCAGTGATGGTCGACAAGGTGTTCTGTAGATGTGCTCTGAGGCTGGTTGAGAAGCTTGAGCCTTATACCTTGAGCGGTGATGCGGTAAACATGGAGCAGAAGTTCTCTCAATTGACCTTGGATGTGATTGGCCTGTCCTTGTTCAACTACAACTTCGACTCTCTTACTACCGATAGTCCTGTTATTGATGCAGTCTACACTGCATTGAAGGAGACGGAGGCACGCTCCACTGATATTCTTCCATACTGGCAGGTAGTTATAGGCTGTTCATTATGATAATATGTCTGTTGGTTTCATTGTGATCATATGTAGAAACGACAATGGTTGAATCTCTGTTCTTTCACTTTACATCTCTATCGTAGATGAGTTTTCCTTAAAGTATAACTTGGTTTGAATCAGTGGCGGAGCTAAGATTTAGTTAAAAGGGGGGCCGAGATTAAAAAGATTATGTAATATAATTTAAGAACTAAAGACATATGTTTAGAAGTTTGATTAACAAGGTCATTGCTAGCAAAACTGTACACTAGAATTCTAACAGAAAAAAATCAGTAATTTAAGTTGTATTTCTCTAATCAGTTTCCATTGCCGACAATCAAATTTAGAGAAAAAAAACACCAAATTTAAATAGATAGTGAACTAAGCCACAAGGCCCACAAAGATCCAACTTTGGTGATATTAAGAAAACAACTAATGTCCAAAATATATTATTTACCACTCATGCAGTGCAGCCATGCAGGCCCATGCTCATCAATCATCAGAAACAAAAACAACAACACTCTGTCTCTAACTCCAAGTGTAGAGAATCTGGAGATGAAGACTGAAGTCTGAAATTCTTTGCGTTTTTTTCTTCACTCAGCAGTTCAGGCTTCAGCACTCCTTTTCTTTTCCTTGACTGACACTCCACCTTCAAGTCTTCAAACTATAGCCTATACTAGTGTCTGAACTCTACTAAAGCCATCATCTTTCATTTAAATAAAGTCTCTTAAAACGTGCATTGATGTGATTTTTTTAATTATATATTTGTATTATTTTTTTCTTCACATGTGAAAATTGAAAGCAATGGAAAGAAATCAAGAATGTTTTGGCGTGAGGGCACTGAGGGAGTGAGGGGGGGCCAATGGTCAATGTTATGGTTTTTTTTAATTTTATATATATATATATATATATATATATAACATGGCTTTCTTTGAAAATTTTTTTGACTTAAATTAGGGGGGGGGGGGGGGGCATGGCCCCTGCTGGCCCCCCCATGCCTCCGCCCTTGGTTTGAATGGTCTTTTTCTTCAAATTGATTGTAACTGGGAAGAAACCACTAGGAAAAAGATTATTTTACATGCACAATTGATCTGTCTGGGAATTATCCTTCAAGATTATAAACAAAAGGTTGTTGCTTTTTGTCTTAGCAAGCCTATAATTGTCAATGTGATCCTCTATATCTCTTGTTGATTTGCCCAGCTCTGTAAGAAACTTCCTAGAAATTGTACTATTATGTGTTTGTGAAATCATTGAAAATTCTTTCAAATTGTTGATGTAGTTGCTTTGTATTTCATCAGGATTCTGCCTAAATGAGCATCTTAATCATTTATGCGATTTCAAATAGACGAGCTATTTATTTCCCTGTTTTTATCTTTTAAAATGTTGTTGTTTTCTTGTTTGTTGCTGATTAATATTTTAATTTTTTATCAGATTGATTTTCTATGCAAAATAGTTCCTAGGCAGATAAAAGCAGAAAGAGCAGTGTCTATTATCAGGAAGACTGTTGAAGAACTAATTACAAAATGCAAAGAGCTGGTTGAGGCTGAAGGGGAACAAGTTGATGGAGAGGATTATGTCAATGATGCAGATCCGAGCATTCTTCGCTTCTTGCTAGCAAGCCGAGAAGAGGTTTTCATTACGTTTTACTGTTATTGAAACTTTGTTGGTGCTGTGAATGATATCTGCTTATACCAGTGGGCACTTCCAGAACTCATGTGGTACTTATTTGAGCAGCTCAAATTTCACATATCATTAAGCTGCTTTGATAGTCTTGTTGGTAACTTTTACCATATCCACTAATTTATCACTTAAATAGAGCTGTTATGGAACTATGTTATTGGCAGATCTGTTTAATTACTTTTCTTACATGTTAGCTTTGGTTTTTATGGTTATGTGGTGATCAGTAAGAGAAAAGGTGGACTAATACTTGAAGGCTTCTCTATTAAAATCCCTTGCTAGGTTTTTATGCTGCCATGAAATTTTCATGGAAGTAGGGTGGTTGGATAACCTTGAGTGAATATGTCAATAATAGGTGCAAATGACAAACAGCAACAATAACAACAAAAGAACTTAATGCCAGTACACATGGGATCAGCAATGTGCATCTTTTTCCCTAACTCAAACTATTTATGATCAGTCTTCTTCCCTCATCCCTAGCCGTCACCATCTCCAGTTTACCTCTTTTGTGCTGATATCATGTTAATCATTTCTATTGGTTTCCTTCTAGCATTTCCATTATCTTTTATTCTTTTTGAAAACAGTAACTTTCCTTAACCCTTCATTATGATACTTTAGTAATTCTAAGTTTCAGAAGAAATGAAAAGAAGTCATGATTATTACCTTTCCTTTATTTTTAATATCCCTGGTATATGAAATATGTTTTTTGATTGATTGCTTGATTTATTTATTTACAACAACAATTCTTACATAGGCATCTAATTATTGATAAATCTACTTGCAAGGCTTATATAATCTAGTTTTGGTGTAGATCTTTCCCTCTTTTGTGAGACACAACTGTGACTACGGCTGATATGATTTAAATGTGTGTTCCAGGTTACAAGTGTACAATTGAGAGATGACCTTCTATCAATGTTAGTTGCTGGACATGAAACAACAGGTTCTGTATTGACATGGACTCTTTATCTTCTTAGTAAGGTATCATTACAAATTTGTTTATTTCTCTTCGGCAGATCTACATCCCTGATTTGGTTATCTTTAGGGTTTCACATGCAAGGTTAAACCCTTGGTACATAGTAGTTGCATGATGAGACCACAAAAAATAAGCTCACAGAATAATTGAATATAACAACCATTTTGGATTATTTACAATTACATCTTGCCTTACATGGATCAAATATAAGGAAAATCAAGCAAATATGATCATATTCGATAGTCAATCGCATAACCCGAAATCAAGCTCATAAATCATAATTAAGTAGCAATATCCTTATGAAGTTTGAACAAAAAGGGTTCCTTTCTTTTTGGTATAAATTGTCTTTGCATTAAGAAAACTTATACTTGGAGTAGTTTATAAGAGGACTCCCGTTGTACTAAGAAGTCTTCCCATGAGTGATTTCTCCTTGGTATTATAGCGTGGAATCTATATTTGGTAACCTTTATCTTGCCTTGTTGGGTTTTTCCTTCTAACTTGATATTCATTATTCTCCATTACAATGTTTGGAATTCACAATTTATTATATATATCAGTTATTTACTTAAGAGTCACACTTTTCCTGGTTTTCCAAACTGTTCATGAGCTTAACTAGTTAGTTTACTGATTAGGAGAAGTTATTTTTGTCCCTTCTCATTTCTTATTCAAAACTGTTACTAGATGAGGCTGAGTGGTAGGTTCACTGGCTTATACTTCATCAATTGTCTGCATTTTTCTCATTGTCTGTTCTCCATTGCAATCTCATCCTCTTCTGATTTTAGTATCGAATATTTTGGTATTTGGTACAGTAGCCAATGTTGATCCTAGTTTTAGTGCACCATGGAGATCTGATTTAAGATTATGCAATAAAATCACCTGCACGTTTTCTATTGGATGATTCCATCAATTTTATCCAACTTTAAATTTGTATTGCTTAAATCATTTCAACATTTATTGACTGTTGAGCTTTGTATTACTGCAGGATTCATCTGCCTTGTTTAGAGCGCAACAAGAGGTTGACAGTGTTCTACAAGGAAGACTTCCTAGATATGATGATGTCAAAGAGCTAAAGTACTTGACTCGTTGCATATATGAATCAATGCGCCTTTACCCACATCCTCCTGTATGTTCCATCCCTCTATCATTCTTATCATGTGTGATCTTAGTGTTTAAGGTCTCTTTATGGTTTAGGTCTTGATAAGACGGGCTCAAGCTGCTGATGTGCTTCCTGGAAATTACAAGGTCAACGCAGGTCAAGATATAATGATTTCGGTGTACAACATACATCATTCTCCTCAGGTAATCATCTTGTAGTAACTATTTCCTCAGTTTTCCTTTGCTATTGTTATGTTCAAGTTTCAGATTCTCTACGGGGGCTTACTCATCATTATAGTTATACTGTTTTATTGAATGTAGTTTTCACTGTTAGCATCTTCTGTCTAAGATTTTTTTTGGCCAATGCTTCCTGAAGAGCCTGGTTCATTGCAATATGCCCTTCAATTATTTTCCATACTTGATTTGGATTCAGTGTTCTCAGAGTTGAATTAATAGCATTTTAAGAATTATTCTTCACTACATGCAGTTAGCTCATTGTGATCCCACTTACTTATTCCATATTGATTCAAACAAAGAATTTTTAGCATCTTTGTCACAGCTGCACAAAAAAGGTGTTGTCAAGTTCGGTTATCTTCCATGACAATTTTGATAATCTCACAAAGCACTTATATTAGGAGGTCCAGTTTAGTTGACAGTAAATAGGATTTATGACTAGGTTTTTTTGCTAGCTATCACTATGAACTTGGATATTTATGAACAGAAAAAGCAAATAGTGAACTAATGCTACTATTTAATATTTTATCTTTTACCTCGTATTTCTTAATAATAGCAAGCTAGATAAATGGGGAGGGGCCTTCTATTTTGTTGGAGAAAACCACAAGTTTCTGCTTTAAAATGAATGTGGACCCATCTTATGGTGTACATAGATGTGGGAATTAAATTGTCATGCTAATATTATGGTCTGAAGAAGTAAAACATTGATTTGGGATGACATAAGTTTATAAGTTCATGAGTATAATATCACATCTTTAATCTATTTATCCTTATATCTTACATAGGTGTGTGAAATAATTAAATATTCAGGTTCGTATTGTTTATCTGTGACATTAGATAGAATGAAAAGGAAAAGGCCTAAAACTTATATTTAAGTACGGTTTCCTAATACTGTGCTGTGGAAATTCCACCCAAAACCAGTGGAACATGTTCATATGCTTTGTATAAATTATTTCACTGATGTGTGTGGCTCAAAAAAAAATGGTAGCCAAATCATTTGAGTTCTTCTTTGCAAAAAGTGAAAGAACTAGAGGTTTGAGAATCTGCAAGATAAGCTCTGCAACTTTGTCTGTAGGGGTCTAGATGATTAAGATTTTGTATTAAAGTATTATAAGAAATCATATACCCCAATGTCTTTGTGCAAGGTCATGTTTTTAAAACCTCTTCTTATCTACATTTTTTTATGTGTATTATAACTTTAGTGTTTTTTTTTTTTTTTGAAGGTCTGGGACAGAGCAGAAGAATTTGTTCCTGAAAGGTTTGACCTGGAGGGACCTGCACCAAATGAGGCAAATACTGATTTTAGGTTTGTTTTTTTATGCTTGTCTGACTGTGTTAATTTCTTGGAATCATTATCAAAATAATTCCAACAATCCATTTAAATTTATATGCCGCTTGCCAATGTACCTGTGTCCTATTGGTTGTCATTGTGCTAGTTTCATATTCAATTCCATCTTTTAGTCTTTTTATAATTCTATTACTTTCTAAGGTTCTTGAACCAATGGTTTTTGACAGGTGAATAGTTTTTTCTTAAAAATGAAAAAGGTATAACTAGCAAGAAACATGTCCATATGGAGTTGTACTGAAACTCTGTAAAATCACCACTGTTGCGACAGATTTATTCCATTCGGTGGAGGACCACGTAAATGTGTTGGTGACCAGTTTGCTATGCTGGAGGCTATCATAGCATTAGCAATTTTTTTGCAACATATGAACTTCGAGCTGGTTGCTGATCAAAAGATTGGCATGACGACTGGTGCAACTATCCACACTACAAATGTAAGTTCCAATGTTATCCATGTGAAATCATTTGATGCATTTTATTCGGGTCAGGCACCTAGAAACAAATACATGAAATCTTGTGTTAGCGGGAAGGTAGACAAATATGAGCATGTCCAGTTGGAATCATAGTAAACTCTGAGCAGTGCAAGACAATATTAAGGCTTTGTTATTTTACCTCCTTTATGCTTCCTAATTTATACACAGTTGTGTTTGATGGTATTTAGGAACTATGGTCCTATTTAATCTGCATGGTACCACCCTGAATTAATCTACTTTCTGCAAATGGAAAACTATGTATATCTTGCATCCCGAAAAATCATTTAGTAGTTATGTGGACCCATAACACAAATGCGTTAAATATTAAGTTAAAAAACTTGAGATTCTTAAACCAAGTTAAGTTAATTTTTTATGGAAATCACATTTCAAGTTAGAAAACTTGAGATTTTTAAACTGAGTTATGTGAATATTTAAGAATGTTTTCAACACGACTCCATATATCTATCTCTATTCTCTGGGTTTGGAAAGGATTTTGTGTTGCCTCAAAAATACTGGTCATATATTACTACAAATTTTTCAATGAATCATATCTTGTACTACATCTCTATGTGTGGTTCTAAAACCGTTTCTTGGTGGCAGGGGTTGTACATGACTCTAAGACAAAGAAAGTTGCAGAATGACCTTGCCCACCTTGAGGCAAGTATGTCATTTCCCATAAGTATTGTTACTTAGGTGGATGTTGCTCTTTGTCATTTTACGGCCCTGATCAAGCTTTGTGGTGGTAAAAAATATTTTCAGGAAAGGTTTTTTGTAACTCAAGGTTGACTTTAATCTCATGCCATTCATCACTATGCTTACCTGTTCTTAGAACTCTTGCTTGTACTTGCTTTATGCAACCTAATTACCTCTTGTTTGAGCCATCCTATTGGGGTTTGATCTCCTGGCGAAGTATGAGTCGCTGGCCTACAAATATCATTGTTGGATAGAATTCATTTCACAACCACATAATTTGAGGTCTTCCAACTTTCAATTTTATCAATTTACTCCCAGTAAATGCTTGATCCGCATTTTCAATTGTTTGTTATGTCAATGTTGAAATGGATGGGTGGGTGATTTATTGACATGGAGCTTCTGAGAAAAAAAAAAAAAAAATCCTTTATTGCATGGACATGACACCATGCAAGCAAAAAAAAAATGAATTTACATAACCTGATATGGATTTTGTGGACGGAACATCATCTCCATGTAAGTAAAAAATTCATGTCATATTTTGTCTACATTGTTGATTTGCCACATATGCATGAACGTAATGAACTTCAGGAATTGTCACCCAAGCCAAACTTTAGCGAATATTTTTATAAAATTGAAACTTAAGGTATAGAGTCGGCAATGTGTAAAATGATTTTAGCTCATCCTTACATTTTATTTTATCCACTAAGTTTAGAGCTTATATAAATTTAAGTTTGTTAATCTTTTCCTTATTTTCTCACACTATAGCCTACTCCATTACTGGCAGGATCAGGATGTGAACCTTCAACCTAGCCTTTCAAAGGATTAACCAGTTGGAGCCTTTTTGCTGCACAAAATTGGCTGGTATTTACTGTTTAGTGTGCTTACATTATAAGGCATATTTTAATAATGTTCTCCCTTTTTTCATTTTCCTTTCTTTATTTCCTTTCACCATGCAAAATAGCTGCCATGAACAGGGATAAAAAAGATATGCAGCTTTTGATGAGAAAGTGAAATAGATCAACAGATTCTTTAGCCATCTTCATTAAGACCTTTTACAATTCTATATGCACATTACATCAGAGATTTAATCCTTTTTGGGATTCATAAACAAGTTCAACTTTCAAAGCTTGTTCAATTAGTTAAACCCTCGTACTAGATTCTGTTCAAATTCAGCAATTTAACTCCATATTAGTTGGAACTATTCAGGCTCCCCTGCAACAAAAAGAACTTTTTCTGTTATGCATGCCTGTTCTCGAACTATACTTTAACTGGAATTATATAGATCCACATCAATCTTGACTAGAGCATCATGTGAATAACAATTTTTAGGACTAAATAAGGTTTGCCTCTCATGAATTTTTCTTCCGTGCGCATAGCATCAAGTTTGATGAGAATTAATTGTTTGTTTTCAGAAATTCCACTTGCATCTGCTGTAGCATGGAGAGATTTGATTGTTCCGTAATTGAGAACTGCTATATATATTCCATTCTTCTATGTTAAACTGTAGAATTTTCCACAGTTAATTGTGAATAAGTATAGTTTCCTTTTTTTTTTTTGTTTATTATGGAAGGAACTTCTTGATGCCTCATGAACAGCAAATAGAAAGCATGGAAACCAAACCAGAAAACAAGGCAAACAATTGGTCCAATGAAGCTCATGCAACCTTGTCCACAGGAAAGACGTGTTCCCTCAAATTCTAATTTGTCGCATGCTATTTCAAATATTTCTCTTTCATTGGATACATCCCCAGTGCAACAAATTCTATCTCAGAGCCCTGTCCTGCTCCTGTTGCAACAATGAATGTGCCTTGGAGATGGATTTTATTCTTGGAAAAGCATTCACTTGTCCATTCATATTATTATTCAACTCGGTTCACCATTAGATCATCATTATTGCTAGGTATTTTAGCCTTTTTCATGGATTGTACTAAACAACTAATATATCTCACATTTATGACCAATTTCTTAGTGGTTTGGAGGTTTTTCCCCCACACGAAAAACAATATTGACAAGCATAAATTATCTTGAATTTACCCGGGGCATAACTTAGGTTGTGTTTGGATACTGGGATGTATGTATCCTTGGATGGATGAAGTATTATTTTATGGGTATTTGATTGATGGGATAAAGAGAGGGATAGAGATGATTAGATTAGATGTTAGTTTGAAAGGATAAAGATATGTAAAGTTGTGGATATTTGGAGGGATAAAAATAGATAAATAATTTTATATATAATTGTAAAGGGTAATTAATTTAAGGTCCTTGGCACTGTTTATTTTATCCCATGAGATCTGTGTAGGGATGCAAACGGGGCGGGTCGGGGACGGGGCGGCCGTTACCATCCCCGCCCCGTTAACAAACGGGTAATCCCAGACCCGTTACCCGTTATGCTAACGGGAAAAAAATTATCCCCGTCCTCACCCCGCGGGGATACCCGTTACCTGTCGGGTATCCCCGCCCCGTTAACAAATGGGTAATCCCCAACCTCATACTGCATGGCACTGTATCCCCTGATTAACCTGCACTGTTTATTTTAATATATAAATATTTTATGGCTATTCACAAAGGGCCTTAGATTGGATATTTGGATATCATATAAATATGGATAATTTATCTGCCTATAGAGTATAGAATTAATATCAGGATAATTTAACTATAAGTTCCAAAAGTGGCTGAACCATTATCAAATAAACATGGAGTACATACAAGATAATTCATAAATATATTAATATTATATATATATATATATATATATATATATATATATATATATATATATTTATTTATTTATTTATTTATTTATATATATATATAACGGGTTAAGTATCCCATACCAGTATCCAGAGCGGGTAGATATGGGACACATGCCCGTACGGCAGTGCAGGTCGAGGATACCCGTGGCAACATTTACCATACCGACCGGTGCAGGTATCACGGGTATAAAATTTTACCGTACATACGGCGGTAAAAATAAGGGGATTACACGCCTGAGGCGAGGCCATGTAATCTGAGTTTGACCCGCCCCACTTGCATCCCTAGGTCCGTGGGATAGGTGTGTGTGGGGGGTGTAGCAAATAGTGGGAGGAGGGGTCTCTGGATACTGTTTCCAGGGACCTATAATTCATTTGCCCTAATTGTAAATATTATAATTTAAATTACAATATTTATAAATAAAATAATATTAATTATTTTATAATTAGATTTTTAATGATATTCATATTAAATTAATATATAATAATAATTTTAAGTCTAAATAATAATATCTTATATCATCCTTATATACAATTATTATATAGTAAATTTTAAAATAATAAAATATTTATATATTTATTATTTCAAATTATTAAATTATTATAAATATTCAAATTTAATAAAATTAAATATTTAAATTAATATAATAATTAATAATCAATATATATAATTATTTTAACTTAAAATTATTAATTATTAAAAAAAACCTCATCCCTAGTCCCTCATATTTGGGAGAAAAACTTGCATGGACCCGGGCTCACCTAGAGATAGGTGAGCCCCCCTCCATTATGCTATTTAGAAGATGTTTTAAGTATTTTCAACCGTACGGATGGGAAGATCATCGAAAAATAAACTAGCATATCCATTTTCATGTAATTTTGTGACCGTTTGGTCCTTCCACTTAACGGTTGAAATTTTAAAAATCTGAACCGTTAAAATTTCTATAAAATTTCAACCGTTAAGTGGGAGAACCAAACGGTCACAAAATTATATGAAAATGGATATCTACTTATTTTTCAATATGTCCCATCCGTCTGATGAAATACTTAAAAATCTTCTAAATAGCATAATAGAGGGGGCTCACCTAGAGATAGGTGAGCCTGAATCCATGCAAGTTTTTTCCCATATTTGGAGGGACACCGCAAGTCCATTTTTGACGGATGGAGCATCCCTTTCCCTCTCCATCCGGACAACCAAACACCATCTCTGAATATCCCGTCTCCATCATAGGATATCTCTAGGGTGTCAAAGAGGCCCTCAGCTTAACAAGGCCCTCGAATAACCTTGTTGTGTACCTTGTACTTCTAACAAACCAGAACAACCACTCACCCATACTATACCTTACACCCTTCTCATCAATCCATCACAAAATTTTCAAAACAAATACATATTTCTTAAAAGATAATGAACTCATGTAGTTGTCACTATAATTATTAGCTGACAGCCACGAAAATGATGGGGAAAATTTCTTGTATACCTACACAAAATTAAATATCTATGTATCCCATAAATATTGAAATTACATATATTCCTTTGGAAATTTTGGATTTGTGCATGTATATTCTTATTATTCAGAATCAACTCATTCTTATAAAAATAAAATTTTTACCACTCTTTTCCCATCACTAAGAAAATGATTATAAAAAAAAAGAAAATTAGAGAGAAACTAAGAAATATAAAAAAGAAAAGTAAAATAATTTTTTAAAAATTTAAGTTTGATTTTAACCCCAGCTTAATGTCACGACCTAGCACTTTAACTAAAAATCATGCGGCACTTAGTGCAGTCCATTGCACTAAGTCTATATTTTTCCCGAAATTCTATCAAAGAGACTAGAAGAGGAATTTAGAGATTTAAAGGAGCAGAACAAGAACTCAAAAGAGTTCGGGAGAAAGAAAACTTTGTATTACTGGAATAGTTGAATATCCCATGGATGATTATAAGTGGAGGCCAAAAAACTTATTTATAGAGTGGCACCACCAAACCTAAGAGTGTGCTATAAATCTCTAGGTCTCTCTAGGTTTATAAAATATACAAGAGCTTTCATATAGTTCTAGTTTTATTTTACAATGTGCCATAGAATTCTAGCCATCTCTAAAGTCTTCCCGATTTGAGTTGAGTCCGTCTAACTTTAGCTCTTTCTAAGATCAAATCTCGGATATTTCCGAGCCAACTTGAGCGGGAGGTGACATTAAATATATAAAATGCGCAAATCCAAAATTCATGGGTATAAATGCATAATTTTATTATTTACTTGATGTCACTTTTACCAAGGTACTTGTGCAAATGGCGGAAAAGATATTTAGCTCCCTGACATACAAACATCACATCTTTTAAATTCTAATACAATCCTCCTCATAAATATATATTTAATATTATTAAATATATATTTATGAGGAGGGAAAGCGAGCAAGAAGAGATAGAAGGGCAAGAAAGAAGAAAGACAGGCGAATCCATCATTCGAAGAAGCGGCGGCACAAACAATCCGTAAACAATGAAACCAAGACGGCTCCTCCTGCAAGAGAACGCACGCGTGATCCCCAACGCCACCACCGCCCAGGCCGACTCCTCTTCCATGGCCGTCACCGCGCTCGTCCTCGTCTCCGCGCTCTTCTTTCTCGCCTTCTTCTCCGTCTTCGCCCGCCGCTTCTTCTCCCCTCATAACCAACCATCCTCCCACCCCCGCCGCGCGACGCTACCACTCACCCACCCGAACCGTCTCCCCCGCGCGGCGTGTCTCGGGGTCGACGCGGCGACGTTGAAGGCGATGCCGGTGCTGAGGTTCAGCGGGGGAGAGACGTGGTGCGTGGTGTGCTTGGGGGGGTTGGAGGAGAAGGAGAAGGTGAAGGTGATACCGGGGTGCGGGCACGTGTTCCACCCGGCGTGCATCGATGCGTGGCTGGGGATGCATGGGTCATGCCCGCTGTGTAGGTGCTCGGAGATCGTCGGGTTTGGGGATGGAGATGGTGGTGGTGGTGAAGTGGAGGAGAAGAGGATCGGGAGGAGTAGGAGTGGGGAGTGGACTAGGATAGAGAGGATGGTGTTCCTGAGGCGCACCTGCAGCTTCTGAGATAGAGAGAGAGAGATGAGGGATGTTTCATCTTTCATGTTTGTTTTGTTGTACAGGTGTATATATAGTTGGTTGTTAATAGAGAGGGGTTTTGTAACTTTGTTGGAGAAATCGACACGAGTGTTTGTGCTGCTGTTCTATATGTAGTGTAGTAGGTTTCTTTTTTTTCCTTTTTCTTTTCTTTTTTTAATGCTGTCAATAGCTTGTTTCGTTTTGCGAAGCTCATGACCATGACATTATTATTTTATTTCGGTTAAATACCATCATTATTATATCAAATCGATCATTTTGATCCTTCTGTTATAAATTAAGTTTTATAATTATTCTATTTTTATTATTAAAAAATATTAAAAAATATAAATAGTTTTTTTCTCAATAGTGAATTATAATATAAAGATCAAAAAAACTGATTCGATATAATAGAAAAATTAATTTAGATATTATATTTTTTATTTCACATTGCATTATTTTCATCTGGATATATAATATATTCATACTCTTCTCTTTGATTATGATTACTCTCAAATAGATCATAACCTTCGGTTTAGTAAAACCGCTGAAATTTGACAACCAAATGCAGCTAAAATAAGGATCATAGTTTTTACAATTTTTTTTTTTTTGCAAAAATGCTAACATTCTCTCCTATATTATTAGGAAAAGTATAACAGAAAGGTTGTGAAGAATCAATAATTACGGCGCGTTCTACAATACCATGGGTTGATACCCACGTTCTCATATCATGGGTTCAACCCATTATTATTGGGTTCCAAGTTTTATTGATTAGGTCCAAAGTTACTGTTATTACTGTTTATAAAATAGCGTCGCTATTGTAGCTTCGAACCCGGTCCGAACCCAAAAACCAAATATTAAAACCCACAAAATAATACCCCAGGACCTACCATGGTATCCCACTGTAGCAATACCGTGAGAACAGTGCCCACGGTATCCTAAAATTCACCCAATAATTACTGATCATGTTTTGTTACTTCCATCATCTTGCACCTGCTATTATAGGGAAATAAATCAAAGGAGAAGATAAGCTATGACCAACTATTTCCACAAGATTGCTACATTTATAGCAATTAGAGAAACAGAAATTTTCAAATGCCATTATAGGAGAACAAGCAAACAGAACCACAATCAGAAACTACAGTGGATTTTTTTTGTTATTAAGAGGAATAGTAAAGGTGCCATTGGAAGTTCACTCAATGATTTCATCGTTCCAAGAATAATGAGAGCAAAGACATGAAGATGATCAAGAATAGATAATAGATACAACATGGACAAACCTTGTGCACAATTTCCCGTCAACAAAATTCATGGCCCCGACGTGATGGTTCCCCTTTCTTTCTTCTACCTAACAGGGTTTATTTTTACAGTATAGAGTAGGCGCGGACCACCTCGGAAATGGGTGCACGGCACAGTGGGCACTTGCCGCCGCCTCGAATCAGTTCATTAGCACATCTTGAACAAGTGCACATGTGCCCACACCTGCAAGAATGAAACAAGAGTGGAAATTTGATTGTTAGTGTGGCCACCCACCAAACCGATAGTTTTGCAACCCAAACAAAAAGTATGTTTGAAGACCTGTACAGAAGAGAGTCAATATGACTGTCACAACACACACAACAAGTCCCCTTCCTCACATGTGACCATTTAGATCCATCCTCAGATGACTCCTGTGCAGCACCTGAAACAACAGAAACCATGAGTGATACTTTATGACATGAAGCCTCAGTGTCTTGAGTTAGAGAATTTCATTATACAAGTGCAAATTGAGGAAATTTGTTTTTCTTTTTTTAACTTGTTGAATGGAAAAGAGGATATAAACAAATTTCGTTTGTTGGAATAGTATACATGGGCATATAGACGATGTGGCTACAAGAAGTTTGTTTGACAAGAGGGGAAGTAGAAAAGCTACATTAACAGAAGAAAAACAAGAGTTACTTAATGCAATAGCATGCAAACTACAAACCACCAAGTAACCAGACATTCTTAGGGGTGATTTATATGTCATCAAGATTGATTGATGGAAAAGAGAAGCAATTATGACAGAAAGGGAGAAGGTATGAAAAAGATAAAAGAAAATCTATTTTTTATTTCGTTGACAGTGAAATGAAGTAAATTATTTGAAAATTTGATGCAAGAAAAATTTACTAAATATAGGTGCTCTCATGCAGATATACCTCATACTATGTACCCAAGCAAAAATAGAGGCATGATAAGTAGAAATGTGAAGAAAAAGCATATGTGAACATTGAGATCTTCCCATTTTTAAATGTATGTAGATCTCTATTCCTTTCATTTTCATTAGTTCACATCAGAAAAACAATGAATTTTTTCCTAACTATTTTATGCATTCTTTTGTTCACGCTAATAAAACAGAGTCAGCTGAAATGTGCTAAGTTTACACACAACTTCACAAATCTAGTGATACAAGACATCTTCAACACTAGCAGAGCTACAAATACATCAATACAGCTGTGGGCAAAATAAATAACAAATGCAGTTACAAGCTGGATAGCTGTAATGATTTAAATGACAATTACTACAACAGGAGAAACCACAGGCTGTGTCTTTCAAAAAGGGTGCAAAGGCAGTTAAGGTTGTCACTATTTGAAAGGTTCCATGAGTATACCTATATGGTAGAATTCCATAGTTCAGATTGTTTACTGAAAAGCTTAAAAATGTGCGTAGCCTATTTAGAGAACTTGTACTGACCTTGTTCTCCAAAACGATTTAAAGCGGCAGAAACTTCTTGTCTAACTGAGCGTTGCAACTCCAATTGCATATCCATACAAGCCTCCAACATTCTCTGCATGTGGCTCATTCCTTGCTGAAGCCTGGCCATGTCAGCCCTCAAATCATTGATAATGTCCCATTCCTGCATTATACAACACTCACAAGTTTTAAAACCACAAATAGAATTAAATTTGTGAGAAGCAAATAAAATTAAGATTCTGAAGCAAGGCATCCTCAGATTATTCAGACCAGTAATCTGACTGATTTTCTGGTATAGAGAAGTATGAAAATAAACAAACTTTCAACCAATAAAAATTTAAACATAAAACAGAAAAAAAGAAAACCAATTCTAAAATTTGGTGAAAAGGAACCCAGAATATCAGAATACAGATGAAGTGACAGTTAGAAAGTCAGTCCTTCAACCAAGAAGCTTAATAAGATAATTTCTGAATGTACTACACTATAACTTCATACTACTATATACTGTCAATGAAATTTTTTGTAATCCATCCCATAAAGCATGGCCGTATGAAAACTGCAAGAAAAAAAGTAAACTAAGGTGAAGTTACCCACTATTTCTGATCGGTGCATGCTTGGTGAAGCCCAACTATTATGATGTAATTCTGAATGCCATAATAGTTGAGGAGGGGGTACTGGTGGAGATGGCAGCACCAGGGGAGGCCTGGCAACAGCATCCTGCTGATCATGATCTAAGTCATCTCTTTGATGGCCCTGATCTTCATCTGGCAAATCTGTAGGTAAGGTTCTTTCCAGCTCCCAATCAAGCGGAGCACGACCTTGACGTTGAACATAAGATTGTATCAGTTGGTCCAAACTTTCACGAAATCCACTTCTGAGAAGATTAGAAACACTTCTCCTGCAAAAAGAGAACTCAATGTGATAAACAAATATTGATTTTGAACATACAAATCCATTATAGAATTCCCTTAAAAGCACAAATCTGTAAGCTATAACAAATTACCTGCTTAAAAGTTCTCTTAGTTCCATACTGTAGACATTGTCATCATCTGAAGGAATAAATCTGTTGAATCTTCTGTTCAGAATGGTCTGCTGATCTCTCAAAGAAATTGAGGGCCCATCTTGCCAGTTTTCTCTAGCCTCCTGAGAATCAACCTCATGCCACTCCTGAGCTTCCAGAGTATGACTATCTTCTCCATCTTCATCTTCTGGTGTTTCACGAGACCAATCATGATCGTTGTTTTCTTGCCAGCCATCAATAGGATCTTCACCAGCATCAGTATGCTGTCCACTATAGGCAATCTCAGAAGATTGTTGCCAATCCTGTGACCTAGCTTCTGCATCATCTTGCAAATCCTCTCCTGAAGTTTCAGCCTCTTGTTGGCCTATATTTTCATTCAGGGGGCTGCCTCCAAACTCAGATATGGTATGTGTCTCTATTGTTTGGTGCCTATTATTATCTTCACTACTTGACTGCAATTGATCATAACCATCAGTTGACAATTCCACAGCAACACTTGACTGAATCTGATCATTTAAAGAAATATTTGTGCCTTGACTTGCTGAAGTATCAGAGTTGTTCATTTGGCCACGGACAATATTCTCTAATCTGAAGCGAAACCCATTCCTGGTCAAAGAAGAAATTTCACACATGGTTTTAACCAATCCCAAGCTCCAGTCCAAGGAAAAAAAAAGATTCCATTCTATAAATTTTGTTTGCCAAAGGAAAACTATTACATGTCACACACACACACACACAAAAGTATATAGATGATGATCAAATTATGGTTAAGGTCTAAAGTGATTTTATGATGCAACACAAGCCAGGTGCATGAATATTACAAATTTGTAAAATTCACATACACACACGATTAAGCTACTCTAGAAAATAAGGTAAAGTACATAGACGATGATCAAATCATGGTTAGTGAAATGGTCAAAATCATCATCTAAAGTGATTTTATGATGCAACACAAGGCAGGTGCATGAATATTACAAATTTGTAAAATTCACAAACAATTAAGCTACTCTAGATAAATAAGGTAAAGTACATAGACGATGATCAAATCATGGTTAGTGAAAAGGTCAAAATCGTCATCTAAAGTGATTTTATGAGGCAACACAAGCCAGGTGCATGAATATTACAAATTTGTAAAATTCACAAACATCAGATATATACTGTACACAGCAATAGATGTGCAAATCACAAACAACAAATCTATTATGACTGAGCAATCTTGCTAGTAATGGTAGTTGCTGGAATGATAATCCTCAGAATCTATACTGTACACTTGTAAATCACAAACATCAAAAGAAAGCTTGACCTGAAAAAATAGTGGGTATCTCAAAAATGCAAGTACTACTAGTGCAGTAGTCACAGTTGGCATAACGGATTTTGATGTTGAGCTCATATGAACTCATAAAGGTTAAAGAAATACCTTAGACCAGAGACAGGATGATGTTGTCTTAGCTGACCTAATTCTCTTGCTGCCGCTGATGGTTGTCTCTCATCTTCAGGAGGCCTTCCATTTCTCAAGAACCTACCCCTAAGAAGTGACTGAAAGATGATTTCATTAGAATGATGCCTAAAAATCAAGAAGAAGAAAAAGAAAACATCATACAATTAAACACATTGCATATAAAAGGTTCAAATACATAAAGAACATTGTGAAATTAATATTAAGTGAGTTAGATCCAATAAAAAGGAAATTTCTAGGCTGCTGCTTGATTGACTTTGAGCTGAAGAAAGTTTTATAGGAAGGTGATAACTGAGAAGACCTATGGATAATATGATTCAGCACATTGCATGATGAAAATCAAGAAAGCAGAAAAACAAGATCTAAATGACCTGGATGGAAAAGTGAAAAAATTAAAATTAAAATTTGAAGAGTGTTGAGATAAATATGTATGGAAATACTAGACCTAAATAACTTATAGTGAAGACATGAAAATGGATTCCATAATATTGGTGACTTAACTCCCAATTAGATGTACCTAGACCCTGGATAACAAAGTGTTTTTTACTAAGGATTGTCAGAATAGTATGTGAATCATGTAATTGATCCAAAGGAAATAGTGGTTATGGTTTACAAAGGAGTTAATTAGCACAAAAGCCATGAGAACAAAGATGAGTGGAAGAAATATGGGAATATATATAACAAGGACTGCATCATACTAAAAGAATGTTCCTCTCAATTGCTTCTTATGCCAACATTCAGTTGAGTATGCCAAAGCTTTTAAATTATGGTTAGGCATTACCAAAATCTTTTAGACAATGATGAAAAACATAACAGCAAACCAGTCAGGAAATCTTATCTTAATGCATATTGCTTCTTATATCGCCGGAAGATCCTTTTAATAAGATAAAATAGCTCAATGTTTCAGAATTAGTAGAAGAAGCCTGATTTTGGAGGAAAAGGCCAACATGAAAAAAAAATGGCAATTTTTCTACAATGTAAATTGATTCATTTTCAAATCCATGCATACAAGCAATCAGTGATTGATAAAAAAAAAGATTAAAAGAAAAAACAGCAAGGACAACCACTAACCTGAATCCTATTCCTGTAAGCAAAATCCGAAACTGCCCGGTGCTCAGACAAGCCCTGGAGTTCCCGCTGCCTTTCCCTCACAATCCTCATGATCAGATCGAGACGCGCCTGCCTCCCTCTCAGCCTCAGTAAGTCCCTCCTTATGTGCTCCTGCTGCCCCTCCAAGGGATCAGCCGCGGAAGCACCACGCACAGCTTCCCCTTCTTCCCTCCGGCTCGCAGCCTGAGCATCTCTCTGCTGGCTCGCCATCTGGACCCACTCCCTGACTAGCCTCACTCTCTCCCGCTCAGTTTCACCGAGCCACTCTCCCCGCGGGCTCTCATTCCTCGGCGAGGCACCAGAGCCCGTTTCCGCCGCCATCCCACTCTCCGTCGTCCACCCACGCACGATCTGCCTCACCCTCTCCCGCTCCCCATCCCCTAACTCCGGGGACTGCTCCCTGCTCGACCTCCCATCCTCCTCCTCCTCCGCCTCCCTCCGCGAGCCCGGCACCCACTGCGAGTACCCATTCTCCTCGCTCTCGCTCTCCACGCCGCCCCGCCTCTCAGGCGCCCGGCTCTCGAGTTCGCGCCACCTCTGAAGAAGCGACGAGGACGCCCGCGGCCGCTCGGCGGGAGCCGAGGGCTGCTGCGAACGCCGTGGCTCACGTAGAAACGATGAATCAAGCATGGAAACGGTATGAAGGCCGGCAAGCGCCAAAAGCTCCGACTCACGGTTCCGGCGCTCGATGGTGGTGATCATCTCCGCCTGCCTCGCCACCCACCGGCTCAAGATCCTCGAGTGCCGCCTCGCCGCCGCCGACGACTCCGCCAAGTCATCGCCCTCCAAATCCGACCTCCTCCGGCGCCGGGCGAGCTGCTCAGCATTATCCACCGTTCCCTCATCCTCCGCAGCAGAGCTACACGAAGCAAACGCCGCGGACATGCAGCCATCGATGTGGTCACGAACAAGCTCATCAAGCCCCCGCCGGAACTCACGGTCCGTTACATCCCCATGCTTCTGCAGAAGCTCCGCCATTTCCTCCCTCCCCTCGTGAAACCCTAGCACACCATGGGACCCCTCGAAACCCTAGCCACGGAGATCCAATCGTCGAAGCCCTTCTTGTTTCTCAAACTTGAGGGGAAATCCAATACCAAAAGCGAAGTTGCAGTTGAGAGAGAGAAACGGATGGATATATATTTTCTATATATATTTATAGAAAACATTAAAAGAGATGGAGAAATTACTGGGTTTTTTTATTTTTTTTATTTTTTTTATATAAATTTTTAATGAGAGAGAGAGAATGCAGCGGCGAGAGAAGAGGAGGAGGGGGTTGGAGAAGAGGGAGGGAGGGTGAGGGTGCGATTTTTTTTTTTAGTTTTTTAAAATTAAAGAAAATATAAGAAAATTATGTGATTGGTCCACGTAGGGTTTGAGGAGGAGGAGCAAGCGGGGAGGGACACATGGATTTGTCTCTTTCTTGTGAGGGTCTTGCTGAATGACGGTTTTACCCTTCCGTCGGTGAGTGGAGAAAAGGAGTATTATATATGGTATGATGATAATCAAACACGAATCTTGAAGCACAAAAGAGATGAAAAATTAGGGTTGAATAGCATTTGTATTGAAGGAATGGAATTGGGGGTGGGTGGAAATGGAATCACTATCAAGAGGAAGGGGAAGCTGTTGTCTTACTCTCACGTCATGTGTTTAGAGGGAGAGAGAAAGGAGAAAGAAGTTGGCTTGGCACTTCACAGTGATGTTGTTTAGGGTTGGGGGAAATGCATCACTGCATATATTTGCTTTGTTTGGTGATACATTGGGATGAAATTGAGTCATTTTTTTTCAAGTTTTTCAAGTAATTTCTTTTACTTACTTCTTACTCCTATAAACAAATATTAATTATAAGGGTAAACGTCAATTAGGGACGTCGCTAGAGTACTGTATTTTAAGCACGTTTGATGATAGTCGTTAGATCATCATCTGACGGCTATTATTTGTATAAAAACTGTTTAAATTTACTGTTGGTTATTATATATAAATACTATTTAACATTGTTTGGTACTGTACATAAAATTATGGTAGCCATTGGATGCAAATCAACCAGTATTGTGGGACATCCCTAAATGATGTGCCCTTTTAGTTATAAAAACAATATTGAAAAAAAAGTATTTATAATTTATTTCTTTTTTCAATTTTTAACTAAATTTGGATTTGGTTGTTGTTTCACTTTTGTACCAAGTTTGGACTTGTTGAATATATGTACAGTTTATACCAACTTTTGTTATGATAATGCTCATGTCACAATAGTAATTTGACAAAAATGATTACAGTAATATTAAGAAAATAGAAAAAGATGAGATGGGATATGGATAAGTTTCTTGGTTGGAAACTATTTTCTCTTTCCCATTAATCAAAATCACTCATAAAAAATACTTTTATTTTTTTATTACTTACTAATATTTTTTTAAAAAAATAAGTTTATTGATCTCTTTGTTGTTTTAAAAGTGATCCAAAACTTATTTCCAAACATCTCTTATTTCATCTTAAATGATTTTAGTAGTTGAAATTTTCACAAAAAAAAAAACATTGTGAAATAGAAGAGACACTAAAGACTAGAAAGGCTCATTAATTTTCTTGCAATCCATGTACTTTATCATCACATAGTCAAAAAGGAAAGTTCTTTTTAGATCATAGAACAAGTGGTTGATTAATTATTAAAAAAAAAAACATTTGAGAAATGTCCTTTACATGGAAATAATGGTTTTATTAAATTCAAATGAGTATCCATTTATTTTTGTACTTTAAGCATCTTAGCTACACAATTAGACAAAGCATCCAAGGAAAACAGAGTGAGATGAATTCAAGTCATTTCATAGTTCAAGGTCTCTTATATGAAAGGATTTCATTGATGATCTTCTCAAAATAGTTTGTAGAATTTAGAGTGAAAATTAACTCAAGACAAAGAAGACCTTGTCAATGTAGAAAAGCCTATAGAACAAACAAGCACACTTTATTTGTGAGACAATGAAATTTCCATGTCCATGTTTTTCCATTCATTCATAGCATCCAATGCTTACTACCAAATATAATTTATTAGAATCCTATGTAACTATCAATATCATACTTCAATAAAAGCAAGCACACCAAGCCAATAAACTTTCAAACTTACTTGCTTTATATTTTTCTTTTATTTCCTCTATTTACTTTATACAAATTATATCGGTATCAAATTTTTATTGTTGTCTATTTGTCGTGCTTCTTTTATCACTGTATCTAGTTTCTTTATATTATAGGGGAGCCTTGGCGTAACGGTAAAATTGTTGTTATATGACCTGGAGATAACGGGTTCAAGTCGTGGTAACAGTCTCTTACAAAAAAAATAATAATAAATAAATAAATAAATAAATTACAATAGATCTAATTAGTGGCCCGACCCTTCTCCAAACCCCATGCATACCAGTAGCTTTGTAGCACCTGGATGCTCTTATATTATAGGTGTGCTTATAAGAAAAAGAAAAATAGGAAGAGACTAAACTTAGATATTTAATGTAATTTTAAAAATCAAAATTTTCATTAAAATTCTATAGTTCTCTTTCATTTTCCATAGTTTAATCAATTTTATCAAGAAAAAGAGTTTGCCACCTTATTACATTAATAAGCATCATTCATTCATGAAACATTGATCATTCATCCTCCACAATATATTTTATATATTTACACCTATTAAATAATATTCATGTTAGCATTATCATCCAGTGCCATACAAGAAACCATCATCAAAGTGAAAAAAGAAACTCTCTATTAAAATCCCATTATCCAAACCTTTTCATCTAGAAATGAATTTTTTTTCTTCTCACTTTTGAAAGTATCCCTATCTTCCTATCATACCTCTCACAAAGCACACACCATTTCAATACTACTCAAGACTTGATGATCCACTAAAAGCCAACATGCTTGCTCGGGGAGAAGCCTCATTGGTTGAATTGAATGATACCAAAGTTCTCATAAATATCATCCTTTGACTATTACTTTATGTTAGTAAATGATGATATATATAAAGTAATATTACCAAAATCTAATTCTCTCAAAATATTTCACTCTTTTGTGCTCTCTCTCTTTTTAATTATTTACTTTCGGCGCAATAGTTACTATCTTTCAATTTTAAGTCATATATATGTATATATATAATTATTAAATTATACATACCGATAAACATAAACCGAAATAACTTAAACTAATAGAAAGGAATTCTAAAGTTATATAATACAAGTTCAAAATTATTACATAATTAACTTAGATGAAGGTATTAATTATTTTAAGTAATATTAATATGGGAATTTCATTGAGCATTAATTAATCATTTGGAGTTTGTTTTTTAATATATCTATGCATGTGGTGAGTGAGGTAGAAGCCAAAGGAGGACCATGCATGGCATACGGTGCATTGTCTCCCTCTTTGTGAGACATCCCTCTCACTACAAAGAAATATCTTAGTTGGAGTTATTCATGTGTGGGAGCATGAGATTGCTATTATATATATGGTTTTCCTCTTCTATATCTTTATAAAATTTATAATTGCATATTTTTTATGTCAACATTTAAATATGACATTTATTAATAAAAGATAAAACCATTAATAATCTCTAGTAAGAATCATTTGTTTTAACCTATAAACTAAAAATATTTATTTTAATCTCAATATTAAATTTTAGTCTTTTAAAGTGCTCTGTGTTGAAGGAGAGTCTTGGCCTTGATAGTAAAGTTATGTAGTATGATTTGGAGGTCAGCGGGTTGAGTCGTAAAAATGGATTTTACAAAATGCGAGGATAAAATTTACGTCTGATAGGCACAATTAAGTAGTCTTATTCTTCCCCAGACTCTGTACATAGCGGAAGCTTTGATTGCCCTTTTAAAGTTCTCCCTCTCCGTGTTGGAAGATGCTAATAGAATTATATGTATAACATGTGTGACAAAAAAATTATATAAAAATTTAAAAATATTAACATTTTAACATTGATTATTTTTAAAAGAGCTTATGTAATATGTGACATGACACATAAAATGCTTTGTCACACACTCTCTGAATCATCAAACTTCAAACCCTCGTCGATAAAACATCTCGAGTTATGTTGTTTGGAGTTAAAATGAATATTTTTTTAAAAGTCATTAGTGGCTTTTATCAACAAAAAAAAAATACTAATAAAATAATTTACACAAATTTAACAATTATTTTAATATATATTTACCTTATTTATCTCCTTTTATATATATATATATATATAATGATTAATGATTGACTCAAAATAATAGTATAAATAAATAAAATAAATGAGAATCACATGCAAAGAGAAAGTTACGTCCCAAGTCCCCTCTCCTTGCATGGTTCACACAAACACACAGTTTCCAATGAGAGAAAAAAATACATATATAGGAAGAGACCTCTTCATTCTCTTTAGCATGCAGTGCTAGTTCCACATTCTCTTCATTGATTACATGATGATCGATCTCCCTGAACTTAATTATATGAATACAAGAAGCAAATTAATTAATGAGAGGGACCATGTGGAGTGGAAAATAATGAACAACACTTAATTCATATTTACTATTTAGATGTATTGTCCCCTTGCATGAACATCCACATCTCCCTCATGAACTTAATTATATGTGTGTTAGTGCGAGGCTAGTATTGTGAGAGTATTTGTACCTGAGAAGTCCCAGTCATCACTTGTCCAAGGTGCAGCCATCATCGTAAGAGGAGCGAATCCAACTGTTATGACTTTTCGGTCTGGCCCCAAGATGTGAATTCTTCTACAACATGAGGAGACTCCATTCTTGGAAGAACACATCGTCGCTTTCATTTTGATTGATTTATCGTACAAATGATTGCGTACAAAATATTGAAAATTTGATTTGAAGTCGCGTCTGACAATAGCATTAGGAAGGAAGAGGATTGATGAGGCTGATTGAAGGCAAGAATGGAAGGAAGATTTGGCAACTAATATGTGATGAGGTGATTGATGCTGTAGCCAAATCTAGAAGCCAAGTATTTGGATGATTGAAGAACAAATATGGTGAGACAAATGGAGCATGATAGGCCAAGTTGTGACCAAACTTGGAAAGAGAGGAGCCAATCAACAATCAACCTGCGTGAAGATGGAGGTTGATTGATGGAGTCTTGGCTATGGTGGAGTCTGGCCAGAAATTTGAGTGCTGCAGCGGCCGAGGTGGATCGGCTAGTTGCGTGTAGCCGGGTCCGGGAGGATCGGCGTAGTAGACTCGGGACTCAACCCGGAGGGTTGGAGGTCGTCGAAGTCGAAGAGTCGATGGATCTTTGTAGCCTTGAATTAAGTTCGTCGGTAGGGTCGTATTTGCGACTCATGTTACAACTAAAGTTACATCCAGGAATTGGAAGAGTCCTAGTGGAAAGCGCGGAGAATCGAAGGTGGAGGATGTCTTTGTGATGGCGTGAAGGCAAGGGAGGCGTGTCTATATAAGGACCAGGGACTTCGATGGATTGAGGTGAGCCGAAGCGTAGAGTAGTCCCTCCAGGAGAAGGGTGATAGTGGTGCGTCGATCAAGGAGTCAAGGTGCTTGATAGAGTGAGAGAGTGGGTGAGACTCTTGTACTCACTTGTCTTCTACCCTTTTAGTGGATTGTCTTCTCAGGGCTTAGCCCCCAGGGCGTAGGCTTGGTTGGCCATTTGGGTTACCAAACTTCTTTGTCTCCTCTCTTGCTTTGTATGTTTTGTCTTGATTGTGTGAGTGTGTATGTGAGGCTTGTGTGATTCCTTGGGAGGAAAAATAGGATTCTGATTCGCCACACTGACTTGACCTCATGAGACCAACAAGACATACCCACGAGCAAGTTGCAATGGTACTTTTCAATTTTGCGATATGCAAGTTCGCGGCCAGAGTTATAACAAAGATACAGTAGACAACAAGGCGAACTTACAAGTGGTATGTCGAGCCGAGTGCAGCCGATTTCACCTTGGTTTTCAATTAGGTGAGGTCCAGAAGAAGTTACATCCCATGGAAGGAAGAAAGAGCCTCCATTAATGCGTCATTTACATTTTCATGGAGCCGATTACCCATATAGGAAGGCTCGCGTGAAGGTCTTGCTCCAAGTTCCTTATGAAGAAGAAGAAGAGGAGAGCGAAAGCAATCCTCAGGAAGATGAGGATGAAACAACTTGTACAAAGGAAGAAATCCCGTTTGGCACGACTAAGCGGATGTCTACGGTTCAGGAGGGTTCAAACTTCGCCCAGCGGACTCGCCGGCTAGAGAAAAGAAGCGTCTTCAAGCTAGTCTCAACACCTCCTAGGAAGCAAACAAGGTATGTTGCGGCAATTTGGTGCAACAATAGAGGTTAGAACCACGAAGGGGAGTTACAACTTGATGTACTGACCTGCAACACAAGACCCAACTTGCTTTGGCATCATCAGCTTAAAGGGGAGAAGAAGTTCAGGCTGAGTCACGGATGGATTTGTGTCAAATAATGCCAAAGGGGAGATATTGCTAGTCTTTGGAGCACCTAGTTGGCATCGCTTAGACCACGGTAATGAAGTGGCTTGAAAGTCAAAGCTAGTTTGAGGAGAAGTAAGTCACGCCAACTTTGTTTTTGTTAAGTAGTGATTGTTTATATGCGTTTTATGCGACTACCAAGAAAGGAGTTACAACCTGGCGGCATCGTAGTCTTGGCGTTATATAACATGAAGTGGGAAGACTACATGCAGGGGAGTAGATGTGATCTATGAGCTTTGGTCATACTTGTAACACAAAGGGGAGAAAGGTGAATCTTACACTTTTGTGGTTTATCATCTGTTGGTTCTTTGTGTTGTTGCAACATTTTGTTTATGTTTCTTTGTTGTTGGAAGCTGGCATTGGTTTATCGTGTTTGTTGGGCTGGTTATTAACCCTTGTTTATTCCAATGATTATGTTTGATGTTACAACGTTTGCTTAATATTGAGTGTGTCATATGATGTAATAATTTGTGTAAACGGTCGATTAAGTATCAAGTCTAGTCGGTTCATGTATCAAGTCTAGTATAGGATGTTACTGAGAGTTGTAACTTCGAGAATCTGACAAGACTCGAAGGCGGCGAGGAAGAATGTTGTAATGAAATAATGCCAAAGGGGAGATTGTTAGTCGAGAGGCACTGAAGTAGTAGCAAGTATTTGGCACAAGTCCAAGTCATACTTAATCCGTGCAACCATGCATCATAAGAGGAAGCGAATCAACTAGCAAGCTTTCTGCAACCCAAGATGTGAATTTACTACAACATGGCTTGGAGACTCCATTCTTGGAAGAACACATCATCCTTTCATTTGATTGATTTATCATACAAATGATTGCATATAAAAATATTGAAAGTTTGATTTGAAGATCGCATGCAAGCAACCATTAGGAAGGAAGAGGATTGATGAGAGAGCTGAAGGCAAGAATGGAAGGAAGATTTGGCAACTAATATGTGATGAGGTGATTGATGCTAGCCAAATCTAGAAGACCATATTTGGATGATTGAAGAACAAATATGGTAGAGACAAATGGAGACATGATAGGCCAAGTTGTGACCAAACTTGGAAAGAGATTGGAGGAGCCAATCAACGACTCAACAACATGAAGATGGAGGTTGATTGATGGAGTCGCAGCTATGGTGGAGTCTCGTAGGAAGAATTTGAAAGTCTGTGACGACGGAGAGGTGGATCGGCTAGTTAGCGATGTCGGGATCGGGAGGATCGGCGTAGTAGACTTCGGGACTCAACCGGGGAGGGTTGGAGGTGCGTCGAAGTCGAAGAGTGTCTGATGGATCTTGTAGCCTTGGATTCAAGTCGGTAGGGTCATTATTTGCGACTCATGTACAACTAAAGTTCTGCAACATCCAGATTGGAAGAGTCTAGTGCAGGAAGCCGCGGAGAATCCACGAAGGTGGAGGATGTCTTTGTGATGGCGTGAAGGCAAGGAGGACGTGTCTATATAAGGCCAGAGGACTCGATGGATTGAGGTGGCCGAGGCTAGAGTAGTCCCTCAGGAGAAGGGTGATAGTGTGTGGAATTTGTCAATCAAGGAGTCAAGGTGCTTATGATAGAGGTGAGAGAGTGAGTGAGACTCTTGTACTCACTGTCTTCCCTACTCCTTTAGTGGATTGTCTTCTCAGGGCTTGGCCCAGTAAGCGTAGGCTTGGTTGGCTTGGGTTACCAAACTTCTTTGTCTCCTCTCTTCTTGTATGTTTTGTCTTGATTGTGTGAGTGTGTATGTGAGAGCTTGTGTGATTCCTTGAGAGGAAAAATAGAGTTACAATTCACCACACAGCGACCTCAACAGAGACCAACAAGACATACCCAGACAAGTTGCAAGCTGGTACTTTTGATTCTGACAAGAAGTGCGAAGTTATAACGAATCTGACAACAATGGGGACAACAAGACAGAACTTACAATATGAATACAAGGATGGGGAAAGTTCTTGAATAAGATAGCATAAGAAATCTTCACTCATTTCAAGTCTTGAATCTTGATTTATAAAACCAAGAGGCATATTTGGAATCTCAATGCAAAGAGCTTTAGATTTAGCATATAAAGAAAGCTAGCTTTATCTCTAATTCTACCCACTTATATAACTTCAAATGGCATGCTATAAACAATTCTATCTTAATATAATTAGGGTTTATGGTTTTGGGAGAGACAGAGAGTGTGAGTTGTTGGGAGACACTAAAGACTAAGTACGTAGTGTTATTAAAAGTAATATTTCCTGTTTCTTAGGCCACATGCATGGTGTTTTTTTCTAGAGATTTAAAAATCCATGCACTAAGTCAAATTACTTAATTCTTGAGATTAATATATGGATCAAAGTTTTCTCTTTCATGGAATTCAAGGATAAGCCATTAATTCGTAGCATTAGAAAAACACACCAATCTCATCAAAGCTTTTAGAAGAGTCTCATTAATTAAATATGGAACAATAAACCAGGACATTTCACAAGATTAACAATTTCATGCATTCACTAACAACTTCTTGGTCTATTGGTACCGAATTCCTTTAGTAGAACGTAGATGGTTGGAAAGAACCTAGGATCGAACCCCTACGACCACAAAGTGATGATGCGCATGCAGGGAGCCGCGTTGTCCGCCCGTGACTTCCACACAAGCGCTTGTTCTCTTTGTCAAAAAAAAAACAAAAACAAAAAACTTCATGCATTCCAACACCATGACATTCAATTTACTTGCATAAATAACCAGATGATCAATTGCTGAATATTTTTTAAACAAAATTAACCTAACATACAAATGGCTTTTCCACTATATATTAATATAAAGAGTAAGTGAAATGGCACTGAAAAAGAGGAGGTCGTACCCTAAAGTGGATCAACAGGGATGACCCATCATCCTTACAAGAACGGACAAGAACCCACCTAATATATATGGTTTTTATCTTGAATCATTTTTGGCAGCTTGAGGTATGGAGCTTTCCTGAAACCCTAACCCTAGAGACTGCATTGTGTATGGCAATTAGGGGACAGCATGCATGGACATGAAGCTAATGAAACCAAGTGAGATGTGGGAGATAAGTATAACCGAAGACATTGCCTGCCTTTCTTTTTTTTTTTTCCTTTGCCTTCTTTTCTATCAAAACATATATGTCTAATCCTTCATTCCCTCTATTGAACAAACACATGGTGCCCGAAAGATCAGGCTTTTGTGTTCCCCATGAACTACTGTTAATTAGCTTTACTTCAATCATGCATGCATATATTATATGCTGCATGGATCTTCTTCCAGGGACCTTCTCTTTAGATTGTTTCATTTGGATAAGAATATTCATTGATCAATTATTTACTGTCTCTCTCTCTCTAGATATATATAGTTAATAGTTATAGTAAAAAATAGTCAACTCACTATTACTTTATACTTGGATTTTATCTATTTATTTTAAAAATATATACACCGGTCAAGTGCTGGGCAACTAAAATTCAATATATTCATAAGATAAATGTAGTAAATTGGACAAAATTAGAAATGAACACATCCGATAGAATGTACATGTTGCACAAATTAAAGATAAAATATAAAAAAAGGGCGTTTGATATGGTTTGAACATGTGCGTTGTAGACCCCTAAGTGCCCCGGCTCGAAAAATGTATTAGCTTAATAATAAAAGGTAAGAAGAAGGGTAGAGGTAGGCGTAAAATTACGTGGAGAGAAGTAGTGTATAAAGACCTATGTATACTAGATATTGAGCCGAATCTTACCTTTGATAGAGGGACATGGAGATAGAGAATTCATATAGCCGAACCCATCTAGAATGAAATGTCTATAAAAAAACTAAAACATGTAAGGAAAACAATAAAGTTAGTGCCACTACTAAGTGAAAATAACATTTATAAGAAATTAATGACAAAGTAAAACAGGATATACAAGAATAGCACAACTTGGAGTTTTAATGAGATAAATATATACATATAACCAAATGACTATACAAAGGGGCCCTTCTACAAGATGTATTCAGTGTCTACTTCTAGTTGGAAGAACTTTTAGGACAATATCTAGACAGCATCCAGTTGCAGCTAAGATGGCACACACACTGGAATCCAAAGATCGACCAGCATAATTTGGAGACATGTTCATCACTATAAACATGTTTATCATAATGAAATTAATTTGGAGGAATTTGCTATTATTTATAGATAATAAAAGAACATATATAAAACCTCGATCTCTATTTCATACAGGCCAATCACAAAAATTCATATGCAAATTTTCTTCAACTCAAAAATTAAAAACAAAGCTTCATTAATTAGATTGGAACACTGTCTGCTTAATTTCTAATGGTAATGATCAAAACTCTATTCAAGTGACTATATATTGTCTAATCAAAATGTTGTTCATAACTGTTAGCTAGTCCTATTTGCAAGTAAATGATGTAGACTTCTGAATATTAAACATGGGAAAGGAGAAAAGGAAAAGTTGTTTTCTTATATTTGTCATGAATAGTCAAAATATATTGATGAGAAACTTGAAGAACATACTCGAATTAACTTTTCATTTTCTTTCGATTAGTTGGACCCAAATAGATATGCATTGTCAATCATGTTATTGTATCTCTCATCTCGCCTTACAATTAATTTTATCATAAGTCGGATATTGAATTTCAGACAAATTTATATTCTAATGTAAATATTGTAAATCAAATATATATATATATATATAACCAAGGCCACAAGCGTCTTTCAAGGATAAGTCAAATAGGACATATGCAGTAGCTCGGATCACCACAGGTTTCACACACCGCAGCTTATTTTACCGTATGAAGATTTTACACAGCATGCACTTATTTTACCGCATGTGGCTATATGGAGCTCACACGGAAAAGACTCACGTCCTTACATGGGCACCCCATTGGGTACTCACGCCCTGCCCCCTCATCTTGCACAATAGGGATTCGACCCCAGATCTTCCGGGTGTTGAATCCCTTACACAAGGGATCTTTGTTGCTCGGCCAAGAGGCTTTCGGTGTAAATCAAACATTTGAAACTATCTATCTAGCTAGCCCACATACCAAACATGAATCCTCATGAAATCTGAAAACCTTTAGCCAAGCATTCATTTGGAATTCATGATTGCTTGCTCAAATATTATTAATTCAACGTGGTGAACCAAGAATACTTCATGATCATATTGTTGAGAGATTAATAGAAAAGGCTTCTTTCTAAAGTTAATAATAAAGCTTCTATTATGATGAGGTCTGTTGGTAAAGATGGGAACTGAAAGCTATGTAATACTAACTCTAATCAGTAATCAATCACTAGAATGACCCACTATATATAAAGACATATATAGTTGAGTCTAAAGTGCATGAGCACTCCTTTCCTAGAAATGCATCCTTAGCTTGAAAGAAGGCTAATCATCTTCTTAGAAAGGACTGAAAGCCAGATGATAATTGGCTTCCCAATCAAATCACTACTTCATTTATTCTTCATATGTTTTATGTTTGTTTCTCATATTGTGAGCGATGGGATATATGGAAGATGGAAACTTCATCCATTCTAGCCATGCATGGAACTACCTTGAACTTTCCGAATTTAATGATATATCATTTGAGTTCTTTCTTTAATTATCATCACAATTGCTTTCTAAGTGTCCAATGTAACTAATTAATAGTGCAATGTCAATTAATTTAATCAATAACTTTTTTTTTGGAATGATATAATCCATGAGGTTTATGAAATCTACATTTATAAAGTAAACATAATTTTGGTATTAAATGAAAATCTTAAGTTAAAAAATGGCGAGAACAGATAGCTTTTTTAAATTTTATTTTTTACTACCAAGGCGACAAGCGCACTCCAAAGAATTAGTCAAATAGGGCGTGCGCAACAGCCCGGACCCAGGTTTCACAAAATGCAACTTATTTTACTGCCCGAAGGTTTTACACATCATGCACTTATTTTACCGTCCAAAGCTAAACTCGAACTCACACGTAGAAGACTTATGTGCGTACATGGGCACCCCACTGGGTAACCCATGCCCTACACTCTCACCTTGCGTAGCGGGGATTCAACCTCTGGTCTTCTAGGTGTCGAACCCTTTACGCAAGGGACCTATGCCGCTTAGTGAAGATGTCTTTGGCAAACTGATAGAAAACTAAGATGTGAAAGTTAATATTAGCCTCATAAAAGGAATTCATATGCATTCCAATTATAATACTGTATATGGTTTTTTTTATTACTTTTAATAAAAAACTTTATCTTTTTTTCTAGCTAATAGTATGTATTTTCCGACATTTTGGTTGCACAAATGTGCAAGAAAAACTCTCTCAACCCCTTCTCCATCCCTATCATCTAGGATTGACCCCACTCTGAATTTCGTTAAAAGATAATTAAATCTTTAATTCTATTGTTTTCAAAATAGTTGTATTATTGGTATTGAATTTCTCATTTGGTTTAATTCATGTTTAATCAGCAAACATTAGAAATTTAAGGAATTATTCCAAACTAATCTCGAGGAGTTTCGACTTTAATTTTGAAAGGAAAGAACACATAGATGAAAGAAAATTAACCTCCTATTGTCATCGAGGGTGTATTGTGCATTATTACATTTCATTTAGTTTTTCTTTTCCCACGTATAAATCACACATTTGTGTTGCTGGTTCATCTCATCTAAGGTTTATATATCCACGTTTCTCTATAAAAAAAAAAAGAACAATTGAGATCTCAAAAAATGAAAATGAGGTCATTGTGCAATATTAGATGATATTGATGAAAATTAAGTTTTGTTGTTTTATGGACTATACTTCCCAATAGCATGTGAAAGTGTACCACCTTGCTCACTTATGGGTGACAATATGATGCTCCTACCTACTAATAGTCTAAAGCTCATTGCACCATCACCATCTTATCCTCTAATCAAGAAAGGAAAAATAAGGTTTCATGGACCTAATTTTGGTGTGAGAAAAACATGAACAAGTTGTTTGTTGGCTCTACCAACACAAACATAGAAGAAAAGTTGGAGAGATGCAAAGAGGGTGTGTGTTTTTTGTGATTATACTTGTTGGTTGTTGAGCAAGAGCGATTCATATTAACAAGGATAAAGACCTTTTTCTTTCCTTAATAAACCACTTTACTCAATTAGCTTGGCCCATTCAAAGCAGTTGAGTGGTCGTTGTTGGTCAGTCACCGGTGAATTTCAGACTTCTTTTGACTATAGATTCCATTGCTATCAGCTTTGGTTTTTTGATAATTGGTGCGTTGTATCAAACCAGGAGAGTGTCAAGAAACTAATAGTTCGAATGAGTTTCGTGAAAATACAGTGTTTGTTATGGAAACATTTTTTATTCATTTCTAACCATACACTCCATATGATTGGCATCTATTGATAGGGTTGGTTTAGAGACAGATGTTGAAACTAAGGTTTAAATATTCATACTTTAATTATGATTGGAGATACGATTGGTTTTAGAGATAGATATTTAAGTTCTATTCACATCAGAATATGAGTTATATCTAGAGGGCTATAAACATGGCCTAGTTTATCCAATTGATATATGTGAAGAAGAACAAGAGAGAAAAATAAAAGAAGAGAGAAAAATAAAAGAGTGTGGCGGTGGTGGTGCTGCCGCCGCTCCAAGTTTTCTCCTCCCTGAGAGAAGAGTCAAGTTTTCTCCTCTAATAGAGAGAGAAAAAGAAGAGAATCTTCCCTCTTAAGAGAAGAGTCTACTTTTCTCCTCCAAGAGAAAGAAAGTGTTAAGTTTTTCTTTGAGTGTTAGATTTTTCTCTGAGTGATCATTGTATTTGGTTCTTCGGTGAAATCAATAAATCTGGTGTGGCTCCCGAGGACGTAGGCAAATTGTTGAACCTCGTTAAATCTTGTTCTTGTACTTGATTTTTTTTTCTTTTCTTTTCCTCTACGTGGTTTGATTTTAACAACTGGTATCATAAATGTGGTTGTGGTTGTGGTTGATCGTTCGAGTGAGAGCAATGGCAAAGACCCCTTAGTATCCATCTTACTTGAATCTGAGTTGGATAAGTCAGTGTCCACGTAAATGGTCTTCTCCACGTGGCTCTGTTCCAAAGGTGAAACACGTCCACTGACACTGGGTACAACGGTGACTCCTTTCTCAGTCGCGATTGTGGCCATACCAAGGACCCCTCTAGTGCCATGGTACGACGGACCGAAGGGGTTCTTGTGTTCACGAACCGATCGCGATGTTCCCAAAACCGCCAATCACAGCACCACCTCCTTTGGGTCCTTGATTGAGATGCCCATGCGTCATCTTCCGACTATCTTAGCCTGAGATTCTTCCTAGTACACAGCAATACCATTCCCCTTCTCTCTACTCCTCTTTCTCTCACCCCGTAGTTATTGGATTGGTGGCTCATCGAGCTTCCGACCTCTGTTAGTACCCTTCATCCTCCTCTGCTCTGAACTCCAATGATCCCATAAGTAGGGCTGGCAAACTATCAAACTGTTCGTGAACAACTCGAGTTCGATTCGATATTAGCTCGAGTTCAGTTCGATTATTTTAATAACAAACTGAACTTGAACTTAAATTTGAGCTCGAAAAATAAGTGAGTCGAACTCAAGCTAGAGTCAGCTCGTTTGAGTTCGGTTCGAAGTTCGAATATATATATATATATATATATATATATATATATATATATATATATATATATATATATATTATAATGATTTAAGTTGCATCAAATCAAATCAAAATAAAGAAAATATATAATTTATATATATATACTAATTATATATTTTTTATATATATTTGTGTACGTGTGTGCCAGTGTGTGTGTGATGTTGTCAGCCTGTGAGCAAAAAAAAAAAGTTTCATTTTAGTCCCACATCGGACAACAAAGGAAGATGAGATTGTCAAAGTCTTATATAATTAGTTGTTGAGCTCTCTTGAGGATCATATAGCTATGGTGAGCAATGACCAAAGAATACCATCATTTAAAAAATTTGATGGTATTTAATAGTGTTAAATTTTATTTTATTTTAATTTTGATTATTTCTAATTAAATTTTATGGTTAATATGAGTCGAATTCGAGCTGAAATTTATAATTCGAACTCTAGTCGAACTTGAGCTGAAAAATTATAATTCAAACTCGAGCCGAACTCGAGCTGAAAGTTATAATTTCGAGCTGAACTCGAGTTGGGTTCAGCTCGTTCAGGTTCGGCTCATTGCCAGCCCTACCCATAAGAGCTCATCTTGTCCAGCTTCCATCACCACTCTGATTTTATGCTTTAGACTACCAATGGTGCAGTAGATCGAACAGGGTAAGGATTTCCCTTTTCTAATCCTCATAATAGCTCTCACGTCATCTGTGGATGAGCTCGCCAAGGGGATGCAAAATCCTTAAGATGGTCTCCTTGCGCCAACAAAACAATAGTAGTTGGTGAATTTCGACCCACCTAGTCGCTCCATTGGCTTTGTTGAGTCCCCAAATGTCTGGCGACTAGAGGAAGCATCAGAGTGAAAATTCAGGTAGCGCAAGTTCCCCTTGTGCTTCCAATTGTTGGGCTATCTCTTGAGAGGGACAAGTGATAATGAATCTCCCATCTCTAAACACTTTCACGATCCAGCACCATTCATTATCACAAATCATCTTCAACGCCTTCATCATCTACAACACCTTCGCAGACCTTGGTAATTGTTGCAATTGTGAAATATACTGAATTATTGAATATCTTATATACACACACATAATTATTTAGATGAACATTGATTTCTTTTTTTCTTCTCAAACTTAGATACTTAGATTTGGATTAATTACTTCCACTTGAAAGGAAATGTATTATTTCCGGCGGTTCCGGAGGAAAATGCAAATTTTATTTAAATTATATTAAAATACCTCACTGTCCTAAACGACTTCAAATAAATTCACTCCAAAGGTCATTTCATTTGGATGATGTTTTTTTTTTTGGAAAGGTGGATAAACCACATTCATTGAATTAATAAGAGGATAAGAAAATATCTCGATATTACATGGAGTAGTACAAGAGTATGGTGAGGTCACAAGGTTCCTCCTTGTGTCGGGGCACCTCACCCTCTATCCACATGTTGTTGTTTACCCCTCCCCAAAGTCCCACCCCGGTGGCCTTGACGTCGGAGCTTCCCTGATAACTGCGAGGCTGCGCCTGACGATGGTGTGCATCTCCCGTAGTTGTAGCTGCTTGGTGGCATTGGCTGCTGCAAACCAAGAAATGAACAGGAAATCTGCATCTTGGATTAGTTTCTTGAAAACACGATGTTTGTCTTGGAAACACCTCATATTCCTCTCCAGCTATAAACTCCAAGTGATGGCTAGAATCATCATGTTCCATCCTTGCTTGAGCTCCCTTGTCACTGTATTGGGGGGTCCTCCTCGTAGATCTTGTATCCTGGTAGGGGGTACCAAGCCTTGTATAAGGTGGTCAAAGTGGGACCAAATCTCTGTCGAGGAAGAGCACCGGGAGAGTAGGTGTTCGGTTGTCTCCATCTCCCTATCGCAGAGGTAGCAACATGGTCTTGTCGCCGCTCCAGTTTTGCTTCGCAAGGTTTTGCAAGACGAGAAGCTTGTCGTCCCACGCTAACCAAGAGAACAGTTTAACCTTCATGGGGCACACTTGATTCCAAAAGGAAGCCGGTAGAGGACTTCTGGCTCCACCGTCCATTCAGAACCTATAGAGCGATTTGACTGTGAATTCCTGGTTCGGTGTGAGTCCCCATTGTCTGCGGTCCGCTCCACCTTCCCCGTCACAACCAAGAAGATCTCGCATTGTCCGCATTAGCTCTGCTGCCTCCTCAGAAAGGGGTCCTTGTTGAAGCAGCGGGTTACCCCTGCGATGTTGTTGTCTTGCCTCTTGGACCGTGAGGTTCTCCTTTCCCAGTAGTATCTGGATCTCCGTGAAAGCTCGACAAGGACTTACTCCTTCTATCCAATTTTCCCACCAGCAGCGGATTGATTCACCCGTCCCAGGGTTTTAGTGATGTTTGCGGTGACAATGTCTTATTGAGCCACAATGCCCTTCCAGAGGTAGGACGCTGGGCTCGGTGGTCCTTTGAAGTGGTCAAAACCAGAGTTATGGAAGTAGATTTGCGTTATGATTCTCCCACAAAGGCCAGCCTCACCCCTCATTAGCCTCCACCACCACTTGCCCAGGAGTGCTTCGTTGAAAGTTTTCAGATTAAGGATCCCCTATCCCTCGAGCCTACGAGTCTCCCCCATCCCCTGAGCTCCTTCGGCCTATAGAGCCTCACCCCTCATTTGGATGATGTTAAATTTATAAGTTATTTTCCAAAAATAAATACAGAGAGTCAAAAAAGCCTAAACATTTTTAGAATTTTCCACATGCCTTTAAAGAACACATCCTAAAATGGTGAAATTATAGGAATTTCTAACCATGTACATCATCATCTATCATGGATTTTCCCAATAAAACAAATTTGTACTTAAAAATCACCAAATTAAATAAATGTCAACTTATTCTAATTCATAATTAGCTATCACGAAAAATTAGACTCAAGTCAAAATGTACATCACTACATTTGTAAGAAATTCAAGGATCAAAATGCACCTGAAATATTTACAGAGCAAATTTCATCACTTTGTCTTCATTTCCATATCACTTCCCTTCACTTTCTATTCTTTTCCTCCATTCATTGTGTTCCAATGAACATATCATTCAATTAAATATTATACATAAACACACAGCTCGTGGTTTGAAACAATATGATCACAATTTTCACCTCAGAGAGAAAAAAAAAAATCAATCAATTCATGAGGAGCAATCTCTGACGTATATATGCTTGAGAGAGGATGCAACTTTTCATTCAAGTCCCCATGATCTTTAAAATATATATTAGTCCCTGAAAGACTTAATTAAACCAGATTTTTTTATAATAATCTATAAGAAAACAAAAATCCAATTTATTTCCCAATTTCTTGGATTTTTACACCGCCGTTCCTCTCTTGAGATTGGTGCCATGTGTACTTCCGACGAACCATAGATCACTCATGGACCTTAGCCTCAACACGTGCTTTTGTTCGGTTCGCCTATACTCTACCGAACATCAGCAACTGTTCGCCCAGTACTCCTTGCTGAGAGTCTGCATACTGCCGAACAACAACATCTCTTCGGCCCACTTGGCTATTTTGCCGAATAACTATTCTTCGGACAGCTTCTCTTCTTCTTCGGTCTTGGACTACTCGGCCTAGCATTCTTCTTGCTCGGCCTGCTTCTTCGGTTACTACTCCTCTTCGATAGCTAAGTTGGTCTTGGACCTTCAACCTAACAAATGTCTCGTTGAGCCATAATGCCCTTCCAGAGGTAGGACGCTCGGCTCGATGGTCCTTTGGAGGGGTCAAAACCAGAGTTATGGAAGTAGATCTGTGTTATGATTCTCTCACAAAGGCCAGCCTCACCCCTCATTAGCCTCCACCACCACTTACCCAGGAGTGCTTCGTTGAAAGCTTTCAGATTAAGGATCCCCCATCCCCTGAGCTCCTTTGACCTGCAGAATCTCCCCCATCCCCCAAGCTCCTTCGGCCTACAGAGCCTCACCCCTTATTTGGATGATGTTAAAATTATAAATTATTTTCCAAAAATAAATACCGAAAGTCAAAAAAGCCTAAACATTTTTAGAATTTTCCACATGCCTTTAAAGAACACATCCTAAAATGGTGAAATTATAGGAATTTCCAACCATGTAAATCATCATCTATCATGGAGTTGCCCAATAAAACAAAATTGTACTTAAAAATCACCAAATTAAATAAATGTCAACTTATTCTAATTCATAATTAGCTATCATGAAAAATTAGACTCAAGTCAAAATGTACATCACTACATTTGTAAGAAATTCAAGGATCAAAATGCACCTGAAATATTTACAGAGCAAATTTCATCACTTTGTCTTCATTTCCATATCACTTCTCTTCACTTTCTATTCTTTTCCTCCATTCACTGTGTTCCAATGAACATATGATTCAATTAAATATTATACATACACACACAGCTCATGGTTTGAAACAATATGATCACAATTTTCACCTCAAAGGAGAAAAAAAAAACACAAAAAAAAAACAATCAATTCATGAGGAGCAATCTCTGACGTATATATGCTGCTTATTTTGTGCTGGTTCAAGTGTGCCCAGCTGAGCAGGACCATATTTGAATGATTTTCCTTCATGTCACCAGTTATTCTCTTACCAAGGAAACAACTGAGTGAACATGCACAAGAATGGTAAGATATCATTCTCTGATATGAATCACATAAACTAAATACATTTACAGCAGTGGAGAAAATAAAGAATTCAGAGATCGATTGTGATGGTGCAAGAAGGATTTCATCCAAACCATCTTTTCTCTTTATTTGCTGACTTGAGCTTCATAACCAGTTCCTCGCGCTGAGCTTCAACTTCCGCAAATTGGAGGCTCATGTTTAAGTAACGCTCTTGCATATCTTTTAGTTCTGTTTCTAATGATGAGATCCTGGCAGTTTGATTGACATTCACATCATTTTCAGGGCTTTTCTTGTGAACCTCAGCATGATTATCTCCCTTTTCAGTGACAAGGCTGCAAAAGTAATGCAACATATACATAAAAACGGTGTTTAAGGCTTTAACCTGTTGAATACTTGTTCATTTCAGCCCATTTAGTTTAAAAGTCGAGAACTCTAATTACCTAAGAAAAGATGCAACATAGTGTTCAAAATAGCCATTTGAACTTACAAGAAGACTACATATATTGCATAGTCAAAATTTGCACATAGCATCAGACAGTGGAGAAATAGGATTGTCCATTTTCAAGCAGTGATTGAGAAGTGATGCAAAGGAGACAGACTCAATCATAGAATTGTATCCCAAGCTTATTATTTTAATCCACTTCATATATCATTCTATGAATAATTAGCTCAACATGGATCAACTTTCTACAGATAAACACAATGTGCAACATGCGGTGGTAGCTAAATTAATAAGTACATATGCATCAATGGCCGTCTGTTTATGCAACAAATGTTAAAAGCAATTCAAAAAAAATAACTTGGAAGGAGTTAAGGCAGTTTGCATCAGCCAAAGTAAACAATAAACATCTACCATCATTGATTGATTTCTCTCCCAAAACAATAATCTTTAATAAAAGACTAAAAGTTAGGGAGAGAAATCAATCAATGATAGTAGGTGATGGAGGATCTTAAATATAGAGATGAGAGAAAACAACTTAAAACAAGCAATGGGAAGAATTGAGAATTCTCAGTTGCAATAGATGAAAGTATGAAACTAATAGATAAGGGTATAAGTAGCTTAAGGATTTAGACAATATCAAAAGGGGATGCAATAGCTAAGATTAGAATCATCTGTCCGCCGGCCAACTTGTTATGATGAGGAAGAGTAAAAACATTGTAGATGACTGTCCTAAAGCAGATGGTGATTGGAGTCAAGTAGCTCCTTTCCAAATTGCTAGCAGGAATCACCATTTCAATGAGACAAGGATTGTTTAGGGAGTTAACAAGATAATTATTCAAATTGCTTTTATAAGTAAGCTTAAGAGAATTTTGAATTAAGTAACGTGCGAAAAATTTTAAAAAAAAAATGTGGCATTCATGTGTACCTCTGGAGTTGTATCTTATACATGTTATTCATCTCTAAAGCCTCAGCAAGTTCAGTTTCAAGGGAACGGATCTTTGAATTGAGATCAACCTTGTCAGCATCTACTTGGCTTTCCATATGATTTGCAGGATTATTGTTATCCTGAAATAAAAGCAAGAGTAAACAAATTTAGATGTAAGTAATTATTTCATCAAGAGATGCTAGGAATTCCTAACTGATCTGTTAAGAACATAAAAAAATTGCAATTACTTCACAATGATTGTATTAACCACATAATGCATATCAATGATGCTTGAAGCAGATTAAATAGACCACAATAGCTTTAATTTGATAAAGTGAAGTTTTTGAGAAAACTGTTAGGACTAGGATGGTTAAGTCAAATAATTTCACTTCTATGATCATCAGAATGTATTAGTACACATTAATAATAACCATGTAGTAAAATCTTGCACTGTAGGTTTCGAACCTAAACAAGAATTTGCAAATAACTACGGAAAAGTGTTCTCAAGGGATGATACGTGACTAATGATATGTGATTGGTGAGATATGCATGAACAGATTGTCAAACATATTAGAATGATTTCCTACAAAAACAGAAAAAAATCACTTCTACTCAGCCTCAGGATTGCCTCTCTCAAATGTTCCCATACAGTTTGTCAGCAGACCTAATTTTGGCCAAATTCTGGCATTCATGAGTCATCCCTCAGATGATATGTAGTAGTTGGCCACCCTTTGCTTATGTTAGAACATCAAATTTCTGAATTCTAATGAAAAATTGTTCATTTTAGAGTTGGTTTATTTGATCCAAAGAACAATTGAATTCATTAAGGCCCATCACAACCCACAAAAGGACATTGTTCTATCATGATTTTAACCGACAAATAATAGACAGCATTGAGAATAAAAATCAATATGACAATGAAAACAACCAAAGAAATAGATTATGACACAAGATGATGAAATATAGTTTAAACTTTCAAAATATGTATATTGTGGTTCAATTTGCAGCATGATATGCTAGTAGATGTCACACAAATTGCAAGAAGACACCAGTTTAGCATGCAATATCAAATTTACAATACAGCCATGACTGGAACTTTGCTAAATAGTATACAACCATAGCTTTCACCAAGATTTTTTTTTTTAAAAAAAATGAATTTTTAATTTCTTGATTATGTCATATATGATGATTAACATATTTCACTAATAGATGGAGTTTACAATTTCTAAGCCAGTAGAATGTTAGAACCACATATCAACTAAGAGTTACAAAGTGCATTTTCCTATCAGTAACTGTCATCAAACATCTACATAATCTTTAGAGAATATTGAGAATCTGGTGGTAGACTTATGGTTTTGGCATTTTAGTAACTATCACTCACAGGAAAAAAATCTCTGAACATACATATGTTGAAATAAGAAAGATTAAGCAAGACCAGCACATTATGCAGATGGTACATCTTTACTATGCAAATACATTACAGGAAACTAACCAACCTACCTCAAAAGAAACTTCGTTAACCTCACTCTGTTCTTTCCTCAGCATCAGTTCCTTCTCTCGTGCCTGTGTTCTCCTTATTAACTCCTCTATCTCCCCCTCTAAACATTGGACTTTTCTCTGATACTCACTATTTGATTTTTTCAGGTGATCAAGTTCATTCTTTATTTCTGCTTCTTGAGCATATAGAGCTTCTCTTGCTGTCAGATCACATTCCAGCCTTAAAAGTTTTTCTTCCAAGGCAATCCTTTTGTGCCGATCATCTTCACTGCCATGTAATGCCTGTTGCATGTTTGAAACTTTCTCCATGAGTGAAATTTTCTCTGACTTCAATTCTTCACATTCTTCAGATACTGACTTCAATGATTCTTCTAATTTGGCCTTTTCAAACTTTGCATCGTCAAGAGAGGTCTTAAGTGCCATTATCTCATCCTGAAGAAGTGTTATCTTTTCTAGTTGAAGTTTTAAGCTAGAGACCTCTTCTGCTATTTGATCCTTTTCATACTCTGAAACTTTAAGCTTTAGCTCCATATCATTTGTCATTCTTTTGAATCTTTCTTCACTGGATTTAATATTTTCCATCAGTCGTTGCATCCGAGCAATGTCAGTCATCAGCATCTCCTCACTTTGCTTAGACACATTTAGCAAATCAACCAACCCTTGAACTTTGTTACCAGACTCCCTCTTGAGGTCATTTAGCTCAGTCTCATACCATTCAATCTTAGCATGGGCTTCTTGAAGATTATATTCAAGTTCGGTTCTATCAGAGAACGTGTAGGAAGATTCACACTCTGATGCAATTATTTCTTCATTGTGTGTCGATGATACCTGTGCAGTCAAAACGGCTTCAGGTCTCTCAAGTTTGTCTTCTTCAACCACCTTATTTAGTTCCATTTGATTTAGCAAGATATGTGCCTGGCTTATTTTCTCTTCATGTTCTTTATGCTCTTGAAAAATATTTTCCAGTTCTGAAGCAAGTGATTTCTCCTTCGAGATGATATCTTTCTGCAGCAAAGACAATTTTCCTTCCAAGAACTCCATCTTCTCATGAAAATCAAGGCTCTTCTTAAGTGACTCACTCAATTCAATCTTAAGACGCGAATTGTGATCCTGCAAATCCAATTTCTGCTTCTTTAGATCTGCAGTTGACTTTTGAAGTGAGAGGCACTCTTCCATCAGATTCTCAATAGTTCCTTGTTGTTTTGAATGAGCACTTTTCAAAACCTCTGATTCTTCTTGAGATTCTGCCAATTTCTTCTGTGTTTCTTGAAGCTTCTCTTCTGATTCCAGCTTTTGAGAATCCATTTCAGTTTGCCAGCTTGATAATTGATCTTTGAGATCAGCAATATGTGCTCTAGAATCTTCCAGTTCCAGTCTATTGGAGTCGATTTCATTTGTCAGATACCTAAGCTGAGCTTCCATGCCAGATAAGCGTTCAGATAACTGTACATTTTCTTTCTCCAAATCAGATATGTGCAAATCCAATTCTTTTTTGCAACTCTCAAGTTCCACCAACTTCTTTTCAAGCATCTTATTAGCAGATACATGAGAATCCACAGAACTTGTAAGCACCATTACATCGTGCCGTGTATCTTCCAAGCAGTTAGAAGTAACACTAATTTCCCCGAGAGTAATGTTCAACTTCTCCTCCAACTGATCTTTCTCTCTTTGAACATCAGAAAGTAAATCTTCTAGTTCCCTGTTGGAATTTGTCAAAACATCAATTTTTTCATCTTTTGATGAACATGCGGCATTCAGCTCCTCTATACTGAACTTGGCTCCTTCCAATTCAATATGGGTATCACCATTTATAGAGTTTTCATTAGCTTTAGTTGCTCCAAATTCTTGTTCATTTAAAATATTATCCTTGAGGCACTTTTGTGTGTCAACAGAATTTCGGCCCTGCAGCTTAATCTCTCTGTCTGCACACGTACTTTGAGCCTTGCACTCAATTAACTTTGATTCCAGTATTTCATTGAATTTGACAAAACTTCTTATCATATTGTCCACCTGATCTTTTGTAGTGGCCGCATCTGTACTGCCAGGAACAACAAACTCCAATTCAAATGAACATTCAGTATCTGTGCCAGAATCACCATCATATTGTAGATTTTTTACATGACTTAGAGCGATATGGAGCTGCTTGTTTATTTCTGAGAGTAATCTAGACAACTCAGAGTTGCTCAAAGATTCAGCCTTTACATCACCCCCAGAATCCACATCTAGGTCCCTCTCTTGCTTTTGATGAAGTTGAGTCAACTCTTGGATTTTTTCTTCCAATTCCACATGGCTATTATCAAGCTCTAAAAGTAATTCAGCAACTTTATTTCTCAAATGTTGCCGCTCAGTCTCAAGATGACTACATTTTTCCTCAAGTTTATTGATCTGAACCATTAAAGATTTGGTAAGGTCCTCATTAGACTCATCTTTCCTCTTAAGCTCCTGCTCTAGTTGATATATTTGTGATTTAAGAAGAGAAACATCAAACTCAGAACCATCACATGAAGTATGGCCCACAAATTCATTGGATGTAGAGCTGGTGGAACCCTTACCTTGTCTGATATTGTCACTCGACCCTTTCACTTTAAATATAAGTTCTAGGTTTTCATCTGTGAGTTCAGCACAGTCTCTCTCTAACTCCTGTACTTTAACTCTTAAGGTCTCGATTTCTTTTGCCATGTCAGTGTGATCTGCACTCAATATTTTAGCACTTGGATCTGGAGTCTGAAGCACAACAGATAATTTATCCTCCAATTTCTTTATTTCTTCTTCTTTCATAGACAACTTGGAAGCCCATTCTGCCTCAAGATCCAGCAACAATCTGCCATTTGAACCACTACCTGAATCATTAGCTTGAGCCTGTTCTGAAAGGTTGGTTATCTCCATTCCTTGCTTTTCTACAGTTTCCTCCAACTCTTGAAGAATAGCAACAAGCTCAATATTTGATTCTTGTGTCTTCTTTAGCTGAAGACTCAAGTTGGCATTTGATTCCCTTAGGAACTTCAATTCATCTTCAAGTTCTTCCTTCACACGTACGATTTCCTCAATTTTAGCAGAGCCATTGACTGTTTGTTTTGTCATTGACTCCTCAAGTGACAACTTTAATTGTTCAAGTTCTTGTTTGAAAGAATCACGTTCAGAAAAAGCAGCAGAAAGCTCCATATCAAGATTAGCCTGATGTTTGGATTTTTCTGAATTTTCCTTCTTCAATATTTCAAGATCAAGCTTTAGTTTTTGAGAATGTCTCTCCCACATCTTAACCTCATCACGGAGCTCATCTATTGTTTCTTCAGCAGCATCAAGAAGATCTTTACAAGAATCAGATGGCCTCAGCAATGCTGGTCCAATGCCCTGTAAAGAAATCTGTGCACTAGCCTCGTGCATTTGGTTTGTATTAGATGATCCTGAGACCCTGGAGTTAAAGGATGACTGGTTGGATCTAGAAACATCATCACTGTGGCCTGCACCATAATTTGCATTGGAATGGAACCCAGATGAATCTTGTCTCCCAACATTAAATGCTCCCCCATTCAGGCTACCTTGGGGAGAAAAATTTGCCCTGCCTATGGAACTTCCACCTGAGTCAGAACTATGATGCGAACCTGAAGCAGAAAAGCTTCGGTCCTGACGGAAAGAAAGCAGGCAATTACGAGTGATAAACAGAAGAAATAAAAACGAACATAAACTAGTCAACTAAATGTTTGATAGCTGAAAAGCAAAATGACTAACAAAAAAGAAACATAAATGGCAGATCCATCATCCTTTCGTAAATGAAAGTCAACAGACAATATTAGTCACATGCTCATGACATTACTAAAGTACACATATCCAAATCCTTATACAAGTCCGATAAATCTGTGAGGATGAACAAAGACACAGCAGATTGCATAGTAAAAAAAGAACAGTCTCTGTAGGTTTAGTTATTTGCAGACAGGTATCTATTTGAACTGCAGATATATATCAATTGTTCCTCACTTTTTGCTATGCAGGAGAATCCAACTACCGTGCAAAGCCTAAGTCAACTGTTTAATAACAGAATTTCTTAGATCTTGACTCTTTAAACATAACCACATAAAACTATTGATTCTTTTTGAAATAACTTGAATCACAATTCATAATAGACATTATATCATCATATCTTAATATATCATTTGTAATGGTACCACATTATCATTCCAATAAAACAAAGTAAAGAAATAAAAAGAAAACTAAAGCCTTAAGATATGACTCCAAATTAAAGCACGTCATCTGCTTAACACTTCGGAGTTCAACTCAAAGATATTTGCAGAATAAAGTGCCAAACAGTAAAATATGAGCATGAGATAGAAGCAGGTAAAATTACCATTCCATTAAGTTCCAATAAAAAGAGTATTCAACAATATATCACAAGATATAGACGCACCCTGTTCACAGGTTCATCTGGATAACCAGTACCAGCCAAATTAGTGCTAGATGAAGCTACCCTGTTAGATAAATCAGATCCATCAGATTTACTATCCACATCATCATTGTTCGTGGTTGGTTCTTCAATTTGGAAGTTCGTTTCTTTCCATCCTTTACCATCCCTGCATCATATATGGGATTATGTTGATACCAAAGAGACTCCAGAACTGGAATAATTGAAAATAGTCATACAACACAAAACCTGGATTTAGTTCTTGTGAGGCACTGAACCTTAACCTGCAATTTGAGAGAACAGATGAAATTATTATTCCCAAATTTGTATCACAGAAAGCAGACAATAGTTTGATAAAGCTGAATTTTTACAAGAGAAATCAGCATAAATGAGATGTAATAATGAAATCTTCAATCAGAAAATTGCATGATGCACATCTATGCAATATAAGATTTGTGAAGTCACAATGACCGTGTGAATATTATCTTGCACTTGACATACAATTTTGGACTTCATGGGAGAGTAACAATAGAGAAATAGAAAAGCGAATGTCACTTATTTCTTTTTTTGTAACACAAACTGTTATAAGAAGGCATTAAATGCTATATTAAACATCCTAATGTACTAAAAGAATACTTCCCATCCATGATATTTAATTGTGGCTATGAAACAGGGACTAGGTGGAACAGAGTCAGACTAGCACAGTCCAAAGTTGAATGACTTTGTAATTGTATACAACACTGCTTTGGTAATACAAAATTGCAAAATATAAAGGAAATGATCTGATGTGGAGTGGAAGGATTGAAAGCTGAGACCGCCAGCTAACAGAACAAAACTAACTGCCAAATTACTAGGATGAGGTTTCCTCTTTTTCTTCCCACTAAAGCTACTCTACAAAGATTCATCACAGTATCAAGTGTTACATTCTTTTATATGATATTCACTGAATCCGGTCTATTCTTAGCATAATCCTTATCTTCCTACCAAGCAACATACGTGAGACATATTTCAGCAATATATCCAGGATTAATTTCTCTAAGTTCTCTAGGCTCCTTCCTGGTGAGAGTCTTGAGCTGTGAATTATGGTAAGCCTTGTTAGAATCTTAATAAATATTTTGTAAGTACTAGGTCATTGAGGGCAGGAAATGCAATATAAACAATGAAATACAGCATATATTATATTCTAGAAGTTTACATAACCACATGAATACAGACATACTTCATAATAAATAAAAAAACATCGGAGAAAGAATATGAACATGGTTAAATCATACAGTGCGAAGATTTATGCACTTATAGGAATCAATATAGACAAAGGAAAGCAAAATAAAGAAATAAAATAAAAGTAAAGAAAAGCTCGATTTAAGGAACAAACACCTGCAAAATGGTCCCGTGGTTGCACCTCTCCAGAGGCAACGAGAGAAGGCCAGAGTCTCTTGAATGAACGTAGTCAGATAAATTCAAGACAACATCCCCAAGTAAACCAGACCTTGAAGATCCCTACATTCCAAACTTATTAGATGTGATGATTCATCAGGTGAAAAGCCAATGATATATTTCGCTGAAAAGGATGTAGAATTGTAATTAAAATTCTTCAAAAGCTGTTCAAAGGCTGATGAAAGAACTTAACAACAGCAAGGTGAAGATAAATGTCAGACCATGGAAACAACAATTTTGTATAGACATTCTTCAAGCTCTTTTGACGTGACACCTTGAGAAACCCAAATTGACTCTGAAAAAGAATCAGTCCATTGACAAGTTCCACCATGTACTACTGTTTTGCTGGATTTTGCGATTGTCTTCCCAGTTTCCACAGAGACAATAGAGACAAGCAGCTTGTCCCAACCTCTTGGAACCTGATATAACAACCAAGAAGTACAAAATTTCCCAGATGGAAACAAAAAAATGGAATTAAAGTTAGGAAGGCATCTATATGTACGACGATTTTAAACAAAAATAGTAGCAAAAACAAAAGAAAACATGAGTCATGACATATGAAAGATTTTGCTTGACAAAGGAATGCTATTAGATTCTGTTTCAGGACTGTTGATACTTGGACAGCTACATGCTACAAAATTTAAAATTCATCCAGATGCAGTGCCCAGCATCTTGCACAAATACATGTAAAATAATTTAAACCATTTCAGAGAGATTTCAAATCAGAGTTAATAATAACTGTAGGTAATCAACTAAAAAAATGTCAAATGAAAGATAATTTTGACAGAAGATATAAGGGCAATAACACAATCCATTCAGAAGCCAACCTCCACTAACCAATTTTCACTCAATAAATTCTAAGTGACGAATACTCTCAACTCAACATATCAAGACCAGAAAGAAATTCAAAGTTCAAGCTGAAAATTTATACCATAACACCAACACATTGTTCCCACTCTGTGTTTCATGCAAGTTCACCAAGTCCCAAAGAACATCATCTCAAGTTTATATTTTGCAGACATCAGAGAGTCCACTATGATCCAAAAGAAAACCTCATAACAACAGCAAACAATCTAAACCACCATAGCAAACTTATAACAAGCTCTAATCCCAAAAGAACACTGCAAGCAAAAACTTTGTAAACCAGGCAAAACCAACATCCACTAATCAAATTTGACACAAGAAACTCTATTTCACAGAATGCTCAAGCTCATTTCCAAGGCCAGAAAGAACTTCAAGCTACCGAACACTATTAACACCGACACACTGCACCCATTAATGTCTTTAATAAAAATTCACCTACTTCCGAATGACGCCAGATCAAGCTTAGAATTTGGAGACATTAAAGAGTCCACTTTGATCCATATAAACCCAATACCAACAACAACCAAGCAAAATCCACCACAACAAACACATTGCAATCCCATAATTTTGCAAATCAAACAAAGCCACAAACCAGAGAGGAAGATAGAGATGCAAACCTTAAAAGCCTGCAGATTGGAGAACTTGAACTCGTGTTTCTCACCAAAGCTATTCGACCTATGCCTATGCGACCTGAACATCTCCACCCTTTTCTTTCTCCTCCTCCTCCACTCCTTTTTCTCTCCCTTTTCCCCCTCTCAAAGCTCTCGAACGAGAGAAAGAACGCAAAAAGTAGGGTTCTGAATCACTACCAAAAGACAATGGAATCGAAATCGAGATGCCCCCGGCTTTCCACCATCTCCATCTCGCTGGAGTTTCTCTGTCCTCCTCTCTGTAGATGAAATCAATGTAGAGAGAGAAATCGAGAGAGGAGAGAGAAAATGTTGTTCTTTTCTTTATTTGTTAATTTATTTATTTATTAAGGTTTTAATTATTTAATTATTATTTTAAAAAAAAATAAGTCCAAAATTTTCTCGTCATTTATTGAGAATTAAACTTTGGAAGGACCGTGTGCGTACTTTAGAATCACCGATCTTTCTTTCCAGTTTTCGATCCCACGCTTCACACCACTGCAAACATACACGTGTCAAATAAAGAATTTATACAGGAAAAGAGAAGTAGTGAGTGGAATTGCAAGATAATGTTTAGAGTGTAAATTGTATTAGATGAGGAAAATGGGAAGTGGGTCACAGCAGGCTCAAACTCTGTCACTATTTGCTACCTGATTTTGTTCCTTCATTAATAGAGAGATTATAAGCTTATTATGATGTAATTAATTAACTTAATGATTGATTAGTGATGTATTAGTGTTTTATTATGTATGCATCTTTCTTTCTATGATTGGGTTCATCACCTCAATGATTCTCACGAATTACTTTTTAATAAATCTATTAGTTTGAGTTAAATATGATTTTTTTTATTTAAATATGTATTCGGTTTATAATGTAAAGTAATTAGATGGAGTGTTTGTATCATTTTGCAAAGTGACTTTTAGAGATCCAAATTGACTTTGGAACTTATAAATATTATGTATAATAATATTCAAAGATTTATCATTCACTTGATTGACATATGTGAGTCATATAAACATTGTAATGATTTTTAAATTTTGAGTTTTTAATACTAATCTCCATCAAACTCTGATTAAAAATTTTAAATCACTTAAAATAGAATAATTTGGATCTCAATGGAGTACAGATCATTGAGAAAGGTCCATAAAATTACACTAACGTGTTGACCATCAAATCCTAACCGCACGCCATGAGCTTCGCATTCGGATCTCACGGATTGGACTGGCCCAAAATTTGAAAATTAATTACTAATTAGAAAATTAAAAAAAGAAGTTTTAAAGAAATCAAATAATTAAAGCAGATAAGCATGAAATGTGGATTGGTGATTCTCGCCGTGAAATTCTAAGAACTTGTATTAAATTATTTTTTCTTATTTGCTTAAAAAAAGAGAAATTAGAGAAAAAAAAAATTAAACAACCATTTGGTATAAAGATTGCCTATATTCTCTCTAGCAAGAGATAATTAACAAACCTGTTTGAGTTTGAATTCAAATTTTTAAGAGTTTTATGCAAATAGTTCTGAAAAACAGCAGGTTTTGTTCTTTATAAAAATATAGATAAATAACAATTTATTAATTAAAAAGGTGTTCATTAGGATTTTATAAAATAGCTCTTTTTATTGGGAAATTTTAAAAAAACAAAACTAAAAATAGGTAATTAATTAAAAGTCCCCCGCACTGTTTGCTTTTTCTCTTGGGGTCCTTAGGGGGGTGTAGGGGTTTAGTGTAATAGTATTTTGGGTGTGTGTGTTTTGGGTGAAAAATAATACCAAATAGTGTCAGGGACTAATAAATAATTTCTCCAACTAAAAATAAAAAATTGTAAAATAACTTGGTTTCAAAAGTCATTAATAAAATGACGATATCTAGTATAATGCTAAGCGAACATCCAACATGCCAATCGTCTGGAAGAGTAAAGCAACACTGGACAGGCACGGCTAGAGTGACAAGACCCTCCCGCACCCATTGACACGAAGAATTCCCTAGCAAACCAAGCTCCAATGAGCCCCTACAGAGAAAGCATTTCGTATGCAAGTGCAATCCGAGGGGAGGAGCCGACCAACTTCATCAACATAGCACTCATGACACCACTTGGCAATCGGAGCCCATGCCAAGTCTCAAACGATGAGGGGTGGACCGAAGTCCATTACAAGCGCTGGAGAAGATGGAGCAAGAGAAGTCTGGTGAGGCAACAACATTGAAAGGAACTCTGTAGACGAAGCCCACCCATCGTCTAGATGCCATGAAGACCCATCCAAGTATGTGGTCAATGCCTCGATCCCAGTTACCGTGCAGACGAATGTAATCGAGCACTCAAGTGTCGGAGATGTGGTGGAATCGGCTATCAGGGGTTGAATGCAACAACAAAGTGAAATTCGACCATTACAAGACCACCACAGAGCCTGGGAGACCCCGGAGATTGCACGAAGGCCAATAATTCAAGGAAGCAGAGAGGTAAGAGAGCGAGAGAGGCCCTGCAACTAAGCACACCTCATCATAAAATTCAAAGGAGCCTGTGAAGCACTTCATCTCACTATCTTTGGACAATGAGATGATGAGGACTAAGGAGGACTTGAAGACCTTCTCGATGGCCACGATCACAATAGTTCAAGAGGGGGTGGTCGACGGTAAGTAGCTCAAGATGGCACTGTATATTACACTCAACCCGACATGGCTAGCGCTGTCAAACAATCAAGTTGTTCGTGAGCAGCTCGAGATCGGCTCGGTGAAAGCTTAAACTCGGCTCGGAATTTCAAGCTATCGAGTCGAGCTCGAGCTTCAATTTCGAGCTCAAAATTAATTTTAAGTTGTGTCGAGCTCGATCAAGCTTAGCTCGAAGGCTCGAAATTTAATATTAATATATTAGTATATAATAAATATTAAAAAATATTAATATATAATATAATATATGAATAAAATATTTAATATTTAATATTAATATATAATATATCATATAAAAAAATTAATTTATAAATAAGTTTTTAATAGATTTCAAAATTATAATTAAGTTCTAAATTTCGAGCTAAATCCAACTGAGCTCAAGCTTTCGAAATTAAAATCGAGCCGAGCTCGAGCAAACTTATTCGAGCTAATTTTGAGCTCAAGTCTAAGCTATTTTGAGACGAATTCGAGCTAGGCCCAGCTCGATCAAGCTCAGCTCGTTTACAACCCATATATGGCACTAGTAGAGGGGGGCACAGGCCGGGTTTTAACCCGGCCTGGCAAAAACAGCCGGGTCAGTTGACCCAGCGGGCCGGGTTGGAAAACCGTAACAGGCCCGCTACAGTAGCGGGCCGGTAAAACCCAACTCGTGACCTGGCAAGTTTACCAGTCGGGCCTGGTCGGGTTGACCCAGGTCAACCCGAAGGGTTGCGATTTTTTTTTCAATTTTTTTAAATTTTTTTCAAGTTTTTAAACTCATGTAAACATATATATATATATATATATATATATATATATATATTTTTTTAATGTTTGAATAATTATGAAGGATAATAAATTTTATAGATTTGAGTTTTTTTAAGAGATTTTTGCATTCTCTGAAATTAAGGTCTTTCATTATTATTTCCTTATTTTAAATAGCTTGCCATTTATATATATATTTTGTGACTTTATATTTTTTTTTGTTTTTATAATGTTTGAATAATTAGTGTAGGATAATGAATTTTATATATTGAGTTTTTTTTTAAGAGAGATTTTTGCATTCCTTGATTGTCAATAATGAAGACTTTTTATGATTATTGACTTATTTCCTTATTTTTAAATAGCTTGTCATTTATATACTCTTTTGTGATTTTTTTTCTTAATGTTTAAATAATTAATGTACGATAGTGAACTTTATAGATTGATTTTTTTTTCATGAGAGATTTTTACATTCTTTGATTGTCAATAATGAAGGATTTTTATGGTTATTTCCTCAATTTTAAGTAGCTTGCCATTATATGCTCTTTTGTGATTTTATGTTTTTTTTTTATTTTCTTAATGTTTGAATAATTAGTGTAGGATAATGAATTTTATAGATTGAATTTTTTTTTTCCTTCAAGAGAGATTTTTGCATTCTCTAGTTGTCAATAATGAAGGTTTTTTATGGTTATTTTCTTATTATTTTTTTAAGTAGCTTGCCATTGATATGTTTTTTTTTTAAATTTTATAATTTTTTTTTGGTTTTCTTGATATTTGAATAATGAGTGTAGGATAATGAATTTTATAGTTTTCAATTTTTAAAAATTTTTCTCATTCTATTTTTATATCAAAATATCATATATATATATATATTACATTTTTTGCTATTTTTTAATATATATTTATATATTTTAAAAAAATAAAAAATAAAAAATAAAAACCAGCGGGTTGGGCAACAGCCCGCCGGTTCTATAAGGTGGCCCGAGCCGGTTACGGGTCACCTTCACCGGGTCCGGCTGGTCAACTCGGGACGACGGTTCAACCATGTGGCTCTGGCCCGTTTCGGTTCAGGGTTTGATCGGCCCGGAATCGGTGGGTTAGGCCCACCGGGCTCGGTTAACCGGCCCATGCCCACCTCTAGGCACTAGAGCTCAAAACCGTTTAGAGAAGTACAACTCATTGTTTTCTCTCACTTGTTGATAGACGTGAGAGAAATGGAATCAATGGGAGAAATCCACCTGTCAGCTTTCTCCATAAGCTTCAAGTAGTGGTTGTCGGATCTGTGGCGACCAATAAGAGAAGAGGGGGAGCGGCGTTGATTGCACATCAAGCATATGTCAATCTTCTATTGGCACTCGAACATAGCCCCGAGGATGCTAAAGCCGCTTGACAAACTGGTATGCATCTATGAGCTCGTCGAAGACGTTAAGGCTGCGATTCAAATTAGACAAGGAAAGACGCTCCCCTGTACTATTCAGCACAATATCGACAGTTAGAGGCAGGACCTGGTCATGGAAATGAAAGAGGGACAACCACCCATCCCTTGGGATGACTTGAAGGTCGGAATTGAGGAGAAGAAGAACACTACTCCGGTAAGGGCGACGCTCCCGCAGAATACACAAGTTGAGGCCAATCAAAGGAGATGGTTGTCACGGTGAGAAGGGGAAAGCTCTTGCAAGTGAAAGAGAGCCAATTCCATCACGAATTGACCGATGGGTGGCCAAAATTGAACTTGTTAGGAGATGACAGGTAGGTCAGGGATTGGTCCAACGGTCCTGCCACCCTTCATACCATCGTATTGAACTTGTCGAGACCCAGGGGAAAAGACAGCAAGGCTTGGTTGCATAACCAACAATCGCAGCGGTTGTACCCGAGTGAAGGGACGACAGATCAGTGGTCACATGGGGACACATTTTGTTCACTGAGAGGAGGGAGAAAGGGAGAGGTCGATTGTGAGAGAGAGGGAGAGGAGAGGCCAGCTGGGAGAGAGAGGGAGAGAGAAAAATAGAGAGGTGTGTTGGGAAAGAGAGAGAACAACTTCTGCTGCAAGAAGGAGGTTCTAGAGTTAGGCCACAGGCGTGAGGGCGCCTCGGGCTCGGACGTCGATGACGAAGGCGGCATACCTCAGTGGGTCCATTGAGGGGAAGGAGGGGAAGTGGAGTAACGAGGAAGAGAGAAAGCATGAGGGAAGGGGACACGCGCGGCTGGGTGGTAGCACAAGAGAGGAGGTGGTGTAACACCCCCAAATCCGGGAGCTCCAGATTGGGTGCGTTAATCCAAAAACATAACGTAAACATACATAATCCTTACATACTTTATTACATCTCCCAAGATCATATCAAAAGTTTAGGAGTTTAGGAGTTTAGGACACCATATACATTATTACAACCTTTTATACATAAGCAAATACTAAACACATAAACTTAAAGTCTTGAGCAGCCTAGCGTCCTATTACGCCACTCTCCTCCTTAGACTTCTAGTTCAATTGGGTGGGGAATCAATGAAATAAAGGGGTGAGTCAAATAGCCCAAGAGAAGGTAAACATGAACCTGCATAGTAAAAAAACATGAATCAGTGAAAGTAGAGTCATTGAAATAACAAAGTCATAGAGGTACTAAACATCAAACATAAGCATCAAACAAGTGAAAAGATATCATGAATAGTCCTGGATGTCATAAAACTTATGTCAAGGCTAACCGCCTGACTTCATTCTTACTTTTCATAAAATGTGTCGTACTTAACCGCCATGACACCATACTTATTATCCATCGGGTCTACCAATGTGGATATGCTTTACCCAATGCATTGGAGTCAGATAATTCCGCCCACCCGTCAACATAACATTTAACCAGACTTAAAAAGCAGAAATAAAGCATTGAATCCCAAAGAAAATAAAGGATTGCAAATATTCCTTGTTCATAAGGAGGCCAGAAAAAATAGCCATAGAGCACATATAAAGAATTCAACCATGGAAAAGCTTCAAGGTTAACCCATAGAAACCAAAATACCGCAAGAAAAAGGGTTAACTTTACCCCGTCAAAAAAGTGGATCCCTTACCTTAGCTCGTCTTTGTCTTGTCTTATTGTCAACCCCCTTGTGGATTTTCTACGGCCATAATAAAAGTGAGGTCATTTATGCTTTCAAATCTTTCTATTCACTGTGATAGCTTTTAAAAAGTATGATTGTTCAAGCTACTTTAACCCTAAAATTCATGAGAAGAAGAAGGTATGTACTTATAACCATTGAGTAAGATTCCAGGTTTGGATCTTGTGAATATGAATAGATTTAAGAGGTAAAAAACGTATTCACAGTGAGGGTTCATAAAACTGCAGCAGTCTTGGTAAAAGTCCAACACAAGTCTGAGGAAATGTCCAAAATTCTGAAATTTTTGTATGTGGTAGATAACATCTTTTACTAAAAGCTTCTTACTTTGTATCCATGTTCCAAAGATCACTGGATGGTCCCCTGTAGAAATATGGTGACATGTCCAGGTTCCAGCAGAAGAACAGATCCAGCAGGCCCTTTTTGTAAAAATCATTAAAAATTGTATTTGTCATGAAAGTTTCTGAAATTTTGTAGGCATAAAGGAAACATACAGATATACAACCTTTGTTCACAAAGTTTTTGAAAAATAATTCGTCTATTACTCCAGAACAGAGATGACAAGATCTTGTTTCTAGTAGAAAACTTGCACTAAAAACAGACCAGCAGTCTCTCTTTGGAAAATCATTAAAAACTGGATTTTTCATGAAAAAGTCTGAAAATTTGCATTCACGAAGGAGACATCATTATCTACAACCTTTGTATACAAAGTTTATGAAAAAGAATTCGTCTACTGCTCCATAAAAGAGAAATACAGTAGGAATACGATTGATTGTTAAAACACATTTATGTTCCTCTATGGAGATTAAAAACCTTGGTAAAACTCTTCAAAACATTGGAAAACTCTTTCATATGGATGGTTATGTGTGTAAGAGATGAAAAACCATTGTAAAACTCTTCATAACTCATTCTTATGGATGGTTATGGATGGTTATATGTATAAGTATCAAAGAAAGTTGGTAAAAGGAAAACTTAATACTTGAAGACTAGTCTTGATCTTTGAAGACTCTTGAACTCTTGATTTCTGCAGGGCTTCACCAATGGAATTTGGAGGATGAAGAAGAAATTAAGAGAGCAAGAGAGAAGAGAAGAGCTTGCTAATCGTTGGAGAAGTGTATACTTATAGGGAGGAGAGGCATGGACATTGCAATGATTTTGAGAAGAGATGAGGGCAATATAGTAATTTAACAAGAGAAAGAACTTCCTCGAAAACATGATCTGGCGGTTATGAAGAGGATTTTTTGACATTTTGCAATTTAACCCCTATAACATCCCAAATTGACATTTTGCAATTTAACCCCTATACTTCAATTAAATCCCAAACCTCCTTTACTTCATGAAATAAATAATTAGTATTAATTTCTACATTTCTTCTTTTCTTTTCTTCTTGTTTAATCTATCATTCCACCTTATTTTCATGATTTATTTAAGTCGAAAAAAAATCAGGGTATTATAGGTGGGGGGACACATAGAGGAGGCTCGGCCGAAACGGAGGTTGGGAAAGACGGTGGGTGGGTGTCTGCACATGTCTCAAAGGGAGGAGACATTAGCTTGACTGGCTCTGATACCATGAAATGTGAAAGGAATTGTTGAATATATTCAATAATAACTGATAGAAATGAGAATAGAATGGTTGTCTTTATTAGGGCAAAGGCCAAAAGTTATATATAGGTGTCAATCTATACACAAAACCATATACGGTATAATGTATATCTAACAATAACAATGGAGTTTATTAAAAAAAAAAACAATAACAATGGGGTTACAATATATAGGCTTCAGTAAAAGCCTCTAAAGTTTAGTGTACATATGTTTGGAAACCCCTAGGAGAATAAGAGAATATTCTAAGATAGATTTGAATACAAATCATTCATTTAATAATAAAATATTCTAAGAGAGATCTAGATACAAATCTTTTATTTAATAATTATTATTCATCAGAACTGCATAACATAGAGACTAGCACATTCTTGAATTTTAACTCTATTAACAATTATTAATAGAGCTTAATAGCCATTAAAAGATCCTATACTCTTATTATATGCCATGTATCTTATGAGAAAGGAACCATGGGATTCAATCTCTAATTACCTCAATTGTTTCTATGTGGATTAAAAACTTTATAATAGAATCAACTATAATACTCTTTGTTGGGTTGGATCAGCCCCATTTGGGCTAGATTCAAATTCCTTGATGTGGGCCTCCACCACATTAAGAGATGTATTGTTAGGTTAAACCGTAAGTTGGGGGACCTTTTCAACAACTAAGAAAATTTGGTGTGGCATTGGAGAAGCTAGGGTTTTCTCTCTCATACAAGAAGAAGTGAGGAGAAGAAGAAGGAGAAGCTAAGGCTTGCAAGAAGATAGGCAAATCGGTGCCGGACCTCGCTCAAGATTAGGGTGAAGGGTTCCTTGTGAGGGTCTCTCCTAAGTTGTAGAGTTTGAACTCCATTCACTCTCTTCTCATTGTTAATATCGTCATCTATGTATGTGATGGCATGTGTAGCTTGAGAAAGCTTATTACTCTTGTATATATGATTGATGCATCATTGCTTGTATTCCTCTAGTTAGCTAGAGAAGACCAAATTGATATAGTTGAAAGGGTTTGAGAGACTCTAATGAGTCCGGTGATTTTTCCCCTCGATTAGAAGGGGTTTTCCACGCTAAATCGTGTGTTTTTTATTATCATATTGTTAGTGTAATGCCTGCCCCGAAATAAATAAAGGTTTTATTTATTTTATTTATTTTATTTTTATTAAATTCGAGGAGTTTATTAATTGTTAATTAATGGAAATTAATTAACGGTAAATTAATTCGGGTTAATTAATTTATTAATTTAAAAGATTTCTTTCAATCAATTACTGGAGGAAACAGACAAAAGTTAGAGTCCCGGGAAAAGTGGATGCAGTGGGGACTGACGGTAATTCCGCGACACCACACACTCGCGATGCGTGCTAGTACCATCTCGAGATTCGCGGATCCGGGTTGGGCGTGAGACAACGTAATTATCACGGGGGCGTCAAGTCGAGGACCCGTGATGAATCATTTCAACGTCATGTTAGGCTACAGAATCCGGATTCCACAAGTCACGTGGAGCTATAGTGAAGACTTTTCTTTATTTAATTAATAAAGCTCATAGTTAAAGGATGACATGTGGAGAGAGAGAGTAGAAAAAAAAAGTTTTCATTCCCCTCCCTTTCCCTCTTGATCTGATTTTCCAGATCTGGACCGCACCTCTCTCCCTTCTCGGCCCCCTCCTCTCCGTGAGCTTCCCACCGGCCAGATCTTGTCACGGCCCGGCGACCCTAGCAGCCTACACGCGGCCCGGCCATGCCTCCAGTCACGCGGCACGCCCCATCGCGAAGCCGCCCGCCTTCAAGGCCATCCTCCTCCTCCGGCCCGGCTCAGGTGCACAACGGCGGCCCGCCCTCGGCCACTTTCTGCCGGCAGACGCCTCGCTTTGGCCGCCTCAGCCTGGTATGCGCTCGGCCCTACTTCCCTTGCACCCCACGAGCAGTCGGCCTGCGGCTTCTTCCCCCAGCCGCTTTCACGCTCTCCTCACAGCCCGCGGTTCGCCTCGATCTCCCCCGGCGGCCTTCTTCTTCCTCCTCCCAAGCAAGATCCAATGGCGGAACCTCCATCTAGACCCCAAGAGTAACCAACATCCCTCCTCGGACCGATTTGGGGATCGTATATCGAAAGCAAGCACGGTGGCATCCTTAACGTAGTATGAAGAATACAATCATAGAAATTGGAGGGAGTTAAGGGCTGTGAAATATTGATCTTAATGCCATGTATTGCATGAGTTAAGAAGGATATTACTTGTATAAATGTTTTAAATTAATGTGGAGCGTGTTTGTACTAATTTCGGGGCCCTATAAATAGGGGAGGTGCCGCCGAAATTTCATGAAAAATCTCTAAGTATAAATACCCTATTAATATCCATGCTAACATGCTTAAGTGTTATTAATTTCCATGATTTGATGTTTAATGGTTTCATGCGCTAGATTCATTGCTCTTGGTTAATTAAGCATGTATAGGGACATTCTAAGGATCTTAAAGACATAAGATGCATGTCAAGGATGAAAGTATGCTTAGAGAGTACTTGTTGTCTTCCAAGCATGTTAAGTATGAAAAGATTATCATTTGATAGTTTTAATCTCTTGTTAGAGATAGTTAGGACTTCATGAATATCCGTATTTCATATTATACGGTGTGTTGAAGTGTAAAGGAGCTGAGACATTATTATATATTTATTAGATCTCAGTTCAGACGCGTGAAACGCGACCAGGATCTGAGAGTTGCTCTCCGGTCGGGTAAGCTCGCAGCGGGAGGCTTTGTGAGTATTCCTTCCTCCTACCCCACTTTGATTTTGTACTTTTATTTCCTAGAGGTTCCCAATATATATTAGAGATGGTTTTCCCTCATATGTTGGTTTTATATCTCGAGGGATTGTTGCTATCATTTTTCTTCTTATGCGTATTTGAGTAGAGTTTACTTCTTAAATACGATTGACTCCGATCTCGATGAGGTCACCGATCATTGTATATTCGGGGATGTCAGCCTTGGATATATATATTTATACATGTTGTTAGGTATTAGTACTATCAATCTCTTACTTTCGTGATACATCGGACGGAGGAGACCCCGCCGTAGGGTGTATAATATCGGCCACCAGCCCCGGAGAGTGCATAATATCCGGCCCGCAGCACTTGATGCTCTATCTGACGGAGACCACGGGAAGGAGTGTACAATATCCGGCCACTTGGCTCGAGAGCGGCATTTACGACCATGTGCACATGCATGCTATAGCTTAGTCCGCAGGTCAAGACGATACCGATGGGTCGTAGATGCCGTGGAACATCTTAAGTATCACATATGCCGTAGATTAGAAAAGTACATCCGTAGATTTTATCCGCATTCCGCATCTTACTTTATTACATTTCCTTGTTTATGGCCTCTTCTCTTTTATCGCTTATGCGACCCTCTTGGGCCTATTCTTTAGGTCCACTGATTCATGTATTACTCGTGGTTCTGACGGTGAGGAGTAGGATCGAGCTCGGTGATATACCGAAGAGTTCTTGACTCGGCTACTTCTATTTGTCTTGAGATCTGCGTGCCTCTTTTATTTTTGTGTGAGACTTGTAATTTAGATTTCTTTTGTTGTATGGATTTCTAGGGGTATTTCGATCCTAGTCTTGGGTTAGCGTAAACCCGATGTTATTGTATCAGATGGAGTTGTATGCAGAACTCCTTCATCTTTTAGCTATGATTCCATTGCTATTATTAACTCAATACTTATCAGGTATAAGAGTTCTTAAGGCCTTGCTCGAACGGGACTAGTCCTCGTTTGGGTGCGCCGGTTGTCTACGCGGCTTCGAGCAAGGTGGTTCGGGTGATTAGTTTGATTGTTTACCTATTTTGTACACAAAGAAGAAGGGGAAGACAAGATCCAAGGAACAAGTGGAGATTTTGTAAAAAACGAGAACCAAACAAGTTTGTCTAGATCCAGACGGGCCTGTTTGCAAGCAAACAAAGAACCAAACGGGCCCACCCAAATCAAGACGGTTGAAGCCCACTACAGTTGTTGTTTTTGGTTGTGTTGATCTACTGTTTTTCTTCCCAACACTCTCTTCTCACTAAATATATATTATCCTATTTCTACACTTCAGAAAAAATATGTCCTTTGATCTTATAAAGATTGAGCTATGACCCTACACACGATTACAATCTTATCTATACAGCTCTTTAATACTGTAATTCTTATTTAATCTTTCATGACTTTAAAACTTAGAGATATATTAAGCTTGAAACCAAACTTTATGGTTATGCTTTCACTAAGTCACCTAAAATATGGGGAAAAAAATTCAAACCTTACAAAGTGGAAATGTTGGTAAGTGAACCTTGACGACATGAAGTTAGTGCTAAGTCCACGTACTCTCGATTTCAATCTCATGCATTCTTTTCCACTAAGGATGGTGGTGCTCTTTCAGTCTTTGGTGCTAAGGTATTTATATATGCTATGTAGTTTTTTATTTTTTTTAGGGGGGGTATTTCTAGCTCAATTTGGCATTTATTTGGCTCATTTCAAGTTTCAACACCCGATTTACTTCAATAGCTTTTGACATTCATTTGTTATCTCCCTTGTATATATAATATATCCATATTGTCATTGTATATAATGGTTTCATTGCATCCGCCAAATATTTATTTTGGTATCTTCTTCTTTTTCTAAAAGACAATATTGCATCACCTTAATTTGTTACATGATGAACTAAGGAAAGAGTTAATTCCTTTTTTGGCATGACATCAACATTGTGATAATAACCAAGTTTTTTTAAGTTCAATTAACTGGTTGAACACTCAATTAAAAAACCACTTCAGTCTAACATAAACATCTTAAGCCATTGAGAGAGTTTAGTTGCCGAATCAAGCACTAGGAATATTTTTATTTTAAGGAACGTACCAGGAATATTGCTAAAGCTAATATTTAATCAAAGTAATAAAACCGGCAGTCCAATACAAGAATTTTATCAAATAAAAACCACCGGCCGGTCCAATAGATCGAAGAATGATTTTATCAAATAAAACCGGCCGGTCCACTAGAAGAATGATTTTAGTGCCTCCTCAAATCAATAAGAGACAAGTCGTATGATCACATCTCAGTGAATTTGATTGTGCGATTGACTCATTTATTTCAAAAGATGCGTCACATTTCTTATGAAATTATATCTTTTGTTGCGGCAAAATATGGTCCCTCCTTGAGATCGACGTCCATTCTTGATCAATGGTTGAGATTTGTTTAGTTGTGAAGGACATCAATGAACGCCGGAGAAGGCGGCAGTGAGCTCTCCTAATTCATCAGAAAGCCTAAACAGGGAGAATAATTGAGTGAGGCGATCCTGGTGCCCTAGTGTAGTTCCGATGCTCGAGTTAGCCAAAGAGAGGTCAGGGGTGGTCGAGGAGTTCAGGGCTCAAAAATGTTGCATACTTCATCCCCTTATTTTCCCTCCTCTTATCTCCACTCGTTGAGATCGGTGCCTGTCTCCTCCGTGTCAGAGACCTTGTTTGACGTACTTATCTTCTAACATATTTTCCTCCGGCCCTTATCTTCTTGCCGTCTTATCTCTTGATTTGACTTTAGCAATCTCCTTTTCGTCCAAAGGGGATGTCCAAACTCGGGATTGGTGCCGCTTGGATTGGCGCTCGAGATATCATCACATATATACTCCAGATGGAGCCATGTGTCTATTCAAATTTACCCATATCATCTTTCATTTCAATAAACTTTATGGTTATCCAAGTGTGTCAACTGATTGAAATAATGTCATTATTTAGTAATTTCTCCATTCACCTTTAAGAAAAAGTTTATAAAGGACAAGGAGATGATCATTAACAAGTGAAGAATAATTAACTCTAGTGCATTCCACCGAAAAAAAACCAACAAAAACTTGTGATTTAGACACTGACTTAACTGCACCAACTGTTTCCCCGGGCCTTGCTAGCTCTTTTGTCTTCTTAATTCCACACAAGAACTCTATAAATATCACCATCATTCTACACAAGAACACATACTCCATAGCTTTCATCAGTTATATACCTATCTTCTATTAAGATATACAATAACATTAAACACACCATAAGTTCTTGGTATATATATATATATCTTGTAGTTCTAAAGAAGAAGAATGGCCTTGGCCACTGTCTCTGACGTGGTTCTAGGCTCAGTGGCATTCTCAGTGTTCTGGGTCTTGGCTGTCTTCCCTGCAGTACCCTTCCTACCGATCGGTAGGACAGCTGGATCTCTACTTGGTGCCATGCTCATGGTCATCTTCCATGTTATAGGCCCGGAGCAAGCCTACGCTTCAATCGATCTTCCGATCCTCGCCTTGCTCTTCGGAACCATGGTGGTTAGTATATATCTTGAAAAGGCTCAATTGTTTAAGTATTTAGGCAAGTTGCTATCTTGGAAGAGTAGAGGCAACAAGGACTTGCTCGTCAGAATTTGCTTAATTTCAGCCTTTTCTAGTGCACTCTTCACCAATGATACAACCTGCATTGTGTTAACTGAGTTTGTTCTTAAGCTTGCAAGGCAGCATAATCTCCCACCAAAACCATTCCTTCTTGCTCTTGCATCTAGTGCAAATATAGGATCAACTGCAACTCCTATTGGCAATCCACAAAACTTGGTCATAGCTGTTCAGAGTAAGATCTCTTTCGGCAAGTTCTTCATAGGAATCCTCCCTTCGATGCTTGTCGGAGTGTTCATCAACACTGTTCTGCTTCTTTTGATGTTTTGGAGATCATTATCTCCTTCTGTGAGGGATGTGGAGAAGGAGATCGAAGAAGTAGTCGATGTTGATGTTCGTAGTTACAATGATGATGAGAATGATGAGGTTAGCACTCATAGATTCTCTCCTGCTAGGATGTCTCACCTTCTGGCACATGAGGGGAATCCTGAGGAGAATAAAGGGGTGCCAAGAGTAGTACTGAATGTTGTAAAGGATGGTAGTGATCAAGCTTTGCCTTCTGATGCTTTGAAAAAAACAGTGGATAAGAGGGCTTTGTTCTTGAAGTCTTGTATCTATGTAGTGGCTGTTGGTATGCTTGTTTCTTTGCTCATGGGGCTGAACATGTCATGGACTGCAATTACTGCTGCTCTGGCCCTTGTTGTTCTTGATTTCAGAGATGCAGGACCATGCCTTGATAAGGTAGTACACTTCATCCATAGTATTCATTGCTCTTCTTTCCCTTTGGGCTTGATGTACAGAGAGAGAAGAATGTAACTTTATTAACAGTCTCCTAAACATATATATGACTCTTAATTAATAGCCTATATTTCTCTATGAAGATGATGATAAAGAAATACTATGGCATGGTTAGATTGGTAGAGAAATTAAATTAATTAACATGTTTAATTATCATATGTATGGAATTATGATATATTTTGGATCAGGTTTCATATTCGCTGCTGGTGTTCTTCTGTGGAATGTTCATCACAGTGGATGGATTCAATAGAACAGGAATACCAAGTGCTTTCTGGAACTTCATGGAACCATTTTCAAGGATAAATAGAACTAGTGGAGTTGTTGTTCTCTCCCTTGTTATACTACTGCTTTCAAACATAGCATCCAATGTACCTACTGGTGAGCTTGAACATCTTAATTATTTAATTTCTTCTTGGTTTCATAAATTATATTCATGCAATTATAGAAACTTTTATTGATTAATTAGGATTAGCAATATTGTTTAGGAGTTAATTACTGAAATTAAGTAATGTTTTCAGATAAAGAATTTATGAACATGATAATTAATAAGTACTATACTGAAAAGGCAGGAGTCAGCAGAAGGAATTAATACTTGTTTTGAACATCCACCAACTTCCACTTTCTCCCAAAACTAAGAAAGAATTGAAAGCATCCACATACTTTGCAATATATATATATATAGTAGATACATCATTGATAAATGTTTTTTCAGAAGAGTAAATGCTTGTCTCTTAAGGTGGAATACTGACTGGTCACTGGCCTGCCATATAATATTAAACAAACATTCCATTAATTTGATATATATATACATTCTTTCTTCTCATTTGTCAATGCATATTTTAAGTATATATATAATTTGAGACCTAATTGGTTCATGAGCACTATTGTAATTTGTTTGGTTAATTATTTTCTACAGTGCTACTTCTGGGAGCTCAGGTGGCGAGCTCGGCGGCGGCGATATCACCTGAGCATGAGACTAAGGCATGGCTGATACTTGCATGGGTGAGCACGGTGGCCGGAAACCTCTCGCTCTTGGGATCGGCAGCAAACTTGATCGTATGCGAGCAAGCTCGCCGTTCTCAGGATGTTGGCTATACACTCTCCTTTTGGGGCCATCTTATCTTCGGTGTCCCTTCCACTCTCATCGTTACTTCCATTGGCTTGCCACTCATCAGAGCTTAGTCTTGCGTACGTACGTGCATGCATGCATGCACGAGTCTTTAGAATTAAGCAATGCCTAGTCAATTTTCAATGTGTAAAAATTAGTTAATGTGGTCATCAAGCGGAGTTTGGTGTTCACGAGAGATGACGTGCCCCGCCATTTGAATTTTGAAGACCCTCCGCAAAAAGGAATGGGATAGTTTCGTAATAAACAATGTTTTTAAAACCGGACCGGCAAGCGAACCGGTTTCATAACTGGGTCATGGGTCAATCGGTCCGACCGGATGACCCATTTCGATCGGACCGGATGATGTCATAAATAATAAATATATATAAATATAAATAAATAAATTATATATATATATATATATATATATATCCATTAATGGCAATAAACATTAACAGTGCTGGGAGCATACTACAACCAGATGAGTTCTTATGGATGACTTTAATATTAATCAACTGTCTTCTTATACGATTGAACAAGATGATCATTATATGTATAAGAAGCCTAATTTACAAAAAAAAAGAAATCAGACTAATTTAAAAAAGACTAATTGAAAGAATATCAAGCAAATTTAGCTCACCCTAGTAACTAGCAGAAGATCAAAGATTCAAAATTGATCCCACTTCCCAGTGCCTCCTTCCGGTCTCTGCACAAATGAATGAATGATCCCTGGGTCAGCAAATAAACAAACAAAAGACTAAGAAGGAAAAGTAAATCCAGCACACATGAAGAAAACCATGCAGAGAAGAGCTAGTGAGCTACCAACTGTAAATCCAGCAACTTGACATCCAAATGGCTACGCGGGGAGGAGGATACGGACGGGGACAGCGGTAGGGATGAAGCGCGAGGATGAGCTGCCGTCGTTCACAACTATGGTTCCCACTTCCCAGCTCTTACTTTCTCTTTCAAAGTTTCAATTTAGAATTTTGGTTTCCACTTTAACTTTTGTTTGAAGGCTGGCTTTGTGGCTTTACGAAAAAAAAAAAACGAATAATCACAAAACCGGGTTTTGCCGGTTCCCGGTCCGACCGGCCGACCCGGCCGGGTCGGCTGGGTTTGACCGGTTTAACAACCGGTCAAAATTCAGCATGAACCCGGACCGGCCGGCTGGCCGGTTCCCGGTTCTGCCGGTCCTACCGGCCGGTCCGGTCCGGGTTTAAAAACCTTGGCAATAAAGCTTCAAGGACCTTCAAAAGGAGGTCCCCGGGTGAAGGCCCTGCGGTCCTGCTTGTATGTTGTAGCACTTGTCAGCTTCTTCATGGACATGTATGCTTGTATATGATGTAGCACTTGTCTCCTTCTTTATTAATTAATGAATGAATATATGATTTATCTATTTTTTTATATAACAATAATAGTTAACATAAACCTTGGGTTGTAATAGCTATGTTTAATTAGGTCTAAAATTTTATATGAGAAATTTGTTATATATATATATATGTATCCTAAAAATCATCAATATTTATATCTATTTATATTTAAATCAATATTTAACTGAATTTTAAAAAGAAAGAAAAAAAACATGCTTTGATTTGGCCTTCTCTTTAAATTTTTCGCACTCACCATCAAATCTCTCTCTTTCAATTTCTCTGGAATCTTTCTCTTCCACACCGTATATGAGAAAATGGAGAGGAGGCAAAAAACAGAATAAGAAAAGAGGACAGGATCCAAAGGTATATATAAATACATATTATGGGCTAGGAGCATTATATGTAAATTTAATTAATGGGAGTGTATATATAAAAACTCTAGTCATCATCTTATACGTTATATTTTTCCAAAAAAAATAAAAATATGTTATATTATAAATATTAATCTAGCTATTTGATGTGATTGTTCAAACCAGTTTAATCAGATTGTTTAGTGTTAACAACTTGTTGTCTTATATAAATCAGGTAAAAAGTTTTACCTTTTTCAGGCATACTAGTTTCCACAAGGCATATTGTATGCGACATCGTATTGCACCATCCACTAGGAAGTTGTAAAAGGACATGACCGAAAATCTAGAACTCGGTCCTAGATTCCAATGGCGCTCAGCCTCAGTATCTTTTTGTGCCTTTTCCAAGGCATCGAGTAACTCATTAAGCTCCATGTTCCATTCGGGGGTAAGGGGGGCTTCTTTAAGCAGATGTTTTGTTGTTGTTGATTCTTGGCATGTTATATTGAGATATGCGGATCCTTGATCAAATGTGGCAGAGTATATATCATAGAGCATGGTAGGGGTCGCTCCACTAATCCACTTATTGTTCCCAAAGTTGACAGTATTTCCTTTTTTGGCTTGGATCGTAAAACTCATTTCAAGGGATTTCCATTGTGATGTAATTCCTTTTTAGCAGAATGAGGCCCATGTTGGGGGTTTCTTGTGGGGGTTTTAATGTATGCGTTCCTAATATAGGAATGCTGGATCATCTTGAGCTAGATGCCAACCTGCCCATTCAAGATTCACTGTACCACCACAAGTCTATCATTGTTGCATTGAAATAGTGCATGTCAATGATTCCCCATCTACCATTTTCCTTTGATCTAGAAATGTGTTGCCAGTTCACTAGTACGTAGGAACTCCTTTAAAGGTCTGGTCCTCACTAGAGAAAAATCTCTGCGCACGGCAATGATTTGTTGGATTACCCATTCTGAGAGCTTATATATATATATGGCTCGCCAATAGTTAGGGATTGTAGAGAAAACTAAGTTGATTAATGCGACATACTCTCTAAGGAATAAAAGTCTGCCACGTTCCAATTCTTCTCTTAACTTTGTTAATGAGCTTAAGCCAATCTTCCTTTCTTGGTTTGGCTCCGGACATCATAATGCCCAAGTAGTTAATTGGTTGCTCCTCAATCTAATTACAATTGATAATATTCGCCATTACCTCGAGGGAGGGGGAGGGTGCGCCTTGGTTTTGATAGGAATGAGCATAGTTTTATGATAGTTGATTAGCAGCCAGGTAAGTGTTGGACTATAGGCAAACAATAGTACCACATCGACTAATTGGAGAAGAGTGATGGGGCATATATGTGGGAACACACTTCAAAGTAGTGAGGCCTTTTGGGTTAAGCCCAAGAACAAAACCGTGCGGGCTCAGGCTCAAAGTGGACAATATTGCTACTTGTGTGAAGTGTGGGGTGCCCCTAGATCCTACAGTAAGGCCCTTGTAGAGGTAGAAGATCAGTTTAAAGGTACACAAGTGTTTGAATTCTTCAGAACAGAGTACCAGAAAGTCATCTGCATATTTAGTGAGGTAATTTTCTCCTGCTGATCTACACAAACGGATACCCTTAAAGATATTTGCCCTTCTTGCCTTAGTCAACATTGAGTTGAAGACATCTATTGTGATGACAAATAGAAGGGGAGAGAGGGGGTCTCCCTATCTTAGGCCTCTTCGTTGCCGCATATAGCCAGCGGATATCCCGTTTAGGAGTATCTTGGGTTTGGATGTTTGGAAAATAATCTATTATATCCACGAAGTCCATCTGGGGCCGAATCCCCTTACCTTGAGCACATCCAACAAGAATTCCTAGTCCACCATATCGAAGGCTTTTTCGAAGTCCACCTTTAGAAGCACCCCTCCATGACTGCTTATTTTCATTTTGTGAATATGTTCTTCGGCTGCTATACTATGTTATCTTGTATGCTCCTTTTGTGAAAGTTGTTTAGGATTTGTCACTCAGCTCGTGCATTACTAGTTATAGCCTATTGGCCAACACTTTGGTGATGATTTTCATTGAGTAGTGATTAGAATGATGTGGTCTCCATTGATTCTTTCAGGCTGCGCTCCCCCTCTGTGAAGCTCTGTGAACAGCTTTAATATGTCACCCTTGACGAATTCTCATTCTTGTTGGTAAATGACCATTGGGAACCCATCTAGCCCCGGGGCCTTTTCTGGTTTAAGCTCGTGAATGGCTTGCTTAATTTCCTTCACGTTGAATGGTCTTCTAGATGCTCAAGGTCGATCCTTGCTTTATCCAAGAAGAGTGAATTCCAATTGGTCGTATACCTGAACTCCCATCCGTAGCCAATTAGATTCTTGAGATAGTGAATATGGTCCCAAAAATGGTTTAAATTGCAACTAATACATTGGAACAATACTCATATTATAACGCCCAATCCGGATTCGGACTTGAGCACATTCTGAGCCGTGCCATACCCAGTAAAGCGGGTCCACTCGGATACAAGGCCTAATAGATCAAAAGCGGATAACATACTTAATAAAAATATCTATAACATAATTATTGGAGTTTTCTGACGGATACCTATTACATGTCTCAAAATACCCTACAAAGGGTCAATCTGAAGTCGAGTAAAAACTCAAACACACATACAAGATTCTTAAGGTGTCCGACCGTAAAGTATCACGTATTCCTCAATGTTTACGAACACGAGTCTAATCCTCAAGCGCGAAAGAAGGAAGCGAGAAAGGAATGAGCTTTCGAAAGGAAAGCTCGATGAAATACTGCGAGGGAAGCAATGATAGCTTGACAGATATCGAAATAGTGAACCACTCAACGAGCATATCAAATCATAGAAAACAAGATCAAAGTCGAACACATATGGTTCACTATCCTACTGGCACAAATATGGAGTCCAAAGAATTTCTTGTCATCTCAGGCGGCCATCTTATCTTATCTTATCGGACTGAAGTCTCATGAGCACTCCTACTGTATGCGACACCGGCCGAATCCATCCCATTTGTGGGTGAACCTCCGAGAAGAGATCCCTTAACTTATCTTAATCTGCGCTAAGTTGGGAGAATCTTATGATACCGAGAAAGTCTTGTATAATCTGCAGGACTGCTTAGCCTCACAGCGTTACCACGGCCTTGTGCGTTCAGCCGTGAACATGTTCGTGATACAACGAAGGCTTAACAAAACAACTTGCATGTGATACACCATGGGAATTGATAAAGCGGGAGCCTATAAGTGTATATGCAATCAAAGTAATAGAATCTGAAATTAAGTAGTAATAATAAAACAATGCCCCATTAGGGCAACAAGCGTAGGATCGATAAACAAAGGTCCCAACATGAAGAAAGCGTGCATAGGTATGAAATCAAAGAAGTCACAATCGCAAACATGCTTAAAAAGCAGAGCATCATCAAAGAAACCCATTGCTAGGTGGTATTTAGGCGAGAACACTTACAAAAATATGGGAATCAACAAAGTCGAAGCACTCAGGTAGAGTGGGGTAGTAACAGAAGTGTCTTTAAAAGCGCATGAATCAAATAAAAGAAGCCCACCTTTGACAGGGTACTCAAAAGCGAAATCTCTTACCAAGTCGAAGTCACGGTGTTCCAAGGCAAACTCCCTGCATAGCGCGTTAATCCTGATAATAAATCTATATTAACAATGGTAATTGTGCATAAACCCTATATGCATGCGATTGGTCTGCTATTGGACCTTATTCGAGACTAGTGGGCCTCTATTAGTCCTTTATCAATAGTCTGTACCTCCTTCTTTACTAAAAGGTCAATGTATTTTAGCGGTTAGGGGCCTCTACTATCATAGAGAGGTCATGGGTTCCACTCTCATTGCCTACAAGTTTTATCCCTTTTTTTTATTTATTATTATTATTTTTTTTTAAACCTTAATAGTTTGTCTAAACTCGGTTAGTCATCGAGCTCAAAGTCATGTTAACCTTAAATAACTGTTGCTAATATTCTAATAAAAACCCTTTTACTAGATTTAAATGTGTGTACACTTCCTTTGAATTTATTTAAAAATCCATTATTGTAGGTCATCTTCACTTCTAGCTAGTTGCAGTCCTTATAAGGAATCCTAGAAACAGGGAAGGCATTAGTAGAAGCTGTCTTTGATCAACTCTAGTTGTACTTTATACTCCTATAAATCTAGGACCTCATCTCGTACTTCATTAGAAATTCATGGAAGAGTTTTCCAAGGAAATCAGGCGATGATCCTCTACCCAAGATGATCAAGAACTTCAATCCGATCCCTCATCTAATCATCTTCATGTCTAAGTCTGTGTGACAACCACATCTTATCTATCTTTGTTCTTGGGTTGGCCATCACTACTTCGTTCGATCACCACACACTTTGCACCCTTGGTCGGACTCGGTTTTATTCTCTAATTCTAATTCTTCTGTGAACTCACTGCAGGTATAACCTCTAATCGCTTATGCCTGGCCTATCATATTATTTACTATTTCAAAAATCTGGTCTACATGCATGCTTTCATAAATTATTAAGGCCTACTAACCTGTCCCTTGTTTTCGATCTCCTTCTCAGGTGTAACACAGTGATTCCACGGAGCTTTTCCGGTGAGGTTTCATTCGCTCGAGAACCTTACGCACCGCTAGCACCGACTCCTCCTCTCGGGATGATGGCGGTGCTAGGGTTCACGACTGGTTCTTTTATAGGCCTCACGGAGGTGATTCAGATAAGGCACGCCAGATTTTATCTTTTAGTTTGAATCTCCAGAATTAGCTGGCCGGTGTGAGATAGACTCAGAAACAGATAAGCTCCTGGTGGCGCGCGCGAGGTGGAGAAAAAAAAAAGAAAAAATCTGCTGGCCCCCACGGACGGCTGTCATGCCTCCTATTGTCTCGGATTTTGGTCTTTGCCCGAGATGGATGGCTTTTGGTACTCCACAAGTAGGGTGAGAATAATTCCATCTTTCTTCACGCGTTTTCTTGGTTCACACACAATCCAATTCAGAAATCATTGCATGTCCCATTCAACATATGTGTATATACTGTGGTTTAATTATTATTTTATTTGAACTAAAATCTCTCAACCATATTTATATCTATAGATTAAATTTCATATCATTACGCCTCCATCCATGCACGTGGATGGTTTCTTTCCCATTATATATGTCTACATATATACTACCGTATTATATATACTATAATATATACTAATTATTATATTATATATAGTCTTTAGTCAATTCAATCTCTAATTTATTTGATTCATATCTCTAACCAATTAAATTATTCATTCACTGATACTTATGTACATGACTAAATCATACTAATTCCAGAGTTAGAAGATTTACTCAATTAATTAAGGAATACTAAGAGCACACTTATTCTCTAATTTCTTGAAACAAAATTGGAAGACTTTTATCTAAATCAAAAGTTCAAACAACCCCTACTTTGGGAAGATCTCCCTTATTTTTCTAATATTTTGAAAAAAAAAATTCAACCTAATAATCAATAAAATAATTCCTAAAAATTATGGGCTTCACACATATCACTCTCAAAATACCATATTTCCTACCATATCTCAAATAATAATAATAAAAAACCCATTATTTGTGAGGGAAAAAACCTCAATTTTTAAGAGCAATTAAAATATTGAGACAAGAACATTTAATCCCAACAACTTCTTAATCAGAGTTAGCCAATGGCAACTAAAATAAACAGCTATTAAATGTCATCATTATGGAAAAAGAAAGGTCATGAGAAACAATCAAAATCATATCAACACTATTTATAATTATCAACTTTAACATTTTAGCCTCATTAATGGTTGATAAGTTCTAGTATTTTAATCTAGGTTAATTGCATCTCATTTTATTATTTATTTGTTTGTGATCTTAAAGGATGAATCAAATGAATAATAGAAGTTTTTATAAAAAAGGATATGATGCATATCAAAATCTTAAAGGGGATCTTAAGCTCAATGAGATCATATTTCACTGGAAGCTAAAATGAATTGAGTTTAATCAGAAACTTAAAGAGATACTTTACTAAATGATTCTCCCTTATTTGAACAACCAAAACCCAATTTTAAGGATTTTAAATGATTCTCCCTTGTTTGAACAACTAAAACCCAATTTTTCTCAAAGAGATAAATAAATGACAATGTTGCTAATTGATTAGGAAATTAACATTGAGACAATACAAAGATAGATTCAATATGATGGCTATGTTTGTCAAACATGGCCTCAACTTTTGATATAGTAGTTTGCCTATTATTTGTTTGTTAAAAGGTGTGTTAAAGGGGAAGAAAAAAAGAAGAAAAATTGTGTACTACTTGTTGCCATCTAATTAATGGATGTGGCTTATCCACTTTTTTCTAAAATAATAATAATAATAATAATAATTGATGTTGGCTAATAATTTTGATTGTTTTATTTGACTTGTAAATCCTATTAACTCTATATGATTCCATTTGTTTGCATTTGTATCTTTATTGAATTTTTTTATTTATTCTTTTCCAAACTTCTCGTACATGAACTCTTATTTTTTCATGTAGGTATGATAGTTTATCCACATTTAAATATCTATATATATGCTCACAAAAAGAGTAAAATTAATTAAATTAATTTATAATACACATATGATCATTTTTTTTATCAATTAAAAGTCTATGAAGCTTTCATTAGAGCTTTTATGGCTACAAATAGTTCTAACATAATCTTAATGATAGTGATTGACCTTTATATATAAAAGTTAAGATTCGTCTTACAATCTTTCACTGGTGGAATCGGTAAATATGTCAAACCCCCAAAGAAAATAACATAAAGACACTTTCATTGATTGTGAAAAGAGAGGTTTCTGGTTGAATCTCTATTACAAAAACGATCTTGATTTGTTGTGAACCACTTAGTACCGACCATACACAATGATCACATAGAGGAGCGGGAGAAAGGAGAGTCTCTCATGCTAGTACTCATTAACAAATTCTGTACTCTTGCAACCTGATGTTGGAAGTAATGTTAGGTTCACATGAGAAAATATATATATTTTTTGCTAATTTTCATTTTACTTTTGTAAACAAAATATATCTCCACTTTGAACCTAGTTCATAAATGACTAAAACTATTAACTTTAGTAGCCAACTCATGACCAAAAGTCAAGGAATTATTTAGATGAGTAAGTTGGTGCACCAAAAGCATTGCTCTAATTAAAAAAAAAGTGTAGACATTTGAGATGCTTAAATGGAGTTGAAATAGTCTCTGCTGTATCTGATGCCTTGTTTAAATGCAGTTGAGCTACTTAAATGGCAATTGAATGCTGCCATTAAGAGGACTACAAACAAGTACCATATATTCAAAATGTGCTTTTCTTGTCTTTCTAAGTCACTCCTTCCCTTCTTCTTCTTCCTCTTTTTTTTTCTTCTTTTTCTTCTTTCTTTTTTTTTCTTAATAATGTGGATAAGTAATTATAAGTATACCAACTCTTAACCTCCCATTATGAGAGAGAATAAGTTAGCCAATTTTTTTTATAAAAATAAACATGATTAAGAATGAATTACAACATTGAGGACACTGTTTGGTTCTTAAAATATATATAAAAATCAAGAATCTCAAAGCAATATTTAGTAGGAAAACATGGAGGTTTCATTATCATATTAATGAATTTGGATTATCCACCTTTCCACAAAAATAAAAAGAATAAGAAAAAAAACATGGATGTTTTCATAATATTTCTATAAAAAATATTTGTTTAATCTTTTTTTACCTAAAATGCTAATATTTTAATTTTTGAATTAAAAATTGAACATTTTTTTGTCCTTATTTTTGTAGTTCGATCGGTATAATAGATATGTTTATAAATTTCTTAATTTTAGGTTCTAAATAAAAAAATATATAAAAAGAATACGGTCTACAACATCTGTATCAGAGTATATATATTTTGGGTGGGATTTTGTGGAAGAATTTCAATTAGAAAATAATGTCATCATATTTATTACAATTATCTTAAAGTGTACAAATTAAAGATGAAAAACTCTGTATATTCGTGTCTCAAATACCACCCTAGCATTTAAATAATAATAATAATAATAATAATAAATAAATAAATAAATAAATAAAGGAAATTATTAAAAAAAATACCATTTTTTAATGTAGAAAAATGAAGAGAGAAAAGAAAGGAAAATAAATTTTAGAAAATAAGAAGAGTGAACAAAGGACCATTGGTCTAGCGGTATATCGGATCTCGTGTGTTGGATAATTCATTTGGTGAGCAAAGCTCCCAGATTTGAGTCCCCGACTCCTTAAAATAGAGGGAGCAGTTTAGACAATTCACTTGGTGAGCACAAAGCTCCCAAGTTTGAATCTCTATCTCTATACATACATAGTGAGGGGTTAAAGGTGTTCGTCATGTCCCTTGATAATCCTCGTGGGTGGATTTATTCCCCATCTGATCATAAAGAAAAAGAAAAAAAAGAAAAAAAAGTGATATAACACTAAGATATATGAATAACGTATTTCAAACACGACTTGACTCATGATTGAGACACAATTTTAGGCTTTCAAAGGCAAATAAATCTTTCATCTTATGCTAGATATGCTAGAGTTTTGAGATTTATATGTTTGTAATAAGTCTTTTGCCATCTTTAACAACAATGGAAAATTTAAATAAAAATAAAAATACCAGTAGAAATAAGAAGAGAAATTAAATTCAAATTTGGTTGAAATTAACCTCACGGGTTCAATAAAATAAATAAATTGTGAATAATTTTGCCTAAAAATAAATGAATCTGACAAAAAAATATGATGAAATTACCATCGAAGCCAAAGTTTTAAATATTTCTTCTTTGGTTGATCAAGATCACATATGCTTAAAAAAAATTATCACGAAACCAAAAGATTATTGACAAAAATTGATTCGGCTTAGAAATTAAAACATATGTTCTAGTATATTTAGATTGTTATTACGAGGATGATCACATTATTTAAATACGTTAGTTTTAAATAAACATAATTAAGTAAGGTTAAAAGTGATCAAATCGGAATCCAACCATAAGTTATTGTATTAAGTTATTTAATAATTTAAAAGACGGGAAAACTGTTTAATTTTCCGAAAAGAATGAATCTTTATACATTTTTAATGAGACACTAACTTTTAATTTATAGATTTATATTATTTCAACCATCATAAAACTAAACAATATAATAATAGATCAATAAATATATTTTGAGTGGTTAAACCCTACAATAAAAAGGAGCCTGAACTTTTACTTTTTTGGTTTGATACAGTTCATGTAACGAAGCGACTGAAGATAATAATAGTGGAGTCCCCTGTCAAAAAGAAAAAAGCTTGATCTTCAACCCAGAAGAATCACAATAATCCTTAGGTGATGACGTCTTCGAGGATTATGTCGGATATCCATATATTAGGGGCACCTATGCCTCACTATTATTAACAAAATTAGATGTATATTATAAACTTTTTATAATAAGCTTTTAATGAATATAATTTATCTATTGTTATTAAAAAAAACCTTACAATAAAAAGTAGGGGTGGGCATTTTAAACTAAGAACCGAAGAACCGATCCAATCCGAAAAAAAATCCGAGTTGACTAAAAAAGTCAAAATCCAAGATCCAAACAAAACCGATCCAAATTTTAATGGATCGGCCATGGATTTTGCTTCATAAAGTCCGATCCGAAATAATATTAATTATATTAATATAATATAATATAATATAATTAATCTAATGTTGCAACCCTGTTGTTCAAATTTGAGTCAAGCAAGTTAGGAATTTATTTTATATTGTGAAAATCATGATATGCTTGTTACAATTTGGTGTATACATTTGCTCAAGCCTGTTTTTATATTAAAATCCTATTGTTTTGTTGGTTTTAGGCTTACACCACTTTTTGAAAACTCTTTGGAGCTGAAGAAGTTTATCTTGCTCAAAGTGTTCATCATGCAAATATCTTGCTGCAAGTGTTCATCATGCAAACACCTGTGGTTATAGTGCTATTTATGTTAAATGGACACTATGTATTTTGTGGTTTGATATGGGATGCCATTAATTTTATTGTAGCTACTACGAGTAGTATCTATTTTTATTCTAGAGAATTTAATTTTATTCGCTTATTCGTATGTCTTGATGGTGGTATATTGATTTGAATTACAAAAATCGAATTGTACGATCCGAAAATTCGAATCCGAATCGTGATTCGAACCGAATTAGTTGGATTTGGATGACATTGGATCGAATTATTTTTATCTCAAAATCTGATCTGATCCAATTAATATTTATGGTTTGGTTCTTGATTTTTAGTCAGATCCGATCCATGCCCACCCCTAATAAAAAAAAACATGTAAAGAAGTAAATATATGACATCCTTATTTCTATTAATTATTCAATAATGATGATATTAATGGATAACTGATATATATATAATTAAAAATCTTATTATGTAAAATAATATATATAAGAAATTATCTATGATTTCCAGATTTGACATACATATAATATACAAGGCTTTCAAGTTATTACATGGACCCACATCACATGGAAAGGGCTTGAAAGACCATGTTTAAATTGTCAAAGTGGCAGGTCTTGGTCTTAATATGGTCTCCAACCAGACTCCATTTTCTGCCGCTCTATACCACCCAAAAACATGCAACCAATAGAAAATAGCTTTCTGAAATTTGTATTTAAGGCTATGCCACATTATTTATTCTCATCCAGATATACATTCTTAAATATATGACCTACTGTTCTGTCTTCTCTCCAGTGTTTTATTTTTATTTTTATTTATTTTTATTTAAATATGAGAAAATTAATAATTGATACATACAACTCTTGTTCCATAAGAGTGAGACTCTGAAAACAATAGGACACTAAGGGTTGCAGATGACATGCCTTTGCCTATTCTCTACTCAATATATTACTCTTCTCCCTGTCTTAAGTCAATGTAGTCGCATCTTCTGTGAATTGTGGACTTCTTTTGACCAGAGCTTGAGTTGCTTCCAATTTAGTCTTTTTAGATGAATGAACTACATCAAATTAAAATAATAGGAGAAAGTTAATGTCACGAATACCTTTTGGTGTTAAAAAAAGAGAATTTTTTATATCAACCAAGTGCATTATTACACCATATCAATAAAATACGATAAGTAGCAAATATTTTTCCAAATATTTTTCCAAATTTTTTATACCTAGTTTGAAGTAGTAGAGATGGTTTCTTGCCACTTGTTTCATTTTTACATCAGGTTCAAGCAAGAATTTTCCAATCATCAGGGATCACAAACACATATCATTTTGATCATTTTAATTTGATTTGGTTTGATTGGTTTTCCTGTTTATCAGTTTACATAAACACCCCTACTTTTAAAAACAACATGTAAATACTAATATCCTAAAATTAGAAAATCATCTCATATTATTTATTTATTATTATTATTATTATTATTATTTATAAAAGTAACAAACATCTCCAAAGAAAGTCAAGAATGAATAATACAGAACCTATTCAATACATCTATGCTTACACCTCGTAAGAGGAGAGGCTTGAACTCGTGAGTTGTTCATGAAGATCGAGGCTCACCTTTTAATAAGAAAATCCAGTACCAATAGACCATCATAGCTGTTGATTATCTTCTATTACTATAAAATTTTCAATTTTCAGGTGTATTGGTTTGCATGGACACACCCCCTTAATTCAAAAACAAGATAGAAATACAAATATCCTAAAGATAGAATACAATCTTCTATTACTTACTAGGGTCGGTCACCCACTCCCAAACTGTCACACCCAATAAATCACAGTCCCTTTCCCTTACCAAAATAATCAAATCCTAATTTCCTAAACACACTTCCCTCAATTCAAATCAGATAGCCCAACACTAGAAAAACAGTTGGCCAGTTTTCATCTTCTTCTTTCCCATTTGAACCCCTTCCTTCCTCTCTCTCTTTATATCCCACTCTCCTCCATCAATGCCGGTCTTTAATCCACTCTCCCCCTTCCCTTCCCCCTGTCTCTCACCCTCACTTTTATATCCTCCTCCTCTACACTTGTCCTCCATTCATCACCATCACAGCATCACCCTCCTTGCATCTCTCCTTAATCCCTCCATTAACTTCTTATCCTGGACCCTCCCAACGACCTCTGCCGGCATTTAATGTCTCCTCATGCACTCTCAACACCAACTAGTATCTCATCACTCTCTGTGTCTTTGAGATAGCGAGTGAGAGAGAGAGAGAGAGAGATAGTGGGGTGGTAGCTGGTGAGAAGCGAAGGAAACCAGACTGGCATATTAATTGCCATTACTAGTATAAAGTCGAGTTCCATGACCTTCATCCTGTGATAACACTAACTACTAAGCTATAAGCTTGGCTTCTTTCTTCGTTCCTCTTCTTCTTTGAGTGTTTGTTACCATGGAGCTAACGACGGTGTTAATGGCGCTCGCCGCCGTGGCTGTCTACATGATTTGGTTCAAGCGCATGGCGACCCGTCTCAAGGGCCCGCGTGTGTGGCCACTGGTCGGCAGCCTCCCCGGCCTTATCCAGCACTCTGAGCGCATGCACGATTGGATCTCCGAAAACCTCCGGGCCACCGGCGGCACGTACCAAACATGCATCGCCGCCGTCCCATTCCTCAACCGCCGCCAGGGCCTCGTGACCGTGACGTGCGATCCTAGGAACTTGGAACACGTCTTGAAGACCAAGTTTGATAACTACCCCAAAGGCCCCACTTGGCATGCCGTGTTCCAGGATCTCCTCGGCGATGGGATCTTCAACTCCGACGGGGAGACGTGGCTGCTGCAGCGCAAGACGGCGGCGCTCGAGTTCACCACCCGCACGCTCCGCCAAGCCATGTCTCGTTGGGTCTCGCGCGCTATCCAGCTCCGGCTACTGCCGATCCTCAAGGAGACTGAAGCCGGCGGCTTAGCCGCCACCGTTGACCTCCAAGACCTCCTTCTCAGACTCACCTTCGATAATATTTGCGGCTTGGCCTTCGGCCGTGACCCGGAGACGCTGGCTCCCGGGCTACCGCAGAACGCTTTCGCCACCGCGTTCGACCGCGCCACCGAGGCCACCCTCCACCGGTTCATCTTCCCGGAAGTCCTCTGGCGCATCAAGAAGTGGCTTCGGCTCGGCATGGAGTCGACTCTGAGCCATAGTGTCGCTCATGTCGATAAGTATCTCTCGGCCGTCATCAAAGCTCGGAAGCTGGAGCTTCACTCCCACTCCCACGACGATCTCTTGTCTCGCTTCATGCGTAAAGGTGACTACTCTGACTCGTTTCTCCAGCAAGTCGCGCTTAACTTCATCCTCGCCGGCCGTGACACCTCCTCCGTCGCGCTGAGCTGGTTCTTCTGGCTTGTTTCCAACCACGCCGACGTGGAGCAGCGGATACTCGAGGAGGTTTGCTCCGTGCTCGCCGAGACCAGAGGAGACGACCCTGAGAAGTGGCTTCAGGGGCCATTAGAGTTCGAGGAGATCGACAGGCTTGTTTATCTAAAGGCGGCGTTGTCGGAGACCTTGAGGCTTTACCCTTCGGTGCCGGAGGACTCGAAGCATGTCGCCTCCGATGATGTCTTGCCGGACGGCACCTTCGTCCCCGCCGGCTCCGCCATTACTTACTCCATCTACTCCGCCGGCCGTATGAAGTCGGTCTGGGGAGAAGACTGCTTCGAGTTCCGACCGGAGCGGTGGCTCACCGCCGACGGGAAACGGTTTGTCTCTCATGACTCGTTTAAGTTCGTCGCCTTCAATGGAGGCCCGAGGATTTGCTTGGGCAAGGACCTCGCTTACTTACAGATGAAGTCCATCGCCGCCGGCGTTCTTCTCCGACACCGGATCACCGTCGCCGCCGGCCACCGTGTCGAGCAGAAGATGTCACTCACTCTCTTCATGAAGGATGGCCTTCGCGTTAACGTGCACCGCAGGGACCTTTCAGCCATTGCTGAAGCTCTCCGGAGAAAGCAAGCCAGCGCTCAAGCTTAGTAATCTCTCTCTAATGGCGCCATTGTAGATATTAAAAGAAAGGGAGACAGAGAGAGATAGAAGCTTTCATCATCGATCCACAAGGTTTACTGATACTTTCTCCTTGTTATTGCAAAGTTGTTAATTAATTAAGCTTAATTATCTATTATTAATTACTAGCATTTGATCAAGATTATATAAAGTGTGGAGAGACTTGGCTGATCTAATGAATGATCTCTCTGCTATCAAATGTTATATTATGGATCTAAATAAGAGTTTATATATATTGGATTTGATTTCCTGCTAGTACTACTGCAGTTGCACTGATTGATGTTTATATATATTGTCTAATTATATATTAACTTGACTGTTCACTGTTGTATGTATTAATTGTGTATTAAATGGAAGGAAATTAATATAACGATTTTTTTTTTCTTTCATCTTGTGTACTAAATTGTGTACTAAATGGAAGGAAATTAATATAGGTTCTTGTCCTCTAAAACTTGACAAATATTGCTAGATTTTTGGTTGGTGATTGGTAGTTCAATAGCCCAATTTGATTTGTTTTCTTATTGTGGGTCAGTGAGATCATAATCCTTATTAATATATAGACCATGACTGCTCAAAAAAGGACATGAAATTGATTCATGGTTGTCTATAAAATTCTAGACTCTCTAGAAATCTAATCAAAATACAAATGAAACCTTTGAGTTACGTCCTGATTAAGTAAACTGTTTAATAAGATTGTTGTTGATCAATAAATTAACCCATTCCACAAGATCAAGTTGAGGTGGAGAAGAAGAAATTATTTAACTTCATGGCCAACCTTTCAAACTACTTTGGAATCTAACCATTAAACAAATTAAAAGGACTCTTAATTAGCATCTATTATGAATGAGAATAACCATCCTCTCCCGGTTAATTAAAATAACAGTGTTCTTTTAGGTGGGGCTTGCAAGTTGCAAAGTGTACGTATTTGTTTAAATATCAACAAATAATAATTAGTAATTAAGATTATTAAATCAGATAATTATTAAGCTCTATGATTCAATCTTGATCTGCTTTTTGCATTATTTTGTCACCTTTTTTAGCCCACCCCAATGGCCCAATTCAACAATATTCTTTTTATTGATGACTGAATACAAGGAATCCCTGTAAACGCATGCCAGCATTACATCTCAGAGATGGAACTTTCGGCAGCTGAAGGATTTCATTGGCATATTTGCTTTTAAAAAAAAAATGTAATAATAATAATAAGAAGAAGAAGAATATGGTGATATTATTATTATGAGTTGTGACCTTAGCTCAACCAAGTTAGGCTCATTAACAATCACAACACACCCCCCACTGACAGGAAGAAAGTACACATGGGTGAACGGACGGTCCACACCAATCTTTGCAAGACTTGACAGATTCCTCTTATCAACTGTATGGATGAACGAATTCTACGAATACACCAAATAACACTCCCCATAATTAAATCGAACCACACACCAATAAAACTGGAATTCGGCTCTTAAGAACCCAAGCAATATCCCTTCAGATTTAATAGAGATTGGGCTAAACAAGAAAGGTTCTGGGAGATGATACAAGGAAGTTGTCCATAATAGGAGAGGAAACCCTTACAACCCAAACTAAGAGAATATGAAAACTTGATCAGAGTTGAAGAATCACTCTGGAAATTGCAATCTCGAATCACATAGCTTAGGAAAGGAGATAGGAACACAAAATTCTTCCATGCCGTCGCCAACTATAGGAGAAATGTGAATTGGATAAACCAAATACAAAACCAAGGAAGAACAATATCGACACAAGAGGAGATCTCAACAACAGTCTCAAAGCACTTTCGAGAGCTCTTTGGCATCAAAAGGGGGTACAAAATCACTGCAAATTCGGAGATACTATTTGCACAAAGAGAACGAATAAACCTCTCAAACTTGGAGGAACCATTCACTGAAGAAGAAATCCACCCATACAAGAACTCAACCAAGATAAGACCCCGCGTGCATCATAAGGGGATACAAACTTGGATTCCCAATGACTATTTACCAACAAGGTTGGAACTTCATCAAAGAAGACATTTGTCAGTTGTTCTTAGAAATTCACCAATGAAGAGCAAACCTGAAAAGACTAAATTTGGCTCACATCTTACTCATCCCAAAGTTGGACTCCCTGAAGGAAATCAACGATTATAGGCCCATAAATCTCGTAAATTGTTCAATGAAAATCGTCACGGAAGTTCTTGCAAACAGGCTCCAAGGGGTCATTGCGGAACTGGTAGATGAAAGCAAAATTACAATCATAAAAGGGAGATGCATACAAGACAACATAGTTGTTGCAGATGAGCTCATCCACCACATGAAGAGAGGGAAAAAGAATGGGACACTCATGAAGGTGGATTTTGAAGAGGCTTTCGACATGGTTGATTGGGAGTTCTTACTAGAGAATATATATAAAATCACGGGGCTTTGGGGAAAAAATGGATTGGATGGATAGGAAACATCCTCCAATCCTCCAAGCAAATTTTCTCATAAAGAGCTTCCCAACTAGATATAAAAGACATAAGAGAGGGTTGCGACAAGGCGATCCCTTATCCCAACTACTATTCATATTGGTTATGGATGTTTTTACAGTCATGCTACCTAGAGCATCGGCAACAAATACCTTTAGTGGAATGTTCGGGGGACCAGTAAGCTTAAATAAAATCGCCTCCCTACAATATACTAACGATCTTTTAGTGCTCTGCTCCTGGGATATCACCCACTTTAGAGTCTTGAAGCTTATTTTTTATCTGTATGAAGGCTTATCGGGACTCAAGGTAAATTACAACAAGAGTCTTATCATACCAATATATACGATTGGGCATATACCAGAGGCACTATGTGATATCATGAACTACAAAATTGGGAATTTACCTATAAACTATTTTGGTATGCCCATATCAGACGCTAAACCGAGGAAAGAAGACTAGTCGGGACTCATTGATAGGATCCGAAGACAGATCACGAGCTTGTAGGAGGGACTATTATCAATGGGAGGGAAAGTAACTTTGCTTAATATCGTATTTACCACCATCCAAACTATCGGATGCCAAGTTACAAACTCTCAGAATGGGTAATAAAACGCATCAATGATATCCACCGAGACATCATCCTAACAAATACATTGGTGAATGTGGGCAAGGGATCACACATAAATTACTGGCAGGAGAATTGGATGGAAGGCCAAGCATCGATCAATGTAGTCTCGGATTTACTACAAATGATCTAAAATGAATACTCGACTATAGAGGAAGTATATTGCCAAATGCAGGAAGGAACACCGATCCTTAAAGCGGGATCGCTCACACTAGAGGGAACACAACAACTAAGCACCCTCAAGCAACACATCATGAGGCGGGACAAGCACCAAAACGATACAAGACTCTGGAAACTCACTACGAATGAGAGTTTCACTGTCAAATCACTATACACTTGTAAAGTGGATAACGCCATAACGGTCTAAGATGCCCACCTAGTGCCAACTTCTAGAAGATTCCATGTCCTCCAAAGGTCAAATACCTTGCATGGCTAGCCTGTGATGACAAAATCCTAACTCTACAAAATCTAGCAAAAAGAAATTGGAAAGGGGAACTAGGTGATACCTGTATGATAGGGAGAATGAAACAACAATACACATGTTAATGCAATGCCCATATACAATCTATATATGGGAGCATTTTTGCCACTTGTTTGGCCTACGTGGACTACCTAGACAAATTGAGAATGCTAGGTCGAGTTGGAACCTGGTGATAATGAAGTGTATGGATGGAAAGAAACAAGAGATGCTTCCAAGATAAATACCTTGTTAATTTTCAAGAAACTTATATGCATTATTGATTTTCTCATACTTTTTTGGTTTGATGTAACTCACAAATCCAAAAGGTCGAAACCGTTGCCCATGGAATCAATTGTCAAACGAAATCTGGAATTCATAATGGAAGAAGAAAAGGAACAACAACATCCACAGAATGCAAACTTCGAGGATGATGAGACCCCGACTTGAACGCAACCCTACGGAGTGAATAACCAATAAGGGCGAACAGCGCGCATGGTGATCATCGTATGAAACCCTCTCAAGAATATGCTATATAACTCATGTATAATGTCGAAATGACGCCTATTATTACTGTAACCACACATTCTTAAGACTTATCAATGAATGAGGTTTATCCACCTTAAAAAAAAACCACAATAACAAGACACACATTTATGGATATTATATATTGATGCTCTGTCACCAGGACATGTGCGGCCTCACAAGAATCTCCCTGCCAGGCCGTTGGTTGTGGGTGCAATCTTTGACGTCAATATAGGTGCGCATCCCTACCCAGGCTGGGCGTCACCTCTAACACTAGCATAGGCATGCGCTCTCTCGCAGATGGATCATGGGGGGATCTCCATGTGGTTCTCTGAGAGAGAATTGATTCGTTATGTGGATCCATCATCTCTGGCGAACTGGATCATGCCATGTGTAAAGCCTATTTGGGTTTTTGCATTATAATCCATGTTTTACTCAGGTGTCATAGATGAAGACATTTGTTATTCCTAACATAAAAAAAATTATAATATGAGTTTTATGTCATACACGAACACCTTCTTCAAACTAATGTTAATTCCCAAGAAATATTTTAAACATATATTTATTTTATTTATATAATTAATATATTTTTTTTAAATTAGCTGACAAACGACCCCATGAGGGATTCAAAGGACGGGTACAGTAGACCACGCGTCTAATGCAAGGTAGTGGTACCACTAGACCAAGAGGCCTTTGGTTATACAATTAATATTGATTTAGAGGTTTTAAAATAATTTATTAATGAATAAGAATATTATCAAATAATCTTAATTTTTTTCTATTCTTGATTAATTTTTATTTTATGTCAAAGTAGCATTCTACTAAAATTTTATGACAGATTTTAAAAATGATTTACTAATGTTAAAACCCATTTTGGTTATAAAATAAAATATTAGTAAATATTTTTAATAAAAAAAATAAATTCTTATTTATAAAAACTATTATTTATTAATATTGTTGCAAAGAGTAATTTGGTTATGAAATGGAATTTTTTTTATATATATTTACAATATAAACCAATATTACAAAGTCCATTCTTATTTCAGGGTATCTTATTGCAAAATGTACATGGGCTCAGGCCTCCCCATCTTGTGGGCCATTTTTAATGATCCAACATGCACGAACCATGCTTTAATTAAAGATTAAAATATATTAAATACCACGACAACAAGGATGATAACATAAAAAATTTCAGTTTACCAAGAGAAACATGACAAGGTCTTATAAATTATTTTAGATTTTTATAAGGGGTAATGTAAAAATAAACACATTTATTTATTTATTTATTTATTTATTTATTGTCCGTTAAGGACAACCTCCCATCTTTCACACTCTCAAGCTGCTCCACCACTCTTCTCCGAATCCTAAAATTTCTCTTTTTCACTCCCGAGCACTTGGAATCGGAAACAAAGAGGGGTTTCGAGCTCTCTGGGGTTCTCGCGTTCGCTTCCTTTCCGGGATTTGGGAGGTCTTTGGAGTGAAGTTGAGGCGAACTCCATCTCGAGGTGTGTCGGATGAGAGTGTAGGGAGGGGGGACTGGAGGGGCTGGCCTGGTGTGTTCGATCTGGTAGGGTGGTGGTGGATTGCTGGATCTGTGTGGATTTGACGAAAAGGGTTGTTCCGTTGGTTGTCCAGTCGAGGATTTCAGTTGCTCGATTTCATTGAGTAAGCTCCTGAATCTTAGATTTCGTTTCTGGAACTCTTCTTCCTTGGGTTTTCTGTGAATTTGTTTGATTTTTAGTTGTTTTTAAGGGATTCTGGTGAAGTGGTAAGTCTTTAGATCTGTGTTTATGGGAGTTAACTTTGCAGATTGGAGTACTCTGATAATTGATTTTTAACCAAAAAAAAAAAAGTTCCCTTTTCCTCCTCCTTATTTTTTGATGTAATGGTGCGTGTTGTCTTCGAGAAATTTTGGCTGGTGGATTGTGTGGTGGGAGTTCTTCCTTTTGTCTTCGTGATTTGGATCGATTAGAATGGGTTTTCTGTGAAGAATGTGGGATGGGGTCTTGTTTGTTGCTGATGGGCCTCTTGTACTTGGCCGGCTGTGAGGAAAAAAAAAGAAAATCCTTGTGTAGGGGTTTGTTTTGTCAGTGTTTGGTAGAAAGCCATGGAGTAATAGATGCTGCTCCTGTTGCCACATTTCCTATTTTCTTACTGCCGGCCTGATTGCACGCTCTTAAGTGGTAGGGTTTCGGCTTGATCCGGTTTGAGCTTGGTCAAATTCAAGGCATGGGTTTTACTCACTGTTGGAAAACCCATTGGAACTCACCTTAAATCTCAAAAGTTATGCTTTTGTTTTACTTGGTTTTCGGACAGTGTGGCCAATCCTTGTGTTCCCAAACCTGTGCTTTTCTTTTTCCTCCCAAAGACTTTGTTGAATTCAAAGAGACTTTGGAATTTGCTTGAAATGCCACACCAGCAGATTTGCTTTCCTTGGAGACTTGGAGTTCACCTCTTGCTTAGTTGTTGTTTCACTTACTTTATTATCTATTTACCTCCAGCGTGGATATCTTGTTTTCCTTTGTAGTTAGTATTTCAGAATGAAACATACAACCATAAATTATTCTACGTTGTACCAAGTGCTATCATATATTTGGGGAAATAGGTTGACTGAATACATTTGGTTGTCTTATAATCTTATTTGGGCGTGCAAGCAGTTTAACCACTATATTAAATCCTGCACTCTAGGTTCATAAGGTTACAAGTTAACAATGAATCTTTTACTTTCAATCATCTAGGATCAGATTAATTGTGAATTTTTACCATCCTTTTCTATCTAACTCTACTTTTTAAGGAATCTCTTGCTTTTTCAAATTGTATCAGTGTTTTGTATGGGTTCATGGCAAGATTTCATGCTTTTACTTGTATGTTTTTAGCTCTTGAGGGCATATATGAGGTCCTTCTCATTTCTAGTTCTCATATTTTCTTGTTGCTTTTCCATAGTATTTCACCTAGGTTGTAAGTATTTAATGCAGTTTGAAGGCTTCATCTAGTTGCTTATTTTTTATTCTGTCCTTCTCATTGATACCAGACATATTTTTCTTAACATTTCATCTCTCAGTTCTTTTACTTAAGAATTAAATCTAGTTCATATTTCCATGCAATGCAGAAGATAAATTTTTGTCTAATTTTTGAGTTATTTCTCAAGGTAATATCAGCTATATGCCACTTGAGAAAAACCACATGCATGTTTATGGTTGTCAACATATTTATTGGTTCTCATTTATATCTTTTTGGATATGTAAGAAAATTAGAACAAGTCACTGTGAGCATGTTGAATCTCCTTATTTTCTACAGTGGTGGTTGTGCAGAATGTTGAAAGATACCATCTTAATGATTGCTTTTTCCTAGAACACCAGATCCTAACTAGTGCTATTGGACTGGATGCTTTACATTTCAAGTCTGCATTTGAGACCTGTCTCTGTTGATGTCTCTAATACCTATTTGTCACTGTTTTCTTACTGGTGCAGTAAATTTCAAAAATTGCAAAACCCTGTAACAATATAACCTTCCATATCCAAAATGCTATCATGGTGGGGGAAATCTTCTTCTAAAGATGTCAAGAAGAAGACAACAAAGGAAAATTTCATTGATACAATACATAGATTCATCAGTCCAGCTGAACAAAAAGGTTGCAATGTGAGAGTAAGAGGAAGACAAAGGCATAGCAACACAACTTCTCAGAAAGGATCACTGTCAAGAGCAGAATCACGATGCACATCACCCTCTTCTCAAGTGTCACGCTGTCAAAGTTTTGCAGATAGGCCACGTGCTCAACCCCTTCCACTTCCTGGGCTGCAGTCTAACATAACACATACACCATCTGGAGTTACTGTTTCAAAATCAGTGGTGGAAAAACGAGGCAAACCCCAGCTTCATCTCCCTCTTCCTACTCCTGGTCGTCTTCCTAGAAGACCAGATGCTGCTGATACTGATGGAGATTTGGCCACTGCTTCTGTTTCTAGTTCATGCTCCATTGATAGTGATGATCCGACAGATTCTAGGCTTCCAAGTCCTGTTGGGAATGATGTTGAAGGTGGTGGTAGAGCCATTTCAAACAACACTTTCAGGTTTTATAAATACTTTGATAAGAATAATCTGATGTGTTTTAAGTTCATAAATATCTACTCTTACTTTGTACCTTTTTGATACTGAAAATTTTCATTTTTTTTTCCATTTAAGTGTCCCACAAAGAGACCAGTATCCTGTTGGTACTCAGAAAAACTCAAGAGAGATGTTGATGCCTGTGAATGTACCACCAAACAATCAGATTCTCTCTACATCACCGAAGTTAGGAGGTCTTAGCAATTATCAGTCCAATACACATACTCCTCGTAATGGTGCTTTCGCAAGTGCTCCTGATAGTTCAATGTCAAGTCCTTCTAGAAGTCCTATGAGAGCAGTTTGCCCCGAGCAAATTCCCTCATCAGCCTTTTGGGCGGCAAAGGCTTATCCAGACATACATTTTCTTGGATCTGGTCAATGTTCAAGTCCAGGTTCTGGTCAAACTTCTGGACATAATTCTATGGGAGGAGATATGTCTGGACAGTTATTTTGGCAGCATAGCAGAGGTAGTCCAGAATGTTCACCAATACCTAGCCCTAGATTGGCTAGCCCTGGTCCAGGGTCTAGAATACATAGTGGAGCTGTTTCTCCACTTCATCCACGGGCAGGGGGGACAGCACCAGAATCACCCACAAGTAGGCATGATGATGGGAAGAAAGCAAGCCACCGTCTACCATTGCCTCCAATAAACATATCACATTCTTCTCCTTTCTCTCCAAACAATTCAACATCTAATACACCATCCTCGATTCCTCGAAGTCCCGGAAGGGCAGACCATCCTGCAAGCCCTGGGTCTCGTTGGAAGAAGGGAAAGCTAATCGGACGTGGCACATTCGGACATGTGTATGTTGGTTTTAACAGGTACATATTCTCTTTATTCTCGCCATATGGTTCTTGTAAATACAGTTTCCTTTGTTCTCATGGTAAAGCCCTGGCAAAGTAAATCAACTCCTTTTGCCAATGGGCTTATGAATACATCTCTTTATTTTGTAAAAGTACTTTCAAATGTAAAACATATGTATCCATGCTTGTTCTCTAAAGAAAGACTTCATTGTAAGGAGAAGGTAAAACACATGTGAGGAGAAGGCAATCAAGAAAAAGAGCTTTTGAAAACTGAGGGGAAAAAGTGAACAGTAATGTGACTCAAATTTGTAATCTGCTCTTTGCAAAATGAGTTTGCAGCTATTATTTATCTTAGTTTAGAAGTACATAATTTATAGCAAACCAAGATTCTAGGTGCTTGGAGCATGTTAGTTCTAAAGCTTAAGCTGATAGGAATATTTGGTCTAACATTTACTTAATGAAACGATGTGGTATAGACTATTATCTCTAAAAGTTAAGAAATTAAGTTCACTCCATTATCATTTCTGGTCATTATAGTGACGTTTGCACTACTAATAATTTATTTGTATTTTGTATCTTTTTCTTAATATGAGTTATTTTGTTATCTATTGCTAATCAGCTTTCTTGGATAATATAGTGACAGTGGTGAGATGTGTGCAATGAAGGAGGTCACACTTTTCTCAGATGATGCCAAATCAAGAGAAAGTGCAAAGCAGTTGGGGCAAGTAAGCACCTACTATTTATTTGCAAAATTAAATTTATTGCTCAGATACATTCACAAAATTATGACTCTTCTGATGATCTTTGATTAATTGCAGGAAATCTCTCTTTTGAGTCGGTTACGCCATCCGAATATCGTGCAGTACTATGGATGTGACATGGCATGTATCTTATTTTTATGCCAACAGAATTGCTTTTCTTGTAGCAATCAGTGTGAATATTTCTTGGCATTCAAGTCTGATGTTGCCCTCTAATAACTGTTTTTAAATTGATGATAAGAATGCTGCATTTATCATTGGCTAGCATGTGACATATTCCTTATGTTTAATTATGTATTTAAGTCTCTTCTTCAGTAACCTCCTTTTGATCTACTTGGGACTCCTAGGACAATCTTTTCTGTTCTATGATGTTTATTCTGTCCAAATAATGTTGTAAATCTTGATGAAACTTATTTCTCTTATTACTGAAATGTAAATTAAAGAAATTGTGTGAGATTGTCTTCAGAAGTGCCACATAAATAAATTTACCCATAATCTGCAGTGGAAGTATCTCATATACACTTTTTAGTTTTTCTGGCTTATGAATTGCTTTAGGATTTAGGCTATCAACATAAGTAAGCTTAGAAGAGCTGTATGCTGCATGACTAATTATTTGATCCAGGGCTGGCCAATTTCCCTGTCTAATAGATCACTTCATGCGATTTGATACGGGAACTAAAATGTATTCATTTTTCAGAATGTTGCTAGTGATTGATTGTAATGGTATTACTGTGAAGTATGATATTTCTCTTTAATGTAAGACTTACTTATGTACCTCTCTCATACCTAGCCAATCGGTCGTCTGATACATAAATTTTTCCTTGAGCAGATAGATGATAAACTTTACATCTACCTGGAGTATGTATCTGGTGGTTCTATTCATAAGCTTCTCCAAGAGTATGGGCAATTTGGTGAACAGGCGATTCGTAGTTATACGCAACAAATCCTTTCTGGCCTAGCATATTTGCATGCTAAGAACACTGTTCATAGGTATGGACGTTATGGTTTGAAACTGTCTGGTTTCAAGTTACCTTCTGTTAATCTTGTATATAAATGCACTCATGTCAAAAAAGCTTTTCGATCTTGAATTTTCTGTACCCTAATATGTGTGCTCTGTGTTTAACTCACTGTCATCCAGAGACATTAAAGGTGCTAACATATTAGTGGACCCTAGTGGGCGGGTAAAGCTGGCAGATTTTGGGATGGCAAAACATGTAATGCTTGAATTCCCCTTCATTATTATATGTGTTATTGTCTTTTTTTTTGAATTTCTTTTTTAATACCGTAAAGCTGGCAGATTTTGGGATGGCAAAACATGTAATACTTGAATTCCCCTTCATTATTATGTGTTATTGTTTTTCTTTTTTTGAATTTCTTTTTTAATACCGTAATTATTATTTACATTGTCAGTTTCTTATATATATTAAGCCTGACATTATCATTGGAAGCCCCTGACAGAAATGTTAGAAACTTAGAAATTGTGAATGCTCTATAGTACTGGCAATTGGCTGTTGTTGTACACACTAATTCTTGTATATGTGCTTCAAGATGCTTTCAACTCCTATGTTAGTCCTTATCTATTTTTCCTATAATTGTAATGGAGGGAAACTTATGTAAATAATATTCTTCTCTTGTTTCATGGAGCCTTTGTTTATTTTAAAATAAATTATCAAGTATGTTTGTTCTCAAATTTTGCTATTTCATTCTTGCCTCACCTTTTCCTTTCAAAATAGTTCTGTACATTCGAGCCACAAACCATGAATAAGGAATTTTGTAGTTTCTAATTAATGATTACACTATGTTAGACAAGGATTTCTTGTCTTTCTTTTCAAGGGAAACATGAAGGTGACTGCCTTGGATTTTAAGTAGAATGATGTGTCACATAACGATATCCTATGCCTTTCTGTTTTCAGATCACCGGACAATCATGTCCCCTATCATTCAAGGGAAGTCCCTACTGGATGGCACCTGAGGTAAAACTTTGCTATTTTTGTTTTTCTTCCTTCAATAAGCTGTTATTTGTTGCATGCTCACTAATATGACTTGTTTAGGTTATTAAAAATACAAATGGTTGCAGTCTGGCTGTGGATATATGGAGCCTTGGATGTACTGTTTTGGAAATGGCTACATCCAAACCACCTTGGAGCCAATATGAAGGGGTTGGTTATTCGTACTGTGTTCCATCTGTTTCCATTTCTTATGTTGTTGTTTGCGCATTAGTGGAACAAATTTCTGGTTGTGTTCTTTTTGAGTTGTCTATCCACACTTTCTCATGCTTGACCACATATATATACATAAGTCATTTTCACACACATTCACAAACAGATGCATTATAACATTTGAGATGTTTCCACATCAATTACAAAGCGGTTTTATGTTTTCACAAACAGAAGAGTAGAATTTTTTTTTTCTCATTTTCCCTCGCAAGGCTTATTCCTGACAAGCATCAACTTCTCTGCTTAATTGTGTCTGGACATTGTAATATTTGTTTATGGTTTCCCTCTTTCTAAGGAAGAAGGGGGGAGTTGTAGAGGAGTATGATTCTTCTTAGGAAAGTACATGACCCAAAGATCATGTTCCTTGTTGGCTGATAAGTGTTGAAACAAGCATGATGACTGTCATTTCTGCATGTAACTAGTTTTGAGGCTTGTATGCGATGGTACAGCAGTCTCATTCATTATCCTGAATTGATAGTGCCATGTGATATCTCACTATAGGATCCACTCCTTGCTTAATATTATGTGAAGTTTCCTTTTATCTGTTTCTTGTCCATGGCCAATTTGTGGTCTACATGCATGCTACACCACATTCTTTCCTTGAATGCATCATATGCTACAAGTTGAGTTAAAATGGCAACCATTGGATTCAAGACAGATATGTAATGGAACATAGTGCCTACAACAAAAAGCCAACTGCTAGAGGTGCTATTCAACTTCTGATGGGTTTACTATCCCAAGGTATCCCTTAATGGTACCTTGTTGTAAATGCTACTGAGATGAGAAGCTGAAACATAGTCTAACTTGTGATTGGTAGTGCTTGGGTATTTCTAAAATAACTTATCACTAATATCTCTGACTAAACATTAAGCAGAAGCTAATTTTGGGCCATATATTTTTTAAACATAATATGTTAAAAGTCTCCTATTTTCTAATCTGGATCTTCATTTGGTTAGTCTTGCTTATTTCAGAGAAACATTTCATGCCATCGGTTCTTACAATAGAGGTGCTTTTATCACGCTACTAGTTTAATATATTAAGTTATGGCCTCACATGAAAGATGGGCCTCTTTATGAAATCTATGGTTTTTGAAAGATACTGGATGTTTTCTTGCATCTTAGTATAGCATCTTTGTTCATCTTACATGTGATTATGTAGGAAAGCTTAGACTTGCTGTCTTATAGATCCAGTTGCAGTAATTTCTTCCCCTCCTTTCACATCTGACTTTTGTTGTCTTTTGGTTTGAAGATTGCAGCCATGTTTAAGATTGGTAACAGTAAAGAGCTACCAGCTATACCTGTTTATCTCTCTGATGATGGGAAAGATTTTATCAGACTATGTCTGCAACGTGAGCCTTCTTACCGCCCTACAGCCGCCGACCTTTTACAGCATCCATTTGTGAAAAATGTGGCTCCAATGGAAAAATCAATTCTTAGTTCTGAACCTATAGAACATCATACAGGTGTCCCAAATGGAGGAAGTTTCAGGGTATGATCAATGTTATGCTTCCTAATCCTGCGTCTATAAATTTGTTCCATTGGATATTATGTTATTTCCTTCAATTTTGTGAATGATGTTATCTATCAATTTATCACTGGTTATCTGTGTTGATCGAAGTTCCATAAACCCATATAATTGTCTGCTTTTCTTTTCTATTCTATTGATATTGATGCTAACATAAACTTTTAGGTTGTTGGGCATGCGAGGAATCTTTCTTCCCTGGACATAGAAGGACAACTGAATCAACAGATTAGAGGCGCAAGAACTGCTTTACTGACCAGGCAAGATTTTCCAAATTTCTTTTTTCCCATTTTTTATAATTATAAAGATGTCAAAACATAGAAGACTATTTAGTATATATCTATTCCAACTTTGATCTTAGGAAGAAGAAATCTCCTGATTAGGGTTTCTGTTTGGCCAACAGAGGTTTTTTTTTTTTAAATTTTTTATTAAGAACAAAGTTGATTACTGTTGTTCCTATCTAGAGGACTATTGTTCTATTTTCCTTGATATGTGCTGGGTATACTATATCCTTGGCAAATTAACGAATTGCAATTTACTTGAGCAGCCTCAAACTTATGCTGGCCTATGTATGTAGAAGAATTATTGCCCTCTTTTATGAAGCATTTGTTGTCTTTTGAGTGTTGGTTATGCATCTCTCATGTGGAAATCCACCCTGCAAGAATGTATGAAAAAAACTTTGTAATGTTAGTCTTGGTCAATGCTGGGGTTGACATAAGATGGGCCTGTGGTGGATTTTGCTTAAAGATTTATTCAATAATCATGTCTCTTAAGGCAAACTTATGTAATGTCTTATACAACATGGTTTTATAATAGGGTTTATCGTCAACTGTTCCTTATGTTGGTAACCGTCAATCTTTTATGAATATTATGTTATTCTACTGCCAGATTTGTTACCCTCAAACAATGAACCTTAATGATTAAATTGGTTTTATTTACAGTGATATTCATACTAGGAACATATCCTGCCCAGTGTCTCCTATTGGTAGCCCCTTGCTAAATTCAAGATCTCCACAACATATCAGTGGAAGGATGTCTCCTTCTCCAATATCAAGTCCTAGAACAACCTCAGGCTCTTCAACACCTCTTACATGTGGCAATGGTGCTATTCCATTCAATCAACCTAAGCAGTTGGGTTATCTTCATGAGGGCTTCACCAACACTCCAAGGTCCCAAAATAATCTCCTCCCTGCAGGATCCACATTTCATGATTCAAAGATAAATCTTTATCATGGAGTGCAGCAAGGCTCTTCTGTTTTTCGTGAGCAGTTAACATCGGAAAGTGACATTCTCAGCCTTCAGTTTGGAAGGATTGCCAATGGACATCTACGGGAACCAAATGATAAACAGTTCATGTTGGCTAACCATGTTTCTCAGCAGCATTTCAGAGAGCATGTAAAACTGAATCCATCTATAGACCTCAGTTGCAGTTCTCCAATACTTGATCATACAAGTGGTACCTGATTTTATAAAGGTTTGAAACTATGGAGAGGTGCGACTGTGACCATTTATCATTTCCAACAAAATTAAATTAATGTCATATAGCAGCAGAGAAATATTCTTGTATGATAAGGCCCAAACCTAATGACCAAATAAATTTTTCAATGGTTGGAGGCTGAAGCTGACTACTTTAGTTTCCGGCTTCATCAACTTGGAGCAAATTCATACTGGTAAGCTTCACACTTTTCTTATTGTACCTTTTATTTTTCTCTTCACAAAAAAAAAAACCTGACTTGGTGAGATGTTTAAGATTTCTTTGGAATTTCATAATTAACTAACGAAGAAAAATAACCTTTCCGATTGTCTTTGCCAATTATATTTCTCTTATCTAAGCGGCTATAAGTGTATGCTGTTCTGTTGTTATTACCATTTTTTATTGTTTGTTTTCTATTCTTAGCAACTCTGAAGGTTATTATCATGAGGCTTCCTCTTATCTTTTAGCAACTGCAGTCTACAAAACTAAGAGGCAAAGGAAATAGCTTTTAATTGGTGCTTTTTCTGAACATTCAATCTGTTTCATATGGTTTGTATGTAAATAATAGATTATGGTGCTTGTTTAAACTTGTCGTTTTACCCTTCAGCTGTTGTCACTTTTGAAGAACTAATATTTTTGCTCTCAAATCCTTTGCCCGTTTTAAAGGACTTGAATTGATGATCTAGTGTTATTAACTTTTGTTTGATTGATACTGTACTTTATACCAAGTTGAGCTTGATATGAAACCCACTCACTCTTAATTGTTTTTCTTACCAGATTAGCAAGCAAGGAATGATATTTTTTCAAACCAGCAGTATTTTATTGAACAACCAAACCATCAACAGTACCTGATAGAGCAACTGTAAACTGTATATTTATCATCGCACATCTGAAGCTGAGAGATCTTGAAGTGGCAGAACAGGCATTCCTCTACTGTTTTTTTTTTTTTTATCCTTTTCCTTCCCTTCTCTTTGATGGTGGTGATGGTGTTTAGGGGATGTTCTCATGCTGTACAGAAAACAAGAAGCTTTCATTTGCCTAGATTCTTCATCACAAAAACAATGTTCAATCCTTCTGGTGCTTGTTCTAATAACCATTCAACTGTTGTAGAATTCAATGTGAGATAGTTGCCTAGCACTTCTTACTAACAGCTGCTGTATGTACATCACTCGTCTAAAATCCAGAAAAGAAGGTTCTTGGATATGTTTATCTTTGAAATACTAATTCTGCCACTCATTTTGTTGTCTGTTCTTCTGAGACATGTCAAGCTGAGAAGATCCAATGGTTTGACTGTTACTTAAACGTGCCCTGAAAGCTATGCATGCAGAGTTGAACATTGGTCGGTGGATTTATACTTGTAAATATAACTGGAGGTGTTCACTGATTTCTGAAATAGATGGGCAGGCTCATGCAAGGTTTTTTCCTGTTACTAATTGTACTGGTCATCATTTGTCAGGTACAACATGTAGTGCTTGGTTTGGAGGTGACATAACCATGGTTATGATTAATGCTGCGGAGTATGAAAGGAAATAATCCTTAATCATACACCGATTTATTAAAGCTCACTGGGTATGTCCGAGGAGAAATGATCTCATGGGTTTGGTTCCATGGAGTCATCCATGGAACCGAGACCATGGTTGATCTGAGCCGTTAAAACCGCTTCGGGATGTGTGCATGTCACACATCTCGGAATTGTCTTTATGGTCGTTTCGGGATGTGTGTGTGTCACACATCCCGAAGCGGCTTTAACGGCTCAGATCAATCATGGGTTCGGTTCCATGGATGATATCATGGAACCGAGCCCATGGGACCATTTCTCATGTCTGAGAATAAAGCAAAGGTGGGATCAAGATAATGGTGTCTTTATACAGATTCTCTGGTGAAGAATGTGTTGGTGTTTTCAAAAAATCTTTCATAAAAAGCTCATATATGAAATTTCTGAAAAAATAAAGCTGTTAAATTTAAAACATTTTACAACAAAAAAAATATTAAAGCCTCCTCAAGTTTCAATCTCTTTACTACAAGTTCTACTATTTAACTCCACCCAAATTCATACATAACTCTCCCTCCATCAACGCAACATATCAAATAGACAACACCTAGAAGACTTCAAGAACTAGGACGACGCCAGTGACATGGAGTTCATGTCGTCGCTCTAGGAAAAAGAGCAAGAGCACGACATTGTCGAAGCTGCGAGGGATCTTGGGAGAGGCATGAACCCTCACCTGGATCTTGTAAACAAGGTGGGGAATGCATCAAAAGAAACAAGCGAGTAAAGCTCACAGGAAGCAGAGATGGCTGATGTAGATATTCCACCAGACAAGAAGGAGAACATGGAGATTGGAGGGGCAACCAGTCCAAGAGGAGAGGGTAGCTTCAAGCAAAAAACCGAAGACCATGATAAGATTCAAAAGAAAGGCCACATAGAGCATGAAGGGGAGCAAGGAAGATGCATATGAAACCAATGAGAATACTGCTGTGGAACTGTTGAGGTAGTCGGTCACGACACGGTAAGTCACATATTTCCTTCTTTTGTCTTGTAGAAGCTAGGGCAAACAAGAAAAAAAGGATACCAAAGTTCTATCATAAAATGAGAAGCGAATGACATTTGGCCGCCATACCTGCAAGGGAATACTCTAGAGAGATCATAACATTATGAAAGAAGGTGCTAGGCCAAGTGTCACCAATCAACGTGTCTAGGTACGCCCTTCCATTTAGTGCTAACTAGTAAGTGCTCTAAACCATGGTTGGTTTCAATAGTATACAACAGTCAAAATATTGAAAATAAAAAATAAAACTTGAAAGGAATTTGGCAAGTTTGCTAACATACAGGGCCCTTGGTTTCTAACGAGTGATTTTAATACAATAAGGAAACTCGAGGAAAGACAAGGAGGCCCAAAGAAGCAGGTAACAAGTACTAAAACTGATCTATTTAACCATTTTATAAGGCATAATAATCTAGTTGAGCTAAGACACTCTGGATCTCCCTTCACTTGATGTAACAACCAAAGAGGAAGAGCAAGAATTTGGGTGAAACTAAATAGAGTAATTGCTAATGGGAAATGGATTAATGAATACAACTTATATCAAATTACACATCTAGCTAGACGTTAGTCAGACCACAACCCCATACTTCTAACATGCAATCCACGGAGACACATTGGAAATAAAGCATTTAGATTTAATAACAACTGGATTCAATCTCCTGAGTGCCATAATAGTATAGCAAAAATTTGGAGACATAAAGACAATAGGAACCCATTAAATGACACTAGCCATAGATTCCATAACCCTAGGAAGAGTCTAATTAAAAACTTCATTAGAAATCCACAGAACTTAGAAAATAAAATTAAAGAAGTAGAATGGGAGATAGTAAGGTTAAAAGAGGTGGACAATGACTCAAAGGAGAAGAGCAAAAATGGAGTGCTTTGAGAGGCCTATAGAACAAACACCTAGCATTATTAAAACAAAACACCACAATATGGCCTAGAAATCTAGAGTACAATGATTGCAAAATGGGGATAATAACTCTAAATACTTTCACCGAATCACAAGGATCATAGGGGAAATAATAGGATTAACTAGTTTAAGAATGAGATGAATGAAACCATAACAAATCCACGTGATATAGAGAATTGTTTTATTAACTTCGATGCTAAGTTATGGCAGAGGCAAGATGATTGCATGCATGACAAGATATTACAGGCTTTACCAGAGGACGCCCCAACCATCACTGAGGAGCAAACAAGAAGCCTAGTCAAACCAGTGACAAAGTAAGAGGTATATCAAGCACTAAATTCATGCCAAGAGGTAAGACCCTAGGTCCTAATGGTTTGAATGCAGAGTTCTTCAGAGCATTTTGGAATGTTATAGGAGATAATATACTTTGAACAAACTAACTGGAACCAAACTCATATATGTTTAATCCCTAAAATAGATAACCCACAACATGTGAAGTATTACAAACCAATTTCCTTATGTAATGTAAATTTTATAAGATAATATCCAAGATAATGGCCAATAGAATTAGGAATATATTACATCACATAGTGGGAAGAGAACAAACTACATTTATACCAAATAGGAGTATATTCAATAACATCCTAGTAGTACAAAAACTAACCAACTCACTAAAAAATAACACCCATGATTACCCAATGATGATTGTTAAGATAGACATGGAAAAGACATATAACATAGTAAAAATGAGATGCAATCACTGTTGTTCTATATGAAATGAAATTTCCTTCTAAATGGATAACTTAGGTTAATGAATGTATTGATACTAATTCTATAGCTTTTATTATTAATGGTAGGGTAGAGAAATAGGGGATCAAACCTAAGGCAGGTATAAGGCAAGGAGATCTATTGTCCCCGTACCTTTTCATACTAGTCTCACAAGTATTAACAAATCTGCTAAATAAGGCTGAAGAATTAGATTTGTTGAGAGGGATTAGTGTTGCAGATTCTTTAATTATTACGCATATACTATATGCAGATGATTTATTACTGTGCTGCAGAGCAACTAAAAAGAATTCTAGAACATTAAACATGTGTATGGGGATGCACTCAACCCTTACAGGTCAAAGGCTCAATGTTAACAAATCTGAAATATTTTTCCCCTCCTGGATGAACTTGAGATTGAAAAGGTCCATTATGAATATCCTACAACTCCAACAAGGAACATTTCCATTTAGATACCTAGGTTACTGGGATACCTGTTAACAACTTCAAAACTTGATATATGGAGTGGACAAAAAACTGGCATATTGGAAAACACTAAACTTATCAATGATAGGTGGGGTGACCTTAGTAAATCAAGTGATTATGGCTCCACCTATCTATGAACTTAGTACTTGTGCAATTCCAGATTCAGCCCTACAACACTTATCCAAATTAGCTATGAACTTCATTTAGGGGAACAATAGTAAAACCAAGGGCATGCATCTCATTAATTAGAGCACAATCTCCATAACCAAACCTACGAGTGGCTTGGGTGTAAAAGATCTTTCAGTGATGAAAACTGCACTACTAGCTAGGCATGTACTGGACCTAATGAACAATTGTGATAAAGTTTGGGTTGAGCTAATGAACTAGAAATATGGACCACTTAGGCCTTGGGAGAAAGTAAAATACCAAAAGGCATATGGGGCTTTTAGGAGCCTAGCCAATATTGTTGAAAAAAAAAAAAAAATCAGCTGGATACAGCTCCTCATGTCAAAAAAAAAAAAATATTGTTGAAAAAAAAATAAAAGTGATATGACTTTAGCTAGAACTATGTCTTTCAACTCTGTAATGCTAGATCCATGGCTCTTTGACTTAGCCTTGTGCCTGGAAACCTACATTTCTTAATATAGATTATGAACTAACAAGCATGCAAGTCCATCAGCTATAACTAGGAGGAGAATGAGTCTGGGAAGTTATGCAGGATATCTTCCCTAACCAGGTATTTGAAATGATAAGGCATAAACAGGTAATGTATGGTCAAGAGAAGAATAAATGGAAATGAACAAAGGGAACAAAAGGGAAGACATTAACATCAACTATCTACAGTAAATACAGAGGAAAAAACATGGGTACTCCATGGATAGGATGGAGGAAACTATGGAAAATGAAAATAGCTCCTAAAGTGAAAATGTTTCTTTGGAAATATTGCCATGGAAGACTCCCAACAAAACAATATTTATATGAAAAAATATAGGCCCAAAAGAGCCTAATCTATAATTTTGCAAAAGAAGATATTACTCACTTGGTTATTGAATGCATATGGACCAAGTAGGTATGAGAAGAAATGAAAATTTGAGGATATCTTACATATTGGAGTACCCATAGGGGCTACCTAGAATAAGGCAAATGGTTAGTTGAAGGGAAACTGGGAAATCACAGGGTCTCACAGGAGGAAATAAGGATCATAGCATGCATCTTGTGATAAATCTGGAAAGCAATATATAACAAAATATTTAGAAGCAAACAATTTGACCCCAAAATAGCAAACATGAGCAATATTGCATTAGCTCTAGAATATCAACAATGTTAATCATCAATTGAGGAAGTTGGAGATAGAGCAGAGAGAGGATGGAACATGGAGTACTTAAAGCATAGTATTTTTGTTGATGCATCAAATAAAGACAGAGCAAAATGGACAGGGATAAGATATATACTACTCACTAATGAAGGTGAATTCTGTATTGCAGGATCTAAGACAAGTAATGTCAGATCAACATTTGAAGGTGAGCTGGAAGTTGTAAATAAGGGACAAAGTGCACTAGTCACAATAGGATCTAATGAAACCATCATATACACTAACAATCAATATACTTCAAGCCTGCTACAACAATAGAAACAAGACCCCAATAGAGCTACAAGGGAGATGACAAATGAATGCTGGAGGCTACTGAAGCAGATAGGATGTTGGAAGATCATCACTATGCCCAAGGAAGAGAATGCATGTGCGGATGTGTTGGCGAGAAGAGCAAGAGAAAAGGGCAAGAACATACTATATGAAGAAGCCAAAGAACAGCCAAAGAGTTTGTCCCAAAAAAAAAGGAAAAATAATAATAATAAAAATAAATAAATAAAAATAAAACCAAACCAAAACATTACCAGTAAGGTAAAATACCAGAGAATTTTGGTTCTTTCATTTAAACCTTGAGAAAGCACTAATAGATAAAAACAAAAATAAAAAAACACAAACCTTCCAACAATATAATATATATTTGTGATTATTCAAGAATCTCCACAATCAGGTCAATTGATCATGTTCAACGAGAGTTCCCAAAGCTTCTTTGCCATTTCAGGGTCTGCGGCATGAGATTTTACTTCACTAACATTGGAGTCCACAAAATATTTCCCAGTCACTCCGTGTACTTGTGGATGCAATGCTACATAACACGTTGTTGCAGCACCCTACAGTAAAGAAAATCACAACCACCATGATGAATCACATCAAATTGAATGGAACCAGGAAAAAAAATATTTCCAAGAGCAGCATATCAATGATAATTTTTGTAAGGTCCCATCATTCTTGTGCGCATAAATTATCAATAGCATAAATTAACAACATAAAACTATGGTTCATGAGATTAATCATAACGAATGACCAACTTCAATCAAAGATAATAACTCTAAAGAAGTTCCATGACTGTAGGTTGAATAAAAGATATAGCTGAATTATATTCAGAAACTAGAAATTGAGACAAGGAAACGGAGTTGATGAGCATGTGAGATATGCTTTAGAGAAAATATTGGTGTAATAGTCATGATACCAAGGATTTTATGTATCTAATATGACTTAATTGTAGTTCAAACAATGTTGCATTGATCGATTTAAATAGTAACCACAAATAAGAATGTCAGTTACCAAGATGGAATAAATTCATGATTTTAAAGCATCACTACTTTAAATGGGCTTAACAATCTTACCTGCTGAACATTTTTCAGCACATACTTCCCAAGTGTAGTGACAACACCTAGAAAGATAAAACATAGGAAAATTAATGTAAAATTTCTGGTGACACAATAGAAAATATTGTTGTTTAAGCCCAATAAAGAAATTGACCAAGTAGATAAGTAGTCGATGGTTTTGAGTCTAAATGGGACACGCCATTTACTATAAAGTCTACACTTGTCTAAGTATGACCAACCATGAGTACAGTAGAGATTTTTTCCCTTTGTTTCCCTTTGGTTGCCTATACTATTATGCTGAAGAAGAAGAGAAAGCAATCACCATTCATTATACTACGATTCCGAAGAATATTAGTGACAATAGCTCCTGGATGAAGTGAATTAATGGTCACATTTGCTTCTTGCTCCTGTTCCAGAAAAATGGAACTGGTTATCTCATAATAGATATGAGAAAAAATGATTATTGTTACAAATTTGACTAAGCAAGGGTCAAATATATTTAGCACAATTCGTGAACTAATATCAGTAATGTTCAAAAGCATAACCAAATAAAACATCTTAGCTAACTATGTTTTGTGTGTGTAAATGTATCAGAAACATATCAAAGGAAATTAATACCTTTAGAATGCTAGAAAGCTGGTTTGCATGCAATATGTTCGCAAGCTTTGATTGACCATAACTATAGAAATCATTGTACCTAGCAAAAAGAATATGGAAACCATTGAAGTTGCTGTCAACTACTGGACAATCTGTCTTTTAAAAATATGAAGCTGAAGAGTAGCATGACATAAAATCAACTTAATACTTGATTATCGACAAATTAATGAAAAATCTTGGCATGATGGAAAAGAATAGAATGCCATGTAATTGTTACCCTGACTTATCATTGATCTTGTCAAAACGTATTCCTTCACGATATGTAAGCTTGTGTGCATCAGAAGCAACATTTACAATCCTTCCTTCTATGTTACTTTTATGGGCTGTATTTTTCATATTTTCCAACAAAAGCTCTGTTAAAAGGAAATGACCTGTAAAAGCAACTTTTTGTTAAAAAAACAAAAAAAACTCTTATAAAATGTGCTTAAGAATTTAGGTTTCAGAGCTTGTTAAGAAAGACAGGTAACATTGAGTCTACAGCTACAAAATCATTTAAATCAGATGTAGCTATTAAACTTCTATAACACTACTCCTGTGGATACAAGCTATTAGTTAGACAAGCAGGATCTCATTCAAAATTATTAAACTCGATCAGCAGTTAGATTATAAAATGAGTCAGACATTTAGAAGATGAGAAAATAATAAAAAGAAAAATCACAATTACATAGATTGGTAATTAAGAAAGCTTACGGTTATTTAGAGAATAACAATAGAAAAACTCATTATTCTGTATCAGAATAATAATTCAGTACCTATATGGTTTGTAGCAAAAACCAGCTCTATGCCATCTTGAGAAAGCTTGAACGGTAAATAACCAAGTCCTGCATTGTTTCTATAAATAAATAAACAAATAAACATCATCTTCAAATTGTATAAAGAATATATACTAGGAGTAAAAATTTTAGAAATGCAAATTAATAAGGTATTAAATATAATTCAAACAAAACAATGATTTTCTGCTGGTAGGCTTGGCTGATTTAATTTGAAAATTTCCTTACATGAGGATATTCAATGGGAGGCCTGTTGAATTGAAATCTGATGCAAACTTTCTCACTGATCCCTTTGAGCTAAGGTCTAACTCCATGACATCTACTTTAGCAGTAGGGATTTTATTCAATATAGCTTCTTTAACAGCATTACCAGCAGACATATTCCTGACACCCATAATCACATGAACACCACGCAATGCAAGGACCCGTGCAGTTTCAGCACCAATTCCACTTGATGCTCCTGCATGGAAATGAGATTAAAACATAACAATGGAACACTGAAGTTACTAGAACTATGAACAAGGAATGCCAAATTATTGAATATGGATCAACCAGTTTCTCTATAAAACTTGAGCAAAAAGGCCAACAACTAATCCTTAGCTTACAGAAAATATTGTCTGCCTGCACTCTTAACTTATCTGTCTACACTAGACATATAGTTCACATTTTTCTTAACTGGATTATCACCAAAAAATTGAAAAGCCAAAGTTATGTTCCCTGAAAAGGGAGAAAAGAAAGAAAAAAAGCAAAATCAATGCGGAAAATTCTTCCACAGAATTACAAAGTTGTACTGGAGCAATCCAGTAGAAGCATGCTCCAGAAGGTATGGGCATGGGACTAACATAGCATATCAAATAAAAAAAGATAACCCAACAAACAAATTTACCTAATCAACTCAAATCCATCTTCATAGTTGTTTGAATTTCTCAACTCTACAGCCCTACATGAAACTAAAATGTCCTACCAATCAAAAAGACTCCATGGGACTCGCAACAACATAATCAACTTAAATCCATAACCGTTAGCAAAAATCTCTCAACTTTACAGCAAAACATGAAGATATCATAGCCTATCATATAACAGAAAGTGATCCACAATCCCTCTCCATAATACCACATCTCATGTTTGATAGAATCTAAAACTCACAGATTTCCAGTGAATTGCAATTCTAAAACAATCCCAGATACCAACTTTCACACTAATTAATGAAAGAAAAGAAGAAGAAGAAGAAAGAAACTATAAAATGATTCAATAACTTGATAAAAAAAACTCATAATAACAAAGAAAGAAAAAAGAAAACAAGATACCAGTGATGATGGCAGTAAGGCCGCTGCCATCGATGCCCTCCGTCACTTCCTCTGCAGTGGAAGAGTAGGAGAACCCTGAGGGACCCTTCCTGCTAAACAACAACCACCACATCTCTCTCTCTCTCCCTCTCCCTCTCCCTCCCTCTTGTGAGATATATAGAGCCAGAGAGAGAAGTTCAATGATTGTAAGGCTAATTAAAAAAAAAAACACATTTTTAATTGTTAACTATAAATGTTAACTTAATCTATGCATTAATGGCCATATATTATCACTTATTTGGCAGAACCTTGATTACTGATTGGATATTTGGAGATATACATGCAATAAAAGAATGTTTTAAAAGAAAAAAATATGAATTAAGAGTTTTCAAGAAAACATATTTACTAATAAAACTTTATAACTAGGAGTCTAAAATGAGCATGATGGGATTGATTGATTCAAGAAAAAACAAAGGCCAAAGAAAAGAAGGGTCATGAAAGTGGCATTTTTACGTAACATCTCCGTGCTAAGCACTCTATCGACTTTGACTAGTTTGCTACTTCGCCGTGTAGATACATATTATGTAGCTAAACAGAGTCTACTTACACTGTTTGCAGAATCGCAGCCATTCACAATGCTCTGAGATCTGGATCCTTGGAAGAATCTGGGCATGATCCGCATGGAGAACTGGACAAATCCACTTCCTCCTCTGCTTCGCTCTGAAAATGCTTGCTTTGACCTAAGAATATGCTCGATATATATAACAATTCGTCGGTGTTTTTTTCCCCCCCTTTTTTCCGTATAAACCCTTGAAATATTTAGCTGGCTTCTTAAATTACAAATAGCTCCCTGTGCTATTTTTTAGATTATACAGAAAACACCTAAAAATTTAAAATTATGAAATGTTAAATTTTTCACAAAAACCCTTGTATTTTCGTAAGTTACAAATAGGTCCCTGGACTACTTTTGTAAATTTTGCACAAAACCCCATCTAAATTTCAAAATTACAAAACATACAATTTTGCAAATAACCCCATGTACTTTCTTAAATTACAAATCAGTCCCTGGACAACTTTTGTCGATTTTACAGAAAACCCCTAAAAATTCAAAAAATACAAAATGTGAAATTTTTCACAAAAACCCCTTTATTTTCTTAAATTAAAAATGAGTCCTTGGACCACTTTTGTAGATTTTGCAAAAAACCCCTATAAAATTCAAAATTACAAAACATTCAATATTGCAAAACCCCCTGTACTTTCTTAAATTACAAATTAGTCCTTGGACAACTTATGTTGATTTTACAGAAACCCCCCTAAAAATTTTCAAATTACAAAATGTGAAAATTTTCACAAAACCTCTGTATTTTCTTAAATTCCAAATAGGTTCTTGGACTACTTATGTAGATTTTGCAGAAAACCCCCTATAAAATTTAAAATTACAAAACATACCAATTTTGCAAAAAAAACCCATACTTTCTTAAATGACAAATAAGTCCCTGGACAACTTTTGTTGATTTTACAGAAAACCCCCTAGAAAATTTAAAATTACAAAATGTGAAAATTTTCACAAACCCCCTGTATTTTCTTAAATTACAAATAGGTCCTTGGATGTCTTTTGTAGATTTTGCAGAAAACCCCTATAAATTTCACAATTACAAAAAATACAATTTTGCAAAAAACACTTACTTTCTTAAATTACAAATCAGTCCCTGGGCAACTTTTGTCGATTTTACAGAAAAACCCCCCAAATTTTGAAAATTACAAAATGTAAATTTTTTCACAAAACCCCCTGTAATTTCTTAAATTACAAATAGGTCCTTGGACTACTTTTGTAGATTTTGCAGAAAACCCCCTATAAAATTTAAAATTCTAAAACATGCAAATTTTTGCAAGACCCCCTTGAACTTTCTTAAATTACAAATTAGTCCCTATACTACTTTGCAGAAAACCCCCTAGAAAGTTTAAAATTACAAAATGTGAAATTTTTCACAAAACCCTTTGTATTTTCTTAAATTACAAATAGGCCCTTGGACTACTTTTGTAGATTTTGCAGAAAAAACCCTATCAAATTTAAAATTATAAAACATGAAAATTTTGCAAACCCCCCCCTGTACTTTCTTAAATTACAAATTAGTCCCTAAACTACTTTTGCAGGTTTTACAGAATAGGCCATATATGATTGGAAATTACAGAATATGCGATGTGCGCCCTGTATTTTTGAAAATTACAAATAGGCCCTTGGGGGTATTGTATTTGTACCCTCTGTGATGGCCTGGGTCGCGAAGACCGGCCGGGACTCGTCGTCCGGCTTGGCCTCCGCCTCACGCTTGTTCACATGGATGGCTTCCTCGTTTATACTCAAACCCTAAGGCGAGATCCTCCCTTCTTTGCTTGGCTTGAAGCATTCGCAATTTAATCAGCCTCTCTCTCAACCCTCGTGATATTGGGAACCTAACTTCTCTCAAGGTCCTTCAGCTCGGATTTAATCGAGAGTCCAAATGGTGGTCAGCCAACATTATATTCTTGGGAACTCTTTAATTTAAGCATGATGAATCAAATGAATGTTCATAGACGCATAAAAAGGAAACACTGATTTCTTGTTTTGCTTCTTATTAATGCTCTCATATTGATATATAAATCCTTGGTGGTTTGATGGGTTAGATTTCTTTATCCTCTTTCGCTTCTAACTCTTTATGTAATTTGATCATCTCTCAGAAAGTAGCAAAGATTTTATTGAATTATGTTTGACTTGTTTCTAAATGAGCAGTGATATAGTTAGTTAGATCAATGCTTTCTCTACCAGTGATCTATCTATCTTTAGGAAGTAACCTTGTTTAAATATCCTAGTGAACAGTAAATTATAATGCATGTAAAATTGGCAAAATCTAACATCAACCCATTAATAATGAATGATGACAGCCATGACATTAAGATGTTCATTGAATACAAAACGCAATGAAATGTAAATAAAAAGGTTAAATTGTTGGTGCCCTTGTACCAGAGATCATCAATCTTTGAGTTCCAAGTTATCATTATTCACTCTTGAAGCCACAATTTCTCCTCGCTCTTGTTAGATTTTCTGTTGCGGCCCCATAAAATTTATCACAGTTGTGATCAATATATTGAAAGCAAGCCACCCTCCAGGTCTTTCTCAGTAGCATTATGCCCAAAATTACCCAGAACCCAAAGATGAATCCTAATGACATGCTCAAATAAAACCATATCCGCCTTTCCAGCTTATTTTCATCGTCATAAAGGAATTCTCCATTTTAGTGTGTATCCATCTGGGTGGTGGTTGAGCTGCTTCATCAATCTCACACTTGGTATCTAATGGAAAACCACGGAGTGCTTGATTGCCGAAAATATAGACGAATCAGGAAGTGCTTGAAATTGGCCACCAAATGGAATTTTACCGAAGAAATTGCTTTATGATAGATTAAGATGACTCAATGAAGTGTTTTGGGTCATTGTTGGTGGATTAACCCCTGAAAGATTGTTCATTGATAAGTCGAGAGATTCCAACCATCTGATCCCGGCAATCTTTTCTGAAAGTTTCCCTGACATGATTTCTGGATAAATTCAAACTCTGTAAATACAAAATACTGCTTAGTTCTTCAGGAATCTCTCCCGAAAACATGTTTTTTTGACATGTCAATGAAAATAAGCATCGGAAATAGCTTATCATATTGAGAGCTTCTCTTCCTTTCATGTTTATCTCAATGTTTTTGTTTTTTTTTTTTGTTTTAATGGAGTGGATAAATCACATTTATTTATTGATATCCAAATAGGTGCAAGTTTATCTCAATGTTATCGACATAATTTCTGGATTTTCAAAATAGATTGCAGCAGCAGCATTCATGGCACTCAAGTTGCCGAAGATGATTATTTGCATCATCGATGACCTGAAGCAATGTGAGGTTTCCCAACTGGGGAGGAATATTTTCTGTAAAATTATGAGGTCGGAGATCAAGAGTCTCTAGATATTGCAAGTTATCTGCAAGCCATGTTGGTATCCTTCCACTAATATTATTATGTCCAAGATCCAAAGTCTTCAAATAGGTGCAATTTTTAAAGGACAAAGAGAACTCTTCGGAGAATTCATTATTGCTCAAATGCAACACCAACAAACTTGTTGAGAAAGTAGAGGTGGGAATTCTTCCAAATAGATTGTTATGGGACAAATCAAGAATTGCATAAAGAATGATTCCAGCAATCAGGAGCTATATCTGTGAACTTATTTCTTGAGAGATCAAGGGATACCAAGTTCGTCAACTTACATAATTAATTTGGAATAATTCCACTTAAATTGTTTGAAGAAATATGCAATCCACTCAAATTCGGCATTATCAAACCAATATTAAGGGAAGTAGAGCTTGAAACTGTCAGTGAAAATTGTGGCAATGGTCCTTCCAAGCAGGTGTGATGTTGATGATTGAGTTGTTCCTCTGAACCCGGTAATCTGCCTTTGATCTAATTGTGGGATAGATCTACATGCAGAATTTTTGCAAAGAAGTTCCAAAACCAGTAAGGTTGAATATCTGCGATGCTTGTATTCGACATGATAATGTAAGAGATGTTCTCCAATTTCTAAGTCCATGTAGGAAATCAAGGTCCCAATTTGCCATGACTGGCATGAATTTCCCTGATTCTTGGCGGAGGGAGCCAATCAGATCTCACGTATAGTTCCAATGAGTTTGAAGACATGTCAAGAAGTTCTAGCTTTGTGAGATTATCAAACTGGACTTCAGTAATCACACCAGACAATTCATTTGAAGCAATATGTAAAGCAACCAGCTCCGGAAACAATTGTCCAAGATGATCAGGAATGGTCCTGTTCAATTTATTATGAGAAAGGCTCAGTTCTTGACGTGAAGGTAGTTGAGACTTGAGGGGCAGTGGGCCATAGAAAGAATTGTGAGAAAGATCAAGAACCTTGAGAGACTTGAGGTTTCCTAACCAATTTGACAAATGTCCTTTGAGTTCTGCATCTAACCAATACAACTCCTCCAAACTATTTTAATGCAGCCGGAAAAAAATTTCTCCCAATTATTCCAATTACTGCTAGAAGAAAATTTATTCAATGAAAGGTCTAGTGTTTTCAACTTTAAGAGGTTTCCAAAAGTTGATGGGATTCCACCGTCTACCACTTCATTATCTTTGAAGTTAAGGACCTTGAGAGAAGTTAGATTCCCAATATCACTTGGAAGAAGACCATGACAAGCATTACCACATAGATCAAGAGGTCCTAGACCATTCAGCTTGAACAGCCAAAGAGGGACAGTTGAATTAATGTTGTTGAAGGAAAGATCGAAAACACTAAGATTTGTAACATTTATATGTTCAAGAGAAAGAGGGACCTGAAGCTGACAGTCATGCAAGTGTATCTCAGATAACAAAGGGAAGGTGTTTAGTGATTCTAGCAAATTGGGTGCCATGGAATGGCTCAAGCCATCCAGGTTCAAGTATTGAAGTGAAGAAAGATTTGTGAGCCAATGACTTCCAACCAAATAATTAGAAGGTTGGATCAAGTTATAAGAGAGATCAAGAGATTGCAAGCTTGATAGATTTCCAAGCTGATGTGGAACAGATCCACTGAAACAAGCACTGGAAAGGTTAAGATATTGAAGCCTCCTAAGTGAACCCAAGAAAGCTGGAATTCCAATTCCTTCAAAGTTGTTCATGCTGAGGTCCAAGTATTGCAAGTGTTTCAAGATAAGTAAAGAAGAGCTGATCTCACCTCCAAAGGACTAAGTATAATCCGTGTATAGCCACGCATGTCAAGAACTGCATTTGTGGAGGTTAAGCCGGACAACATGTCCGGTCTTCTTGTTTCATTGCACTCCACTCCAAGAACAGCAGTTCAAGTCAATCCCAGATGAAAGATGTCCACCTGTCCACCGGGATCTTGTAAGCCTTCTTTGAACTCAAGAAGTGCCTTCCTTTCTACTTCTCTGCAACTGCAACTAGAAAGTGAACCACCATTGCAAAGAGCAAGAAGTTTGGAGGAGTAGTGCAATAGCAGAAAAAACTTTGGCATCATGATTAACATTAGTATAATTGTATTATGATAAAGTTTAAGGGAGATTAATTAACATTAGTATAATTGTATTATGATAAAGTTTAAGGGAGATTAATTAGTTTTCTTAGATGTTTGATAACCTCGCCATATATAAGAAAGAGATGCATTACAATAACTGTTAATGTACTAGTTATTGACAAGATATCTCAACGCTTTGATAAGCAATGGTCAAGTTCTTTGCATAGCCATGCTATTAATTTGATGGGATAGTCATCAAGCATGGTTTTCAAAAGCTTTCGACGCTTACGCCTCTGAGGCTTAGAGGCTCTCACAAAACGCCTTAGAGGCTTGCGCCTCACAGTGGGGGAACCGAGGCTTAAGCCTCGGTTGAGTGAGGCTTACGCCTCTGTTTTAGAATCTTTTTTGAAGATGTGGAGAGGTTTGGAGCTAAGGCCGACAATGGCAAAGGTTTTGATGTAGCCACAGTAGACTCACATCTGGATAAACAGGTGTATTGTCAATACTGATGACAATCTGGATTCTCAGACTTTGTACCATGCCTTCTTAAAAATAAATAAATAAATAAGAACATTTTTTATGTCAGGTAATTATATTAATAAATATAATGAAATAAAAAATTCAGAATAAGAAGATGGCAACATGTGAAAATCGAGTTAAGATCATTCACTTCATGGAAACCCTACTATATTAAGATATAGTTATGTGACAATTCCCGGAAAGTGTCAAGCTTGTGCTTACATGTGATTTTATTTTTTCTGAGAGTATGCATATTATGGGTGTTTTTATTTAATGTATTTAAGTGACGATTTTGCTTTCTTACTATATATATATATATTTTTTTTATGAACTATGTTAGCTCTAAAATTGGATCAAGCCCCAATTTCAAGCAACACTTTAAATTTGTATTAGAGAGGGAAGAACAAGGAGCAGAAGATCAAAGAAGAAAACCAGAATAAAAAAGGAACACACAAAGATTTACGTGGAAAACCCCAAAATGTGGGGAAAAAACCACGATCCTCTTCTCAGAGGATGAATCCACTAGGCTTCTTCTGAAATTACAACTCAGAACTCCATGATCGAGCTCTGGAATGAAGAAAATGGAAGAAGAGAAGAAGGAGAAGATGGGAGCTTCAGTCTCCAGAGCAGCAGGGCTTCGCCGGATCTGGAATGAGATCCCTCCCCGTTGAATTGGGGAGAAGGGGTATTTATAGGGTTTGGAGGTGGGGGTGCTGCTTGGAGAACAAGCTACTCAATTTGAGCACGTGAGTGCCAACTTCGGATGCCAGGTTCGGCAAATCCATTTCGGCATGTTTCTAGAAGCTTCTAGACTCGGTACGGCTCCTCAACCGTTAACTGTCTCCCAAGTATTTGACTATCTCAAAAATGGCCGACTAGGCTTCTAGAAGGTCTTGAGTCACCACGTGCGGAAAATCGTTGGAGGAGTCGAGGGTAGCACGCCTTCTTGCGAATTTCCGAGCTCCTCCTTGAGGACCTCGGAATTCATCATAATTTCCGAGGTGGAGGAGCTCGGCCGTAGAGAGAAAGTGAGCCCCGCACTGCAAGTTCCGTTACGTGGCAGCCACACTCCTGGATATATCTGTGTGCCACGTGTCCTTGTTCATAACCACCCTATCAAACTATATTGTGGATGTTTTTATTTAATGTACTTGAGTTATTGACATTCTAATATATATTGCTATTTTTTAATTTATTTTTGAGGATTACGCCTCGTCTCGCCTCAAGGCTTACGCCTCGAGAGGCTAAAGCAAAACGCCTCGGCACCTGTTTTCGCCTTTTAAAACCTTGGTCATCAGACTTAGATTATAAGTTTGAGATGCTAGTCAAACATCATTGACATCCACTTCAAATATTTTGATTCATTTCTAGAAGCTACTTTGCATCATTCTTTGGAAGCCCTACATTACAGTAAGGTTGAACTAATCTTAATTTTTTCTGAGAAATGTAGATTAACCACAGAGAAATAAACAATGGGAAAACTGATAGGTTTTAAGATAACTAAGATGATAGACTGCAATTCTTTACGACAGTGAAGAAAGATAAAATAGTGGTCTGTGGTTGTATGAGAAAAAAATGTTTTTTATTTTTGGTGCAGAAAGAGCTGATATCAACTATTCAAAATAACCACATCTCTGAATAGAGCCTAATACAAAAAGCTGTAAATTCTATAACTCCCCATCATCCACTCAGGAATTGCATCTTCAGTTGCTATATGTAATTCTTTATGTTCCCTTCTAGCTTGCTTTGCCATACCATCTGCACATTGATTGTAATCTCTGGAGATCAGTTAAACTTCACATCTTGACATTCTCTTCATCATTTCTTTACATTTCCTCATCACTTTTGAACTTTTCTCTCCCAGGTCTTCATTTGAACTTGCCAACCATCTGGGGATGAATTGGTTATCCGTATGTATGAGTCCTCCATCCGATCCATGCGCAACATTCTTTTTTTGACCCAACATCAGAGCATTCACCTCCCCTTCATAAGCTGAATCAGCTCTGCAATAGTTTGATCCTGCAAAACAGAAGGATCCAGTATTAGTTAATGATAGGGTGGTTATAAACAAAGACACGTGGCACACGGATATTTAAGCATGTGCAAGTCACGTGACAGTCCTTACAGTGCAAGGCTTACTTCCTTCTCTCGTGGTAGAGCTCCTCCACTCGAATTCATTATAAATTCGAGGTCACCATGGAGGAGCTTCGGAAACTTACATGAAAGCGAGCCACTTTCAAATCCTCTTCCAAATGATTCACAACGCAAAGATATCTTGAGATATTCTAGAAGCTCAATGAGTTCTGAGAAGCAGTTAGGCGGTTGGAGAACGCCTAGGGTCTAGAAACTTCTAGAACCATCTTTGAAATTTGGATTTACTAAGTTGGCATGGCACCCACGTGCTAGAATTCAGTGGCTTCTTCTCCAAGCATCACCCCAGTCTCCAGGTCCTATAAATACCCCTGCTCCCCAGTAGAGAGGCATCTGATTCCTGGTCCGGCGAAGCCCTGTCTCTCTGGCGATTGGAGCTTCATTCTATCTCCTCCTTCTTTTCTTCTTGAATTTTATCTCTTCCAAGCTCATCAATGGAGCTTCATCTTGTAATCATGGAGGAAGATCTAGTGAATTTCATCTCCCATGGAGATGACCGTGGTTTTTTCCCCATTTTTGGGGTTTTCCACGTTATTTGCTGAGTCTCCTTTACTTTCTGAGTCTTTCTCTTTGATCTCTTGATTTTCTCCTTTCCATTTCAATATAAATTCAAAATTATTAATTGAAATTGGGGTTTGATCCAATTTTCGTACCAACATTTTAGCGATATGCGTAGGGACTCAAGGAGGCGAAGCCATGCACAGTAACTGTGAGATCAAGCGAGAACCGGACTCGAGCAGGAGGATTCGGTTCGAGAGACATCCATGGTGGGAGAAGTTAACACCCGGCTGACTCCTAATGGAGCTCCACAGGTTAGTGAGAATCCACTAGCTCAATCAAATTTGGTGGCCATTCCGGAAGAGCCGATTCAACCTTTCACGTGGAGAGCGATTAGCGGCCTTCGCCTACCACGATCGCTAGGCTTGAACGCCATGTCTCGCGAAAGCACGTACTCACGCCCCACCACCATATCAGGGTAGCCCAACCCGTCAAAGGGGCTCTTCCAGGGAACAGAGGAGCCCTGCATCATCTTCAGAGAGTTCTGATCCCCCCCGTCGAAGAAGAGTAGATCGGCGGCATCACTCCTCTAGAGGGCATGAGAGGAGAAGCCGACCTCCTTCGAGATCACCACCTCGTCCTCACACACAGAGACCTGCGATGGCCCGGAGATTGATATGGAGTGCGACCTTATTCTCGAGGTACTCTCCCCGATGCGGCTACCACGCCTCCCTGCGTCCCCGTTCAGTGTCGCTCACTCGCGGCGTATCTCCCCGAGAGGCATGGGGGTGACATCATTCCCCCATACACCCCGGGAGTATGAAGAGGACGCCGGGATATCTCTCCGGCAGAGAGCTGCGTCTTAAGGAACGTACTCACGCTTCCGCTCTCCCTTTATCGAGCCATTTGGGAAGCCCCTTCCCGCAGAAATACATTCCCCAAACATCGATATTATGATGGTACCTCGGATCCAAATGAACACGCTGGAGAGATATTGCTCAGAGATGGCGGTGAATGGCGCTTCCGAGGTGGTCTTATGTCGCGTTTCTCAAGACTTTATCCGGAATCGCATATGGCTGGTTTGAAGCCTACCCAGAAGGCTGACATTGCCTGCCTTCGGACAACAAACTTATTGATCGTTTTCTTACGCCCGTTTTGCCAATTGCGAGGCAGGCGCCAGAGGAACCCAGTTATGTTGCTGAGGTGCAAGCAGAGAGAGGGAGAATCTCTCAGGAACTACCTCGATAGATTCAATGAAGAAACTCATGGGATGTCTGATTTGGATTCTATAATGGTAGTTGGAGCAATACTAGATGGGCTGCGGGAATGCCCATTCCTTGATTCACTGACTCGAGATGTTCCGAGGGATCTGTCAGGAAGTGATGGCCGAGCTGGAAGTACATTGCCTCCGGCGAATTCAAAGGCGGGGAAGGAAAGAACGGCCCTTCGGTGGCGAGAGGAATTCCTTGCAGAGAGGAGAGTCGAAGAAGTGAAGCGAGGCACCGCTGGAGAGATATGGAGCAAACCCGCACCGACCTCCTGCGTCTTTGATGATAGAAGCGCTGGGACCAAAACAAACCCCGTATTAAGCCCTGTGTATGACAATTATACCCCTTGAATACTTCAAGAGAACATATCATGATGCAGATCCAAGATAAGAAGATACTCAAGCGCGGAGCGGCCAAGGAAGACCTCCTGAAAAGAAGCCAAGAAATTCTCGGTGACTTACCACAAAGTCCAGGTCATATTTACCACGGTAAAATTGCATCCACCTCAAAGATGCAATAGAGGATCTCGTTAGAGAAGGGAAGCTGAGCGAATTCCTCAAACAAGAAACCAGTAAGAAGGAGGAACGGCAGTAGCCACGCTGATCGAGAACCTCCTCGGAAGAAGATAGATCTGAAACTATGTCGTGGCCGTGGGCGGGATGTGGAGGAGAAACTTCATCCTCCGAAGGAGTTATGCTCGCATGGTGGAGTCACGATCACGAGAGCTTACACCCTGAAGAAGAGCCGAACTACTCTCTCAATTGAATTTTCTCAAGAAGATTTGAAGGGGAATTTGTCAACCACAAGATGGCGCCCTTGTCGTGGTCCTTGATATTGGGATCTATAGGATGCAGCGGGGGTGCTAGTTGACACCGGGAGCTGGTGACGCATAATTTTTCTGGGCGTGTTTGTGTAATGAAAATGGTCGAGAATCTTAAACCATGCAAGACTCCTTTGCATTTGGATTTCTAGGAGATCCTATTTACCCGAGGAAGGTATCATAACTCTTCCTGTTACTCTTGGTACTCCCTCCACCTAACTGCTATACCCAATCAACTTTCTCGTGGTGCGCCGTCCCTCAAGTTACAAGCGCTTGATTATGGGAAGACCTTCTCTCAACAAACTCGGGAAATGTGCCCTCACATACCATTTGAAGCTAAAATTTCGTGACCGATCACTACTGTGGAGAAGTGAAGGGGATCAACCCTCTTCCGAGGCGGTGTTACCTTGCCACAATCAAGAGACAACTTCAGCGATACAAGTAAGACTTCTGAGTCTCTAGCTATAGAAGATTTTCAGCAGGAAGATGAGAAGAGAGACGCCCGCAGGCCTACCCCAGTCGAGCAACTCGCAGCCTTACCCTCGACGAGGCCTTACCGGAATGGCCATGCGGCTTGGAGTTGGGCTCAGTCTTGTCCGAGAAACAACTCCCTCGAATTGATCAAGGCCAACTTCGGATGTTTTGCATGGGCCGGTAGAGGACATGTCTGGAGTACCAAGGGAGGTGATGGAACACCATTTAAATGCTTGATCCAAATTGGCCGCCTGATGTCTGATACGTAAGAGAAGAAATTATGTCGGGCGGAAATTTCTTGAGAAGAGAGGAGGTCGGCAAGTTGCTTAAGGCGGAGTTCATTCGGGAGGTCCAATACCCCGAATGGCTCTCCAATGTTGTCCTTGTAAAGAAAGCCAACGGAAAATGGCGTATGTGTGTTGATTTCACAGATCTCAATAAAGCTTGCCCCAAGGATTGCTACCCCCTGCCTATGATAGACAATCTGGTAGATTCCACATCAGGATATGAGATGCTCAGTTTTCTCGACGCATATTCTGGTTATAACCAAGTTAAAATGGCTAGAAAAGATGAAGAAAAGACAGCCTTCATTACTTCCCGAGGGACTTACTGCTACAAGGTGATGCCGTTTGGCTTGAAAAATGCGGGAGCAACCTTCCAAAGACTAGTGAATAAGGTCTTTAAGAAACAAATGGGGAGAAATGTCGAGGCATACGTCGATGACATCCTCGTAAGAGGCACCTCTCACGAGCATCATACTGCCGACCTCCAAGAAACATTTGAAACACTAAGAGCTCATGGAATGAGTCTCAACCCAACCAAATGTGCATTTAGTGTCCGCTCAGGAAAGTTCTTGGGCTTTATGCTCACAGAGAGAGGGATTGAGGCCAACCTAACAAATCCAGAGCTATTTTGGAGATAAGTCCCCAGGACCATTAAGGAAATACAAAGTCTGAATGGGAAGCTGGCAGCGATTGGGAGATTCATTTCGAGGTCCGGGGAGAAGAATCTTCCATTTTTCCGAGCACTTCGGAAAGCACCAAAGGTAGAATGGACCGAAGAGTGTGAAAAAGCCCTCACACAGTTGAAGGAATATTTGCAGTCACCTACCTTACTTTCCAAACCAAAGCCAGGGGAGGAACTCAGTATTTACTTGGCAGTTTCTGATATGGTGGTGAGCTCGGTTCTCACTAAAGAGGAAGATGGAATCCAGAAACCGGTCTATTATACTAGCAAAGTTCTCAATGATGCAGAATCCAAGTATCATCCTCTCGAGAAGTTGGCTTATGCACTAGTCACAGCAGCTCGGAAACTTCGTCCTTACTTCCAAATACATAAAATTAAGGTGCCGGCTGATCAGCCCTTTAAAGCAAATCCTCCATCGCCAGATGCCTGCAGACGATTGAAAGTGGGTTATTGAACTTGGTGAGTATGACATCACTTACGAGGCCTCGCATACCATCAAAGGTCGTGTCCTGGCTGACTTCATCGTCGAGATCACAATCCATCGATTCTCGAGAAGCTATTCTAATGGATCCCTCCTGAACCGAAGTTCCTCTTCTATGGCACAATGGGTGTTACATACCAGAAGCTGGCTCGGCCGAATGCCGAGAATTCCGGAGCTGGCATTGTGCTGCAATCCCCTTCAGGATGGAGCACCTCGGCAATCTTAAAGTTTGGGTTCAAGGCGACCAACAACGAAGCTGAGTATGAGGCCATGATTGCAGGCCTGCAGTTGGCAAGAGGCCTTGGAGTCCAGCATTTGTTGGCAAACACGGACTCCCAACTAATTGTTGGTCACATGAGCGAGGAATTCGGGGCGAAAGAAGAAAACATGGTGAGATACAAAACCTTGGTGCAAAAACTAGCTGCTAGCTTCCAGAAACTATCCATTGCAAAGATTCCGAGGGCAGAAAATCAAGAGGCCGACCTCCTCTCAAAACTTGCTTCCTCCAAAATTGAAGTAACGTCCCCACGCCAATGTTACAAGACTTGCCTACGGGGGACGATTGATTGCCGACACGAAGATGAATTATTTGAGGTGACGAATGAACCATCTTTGGATTGATCCAATCTTAAATTACCTCCAAGATGGGTCTCTACCTTGAGATCCGAAGCTAGCACGCGGATCAAGGTTAGGGCCAACCGCTTCACTAATACGGATGGGGACGCCTTTTATAAAAGATCATTTACTCTCCCGTTGTTGAGATGTTTTGCGTCCGAAAGTGAAAGCAAATTATATCCTTCAAGAGATCCAAGAAGGTATTGCGAGGAGATCACACTGTGGGGAAAAGCACTTTGTCATAAAAATTCTAAGACAAGGTTATTCATCGCCCACTTTGTCAAGGATGCGAAGGCATTTGTCGTAAATGCGATGCGTGTCGGCGCTTATTCAAATATCCAACCGGACGTCCCAAATTTCTCAACTCACCCCCATAGTGAGTTCCGGGCCATTCAGCGCTTTGGGGAGTAGATCTCCTTGGCCCTTTTCAGCGGCTTCGGCGGATGAAGTTCTTGATTGTTGCCATAGATTATTTCACCAAATGGGTAGAAGCAGAGCCTCTCTCCTCCATCATTGAAAAGGTGTGTCGGAAATTTCTGTGGAAGTCAGTGATTTGTCGATTTGGGCTTCCGGTAGCATTCATCACAGACAATGGGAGACAGTTTGCGAATCTTTGCGTTAGGAAATTTAAAGAGGAGCTTCGGAATTGAGCACGAGGCTTACTTGATTTACACACCCTCAAGCAAATGGGCGGTGGAAGTAGCGAATAGGACCTTGCTTCACACCCTCAAGACTAGAGTGCTCGGAATCAATCTAATTGGGTAGATGAGGTGCGGGGGCACTCACTGGGCCCTCTGAGAACTACTTGCCTGACTCCTACTTTGGAGAAACTCCATTTGCTCTTGCATTTGGAGTAGATGCGATCCTCCCCTCAGCCGAGATTGAGGTCCCAACTCCACGAATCCGGGCCTTTGATCCGACAAAGCAGCGAAGAAGTACTTGAGCTGAACTTCGATTTCTTTGGAAGAAAGAAGGGAAGAAGTCAGCCTCCGAGTCAGCTGCTGATCTGCTTGAAGGTCAAACGTTACCACGACGCCAAGGCGTAGAAAGAGGTAACATTCCAAGTAGGAGACTTGGTACTTGAGGAGAGAACGTTTTGAAGGCAACAAAAGTAGAGCGGGGAAGCTTAATCCCTAATTGGGAAGGCCCTTATGTTGTAAATCCAAGGTTGTAAGGCTGGCACCTATTGGCTCTCAAGATGGACGGAAAAAGACTCAAACGCCCTTACAATTCCGAACATCTTAGGCGGTATTATCAATAAAGTTTCCTGTTCTACCATGTGACTAAGCATAACACAAAGAACTTCTTGCTAACTCACACAGCAGCGGGTCAAGGCTCGAGCAGTGATGAAAATAGCAAACAACCTAGAAAATCCCCACAAAAGTACTTGGTTGCTACTACGGCGCCTGGTCTAGGCTCATTTTGTGACACAATAGCAACTAGCCAGTGAGAACAGTTCCGTTAACGAGCCAACTGATCAAAGATCCCTTCGGCAATTAGTCCAACAAATCCGAACTCCTCCCGGTGAACCTCGGAAACCAAAGTCAAAGAATTCTTGTGTGATTCTCCGAATAAGATGATAACGGGTCTAGGCTCGAATCATCTTAAGTGAGGACGCACGCCAAGAAAATCAAATGACAAACACATTTCTCCAAACAAGGTGGTAGCGGGTCTAGGCTCGAATCACCTTGGGAGAGAACACACAACAAAAAACTTGATCGATTGGCAACTAAGGGACGGAAGAACAAGCGCGGAATACAAGCATGACAAAGAATTCAAAATGCTTTCGCTCCATAGGTAAAAGTAAATTTCCTTTATCAAAATAATACTAACATTTGTAACAGGAAAGGACAAACAAAGTTACACGCTTTCAACAAGGGGCAAGTATAAAGCGAACGAAACACATCAACAATTGAGTTACTCGCTCCCTTTCGGAAAAGTTGTAGTGACACCATCATTGTTTCCGAGCTCCTCCTCCATGTTGGCATCCCGCGCCCCACCAGCAAGAGCTTCAAGTGCCTCAATATATGTAAGATTGGCAAAATCTGCATTCGGAAATTTCAGAACAAACTCTTTCAAAACAGGAAAACTTTCTTCCCTCCCTTCGTCGCGCGCCTCCTCAAGAGCAGATTCAGTCACTTGACGAGCTTCAGAGCAAACCATTTCCAGCTCCTCCACTTTTTGTTTGCTCTCAGACAAAGACTTCCGACAAGCTTCAACCTCCTTGGAAATACTCTCGTGATTATTCCTTAAAGCATCCCTTTCCGAAGTAATAGCGACCAAGGAGGAGTTACTGTCTTTTAATTGCTTGAGAAGCTCGCCATTCTCCTTCTCCAAAAACTCCGCGACGCCTCGCAAGGAAGTGATTTCCAAAGATACGACTTTAACTTCCTCCTTGGCCTGCGGAAAGTTTTTCTCTCTGCAAAGGAACGCTCGAGGCTCGTGATTTCAATTCTTGAGGAGCTGGGAATTGTTTGCATTCAAAGCGGCAATCTCTTTCTCCAAGGATGAAATCTTCTCCTTGGCCTTAAGCTCTTTCTCCAAATGTCTCTGCAGGCTTTCTCATTGGATTGTTTCAATATTGCATCTAACTTACTCTTCCCAAACCAGAGCCGTGTTCTTCTCTTCTGAAGCCTTCTTCAATGCCGTGTTCAAGCGACCAACCTCCTCAGCTTCCAAGTCTCTGCATTCCTCAGGATATATTGATTAACAAGGACATCCGCTCTCCTCTTCTTCTTCCAAAATACTTGCGGTAGCGATGGCTAAGAAACAAGTTACGCAAATAAAGATATAATGAGTTGAAATTGGCTTTGATTCGGGGAATGGGTTCAAGATAAAAGAAACACTTAAAGAAAGCCCTTGGAAGCGAAGGAGCTCGGCAAGATCAAGCCGTGATAAGCGTCCAAGTCTAGATTCGATTTCTTACAGCAAAGCCGACTTAATTACGTAGCGGCAATTTTAGGATCGCCGACTAGGATCCCTTCCCTTGGGTCCACGTGAGATGATCCCTTGTGGAACCCTCGGGAAAACTTCGGGCCACAAGCTTCCGGAAACTTGAGGAAGAGGCGAGTTGGTCGAGTAACTCGAATCCGAGGGCCGGATCAAAGTGATAGTAGAGGTCGGTATTCACCCTTCGGAGGTCCCAATGATCTCAACCTCATCCTCCGCCAAAATCTCTCGAGGATCTCCGGAAGATCTGGAATGTGCCCAAAAATATCTTCTTGATTGGGAAATGTAGGGAAAGGATCGCCGAATTCCTCTCACCCATGTGAATCTCTCCCCACTACCGCATGATGAAATTCAGTATTAGTAACGCCGCCTTGGAAGTGTCATTTTCGATAGGAACACGTAAGCGGATAAGGGAGAAATGGCCAACACCCTCTCGGTGTTAGGAGGATGAGATGGCTCGGTACATCTCTTCTTTCCTTTGGAGACCACTGTTTCTTCACCTTTAACCATCTTAGAAATTTGGTTCATCTTCAACAACCTCTTGAATCCGAGCTCTCTTTCTTGAAACAGTTTCAGAATGTGTAGGTGGTTCAACCTCAACTTCTTGTGAAGGATGGAGTTCGTCATTTCCTTGTGGTCTAGATGATTCTTCAACAGCTGTAGGTTCATTGGTACTCCCAGTTCCGGGCTCCTCTTCCAATTACTTTCTTCCCGAGTCGCCTTTTTTTTTCTCGCTTCTCCCAGACGTACATTGTATTGAAGCTTCTAAGACGAATCTGGGCCTTTATCCAACAACGACTTCATGACTTAGAAGCTTCCATACCTTCACCCTGGAAAGAAAAGAGATTTGGTTAACGAGAAAGAAGCAATTGAAAAGAATAACGAAGTATATCAGCTCCTACCCTTCACTACAAAAAAAGTCCACTCCTCAAGAAGATTTTTGTTGAGTGGGAAGAGGTGAGGAGGGATGCAGGGAGCACTCACGCAACCTTTTCGTGATGGCGTGTCTCTTTTTGGAGAGCTTCTCTCTACTTAACACTTGAGTCCGAGGAGGTGCTCCCCAATCAAGTCCCGAACTCAAACCCCTTCTAAAGAAACAAAGAAAAACCTCTCCTTCCATCTCTTAATAGAGGCCTGGAGCGGGACCTAAGAAAGCGTCACATGGGGCCTTGCACCAAAGAAGTACCAATCATGTATTGGACTCCTATTGAGGGCAAAATAATGCCTCAAACAGAGACAATGTGGGAGTAACTTCGTGATCAAGGCACCGCTACAAACCCACAAAGACATCTCCAAGAATTTGGGGTTAATTGAGATGGATGAGATATTGAAAGATTGAAAAATTTAGAGGAAAAGAGGAGGAAAGGGAATTGAAGTCCTCCTAGTAATGCATCTACATAAATAACAAGTTCTCCATCCCTACGTAACCCGCTCTATCAAAAGGATCGTGCAAACCCATCACGGGTTGGAAGTTCTTATATCTAATTTTATAATATTTGGTTACTGAGATCAACTTCATCACGATGAAGAATGCTAGGGTAATGCAGTGGAACAAGGAAAGCGCCTTTTGCTACGTTTTCCACCTCACGTTGCTAGTCAAAGGAGCGATTATGAGAAGAAAGAGGCCATACCTTGGGGAGTTTCAGAAAAAAGAACAAGAGAATTGCAGGTGAAAGTGAGTTGCAGTTTCCGCCGTCAGGGTTTGGAGAAGGAGAAGAAGAAGATAAGCGCGATTTAAATCATAAAGTTCAACGCAATATTTGATAAAGCTTAAAGAGCGCATGAAATATCCAACGGTTCAGAAAAACTCATTTGAAAGCGAAATGATATCCAAGGGACACCTGTCCACTTCATCTAACGGACAGGGATCGCTACTTACGGAGCCACCGTAGATGGATGCCACGTATACCATGAAGAACGAGCCCATCATTGCACATTGTCGCACGCCATACCGTCACTAGAGAAAAGTTACGTAGAAAACCGTGCGGTAGGCTAGCAATAAATGCGATCATTTGTTCGCCGAAAGTAACGCTTTTAATGCTCTTTCGCCAGAAGCACCTCGGAAAACATCAAAGTAAAAGAATAGATCCTCCAATAATTCGGTATGCTTAGCTAACTCGCCAAAGATTACATGCAAAGGCATTCGGCTCATCTTCCGAAGCTCAACGCCAAGCATACTTAAGGGGGACTGATGATAGGGTGGTTATAAACAAAGACACGTGGCACAATTTCGGATATTTAAGCATGTGCAAGTCACGTGACGCCTACGATTACAAGGAAGGCTTACTTCCTCTCTGTGGCCGAGCTCCTCCACCTCGGAATTCATTATAATTTCCGAGGTCCTCATGGAGGAGCTCGGAAACTTACATGAAGGCGAGCCACTTTCAAATCCTCTTCCAGCAGTTCCCAATACAGCATATCTTGAGATCTTCTAGAAGCTCAATCAGTTACAGAAACAGTTAGACAGTTGGAGAACGCCTGGGGTCTAGAAACTTCTAGAACCATGCTGAGCTGGATTTACTAAGTTGGCATGGCACCCACGTGCTAGAATTCAGTGGCTTCTTCTCCAAGCATCACCCAGCCTGTGTCCTATAAATACCCCTGCTCCCCAGTAGAGAGGCATCTGATTCCTGGTCCGGCGAAGCCCTGTCTCTCTGGCGATTGGAGCTTCATTCTATCTCCTCCTTCTTTTCTTCTTGAATTTTATCTCTTCCAAGCTCATCAATGGAGCTTCATCTTGTAATCATGGAGGAAGATCTAGTGAATTTCATCTCCCATGGAGATGACCGTGGTTTTTTCCCCATTTTTGGGGTTTTCCACGTTATTTGCTGAGTCTCCTTTACTTTCTGAGTCTTTCTCTTTGATCTCTTGATTTTCTCCTTTCCATTTCAATATAAATTCAAAGTGTCGGTCGAAATTGGGGTTTGATCCAATTTTTGTACCAACAGTTAACATAATACATCCAATGCCAGCCCAGTTCTCACCTTCCTTCCATGAGGCATCCACAAATAGATGATATTTGAAATTTCTCAAGTTCCATTCTCTGACAGCTCCTTCATCCAATTCCTTCAAGCTGCTCATTGCCTGCTGTTTCTCAGTATGCATCATCATAGTCTGCTTTGCCACATAATCTGGGACAAAAGTCTTAGCTCTGAATAAGTGATTACATCTATTGATCCAAATAGACCACAAAGTATAAGCAATCAGTTCTTTTTCATTTGAGACAATGTTCAAGTATCTTGAATTTTTTTCTTCCAACCATTTTCCTTGAGTCAGTTCATGATTAAGGGGATTCCAGGAATGAAAGAATCCTTCATTCCTGATTACGTACCATACCAAGCGAAAGTAAACACGCATTCCATTAACAGATGGTGAGTAGTTTCATATGCTATATTACATAGTGAACAGAAGCCAGGAGTACCAATCCCCAGAGAGTGTAGATAATGAGAAGTAGGAAGTCTGCCATGGAGCATTTTCCATATGAATATCTTGATCTTTGGTATAACTTTCAATTTCCAAAGTTCTTTCCATCCCCTCCATTGGAAGTTACTGTCTTTGTATCTGCATTCATCATAGATGGCTGCAGTCATGGATTTGCCATCAGTTCTTCGTTGAAGCCTCCATTTCACCCTGTTTTCATCAACCTGTACCTGTTTCTCTTCAATAACAGCAGTTATGGACAAGGGAAATATTTCATGTAATAAGTTCCAGTTCCATTGGTTATTAATTCTCAGATCATTAACCAGAAATGTACTTACATCATGCTGCATGTTGATAAAAGTGGGCATTCTATTCAGGGGGATATCAAAAAGCCAAGGGTCCTGTAAAACATGATTAGAATTTATAACATTTGCTTGAGTGATACAATGTTTAATGTTCTTTGCACTGTTCATTAACCCTCTAAAAGTCCATGAGACTTTTTTGAGGGATGGTGCCTGCCAGGGTTCCATTTTACCATATTTGCTAATCATGAGTTTTATCCAACCTTTATCACCATCATTCATCAATTCCAATGAGTGTTTAGACAGCAAGGCATTTTTCATCAATTTCAGATCCTTAATACTCAGACCCCCCTCAGATTTAGGATTAGTAATCGTTTTCCAACCGATAAGGTGCAATCCTTTACCATAATTGTCATTAGCCCATATAAATTTCCTGACAAGTTTTGTAATGGATTCAAGAATGCAATCAGGTATCATATAAGTACTCAGACCAAAGTTAGGGATTGCCATCAGAGTAGCATTAGCTAATGTGACTCTCCCTGCCATAGTTAAATACATTGTTTTCCAATGTGCCAATTTACCTTCAACTTTGGTAATTAGTGATTTAAAATAAGTGGTGGGAACTCTAAAAGGAGAGATCCAACATCCCAAGTATTTGAAAGGGAAAACCCCCTGTTTTAAGGCCAGAATGTCAGAGATGGATTTCTTCATTCTAGAGTTGAACTAGGAGGGGAAGTAGATGTCAGATTTGGACATATTAGCCCTCTGACCAGTAAGGGCATTGTATAAATTCATGCAAAGAATGATGGATCTAACACTTTTTCTAGAAGTATTGCAACAAATTAGCAAGTCATCAGCATAAAGTAGGTGATTTACACTAAGGGATTCAGAGATTTTAAACCCTCTGATCAATTGAAGTGTTTCAGCTTTGTTCAATATATTAGTGAGGACTTGGGAAACAAGAATAAACAAATAAGGGGAAATTGGATCACCCTGCCTTAATCCAGCCATTGGTTTCACCCATCTTCCAATTTTGCCATTCACAATGAAGGCCACAGTTGTAGTTTCAATGCATTCCCTTATCCAATTGATCCACTTGTCAGGAAAGTTCATACTGGCTAATACATTAATAACAGTGTTCCATCTAATAAGGTCATATGCCTTTTCCATGTCCATCTTAATTATCATCATAGGGTTGGTCTGGATATTGTGTTCTAGAGAATGAGTAAGTTCTTGTGTGAGTAAAATATAAAGTACAATTTTACTCATTGAATATCATATGCTTCACTGAAGTTCTCTTCTTAACACTAGTTATAAAATCTGGTGCATGTGTAATTTGTATAAATCGTATCAACATCGCAGGACTTAGATGAGCTCAAAGTCATAGAGCAGTTTCAAAATGCAATTATTTCTGTTTTCAAAGATGCAAAATATGTGATTACTGCATGCAAAAAAAGTTGAAATACTTGCATATCTATGATTCAACTTCAATGTATCAGATTCAGTGGATTAAATCTTATAGTATTACAATATATATCTCTCCGACAAACCTATATTTTTACTTGAGAGTCAAAACCATGTGACATCGCATTAAGATCATGCATTGAAAGTCGGATCAAAAGCTGTTGTGTAAAGATCTTAGCATTATCATATACTTCAATTATGTGCATTCCTCAATTATTAGATCAAGTGTCAACAAAATACATGATAGAAACACAAGTTTTTTCCTTCCCTGAATTACTGAAATCTAGAGCAGGTCCCTTAAGGTAGTCAGGACTTTTAGTGTTTCTTCCTGCAAATGGCAATGAATAGTTAGAAGTCATTAGAATCTCTCTGAACTCTGATTTCTCTCTCTTCTATGGTTTTTTTTCTCTTTGATTTTTTGGATATCTTTTTCAAGTGAGTTTTTTTTTAATAGTTCTGTCATTCAGGTTATTTGTGATTTTATTTCCTTGTAAGTTTTCTTTAATAGTTTCTTGATTTGTTTCTTTAATAGTTTCTTGATTTGTTTGTTTGTTTGATTCTTGTGTTTTGTTTGTTAATTCTCACACTTATTTTCTCATGTAATATTTTAATGTGTAGGCAAAGTTGTTTATCATGGAAGGTGAATCTCAATCTTCAACCCCCATTGAAAATACCAATGAAAAATCAGTTCCTACCCCTTCACCAATTGGTATTGTTTGTGAATCTTCAACTCCAACTCCAACTCCAACTTCAAGTGCTATGCCAACTATAGATAAATCATGTTCAGCACCTTCAACGGATCATGATGTTAACATCTATAACCCCCAAAAATTGAAATCCGTTGTGTGGGAACATTTCATAAGAAAACAAATTGATGGAGAATGGAAAGCAATTTGCAATTATTGCAAAAGGATGCTTGGTGGAAAATCCAAGAATGGAACCACCCATTTGCCTGACCACTTGAAGAGATGTCCAAAGGCAACACACACAGATATTAAACAACAACTTTTAGTGGTGAAGCAAAGTAAGGGTGATGGAACAAAGCTTGCCAATTATGCCTTTAACCAAGCCTTGGCAAGAAAAGAGCTTGCCCAAATGATTATAATTCATGAGTATCCTTTGTCAATGGTTGATCATGTTGGGTTTAGGAAGTATTCATGTCTTCTCCAACCGTTGTTCAATGTTCCTAGTAGAAACACAATAAAGAATGACATCCTCAGAATTTACAAGGAGCAGAAGTTACAAACAATGAAAATGATCGAGTCAAATGGTAGCAAAATTGCAATTTCAACTGACATGTGGACAGCAGATCACCAGAAGAAAGGGTACATGGCTCTCACTGCTCACTTCATTGATCAGTCTTGGATTTTATAAAAACGAATCTTGAGATATGATTTTATAAATAAAGTGATCATGTTAATTATTTATTTTCATTTATGTCTAAGTTAATGGATGAATCTAATCTTCACAAGTGGTTTTATATATGTAGGTATTGCTATGTCCCTGCACCACACACAAAAGAAGTAATTACAGATGAGTTGATGAAAATCCTTTTAGACTGGGGACTTGACAAAAAATTGTCTACCATCACTTTGGATAATTGTTCAGTCAATGATGGAGTTGTAAATCTTTTGCTTGATAGACTTCATCCGGAATCATTGATGCTTGGAGGTGATTTTTTCCATATGCGTTGTTGTGCGCATATTTTAAATTTGATTGTCAAGGATGGGTTGGATGTTATTGGTGATGGCATAAATAGAATTCATGAAAGTGTTCAGTTTTGGACAGCTACTCCAAAAGAATTGAAAAGTTTGAAGAGTCTGCTCGACAATTGCGTATTCCAATTTCGAAAAAGTTGTGCCTTGATTGCAAAACAAGATGGAACTCGACATACTTGATGATTGAGATAGCTTTATATTACAAAGATGTGTTCAGCCGTGCAAAGTTAAGAGATCCAATGTGCAAGATTTGTCCAACAGAGGCAGATTGGGAAATGGCAAGATTAATTGTTGGAAAGTTGCAAATATTTTATGAGGCAACTAACATTTTTTCAGGTTCCAAGTATCCAACTGCAAATGTGTATTTTCCAAAGATTTGTGAGATCAAGCTTGCTTTGTCCGAATGGATTTGTGATTCTAATATGACAATTGCATTAATGGCTACAAGGATGATGGAAAAGTTTGATAAATATTGGAATATAGTTCATGGCTTTATGGGGGTAGCCACGGTGTTTGATCCAATGTACAAGAAATGCTCACTTTTCAAAGTTATATGGAGATGTTTATGATATGGAAATAGATAGAATTGATGGGATTTGTCGCAACTTGATTTGTGAATATGAAAACAAGTGTTCAAATCTTGAAGCTGCGAACAACATTGCTTCCACCTTGGTTCAACAAAGCTTTTCGATGGATATGATGAATTTGTCAATAGGAAGAAGAGTAAAATTACACATGCAAGGAAAGAGTTTGACTACTATTTGGAGGAAGATGTTATACCAAGATGTACTGATTTTGACATATTACAATGGTGGAAGGCCGGAGTCAAGTATCCCATAATGCAAAGGATAGCGAAAGATATATTTACGATACACGTGTCCACAAAGGGTTTCCGTGAGTCCGTGCATTTAGTACAGGTGGTCGATTGTTGAGTCCATATCGTAGTAGACTTCATCCAACTATGGTGGAAGCTTTGACTTGTACTCAAAATTGGTTAGTGAATCAATTAGAAGGTAAATTCTATAATTTTAACTTTCTATTATAACTTTGATCAATAATTTATCTAATTCTTTTCTAACTTTATTTCTTAGATCGAAATTCAAATTCATTGGATATTGCTTCAACTTGTGAAGAGGAAGATGATATTGATTCCATTGCTCTTGATTTGGTATAGTATATTATGATTTATTTATCTTTTCTCTATCATAATTAATTTCTTATTGTATTCATGTTAACATTCTTTCTTTTTTTCTTATTCTTATAGGATTGACCACTTGTGCATTTCACATTTGAAGGAGCAAGCTAGAGACTGCAAGAATTTGAGATGATATGAGACATTATGTTGGAACTTTTGATTTGTGTTTGATTTGAAACACTCTTCTTGGTTAAGTTGTTTTGTACAAGTTAATGTAGAATTGTATGTGTTTGATTTGTGTTTGATTTGAAACACTCTTCTGGGGTTTTGCAGCTGATTTCATGGACAATTGATTTGTGTTTGATTTGAAACACTCTTCTTGGTTAAAAAGCAAAGTTTAGCAAGCAAGTTAATGATTTGTGACCTTTTCTTTATTTGCTAAAACTGTAAAAAAAAAATTCTCAGGAAATGTTTATCTTTTGAATCATTTTTGTTTGATACAGGAAGGAACATTCATCCCATTTTTGGCTGAAATTTTATTGTATTAAAGATAAAATATGGACATAGCGGGGCGGGGCGGGGCGAGAGGAAAAACCGGCGGGGCGGTTGTGGTATTCATACATGTGGTATTTGGGCGGGGCGAGGCGGGGCGGGGCGCCAGGCTGGAATGGAACGGGTTCAAAGGGGCGGTTGTGGTAGAGGCCTGCCCCGCCCCCACCCCGCCCCATTGCCATCCCTAAAGCCAAATCTAGCCGGAGGTTTTCCAGCATTGGCTCGAGGTTCTCTACGCAAAGCAATAGGCAAATTAAGAGAGGTAGAGACATTACCACCCGACTCAGAGGGAGACGGGGAAGATCCTAAGGAAGAAGGAATTGAGGAGAGGCCTGGGACAGTGGCATGTGTGGACTGGACATCAATCTCAATCTGTAAAATCCAGGATTTTAGGGGTTAAATTTTTTGTTTTTAGCTATTTGCTTAAATTATGTGGTTAAAAAAGAAAGATTCCTAAGTTGGATTATAATTTAGGATTTTCGATTTGTTTTAAGGAATTTCTATGAATAATTGATTTTTAGTTCTCGTTAATTATTTTTATGGATGGAAGAATTCTCTAAACTTGGATAATTGGAATTATTGAGATTTTATTTAATATTTTATTACTTTTTTGAAATAGTTGATTGAATAAAATCGGGGTTTAATTAATTGGTGTTCATTTATTTGGAATATATATATATATATATATATATATATATATATATATATATATATTATGTTATGGATTTATATATATGAATATATAGATATTATATTTAATTTTTTTTAAAATAGAAATTAGATAAGAGAATCGGATGAGATAATTGGATATATTTTAAAATAAATATATTTATAAGAGATACATTATATACATGATAATATATATATATATATATATATATATATATATATATATATATATATATATAAGGATTAAGGAGTTGTTTTGAAATTCAAAAAAAAAAAGATAAAGTATATGATTCAAATATGGAAAAGGGCATCTCTGCCAAAGATTTAGATATAATAGATGGATGAGTCTAAGGCGGACTCGTCTTGCCTGGGTCCAGAACCAGGGCACGTGGCAAGACGAGATTGGTTTTGCCCAAAAAGAAGTTGACTTTTGGATGGTGGTGAAAAAAAAAAAAAAACCAAAACACCACCCTAGCCAATGGGTGACTGCCACGTGGCAGTAAAACCAGGGAAACCAGGCAAGGGCAAATCCAGGCAAGATGAATCCGTCTAAGGCTTGTTTTGAATTCAAGAAAATAATAATAAAATATTGGTATAAGTGTATGGCTGAGTTTGATTTCAAATCAAAACGCGTGAAATTGGATTGGTAATTGTGGATCTGATTTGAGACTTTACATATATGGTTTAATATATATATATATATATATATATATATATATATATATATATATATATACCAATGACGGCGGGGCTTCTTTCTTGGTGGGCGATCGGGAGAGGAGTAACAGGCGACGGTCCACCCTCTGGACGGAAAGGAAAGGACGATCAACGTCGGGTGAGCCAAGCGCGCGTAGAGATGCAGGGGAGATATTGTTTGTCAAGGAGGCGATGCTTGAGAGCGCCGTGGGACGCCGTTGTTGATTTTGACGTAGAGACACGTCAGGAGGGAGTCCTGTAGGATTCTAGGAGAGGTAAGTGTCTTTGCCTAGCTCCCACACAGGGATGGGTTTCTTTGGCCCTCTTATTACTTGGTTTGGTATATTCTTGATTGTTATCATGATTGTGCTTGTGTTTATGATCTGGATATCTATTGTTGATTCCCGGTATACATGTTTTGTTTGATGTTTTCCACATCGGTGATTGGTTGTTTGGACAAGTTGTCTTTTTGGATGCTCACTGAGCATGCCACCGTGGACCCGACATTCTTGTGGGACTCGTGGTGCTTGTGTTTAGGTTGGGTCTCAGATGCTGGATGGGTATGCGTACCCATGGAGTATAGCCACCTGTCGTCCGGCACTTGACCATTGAGGCACGCGGCACTTGTGCTGACCGTGGAGGTATGATTGGATGAGTTTAGGGGGCCCCGTCTGTTCGGTTTCTTGTGCTGTTCCGATTGTTTCCTTGATATGATCCATGTCTTGACTGTTTATCTTGATTTGTCTATCTTGACTATTTGGACTGTGCTTTTCGTGATTTCTCTGCAGGGCACTTACTTAGCTTTCCTTTCGAAAGCTCACTTCACTTTCTTTTTCCCTTCCAGGTTAAGAGGAACAGATAGCCCTCAGGATTTGGAGCTGCACGTGGGACTGTGATAGGATGGAGAGGTCCGAGGACCTCAGGTTATGTGTGAGAGTCTCATTTGTAGGACCCTTATAGGGTCTGATTCTGTATAGATTGTTATATGATTTCTTGAACCCTTTATGACTTTAAATTCCGCTGTATGACTCTGACATTATTATTTATGACATTTTAGACATTTTGATTTATTATATGTTATCTGCTCTTATTACTTAGCCCTTGTACTCGAGTGGGGCCCGTCTCCACTTGCAGATCGCCGTCATTGACGTGCGAGGTCCCGGATCCGTCGCCTGGCTGTGATTAAAATGGTATCGAGCAATCGCAGATAACCAACAACCTACTGCCTTGATGGCGTAGACAATTAGATTGGCCGGGTGTTGGGCCGGGTAGACCAGGGATTTTGAATGAACACCGATGCAGCTGGAGGTTGCGGGGCCGCAAGTAGCGGGCCGTAACTAAAGGGAGGTGTTCCCCATTACATTGATGGAGTTGAGGTGCAAGGTTATGGGTCTGGTGTGACCCCGTGTATTGCCCAGGAGACGGGCAGAGGACTCCTAAAGTTTTGGAGGATTAGACTGACCATTCATGAGGATTGGGGAACCAGTATTAGTGAACGTTAGGTCCGAGAAATGGAGTAAACGTTCAAGGTTTGGGAGTGAATGACTGATAGTGAAATTTGAGGTTAAACCCATATTTTTCATGAGTTGTTATAGTGTGCCAACTTTGAGGTTATAAGGAGGTGTTTGCCGGATTAGTCTGTTGCCGGATGAGGTTTTAGGGATTGATTGTAAATTTCGAGGTCATTACAATTTACAAAGACATGGATTGAAGTAGAGTAAGGTTATTAACAGAATAACAGGAGCAGCTGAGCTTGAATGGTTCATTTTTGTATATCCAGAATAACATGCATGGCCTTGCTTTATAACGCAGAAAAACAATTAACATGTAGTTTCAACAGCTTCCTTTGTCATGAGAAAGACTTGAGGTCTTCTCTGAAGACTATTCTGCAACAAGTTGGTCTTCCAAGTTTTCAGAAACAAATTGACATCATGACCAGCCATGAGAAGACTATTCTCTCCATCTCCCCACGAGAAATCAATCCAGAAATACAGGTGCCTTTTCTTGCTTGACAGTCTGTACAATTTTGTTGCACTTGAATCATTTAATTTGTTGCAATGGAGATGATTATATAAATGAGTGAACGCAATTGTACATCAACAAATTAATACTTGAAAGATGACAGGCATGTTGATTTCAAGGGTTATAACAGACGTGGTCTACTAAAGGTCTTGCATTTCTTATCCCTTCTGTGGCTGTCCACTTAATACTTTTGACACATTCCATCATGCGCGTAGAGAACTCAGAAACTTCCTTCTGTTCTTCACGCGTTTTCCAAGCTTAAGGTTGTATTTAACCAGTTAAGGGAATGTCCACATTAATATTACCAAACAACATATCAACATAGTCATGGGTCGGAAGCACTCTGAATCTCTGCGGCTTCTCTTGTTTACCCTTCTCTACTTCACTTCTGTTGGTCTTTGCAATGGTGGTTCCCTCTCTGGTTACAGTTGCAGAGAAGAAGAAAGGAAAGCCCTCCTTGAGTTCAAAGAGGGCCTCCAAGATCCCGCCAAGCATCTCTCTTCATGGGCTGACCAGGTACATTGATATTGTGTTTTAGATAATAAATAAGTTTCGCAAGGTGGTTTGTTTATTTATTTATTTATTTATTTATTTATTTATTTATTTATAATCTTATTTGTGTTTGGATGGAGATTGAAAAATATAACGAAATAAAGCATGGTTGGCGGGATCTTGGACATGGAACGTTTAACTATTATAAATAAAAGGTGATTTATCTATTTTATTTTAAAAAGAAAATATAATAATGAAATTAGTCCAAACTAGGTGGAATGAGCTATTAATCACTTTTATTTCTAGATTAAATTGCTAGAAAACTATTTGGAACCTTTTCGAGGAGAAGGAGCAGAATCCCCTCAAATTATTTGTCTAAACATATCAATTCATATAATGCTAGACCTTCTTATAGAAAAAGAAGAATAATTGGTTGAATTTAACAACCATGTTTAGTTGAGGGTTATGGTTATCCCCAACACAATTCTCCATTAAAAAAAAAGTTTTATCAAATTTTTTTTTTAAATTAAAAAATATAACCTACCAAAACACATCACTATCTTATCAGTTTAAAAATTCTCTGAAAAAAAATTAAAAATTTTTTAAAATTTATTCCTATCCCCAAGTGGATAACCCCTAACCAAACACGGCCAAATTGTATAGGTGCATTTTCATAATATTATTTTTTAAAAAAATAAATTACTTTTCAATTTAGATGGGATGCAAATAGCACTGGTCTTGAATTTTCAATTTTTTAAATGCAACCATATACTTCCAAATACCAATTTTTTATAAAATAAAATAAAAAATTTAGCCAACAACACTCTTTCAAGAATTAGAGGTTGATGTCTTGAGGCACCATTATCTTAAATAAAAAGTTGTTTGTACATGTTTATCCAAAAAATAAAACTTTTTTTTTCTGATAAAATGATGGATAAATCATATTTTATTTATTATTAATAAAAATAGTACAAAGTTGGTATGTGATTAAGCTAGTATAGTTCCATATTACATAAGTGTGTCAAACGCTATTTGAGTGTTGTCATGTGCTTAGCCCTGTTGCCCCCGAGATGTCATCCTCAATGGTCTCGTCACCAGCAAAATGAGGCGGATCCTCCCGAGTAAAAGCAAAGGCTTCTTTTCACAAATATCTTTATTGCTTCTATGTTCGACCTCTTAATCACATTCACAACATTAAATCGAAAATGTGAGGAATTCAATTCATAAATTAGTTTTAAAAAACAATATGTTTATTTTGAAAATATCTTTTATTTCTCTCGGGTCATAGACTCCATACAATGGTCATGTTGACCAAGTCTCAACCCCATTTAAGTATATTGGTGATGAGGGGTTGAGGTTCCCATTGATCACATATGGGGTTTCTCGAGCACCCTGAAAGAGGCTGTAGAAATGAGACCAAACACTTTTCATGGAGAAATGATCTCATGGTCTCGGTTCGATCATCCATGGAACCGAGATGCATCTCGGTCATCAACCATGTCTTGAGATGTGTGGCTGTCACACATCTCGATGGACATCCCAAGATTGGTGTCGTCAAAAATGCCTTCATCATTCTCAAGGCACGTTTGACGACTGAGGTGATCCTATATCTCGGATCCATTGATGATCCCATGAAATTAAGATCATGGGATCATTTCTCTGTTTCATGAATGCCCAAAGAAGTAGGTGTTTGACTGACCCATTCTCAGGGTTGCAGAGATAACATATCGTTTGGATTCCCCTCCATTATTGTTTTGCAAGGTAGTCCAGTATTAGGGTCTTATTATCTATACTAATCACTCAAATAACTTGATCTTTAGTAGGCAAAAACTTGTATGGAGCATGCTCCACCTATTTTTAGGTGAAGTCGGCTCCATTTTGATATTTAAAAAATATTTTAAGTATTTTCAACCATATGGATGGAAAGATCATCGAAAAATAAACTACCATGTCCATTTTCATATAATTTTGGTATCGCTTTTGGCTCTCCCACTTAACGACAAATTCTCGAATTTCGAACCGGCCAAATTTTTACAAAATTTCAACTATTAGTTTTATAATTCAAACGGTCATCAAATTATATGAAAATAGACATGCTAACTTATTTTTCGATGATCTTTCCATCCGTACAATTAAAAATACTTAAAACATTTTTTAAGTATCAAAATGGAGCCAACTCTACTTAAAGATAAGTGGAGTCGGTTCCATACAAGTTTTTCTCCTTTAGTAGATATGAGTGTTTCCATATTCTCAAAATCTCGCTTTACATCACTTCATCTATCAGGAATCGATATAGTGAATTTACTGTAAAACTTTAGGATGTACTCTTTGGATGTTCCCCAGAAGGGAGAGAAGCCTCAAGTAGTCTAAAGTCCCCTCTCTAGAGTCTAGACAAGAGTCTTGCCCTCAGTAAAACTCTGATTCATCAACCAACTCTCATTTTTTATTTCACTTTTTTACATAATTGATTTTTATAGTTTAATTGAAATCTCAATTTAACTTTTTATAATTCAAATACTCTTCTAAGATTTTAAACTAGTTTTAAAAAAATTTGTTTTAACATTTCAATTTTGTTTTATATAATTTTACTCTTAGATGATGTCACCTAAATTATGTGTCACTAGGGATGACAACGGGGCGGGGCGGGGTGGGGCGGGGTGGGGCTCTACCACAACCGCCCCACCTAAACCAACCCCTGCCATGCGCCCTACCCCGCCCCGCCCCAATAGTGATATTTTCAATACCACAACCGCTACTATGGTTTTCCTCATTCCCCGCCCCGCCCAGCCATGGTATTAAAAATTGATTTTTTTAAAAAAAAAGTGAAATAGAATGAGTTTTTTTTATTTTTTTGATTTTTTTATAGAAACATGGGAATACAATTAGTTAACAAATAAAATAAAAAAGAAATTCATTGGACTTTGAGTTAGGTTATGTAAATAGTAAAGCCCATTTCTAACATGAGTGATGGGCCTAAACCATAAGCCCAAATATTTTTTTAGCGAGGAGAATTTAAAATGGATGTTTATCAAACCCACCCCGTCCCGTGCCCTGCTCTCTAACAAAAAAAAACCGCCCCATTTGGGGCGGATCGGGTTGGAAACCACAAATCGGATCGAGTTTTGCATCCCTATATGCCACACATAAAAGCAAGCTCAGTTGGTAAAATATTAAGGTGTAGCTAATTTAAAGGCCCTGTTTTATTTTTAAAAAAATTTAAAAATTTAGACCTCAGATTCAACAAAAAAAAAAAAATCTTATATATATATATATATATATATATATATATATATATTCTTTGGGTATACTACATAAACAGTCACCCAACTATTTGAACATTCCTATTTGAGTCATCAAACTATAAAAAAATTTAATTGGGTACCCCAATTTTAAAATTACGTTCAACTGAGTCACCAACTTTCAATTGAGGTGTTAGGTTTTGTTAATTATGATTTTCTAAAGTAAAAAATCTTTAGTTGTATTATTTTTTATGTTGTTTAGATATAATATATTATTTGTTAAAAAAATTAACCTTCAATTGTATGTTATTTGATTGTAATTAATATTAATTAGATTAGTTGTTAATTCATTAATTATATTATTATTTTTTTAAAAAAAATAATATAGTGGGTTGGATCAATATAATTCTAAACAACATAATAAATAATATAATTACTATTTACTTTATAAAATTATGATTAACAAAATCTAACATCCTACTTAAATGTGAGTGACTCAATTGAACGTAATTCTAAAATTGGTGTAGGATGACTATCTATAGATAATTTATCCTATTTTTTCTTTTCCTAAGGACTGCTGCCACTGGAGAGGTGTCCATTGCGACAACCGAACGGGACATGTCGTCCAGCTTGACCTCCGAGGAAAGGAGCCATCACGTGGAATATTCTACAATATTGTGGGCGGTGAACAAACCTTGGGAGGAGAAATCAGCCCTTCTCTGCTAGGCTTGAAGCACTTGACTTACTTGGACTTGAGCATGAACTCCTTCGGTGGTACTCGCATCCCATCTTTCTTTGGTTCACTCCAAAGCCTCAACTACCTCAATCTTTCTTCTGCTGGCTTCAGTGGACCAATACCTCATCAACTTGGGAATCTTTCTGGCATGCGCTACCTTGATCTACATAACAATCTCTATATGAATGGAAGTCATTGGCTCGCTAATCTTTCTGTGACAAGATTTTGTTCTTGCCAAGCAGGAGCCAGTCTTGGGGTTACCTCGAGAGAGCTTCTCTGCTGTAGCTCCTGAGCACGTCCTGTTCCCTTACTCAGAAGTGCTTCTCCCCCACTTGCAATGGCGAGTGGGGGTGGAGCCTCCGGCAGCGGTGTCCGGAATCTGAGCTCCCAACCTGCAAAATCTTGGGCTCGTGTTCTGACTGGGCCTCAGAGAGAGAAAGTCTTCGGAGACGAGACTGTGAACCTCAAGGAGAACTTCGAACGTCTCAAACTGAGGAACCATCCAAGATTCAAGCCGGATGGTGACTTCCAGATGCGACTGTATGAGAGAATGCAAACAGCCTTGTATGCAAAATTCCTGGGTAAAGCCATTCCTCTTGAGCAGCTCAAAGCATCTCTTTCAAAACTATGGGGAGATTTCGGTACCTTCCATATAGCTGACCTCCCGAACGGTTTTTACTTCATCCGCTGCCAGTCGGTGGAGATGAGGGACAAAGTCCTTTGGGATGGTCCATGGACAATAGGGGGAATGGTCCTCCAGGTTACTGCGTGGAAGGAAAGATTTCAGCCAGCCTTTGAGAAGCTGGACACTGCTGCAGTCTGGATCGAGCTCCACCACCTGCCATCTGAATTCTGGGAAGCTGACACAATTGAAAGCCTTGGCTCTTTGCTGGGCCAAGTATTGAAGATAGATGACCGCACTCTACAAATGGATTCATCGGAAGAGGGTATGGGAAGAGCTCGGTATGCGAGACTTTGTGTTGAAATTGACCTCACGAAACCCTTGCAAACCGGAATTTGGGTCGGAGATGAGGGAGATGAAACATTGGTAATGATCCTCTATGAGAAGATCCCTTCATTCTGCTTCAGGTGTGGCCTTATTGGACACACGGTGAATGTCTGTACCAAAATGCCATGCAGTGCCAAGGGAACTGAATCATCTTCCCAGACTGGAAAGGAAGCCAAATCTGGAGCACAACAAGCTATGCAACTTGATGAAGAGGGGGAAGGGCACAGTAAGGAGCATTATCAGCAACCTTCTCTGAATCAAGTGGAAACTCAGACAAAGGAGCAGGAATATGGAAGGTGGCTCGGTCTTTGAATACTCGAGGAGCAGTGGGCCGGCGGGGCCAGCGGCGTGCATGGCGGAGGAGCGAGCGAGAGGGCTATCAAACAACTCCAGGAAGCCATCGGATGCTCCCCAGGCTGCCACGTGGGAGAGAGGGCGTACTGACCCTCCGTACAATGCCCCCTCTTAGCATGCTGTCTATCCCGTGAACGCCCAAGCAAGTGGTGCTGGATCTGGCCGAGGTGGCGTGCATCCAGTGCAATACACACATCCCGAGGAAAGGGCCAAGGGTAAAGATGTTGCAACTAGTCCTAACCCTAACCAAGGCATCATTATCCGTTCTCCATCTCCACGAACAGCCGTCCCCCTCCCCCTCTCCAATTCCTGGCAGGCTCTCCCGACCGTTGAGGAAGACCAGCCTGATGACCCGCAAATCATGCCGTTGGAGTCAGCTGACAAGCCGCCTGAAGTTGTCTCAGCGAAGCCCTATGCCACCGCACACCCCCCGAGATTACAATCTCCTCTTCTCATCACATCCCTAGACAAGGAACAATGCTTGGCAAGGTATGGAGAGGTCCCAGCCCAAAATCCCTGCATACCTGAGGATGATCATGGAAGGTTGGTGGATCGAGTCTCCATGGCTCTTGTCGGCCCAGAGGAAAGGTCCAAGACTCAGACTCAACCGGCAAGGGAGAAGCCAGAGGATGATGAAATGCAGGAGGAAGGAAATGAAGAGGATCTCTTCGATGATGATATGCCCTTAGCACAGGTCCAGAACGAAGCAAAGCTGGAGGCAGTTGCTAGAAGAGCAAAGATTAAGGACACAAACTCTGCAAAAAAGGGCAGAACAAAAGCTCCTGATGAGGAGACCGAAATCTCACCCTGATTTGGGTTTTCAATTTAAGATTCTCCTTTCTAATGTTTTTACTATGAACTCATCTAAAGTATTGTGCTGGAACTGCAGGGGTTCCTCTAGCCCCAACACCATAGGAAGGATAAGAGACCTAATGAAGGCTCATCAACCTGACATTGTTTGCTTAGTGGAGACACGCGCAGATGGTCCTCGCGCAATGAAGTTCTGTGAAAAGTTTACGAAATTCTGGCACTGGGCTGCTATCCCAGCTAGAGGTATGTCTGGGGGCATTATCGCACTATGGAAACATAGGGTTGGTAAGGTAACCCCAATTGCTTACTCCCATTTTGCTTTACACCTCATTTTATCATCTGAAAACCCCAAGGAGTGGATCATCTCTGTAATTTATAGCCCACACAGCATTCAGCTCCAAAAATCCCTATGGCATGATTTATCTAGGTTATCTATACTCAGATTACCCTGGGTTTTAGTAGGGGATTTCAACACAATTCTTACTACAGAAGAGCATAGAGGGGGTAGCTTTGCCTATTACTCATCCAAATGTAAACATTTTAAAGATTTCACCTCCCAAAACCAACTTTTGGACCTTGGATTTTATGGCTCCCCCTTCACATGGTGTAATAACCAGAGGGGCTTGGCAAGAAGATGGGCTAGGTTGGATAGATTCTTGGCTAATGATGCCTGGGTGGCAAAATTTGATACATATTGCAACAGGCATCTCCCAAGAACCTCTTCTGACCACTCATCTATGTTGCTGGAAGCCAACCCATTTTCTAGACCTAGAAGGAAGCCTTTTAGATTTGAAAACTATTGGTTTGAACATGAATCATGCCACCAAACAGTCCACAAAGTATGGTCCAGTAGAGCTAGCACATCCCCAATGCATGCCTTGTCACACTCACTATCTAGAATAAGAATGCATCTAGCCAATAGGAAGTTATCTGGGATTACCCCCTTGGATCAAGCCATCCACAAGTGTGAACAAGACATATCTTTCCTGGAGACACTTGAAGGCTCCAATGAATACTCTGACTTAGAAAACATAGCCCTTAGAGGCCTGTATAATAAACATAATGCTCTTATTAAACAGAACTCTATTAAATGGGCTCAAAGAGCCAGACTACTCTGGCTGAAAAATGGTGACTATAACACCAGTTTTTTCCAAAGACATGCTAGAATTAGAGGGCATCGGAATAAAATTTCAGTCATAAGGGATGAACATGACCTTTTGCATACAGATCACCAGGCCATTGGCAAGGTTTTTTGTGACTTTTATAGTAAACTCTGGACCCCAAGTAACACCACTGCCATTGAAGACCTTATACTCAAACTTCCCAATGACCTCCCTTCCCTAGATGATTTTGACAGAGAAATACTTTCAAAACCAGTCACCCCTGCTGAAATTTATCAGACATTAAAATCTATGCCAAAAGGTAAGAGTCCTGGACCAGATGGTTTCAATGTAGAATTCTACTTATTCTATTGGGATATGGTAAAGGACTCACTTATAGCTGCCATCAACCACTTCTTTGAATCTGCACACCTACCACCATCTTGGGGGAAAACCTTTATTGTTCTTATCCCCAAGACAGAGTCCCCAAGTAGAGTGAAAGACTTTAGACCTATTGCTCTCTGCAATGTTTGCTATAAGATTATCTCCAAATTATTGACTAATAGATTTAAACTAGTTATCCAAAAGATCATTGGACCTGAACAAAATGGGTTTATGGCAGGTAGGTCAACCTTTGATAACATCATAGCAGCACAAGAAATTACCCATTCTATGGAATATGATTCCCAATCCCTCCCAAGGATGTTACTAAAAATTGATGTTGAAAAGGCCTATGATGCCATTGAATGGAATGCTATCCTCGCCACCCTAAAGATCATGAGCTTCCCTGACTGCTGGATATCATGGATTAGGGCTTGTATCTCCTCTACTAGCTTCTCCTTCCTCATAAATGGGCAACCAACAGCTTGGATATCTGGACAGAGGGGAATCAGGCAGGGGGACCCAATTTCCCCCTTTCTATTTATTTTAGTCTCCCAAAATCTATCTGCTCTTCTGAACCAAGCCATGTCTCTAAACTTGATACCTGGATTTGAGGCCAGACTGGCCAACAATTTCAACCATCTAATGTTTGCTGATGATCTCCTTATTGTTTCTAGAGCAACCAGACCAGTTGCTAGGAATTGTAAGATGCGCTTGGATATTTACAAGGATCTTACTGGACAAAGAATCAACTTATCCAAGTCCACCCTACACTTACCTAGCTGGTTCAATAAGAGGCTTGGAAAATCCATTGAGAGTATCCTAGGTATGAAATTGGGAACATTTCCTTTCAAATACCTTGGAATGCAAATCTCTCCAAAGAGATTATCTGTTCACCAATGGCAGCCTCTGGTGGAGAGAACAAAACAAAACCTAGCCTCCTGGAATGCCTCCACAATTTCTCTGGCTGGTAGATCTGTTTTGCTAAACAGCTCCTTACTCTCAATCCCTGTTTACTCTTTATCATGCTACCCTGTCCCTGATACAGTCCTTGACCAGATCTCTAGTCAGTCCAGAAACTTTCTTTGGGGTGGTGGAAATGCTGGTGGCAACTTCCATTCTATGAACTGGAACACTACTACACTTGCTAAAACTGAGGGTGGATTGGGAATCAGGAACCTTAGGAAAGCCAAAATTGCACTTATGTCAAAAAATGTCCTCTCTATACTTAACTCTGAAAACAAACTCTGGGTCCAAATCATAAATCACAAATATGGAAACCTTAGAGTTTGGGACAATTCTAGGATAGGTACTGTCTCTTGGTTTTACAGATCCCTGTGTAAATCTGCCAGCCTTATTAGAACAAACCTCTGGATTAGCAAATGTAACCCACAGACTATTAGCTTTCTAAATGACCCTTGGCTTACAGAAATTCCCATTGCCTTGAAGCCAACTTACCTCAATATGGACCAGCCAATAGAACAGTTGTGTTTACAGAACCTGGCCAACAATGGCCACCTTAACTTCTCTGATTTTGCACTATGCTTTGGAAACCACTTTGACTGGGACAGACTGCAAAAACTATTGATTGATGAGTCCTGTTCCAATTACTGGGTCTGGCTACCAGCTTCCTCCAATGCAAAACTTGTATCTGCAGTATATAACCATCTTAACCATCCACAGTATATTGATGAGGAAACCTGGGAGGGTTGGTATATTATGTGGAAATTGCCAATTGCACCTAGGATTAAAACATTCCTATGGAGGCTTTTTCATGGCAGGCTCCCAACATTTGAATTGCTGTATAACCTAAACATTGGACCTCAAAGGATGTGTCCCCGCTGTGAACTGCAATGGGAGTCCTTGGAACACCTCCTATGTTTCTGTCCCACCTCTAGACAGTGTTGGAGCCTTGTAGCAGACCACATGAACACTGACTGCTCTTTCATAGATAATATTCTCAATGGTGATTGGCTGTTTGGGAATCAAGGAATTACCAGGAGAAACAAACAAGCCTTCAAATGCTTGGTGGCAACATGCACCTGGAGTATATGGAAAGCGAGATGTGAATTGGTGTTCTAGAACAAAAGAGTACAGCCTCAACAAATAGTTCATCAAGCTATCACTGTCACACAAGGATACCTGTGGAAGACTAGAGGCCAATTCAGGGAGTTCCTTAATACTTCTTTCTACAACAATGAGATCACAGTGTTCTGTGATGCCTCTAGATGTGAAGATAATCCCGATTGTGGTTTTGGTTTTGCAGTTATGCAGGGAGCAGACACACTCTTACTAGCTGGAGCAGAAGCTGGGAATGCAGAATCAAGCATCCATGCTGAATTGAAAGCTATTCGGGTGGCTTTACTTCAGTGTACGGCCCACGACTTGCAACCAAAGAGACTCTACACGGACTGCTTAGAGGCAATTGAGCTCTTAAGGAGGAATAACCCACTGACTAGCTGGAGATTTCAGAAGGATGTAGATGAAGTGAGATCTATGATTGATCAGATGCCCCTACTAGAAGTGATCTACTGCCCCAGGGAACTCAACAGTTTGGCAGACGCCTTGGGGAAGTATGGAAGGGCTAATCCTCAATTATCTTTGTACCACAAAGGCGAGGACAAACCCAGATGGTTAGAGAACATCCTGCTCACCTCAGGAATGCAGGCCTTTTCATCCTTGTTTTGAAGCACCCATGTTGCTGAAGCAGTTTCTGTTTTTCTTATCTTCCTTTTTTGATTAGCCTGACTCCAGGCTCTACCTGTCAAAAAAAAAAGGCAAAACAATGGCTGGAAACACTGAACAGTCTCCCATCACTTACTGAGTTACACCTATCTGGCTGCAATCTTCAGGTGATCACTCTTTCTCTTCCGCATGTCAACTTCACAAATCTTCGTGTCCTCGATCTTTCTAGAAACAAAGTTAATTCTATTGTTCCTCTTTGGTTGTTCAAGTTGACTAGTCTTGAGTATCTTGATCTGAGTTTCAATAGGTTTCAAGACCTTATCCCTGCTGCTATAGGTAATCTAATTTCTCTAAGAGTCCTTAACCTTGAATACAGTAGAGAATTGAAAGGTGGAATACCTGCAACTCTTGGAAACCTTTGCAAGTTGAGCACACTTGATCTTTCAACAAATGATTTTCCTGGTGGTGATTTGAGCAAACTGGGAGAAGTTTTTTCGGGATGTATTAAGAATAGTCTGGAGACATTTGTTTGGAAATATCAAGGTCACACAGGATATTTGCCAAGTTGGTTAAGAAACCTCAAGTCCCTGAAAATCCTTGATCTCACTTCCAACTTATTCTACGGGCCATTGCCTGACTTCCAACTACCTTCACTGCTTGAGTTGCACCTTGGTGACAATATGTTGAATGGGACAGTTCCACTACATTTTGGGCGGTTATTTCCAAAGTTAGTTGTTTTAGATCTTTTTGCAAACCATCTTGGTGGTGTACTTGGTGAAGAGCACTTTGTTGGTCTCAGGAAGATAGAGTATCTTGACCTTTCTTACAATGTGATGGAACTGAGGATAGATTCCGGGTGGATTCCGCCACCAAGACTAAAAACAGTAAACTTGGGCAGTTTGAAACTGGGATCGGTTCCAACATGGCTTCGGAAATTGGAGAACATCTCTTCCACTGACATGTCGAATGCAGGTATTAGTGAATTGCCGGATTGGTTTTGGAACTTCTCTATGACTATGCAGTATGCAGATCTATCGCATAATTCGATTAGAGGAAAGCTGCCTAGTTCATTGGAACATCTCAATCTTCAATATCTTGACTTAAGTCACAACTATTTCGAAGGACCATTGCCTCTGTTTTCGTCCAAGGTAGAATGTTTGGAGTTGGAGAATAACTCATTTTCAGGTTTCATTCTTCCAGACATTAGCAGTATGGTGCCGAATTTGGTTGTATTATCACTATCTTCAAACAGTATGACAGGAAAAATTCCCAAATCATTATGTAATCTCAAGCAATTGGGTGAACTTGATCTCTCCAACAATAAGATTACGGGTACTATTCCTGATTGTTGGAATCAGTTTCCAGATGCAGGAATGGAAGTCATGGATTTGTCCTATAACAATCTCTCTGGTGGTATTCCTAACTCTGTTTGTTCCGCATCTTTATTATCATTGCATTTGAGCAATGCTGGCTTGACAGGAGAGCTCCCTTTCTCCTTGAAAAATTGTAAGATCTTGGAGACTCTGGATCTTGGTAACAATAAACTCAATGGAAGCATACCAACATGGCTTCCAGAGAATTTAGTAAGGTTACAGATTCTTCGGCTCTCTTCAAATATGTTTGTGGGTACTATTCCTTTACAATTGGGAAGTCTCAAGCATCTCCAAATAATTGATCTTGCAAATAACAAACTGTCAGGATCAATACCCCGTACTTTTGGCAACCTTAGTGCTATGAAAGCTAATCCTACGACATACAACAGTATCATATACAATTATGTTGACTACATCAAGGTGTATATGAAAGGAAGAGAAACTCGATATGATGAAGAACTTCTACTTGTCCTCTACATTGACATTTCAAATAATGAGTTATCGGGAGAAATTCCTCAAGAACTAGCGAGTCTTTCTTATTTGCAGAGCTTGAATTTGGCTGTAAATCATTTAAATGGAAAAATCCCAGAAACTATCAGTGAGCTCAGGCGGCTGGAAATTCTCAACTTATCAATGGACAATCTTTCAGGGGTTATTCCATCAACAATGACGAAATTAACTTCATTGAGTCATCTGAATGTATCATATAACAATTTCTATGGTAAAATTCCATACGGTGGCCAATTTCAAGCACTTCCAGACCCAACTATTTATGTTGGCAATCAAGCACTCTGTGGTTTTCCACTGGACACCTAGTGTGAGATTTTTAAAGCATCTCAACCAACCAAATTGACAAACAATAATGGGAGAATTCTTAAGTTAGAATGGACATGGTTTTATTTGAGCGTTGCATTAGGATTTATATTTGGATTTTGGCCAGTTTGTGGCATATTGTTTTTGAAAAGAAACTAGAGGTATGCTTATTTTCGATTTGTTGACCGTATTTATGATGAGGTTTATGTGGCTGTTGTAGTAAATTTAACAAGAATGGGAAGACATTGTGGCTTTGTGAGTAAATGATGGTGTTACCTTTGAGGTTAGCACAGCACATAATGCAGTGTGTTACAACGTCATTTGTAGTTTTGTATTTTATTGGCTCGTTTAGATGCAAAAGACGGAAAATACTATTATGAATGTACTTTAAGATGATCAATCAATGTTATTTGAATATGCATTAATTCTCTTATGTAAATGTTATTGTGCTTAGTATTCACAAAGGATATCAAATTTGAACATCATGTAGGACAAATCAGTTCTCTAAAGTTACTACATGATTTAATAATTGACTGGAATTGTTGGAACTATTGAATTTTTTTTGTTTTATTTATTTTTTCATAAGGGAGTTGAAATTGTTGAATTAAAATCTAATTATTTCTTGTTTATTTGATATTTATATTCATTATGTTAAACTAGAGTTCCATAATATTTTCCCACAAACTTCACTTTCCAATGTCTTCTCTGTACACGGAACTGCTTCACTATTTACATTCAAACAAATCATGCTTGCCAAAAAGTTAGATATCATGTTAATTTTGACTTGCAAACAATAAATAATAAATTAAATCTTCAACTTCAAAACTTCAATTCTCAAGATATTACTCCAAAAAAAAGAGAAAAGGTAGTGTTGGTTCTGAGTTACAGCAACTACAAGTTCTTGTTTGAAGACTGTTCTCCAACCAAACTTTCCAAGATTTCAGCAGCAAAACAAATCATTGAAAATAAATCCGTCTATTTTTGCCTCATTATAGAAAAATTTTGAAATATTTGAAGTCTGATTGACATCTAGCATGAGCTCCATCACATCGAAGCACAAAGTTTTGTTTTTTGTATTATGAGTATCTATATATTGCCAAATAATTATCCATAATCAAGGTAAAATGAAGATATGTTACAACATTGCCTATTCTTCGTGTTTTAATATCTCAGGAATATCACTTTCTCACCTAACATTGAAAGGATAATATCATTCATGGCTGAAATGGAAAATAAGAGTGCTTCTACGCAGTTGCAGAACAATTCATTTTCTTAAACAAAAGATTAATTCCTGTTGATCGTTCTTCATTCATATCAAAGCTTTCTGATCAACAAAACAATGTCTTAACCTTAATTCTTATCAATTTGGTATTATTATGGTTATCAAACAACATAAAGAGAAATAATTAGGAATTTAGGAGAACAATAAGAACATTTGCTTCTCAACTCTCTTTAAGTGCTCTGGTCTTGCAGAACATTTGATTTGGTACATTTTTCTTCTTAATAGTTAATATCTTCTACACAATGCTATAAATTTCCAACCATTCCTTAGCGCAGGACATGTATTTCCCCATGATATTAAATCTGAAGATGAGTTTTATCAGCTTTTCATCTCTCAATTAAATTATTGCAGAGACATTTGATTTGGTACATTTTTCTTCTTAATAGTTAATATCTTCCACATAATGTTATAAACTTTCAAGCATTCAGGACATGCATTCCCTCATGATATTAATTCTGAAAGATAAGTTTTATCAACTTTCCATCTCCAACTAAATTATCGGGCTCCACACTGCATAAAACTTTCTAAGAAGACCAAGTCTAAAGATTACCAATCTAAAACAACTAATCTTTATATAGATAGATAGCAAACATAATACAAACCATTCTTTGCATTCAATTAAATTATTGCAGAGACATCTGATTTGGTACATTTTTCTTCTTAATAGTTAATATCTTCCACACAATGTTATAAACTTTCAAGCATTCAGGACATGCATTCCCTCATGATATTAATTCTGAAAGATGAGTTTTATCAACCTTCCATCTCCAACTAAATTATCGGGCTCCACACTGCATAAAAACTTTCTAAGAAGACCAAGTCTAAAGATTTAACAATCTAAAACAACTAATCTTTATATAGATAGATAGAAAACATAATACGAACCATTCTTTGCATTCAATTAAATTATTGCAGAGACATTTGATTTGGTACATTTTTCTTTTTAATAGTTAATATCTTCCACACATATAAACTTTCAAGCATTCAGGACATGCATTTCCTCATGATATTAATTCTGAAAGATGAGTTTTATCAACCTTCCATCTCCAACTAAATTACCGGGCTCCACACTGCTTAAAAACTTTCTAAGAAGACCAAGTCTGAAGATTAACAATCTAAAACAACTAATCTTTATATAGATAGATAGCAAACATAATACAAACCATTCTTTGCATTCAATGGCTATGAATAAGCTTAATGAAGCTCTGCTGCTTTTGCTGCTAACCCTAATCCACTTCAAACTATGTCTTTGCAATGGTGGCTCAATATTTGGTTGCAGAGAAGGAGAAATGAAAGCACTACTTGATTTTAAAGATGGCATCATTGATCCTGGTGAACGCCTCTCTTCTTGGATTGGCCAGGACTGCTGCATTTGGGAAGGCGTTCACTGTGACAACCAGACGAGGCATGTTGTCCAGCTTGATCTCCGAAACATTGCGCCATTGAAGCTCCTCTATAATCAGGCCCTCGGAGGTGATATCAGCTCTTCTTTACTTGGCTTGAAACACTTGAGATACTTGGACCTCAGTATGAACAACTTTTTAGGAATTAGCATCCCTACTTTCTTTGGTTCACTTGAGAGTCTTAGATATCTTAACATTTCAACTGCTGGCTTTAATGGAGCAGTTCCTCATCAACTTGGTGAACTATTTCACTTGAATTTCCTTGATCTTTCGTCTGATACTTTAGAAGGGTCTAGCAACACTATCTATTTGGTTGGAAGTCATTGGCTTGCAAATCTTTCATCCCTCAAGTACTTGAACTTGAATAATTTGGATCTTTCCAGAGCGCCAAACTTGCTTAAAGTGCTGAACACCCTTCCCTTGTTATCTGACATGCATTTATCTGGTTGTCATCTTCATGTCCCTCTTTCTCTTAGATATGTCAACTTCGCAAATCTTCGTGTCCTCGATCTTTCTAATAACAATGTTAGTTCTATAGTTCCTCTTTGGTTGTTCAAGCTCACAAGTCTTGAGCATCTTGATCTCAGTTACAATGCATTCCAAGGCCTTGTTCCTAGTGATGTTGGGAATTTAACTTCCCTCAAGGTCCTCAATCTTACAAACAATGGAGTCTTAGAAGGCGTGCCAGCAACTCTTGCAAACCTCTGCATGTTGGAAAAGCTAGATCTTTCATGGAACAATTTTAGTGGTGAATTGATTGAATTAGAAGAAGCATTTTCTGGATGTGTGAAGAATACTTTGCAGACACTACAGTGGACAAACAGTGAAGTCACAGGTCAACTGCCACTTTGGGTAGGAAATCTTAAATCTCTTCAAAGGCTTGATCTCTCTTCCAATTCATTCTACGGATCACTCCCTCAGCTTCAACTGCCATCACTGCAAGAGTTGAACATCTCTGAGAACAAACTGAATGGGACTATTCCTGAACATCTTGGGGACTTATTTCCAGAGCTATTGGTTTTAGATCTCTCCTCAAATAATCCAGTGGGCCTACTAACCGAAAAACACTTCACCAATCTCACAAAGCTTGAATTTCTTTATATGTCATCCAATGCTTTGAAATTGGTGGTAGATTCAAACTGGATCCCTCCACTTGGTTTGAAAATAGTTTATTTGAGTGATTGTGAATTGGGGCCAGGATTTCCAACATGGATTCAAAAGCTGGAGAATATCACTTCCATTGGCATGTCACATGCAGGTATTGCAGATAATTTGCCAAACTGGTTTTGGAACTTCTCTCTGAATATGCAAAGCATAGATCTATCACATAATAATATCAAAGGTCAGATACCAGGTCCATTCAAACTTCTCAAACTTGATTATCTTGATTTAAGTTATAACCATCTTGATGGAACATTGCCCGAGATAGTTAATAACTCATTTTCCAGTGCAACAGCGCCGAAATTGTCTCAGTTATTTCTTTCTTCGAATAACTTTACTGGTAGCATTCCAAATTCAGTATGCAAGATGATGCATTTGCGAGTACTTGACCTTTCTAAAAATAAGCTTACAGGAGTAATCCCTGATTGCTGGAATCATTCTCATGGAAACTTGGAAGTTATGGATTTGTCTTACAACAATCTACATGGAGGCATTCCTCGTTCTGTTTGTTCTATACCCTTGCTTTTGTTACATTTGAGTAATAACATTATATCTGGAGAGCTTCCTGCATCATTGAAGGATTGCACATTGTTGTCAACTTTTGATCTTGGTTACAATAAGATCAACGGAAGCATACCAACTTGGTTTGGGGAAAATTTAACTTTTTTACAGATTCTTCGGCTCAGAAATAACATGATCACTGGCAGTATTCCTCAAGAATTGGGAAGTCTTACATCTCTTCAAATTATCGATCTTGCAAGCAACCACTTATCAGGTGTCATACCACACAGTTTTGGAAACTTTAGTGCCATGAAGGATGGTTCTTATATATCTACAGGAACAGTGGAAAGTTACACTGACAGCATAGAGGCAACAATAAAAGGAAGAGACAATATATATAATAAGACACTTTTACTCCTCTGTGACATTGATCTCTCGGATAATGAGCTATCAGGAGAGATCCCTGAAGAATTAACAACTCTTTCTTTTTTGTTGGGTTTGAATTTATCAAGAAATCATCTAAGCGGAAAGCTTCCAGAAAAGATAGGTGAAATGAAGCGGCTGGAATCTCTGGACTTGTCAAAGAATAATCTTTCAGGGGTTATTCCACCGACGTTGGCTGAATTATCTTTTTTAAGTGTCCTTAATCTATCGTACAATAATTTCTATGGTAAAATTCCATCGGGTGGCCAATTAAATGCACTTCCATTTCCATCTAATTATTTTGGCAACGATGCTCTGTGTGGTTTTCCATTGGAAGTCAAATGCCAGATTTATGAATCATCTCAACCACCAATGTCGTCCAAGGAGGATGAAAGATTTCAAGATGAAACTATTTGGTTTTATTGGGGCATCCCATCTGGATTTATTTTGGGGATTTGCATAGTTGGCAGTATAATGCTACTAAACAAGAAGTGGCGATTCATTTGGTTCAGGTATGTTGACATTATTTGTGATAAGCTCTTTGTAATTGTGGCAGTAAATTTAGCAAAAATAGGTAGAGAGCCAGTGGTTTGAGAGAACGAACATACATAATGTTATTTACTTTGGAGAGGGTGCTAATCATGAAAATATATGGATTTTTCTCATGTATGTACCCTTTATGAATAAAATTGTATGGTAATTGGTTTTAGTGTAGTGGCATGTTGATAAACTATCAAATATGAATTACTCAAATAAAACCGAAGTATGATAATTTAGGCCAAATGTTTTGTAAGTCAGGTTTCCATGCTTGCCAAATGCTTAACCAATAATCTAAAACCTGATACATGTTGTCTGTTTATTTGCATATTTGAACCATAAACCTTGGCTATATCAGTTAGTCCCGATGTTTTTCGCTTCATCTTCTTTCAAGAATTTAAAATTATGCAAATGTTTGCTCTTCTCTCTAAACAATACTCATTTAAGTATGATATATTGTACCTTAAGGCCATAATTAAGCAAAATAGACTTAAAAAGCTAAATGCACAACCTATATTCATGTTATGTAAGTTTCATTGAAAAAATTAAAATATGAATTTTTGAGATAAGAAAAGGATGCAACTGAAGCAGTCAATATAAATGATATAGTGATTTGCTTACTTTTGTATGGATTAAGATTAGAGTTAGTTTGAACATGAAATTTTGATTATGATAGAATTGTATTATAAACTGATGAAATAATAATCATAAAAAGAAATCTTGTTTATATGTATAATTTTAAGAGAAAATTGCTTATATGCCCCTACAAAAGTATGTATTTGTTTAAATGTCTCTGCTAAAATGATATTTGCATGCACACCCCCATAAAACATGTTTTAATGCTTATATACCCCTGCCGTCAGTCATAGTTAGCAGCTGTTAAATTTTAAGTTTTAACCATAGTTAAAATATATCTAAACTACTCTTGACCTTTAACTATGACTTTCTTCTTTTATTTTCATTCTCTCATCTTTCTCAACCCTAACATCCTCCAGGCTTTCAACATCCCTCCAGCTTCTTGATTATTAATGAGAAACAAGAGAGTTTTTTGTTTTTGCCTTATTATAGCATTCCTTGTTGTTTCTCTTGGTGGAATGCTGGTTCTTGAAGCATAGTGATTTGGGTGCCTTTCTTTTTCCTCTTTGTATTTCTAGATGAGTATGAAGAGAATAACCAGCTTACCATGTCAGCTCTGCTTCTGAATTTTATGATTAAATGAGCTGAAAATATCTGAGGCTTATTTTGATTATTTACTTGCATGAGTCTATTATCACTTCTCTTTACAGAAAAGAAATTGATCTCTCTATGTTTATGTTAGGTGGTGTTCAAAGGATCCATAAAGTTTTATTACTTTTCATGATTTGAATGTTAATGTTTATTTGCCAAAGGTGTAATGGCCGAGCGGCAAAGGTCCTTGCACACGTGATGAGAACTCCGGTTCAAATCTCCTCTGTGACAAAGTGAGGGTGCAAGGCGTGGATCACCCAATGGGGTGGCCCACGCATGCACACGAGTCTTCTCCATGTGAGATTGGTAGCCATGGGCGGTAAAAACATGTACTGAGTTAAACCTTAGGGGCTGCACAAGGCGCGCCCCGAGGTGGTAAAGATTTGCACCGAGTGAAACTCATGATAGTCCGATCCCTTGTACACGCCTTGTTTTTGTATCATCCTACGCGAGGTGCTTGTTGTCTAGATTAAAAAAAAAAAATGTTAATGTTTATTTATGTATACCATTGCCATCCAGACTGTGGTGATGTTTGGTCTAAGTCCCTGATCTTCAGGGAAAACCTACTTGAGTTGGCTACATTTTAATGACATTAATGGAGATGACTGAGGTTGAGATCTTTAATTTCTTTATCCCAAAGATACCTTTGCTGATTTTTTTTTAAAACCGTTTAGATTGCAATAAGTTTGTCACTGTTTATCATTTAATCAATGATTAAAGCTATTTTTGGTTATTATATTTTTACTCAATGTTTATTTTCATTTTTGTATTTTAAAAATCTTCGATACAGTCCCTGTATATTGGGGTTTTTATTCAAATATGTCTATAGTACTGACGTGACAGCACAAGTGACATACAAACTTAATACGATTAATTTTTTATTTCAGGTGGCATGTCACATCACCATGCTATATCATCATTAAAAAAAATAGTTTATTTGAAATCCATTTTATAGCATGTCACATAATCCTAATTTTGCCATATAAGTCGTCACGTCAGAAATACTAGCCACATATGCTGCCACGTCAGCCTAGGGATGTATTTGAACAAAAACCCCGAAATATAGAGACCGTATTAAAGATTTTTAAAATATAAGGATGGAAATGAAGATTAGGTTAAAGTACATGGACCAAAATTGGGGTTTATCCTTTAAACAATTATTTAAATTTGATCTTTTCTTGGTGTGATGATGAACCCATATATCACTTTAAAAAAAACTTTAATTAGCTAGAAATTAAATTATGATCTGCATTGTTGATGGTAAAAGAGTTGCAAACTAATAATTCAAGCCCTTAAATTTGTACATGCCCATGCACAAGTTTAATGCATTTGCTAAAATAGATTAAAATTCATAAAATATGTAAAAAAAAAATATAGAGGTATATTAACAAACCCAAAAGATTTTTTAAATCACCAGATTCGTGAGAAAAGACGCCATTACTATTTCAAATAACTTTAGTTTACAAAATAAGAAAAAAAAATTAAGAGGGATAATTAGCAAACTCATTTTAATAGTTTTTCCTTGTTTCATCCATTAGTTTGACATCATCAAAAATCAAGTTAGGTCTATAAGTATAAAAAATAAAAAGATAAAAAAAATTAATTTGTAAGAATATACAAATAAACATTATTTTTACATAACTATTTAAATAATTCTGAACTTTTAGCAAGTAAAAAACTACTAAATTTAATTTGACAGACTAAAAACGCTATACAATTTAATATATGACAGATCAGAAACAAATCATTTCTTATATGAGCTGAATTAAATATTACAGAAATTTAGCACATTTATTTGATGGACTTCTTTAATATTTCTATATATATATATATATATATATATATATATAGAATTTACTACAATCGTTTGATTGGCTTGTTTAATATTTCTTAACATGTGTTTTTCTTTCAAACAATCTCGAAGTAGCTTATGATTATCAATTTTTATAAAAAAACTCTCACTGGAGAGAGGTTGGTGGTTTAAATCATAAAATGTTTCTAATAGTTTGGTCATATTTATCGAAAAAATAATACTAATAATAATAAAATATTTATAATTGACTTCCAACCTTTCCGAATATTTAATCATTCTAACAATTTTTCACTAAAACAAGCTTCACACTCAATAGCATCAAGAATCAGGAGAAGATAGTTCCTCTAAATTAGATTTAATGAATGCACACTTTGCTTAACTCCCCTCTACAATCTTCTTCCATGAAATCCACAAGTTTTTGGATCATTTTGGACTCCACTTAATTAAAAAAAGTCAAACTGTATGACCGCGTGCTACTTACATTTCTTACATTCATAGAGCTTGGAAGAAACACATGATGATGTGTAAAACATTTCAGAAAAGATTAGCAAGCTACAATGGTTATACTTTCTTGATTTATTGAACAAACAATCATTTAGAACAGCATGGTTTTATTTGAACCTGGTTGGCATTCAATTTTATTTTTGGGAGTTGGCTCGCTGCTAAACAGAAATCACATGTGGTTCCCTTTTGCATTCTATATATGTTGATCTTTCATTTGCTCATCAATATAATTATGATTTCTAGTTGTGGGGTGTTCTCAAGAAAGTAAGGATGTGGTTGAAGAAGCTTGTAGTTGTAGCCTTACAGTCCTAAAGCAAAGACTAGACAACTCAGACCACGTGAGGTTAGGTCCCACAACCATACACCCATCCAATACCACTTCAGCTACCCTTATCATCTTTGTCCTCACACTCCACAACCCAACCACTCCCACCTGCCACACCAGTCCCCACTTCTACAATGTCATCATCTAACCTTTTTTTCTTTTCTTCTTTACAGCTATGCCTTCTTCCTTTCCTTTCCTTTCCTGGTCTTCTTCCTCACTATTGAATTGAAATGACATTGCCACAACAACACAAAAAAAAGAGATAATAACAAGGAAGCAAAGAAGAACAGAAACTCATCTCTTAAGTCTTGAATTGAAGCACAGCAACAGCATAATTTACACACTCAAACAAACAAACATAGCTTGCTTAGTACTGAAAAGGCAAAATAATAGCTTAAGGCAAGAGCATGACATGAGTGACAATGGAAAATAGAAGGCAGACTGGGCTCAAGGCCTGCTCTTGAATGGAATGGCTCTGATGACAATCTGGTGGTACATGGCAGCAAGGGCAGCTCCAATGAAGGGACCAACCCAGAAGATCCACTGAACAAAAAAACACAAACACAAGTAATATATATCAGTAAAAACTAGCAGAAAGTATCTACTTTTCAAAATAAACTCCAGTTGAACTCACATGGTCACTCCAGGCATGGTGCTTGTTGTAGATGATGGCAGCTCCAAGGCTTCTAGCAGGGTTGATACCAGTGCCAGTGATGGGGATGGTGGCCAAGTGAACAAGAAACACAGCAAAGCCAATAGGCAAGGGAGCAAGGAGAGGAACATGAGAGTCCCTAGCATTCCTCTTAGCATCAGTGGCAGAGAAGACAGTGTAAACAAGCACAAAGGTGCCAATAATCTCAGCACCAAGGCCATCACCCTTGGTGTATCCAGGGTTCACAACATTAGCTCCTCCACCATTGCTCTCATAAAGCCCCTTCTTAAACCCTTTGACAACACCAGCACCACAGATAGCACCCAGGCACTGCATCACCATGTAGAACACAGCTCTGGTGAGTGACAACTTCCTGGCCAGGAACAACCCAAAGGTCACAGCAGGGTTGATATGCCCACCTGCAAACACACAAACAACATACAAAGATCAGAGAAGAAACCAACAGAGAAGGTGAAGAACAGAGAGGGTTGAAGGGAAGAAGAGAAACTGACCAGAAATACCAGCAGTGCAGTAAACAAGAGCAAAGATCATGCCACCAAAGGCCCAAGCAATGCCCTGGATGCCCACAGTGGAGCACTTGGAGTTAGACTTGGAGACCCCCATGACAGTGAGGATGGTGATGTACAAGAAGAGGAAGGTGGCCACAAACTCTGCAATACCAGCCCTGTAGAAGGACCATGACTTGAGCTCACCTGGCTCAAAGAGTGGAGCTGGTGGTGGCTCCTTGTAGTCCTTGTCCTGGCTCTGTGCTGCTGTCCCTATTGGCTGCCTCTCTGAGAACTTGTTTGCTCCAAGCTTAACATCCTCCTCCTTCCCCTCCATCTCTCTCAATCTCTCCTCTCCTCTCTAGTAGAACAAAGATGAATGAGTGCTAGTAGAATGAGAGGCTTCTACTTGGTTCTTATAGAAGGGTTATCCTTTTGATTTAATAATTAGCACAGCAGTGATGAGGAGGACATGGCATGTCCATGGGGGAATAAAAATGTGAGGGAGGGTTGTGGAATTTGCTGGAGATGGTTCTGGAGGTGGTGGTGGGGATTGTGACAGATAGCTTTGGTCGGTTGTCTTGTCTTTTTTCCCCAACCCAACCACACCATTCAAACACAGCACGAGGAATAAATGAATTTTCATGATAAACAAAAGAATTTCTATTTTCATATTATTATTAATAGATAATCCCTTGAATACTGCCCAAATTACCAAATGGTCTTTGGATAAGAGTGTTTGGGGATCAAAAATAAATAGGGTTTTGGATGTGTAGCATGTAAAGGTGAAATAATCCCAAATAGTGCCAGGATTATTTGATAATTTCCCCTATTATTGATTTACAATAATTTCATCATCGTAGAAAGCTTGAAAATATTCTCTTAAATCATTGGAAGGGCTATGTATTATGAAGAGATCAGTTTAATAAATAACATGAATTTCAGTAGTTTTATAACAATTAAATAATAATAAAATCAGGAATATGCCATCAAAGCAGGGGCCTCTTCACAAATTTGGGCGGCGTTTTATTGATTAATGTAGAACTTGACAGGCTTGTTTGCTTGTTCTTTAATGTTACTCCTATCTGAAATGATGGAATGATATGCTATTCTAAACATTTTTATTTTTTTTAATATTGTATTGTAATGAGTCCGAGGCTCACATTTTCATTGGATAATTACATAGTGGACCCTGCCATCACATCAAACAATTAATAAATCAGTTTTTTTTTATTTACTCATCAAACAATTAATAAAGCTTGAAAATCCCCTTTCATAAGAAATTAATCCCGAATCAGAACTTTTATCACTTGAAACTTGGCCAACTTCCAAAAATAAGAAATAAAAGAAGATGTAAATAATTTTTTAATAATATTATTCTGTGGTTGTGATGGAAAAGGCGGTGAGTCCTTTTTTTTGGCACACGTGCCATCAGAGGAATCCAATGACTCTATATGGTCCAATATTAGCCACAAGTTGTGCTTTGGCCGGTTTGACTAAAACCATCCTTTGTAAGGTTTCCTTGAAATTATTGCTGCCCGTTGGGCATCCAAAGCTTTTGTTACTCATTCAATCAAATTCCATACTTGCTTTTCCAAGGACATATCATATCAATACAATTCTTATAAGACAAATCGGTAAAAACCTGCCAAAAGCCCTGGTTCCTTTGTATAAGGGATTCAGGGAAAGTCCCCGGTTGAATTTCCACCAGAGTAAGATGAAGGTACAAGACATAAGTCATCTAGTGGGGGTAATCTATACAAACATGAGTCTTTTTTGTATTAACTCATAATAGATTGAGCGATAAGATAAATACATATTGTGTGAAAGCTTCAGATAATAAAATAAATTATATTATATAAAATTCAGGGTGAATGAGTCCTTGTATACACCCTATTTGATTGATCCTTTAGAAACGCTTATTTATTGTCCATATCGGAAAAAAAAAACTGTAAAAACCTTCCGAAAATCATAATAAAATTTTTATTTATTAGTACAACCAAACCAATACGAAGTCTGAAAAATATATAACGCTTTATATAAAACTATTATTTACATGATTAGATTAGAACCACACCATCTCCGGTCCATCCGCGTGCGAGTCTCCTGCTATCTTCCCACAAACCCGGGCTCAACAACTCATTCTCTAGGACACGTGTCAACCATGCACTGCATCACCCGTTCCATGAACCCTCCATGCACTCCTTCCCGTGCTCCCATCTTCTCCAAATCCAACCATCAACAACAACAAGCTCAGAATCTCCGACAATGTCCGGCGGCGTTGGCACCATCCCTAGCGAAGACGCGGAGCACGTCCACAAGACGAAGGCCGACGACTCGCTGAACAAGTCCCTGCCCCCAACTCTCCGCCGCCGCTTCCTCTCGTTCCGGCAGCTCAATTCCTTGGCCGCCATCATCGTTCTCTCGGCCAGCGGCATGGTTCCCGTCTCCGATGTCGCCTTCGCCGTCGCCTCCCTCCTCTACGTCCACTTCCTCTCCATCTCCGCATTCCCGCCATCCTCCCACGACCACACCGTCTTCTCCGACGACAACCTCCTCCTCTCCGCCTACGTCTCCGCCGGCGCCCTCATCGGCCTCTTCCTCCCCATCGCCTACATCTTCGAAGGCGTTGTCGAGGGAGACAAGCACGGCACCCAAGGAGCCGCACCGCACTTGTTCCTCCTCTCCTGCCAGGTCTTCATGGAAGGCGTCACCTTCTCCAAGAGATTCTCACTGCCGATGAGGGCCTTCGTCCCCGTGTTCTTTAACGCGAGGAGGCTGTTCACCATTGCGGACTGGGTGAGGAGGGAGGTGGCGAAGGAGGAGGAGGAGCACCATGGCTCCGGGCTGAGATTGCTCGTCGGCCGGGCTCTGGCGTTGGCCAACATGGCGTTTTGGACGTTCAACCTTTTTGGATTCTTGCTGCCTGTTTATCTCCCAAGAGCTTTGAAGAGGTATTACGCTGGGGAGAAGCTTAAGTAGTCATGTCATTATGGATTTTGAGAGAGGAGAGATTTTGTTATGCTATTAATTTATTATTTATTCTGGATTTGTGCTAATAAGAAGTTTATTAATTGTTCTAAGATCTCTTCGGCCAGACAAAGAGCAATATATATAATAATTTTATTTGATAATGTACAATTGATTGGGCTAGATGACTTTGTGAACATGCTATGTATATATACAGATTGCAAAAAGGATTGTACAAAATGCAAGCAAAAATTAAACTTTGCAAGTGAAGCTTGAAAAATGTAACCATTCTTTTATTGCAAATCGGAGAGCGTGATTTGGGATGAGATTGCGGTGAGTGAGTTTTAGATTGGTCATGGGCGATGTATCGTGGCCACTGTTGAACCAACCTTTAATAGCCTCGGCTTCGTAAGTGAAACCATCAGCTGCAATCTGTGGATCTCTCATGATGTCCTGGATAAGCAGTGAGATGAGAAATTTTTTCTACCAATCCAAATTGAAAACAAAGCTCTAATAATAATCTGAAACTTGATAACTTAATTTGCTGACCTGAAGGATTGGACAGATGAAGTAATGTGGAATCTGGATGTCCTCCGAGTCTGAGCAAAATGAGAGTGATGGAACAATCTTTGGAGAAGCCTTCATCAAAGCGTCGAGTAATCTCCAGACTTCACCAGCAAGATCTGGACGATTCCTTAAGTTCATCTCACAGCATTTCAAACCAATTTGTGCCAATTGTTTGGCATGTGACAAAGGCCAGTTGCCTGCCAAAGGATCGATAATCTCATGCAAGTGGCTCTTCTCTAATGCCTCTTGCACTTCTTTCACAATTCCGGGCATTGGTCTTCCTGTCAATAGACGTAGTAATATGACCCCAAAGGAATAGACATCAGAAAATGGTGTGAGCTCCCCAGTGGCAAGGAACACAGGATCTATGTAAGTAAATGTGTCCTTGAGATGACCATGGCTGTAGAATCTGGTAGTTATAGTGCTGTTGGCTGTGATATAATCACCAACAAGGTGAGAGATGCCAGTGTCACTGAGTTTGCTCACATAGTTGGCATCAAGGAAGATGCTATCAAGCTTGAGGTCACCATGGACCATGGGGTTGGGCTTGCTGGAGTGGAGGAAGATAAGAGCAGAACAGATCTCCGTGGCAATGCGAGTGCGGGAATGCCATGTGATAGGAGTTTTGTTCTTAGAGGCAAGACAATCTTCAAGACTTCCATTAGGAAGGAACTCATATACAAGAGCAAAGGCTTCTGGACAAGCACCAAGTAGAGTCACAATGTGTGGGTGCCTCACCCTACAGAGAACATTTAACTGCAGTGGGGTTTCAAAAGAAAATCTTTGATGATCTAAACAGAAGCACAAGCATAGTTAATTTGAACTTGGACTTGAATCATAGGAGTTACCTCTTGATAGAATTCTGGAAGTACTTCCATGCCTTCAGGATTCAATACTTTTATAGTTACCTTGGTGTTCCGAAGCCAACCCTTGTAAACATTTCCATATCCATCTTCTCCAACCTTTAGAGCACTGTCAAAATTACTAGTTGCTTCCTTGAGCTCCAAGTAAGAAAAATACGGAAAATTTGTTGCTACATGAGAGATTAACATATGTTTTTTCTTTTGACGTAACTCTTCAACTTCCCTAACTACATTAGCATGTTCTCCTTGCAAGTCCTTGTGCTTTTTGTGGAGTGATTGAAGAGAATATTGCATTGCTGATAGGTCCTCTTCAAAATTGTTGACTGTATCATCTAAATCAACAACTTGGAGCTTCAATACTGCATTCTGCTCGCTTACCTTTTGAAGTTCCTCACAGATGACATCTTGTTGATTCTTGAATGTTCCATATTCCAAATGTATTCCATCCAATTCATCCTCGATTTCTATCTTTCTCCTCACTTCCCTAACATAGCAGAGATCTGATGATTTGGCCTAATAATAGAAATGGAAATTATCAATATATGTTTGTGAAATATAAGATTTATTTTTATTTTCCATCCCATAATAACTCATTTTTGCCATTGATTTTGTCAGCTTTGTAAGAAAACATCATTATGGAGCTAATTACATAGAAGCCTTGTTGACTGTGCAAAGGATATTTAGACTACACTCCTCATTTGTATGTCATGGATGGTTGTTATTTCTACAGTTTGGTAAGATGCAATGTCAAAATACAAACAAATTTCATTATGGAAAAAGAAAAAGACATACCACTCTGATGGCCAGAACTGCTTCTCTCTCCGCTTTCCGACGCCTGCATGACTCTTCATATGCCTCATGTTTTGAGTTCTCTGCCTCCATGAGAGCTTGTTGAAGTTTAGCATTTACTTCAGCACCTGCCACCTCATCTTCCTGGAAAATTATCATATTTTCTCCATGTCAGAGACCATTGTTTTTATCAAGGCTAAAATTTACAGGATGATTATCCCATCCAAATTATGACTCATAAGATTTAAGCAAAACATTACAAGCATTGCCACCTTGGATATGCAATACCCATCCCAAATGATTTAGAGTAATAAAGATACCTAACTAACAAACAGAAGTATATAAAACTAGATAACATTGCATGATAATCTGATTGATAATCTGATTAATGCTAAAATAAGAGCATAGTTCAAATATAGTGGAATTCATCAAATAGCTTATAACTTTTTTTAAAATATCAATAAGACAAACATTTGAAGACCAAGAAACTCATTAAGAGTCTGTACCAGTTCACAAGATGCAGATAGAAACTGAAGATCCTCATCAGATTCGCACAGTGATTGTACCACCACTGATCCATCCTCACTTTCTTCATTCTTCAATACCAACAATGAATCCAGGTTGTCAAGCACCCCATCACTCATAGACAACCATAAACACCCTGAATATCTTGAGCTCCTCCTAGAATTGGTTTCCCAAGGATCATTGGTATTGCCCTCAGTTTTTTCCCTGCTCAAGGACACAGATGTCATAGGGGCGCCTAAACAGGGTGATGCTGCCATAGTTTCTCCTCCAGGACACAAATCACCAGAGCTTGGCTTGTGCCTAAAGAGGTCTCGTTTAGGATTAGCATACCAGATAACTGATTCACCTGGTCCTCGGTTGTAAGAGCTCAATTGTTGGCCTGATTTTTTGCCTGGGCTGGACATGGGTGACTCTGTACATTCCCTGTTTGAGTATGGTTCCAAAATATGAAGATATGGGAGATAAAATAAGAGTGTTACGCATCAGAAGGTTATGAAAACCAAATAAGAGTTCAGAGAGTGTTCCAGCAGCCCACTCAAAAGAGATGGGCAACAAATGTCAATATGATGGTTTTGGAGTTAACCCAACTAATTAATTGGAGTGCCCATGTAAATGGACAAGAATATTTGAATACTTCTATTATGATTTCTGCTGAAAATATGAAGTGCATAGTCTGAAGCAGTTACAATGTAGAGAGACTAGGTAAACAAAATAAATGAGTCACAGACCATGGAACTGAGAAGATTAACAGTATGACCAGGATACCGGATCACAATGTCTCCTAGACTCTTATACCCTGGTTGTATTATATGTATTGAAATCCAAATATATTTAAATAAAATGTGATTTTTCCACTTTATTCAAAAGAAAAAAATTACTCACACATAACTGAATTTCCAGCTTATTTCAAAGATTCAGTCTAATTGCCAATACTTCCATGAGAAACTTAATAGTGCAAATGTGTAACGAACTAGTTATGCTCAAAAGAACATAATGTACATGAGTACATCATCATATAATTTTCTTCTTTCAAGAATAAAATATGTCACTTATTAGTACTAATATTTCTATTACCATGAATTAAAAATACAGTACATAAAAATTGTGGGAAAAGGCTATAGCTTTAAACTAAAAATAGAGTAAAATCCATTCTAAAATTCTTGGGCATACCTTTTGTAGATCAGGTTTCCTTTGCAGACAAACCATAATTTGCATGACGGATGAGCATGTTGCTTCACAAAAATTGCAGTCTTGGACTTCAGCACCTTCAATTTCCTGTGTTGAAAAGACCATTTTTAATATAAAAAAAAAAAGTCAAAGTTATTTGAGCTAAGAATTGAAATAACAAGTTTTTGGCAATATTTTTTAAACTTTTTGAGAACCAAACAATTGGTAAAGCTGTGACAGTACCTGGAGTATCTTAAACCCGAGACAGCCTGACAACTGAAAGATTACCTCTACATATACAATAAATTTAGTTGCTAAAGAAAGACCACCAGTTCAGCATACTGTAATTTTTCTTTTTAGGACAAGAATCCACTTTCTTAGTGAACTCTGGCAAATGGTCTGCCACTCTTCGCTTGAGCATTTTCATCACATTGGGATTGAAACATGGACTCCCCAATGAACTCTCACTAGCCCAACTAATGCATGTATGGAAAACTTAGAAAAAGGTGAATAAATTTAGATATGACTTCAAACTAATGTCTCAAAAAGAAAAACATCAGCTTATGAAGACCTGTTTCAATAAGAATGAGGTACAGATTTCAGGTTATAAATCAAGTGAAATTTACCAGATAAAAATCTGAGAGTAAATGAAGAAGTATGGTATCTCGCATAAGTTTTCTTGCCAGTGCAATAGTGGCTATTAAACTAATTATAATACATTTTGTATGTTTAGATAAATCTCTCAAATAAAGCATCTCAGATTCTTGCTGGCTTTGCAGAAAGAGCTCCTAGATTGAGATTTTGATAATCTTACTTCGAGTAGTGTTTGTCAGCTGCAGCTCCCATGACAAGACTAGTGATCCTATGTTGAGCAACAAGCTCAACAAGCCCCTTCCCAATATCATCCATCTCAATCGTGAGCTTTTCAGTTCGTACCTGGAAATGTGAATTGTTTATAATAGATCAGTCACATATTTCCATCATTTCTAAGTTCTTCAAAGAGATAAAATAACAACAACAACTAAGCCTTAATCCCATACTAGATGGGGTCGGCTATATAAATTCTCTGTATCAGGCTTTTACTTCAAAAATAGTGACATACTAAGGAAGTATCCTGTTGGCCCTTTGCTTTAAAAGATAAGCAATTATATGCAAAGCCACATAGAAAATACAGAAAAACATAAGGTTTGAAGCAACAATGCACCTTTAGCTGTTGGCATAATTGCAGGTATTCATGTAAACTTTCATTCATTTTCTCCCTCTCAAGTTGCCTATAAGCTCTAACTTGCTGCTCTTTTAGCTGACTTACAGGAAACATTGCCCCCACTGAAATCAATATCAAGAAGAACATGAAGGAAAAGGAGATTCATTATGAACTAAAACCAAAGATTCTACAAACTAAATGAAGCAGGTAATCAAAAGGAGGTACTTTCCGCGTTCTAGAAACATCAAAATAAATCTGCGCTATATGTACTGTATTCCATAAGCACCTAACCACAATATCTGCATTGCTAGAATTCTGTCTACAGTGGTAACATTATAAATATTTCCATTCTAATTCAATGTCCATCCAATGGTATTCATTCCGGTAGGGTCATTGGATTAAGCTTTTTCGGTAGCTTACAAGACTGAGTTGATGAGCTCGATGTTGTTGAAATCATTGAGTTAATGCCAATTACAATCACTGATAAATAAATCAAAGTAACCTACAAATAAGTACAGGTTTTCTAACTATCAAAGATCATAGACAGAGATAGTTGGGTCATAAAGGCTCGTTTAAACACTATGACCCTCTTAGGCTACTTTATGAAGCCTAACATCACTCAAGGGGGATCAAGATCAAGACTCTCCTACACAAACAATGTCGGAACCATGAAACTTCGACAAAGTTCAAAATTAGGATTATCTCTAATCACTTCCTATACTGATTGGGATCGGTCCCTGATACCACCAAGAGAAGAGGAGCCTTGGCACAATGGTAAAATTGTCTCCATATGACCTAGAGGTCACGGGTTCGAATCGTGAAAACAACTTCTTGCAAAAAGCAGTTAAGGTTGTGTACAATAGACCCAAGTGATCCGACCCTTCCCCGGACCCGTGCATAGTGGGAGCTTTGTAGCACCGGGCTGCCCTGATACCACTGAGAGGTAACAGCAACACTTTTTTCTTCATTAATCTGCATAACTCAATGACATCATTGTGAAACCATGAGTGTGTCTCTAGTACAGTTCCAAGCTCAAAATCTCTGCTTCTTTAAAAATAAATAACTTGGTGATGCACTGTTGATGATTTAAGTTAAAGAAAAATGATGATCAAAGAGGAAAAAACGCTTTATTGGTATTCGTCATCAATGGATTTATAATTCGAGCCTCTCACTTGAAAAGTAAGTTTGACCAACACTTCATGTTAGTGATTTTAAATTTTATACTTGATTATATACTTCAGTTAGAAGAACTCAAGGACTTGCTCTCTGAGCAGAAGATACTCTAGTATGGGGAACATGCCACCTCCAATCAAATATTGAACTATTTTTTGACTAATAAAAGAAATTAATCTCCATCGATTTAACTTCCATCATCTCCAAAGTTCACCATCCAATCCATTTGGCACCTTTGCTCTAACTCCCAATCAATCCAAAGAGTCACCCAATTCTCCAGAAATCAAGCATTAAAAATCCAAAACCATCCAACGACATAGAGATTAAACACGCAACACCAGAGAGCAAGAAGAGCATACTGATCGGAATCCACTTGGGCGGTCGATGGACATGGACGAAGACAATAACAGCCTTAGTGGAGAAGTTCTGGAGCACCCATTGGATTGTATTTTTTCCCTCCTTCAGCTCCTTCGCCACGGCGACATACACCTTCTTCTCTACCGCCTCTTCCCCTCCTCTGCCAACCACGATCGTCTCCTCGATTTCGCCAGCCGGTACCGCTCTCCGGCGAGAGATGAGGCCTTCCATTGAAGCTTCTCGAGCTCGAGCACGAGCTCGCGCTCTCTGTTTCGTGTCTTAAGATTTGGAAGCGCGGGTGACCTTAATAAAATGACTTCGCCGAAGACGCTCACTCGAGATAATAACTAAGACCGGCGAGCGAATCAATGATTCTTGTGTTCTTTTTTCACCAATGCCATTATAAAATCACTAAATTACACTTCACACCTTTCTCATTAAGAATTAATTTCATTTACTTTTAAAATTTCCAAGATTTTTAACTTCTTAAAATAACTAAATTACATAAATTTGCCTCTAATGAATGTTATTCTTAAATATATATTTAAAATTGGTTACATGCCATTTATTTTATTTGTGATTTTTTTTAGCTTTAAAAGATATAAAATTCCTCATAATTTTGATTAACTTGTGGAGTTAAATACTTGCCCATTTAAAGGGGAATAAATAAATACAAATATCCCGTTAAATCCTATTCTATTTCCTATGTTTGCTTTGCGTATTAGCAAGGATATGCTTCCGCGTCCTATCCTTGATGGTCAAATTTTAGAACCTGCCTAACTTCTCATTCACCAAGGTTTTTTTTATTTATTTGATAATATTTCATTATCAGTTCAGAATTGAGGGCACTCAGATACAAATAAAACATCTTACCTAGAAATGTTTTAGTTAAAAAAAGCCATACAACTAAGTCTAAATAAAATAGAATCTCTCAAAGGAAATCTATCTTGTTTACATCGCCAAAAGAATTAAAGAAGAATAAATGGCTAGGATTCAGATGAGGAGTTGCCCTTGATAGCACTGAATACTTTGAGGGGAAACAAGAGTCCTCATCAGATAGAAAAATAAAAATTGAAAAGTAAAAGAAACAACGCGCCTGTTTTCTAAGGATTCCTTCAGTCCAAGAAAATGAAAGGAGCTGGGGAATTAAATAACAAGTTTATCAAATGCTGCCAAGTCCTGATAAGAAGGAAGAATTAATCAAATACATTAGAGAAACTTCTGACTGGCAGGTTTCAGATTATTGATGATATATAGCCATACAGGAAGGGTATAAACAAATACTACAATGAAAAGGAAAGCCATAGTCATGTGAAAGCAGTGGTTGCTCCTTCCTGGTGAGCAATAATGGACTCAAATTTACAAATAGACAAAGATCCCAGACTTTCCGGAGACTTGACTCTTTGATGTTGCATGACAACTGCCTGCGAATACACAATAATAGAGTGGAAACAATTGAAGCAAAAAACATAAGAAATGTTTACAAGTGATCAACAGCATTAGTAAATAGTTTGAAAGAAATAGTTGTATGATGGATTCATCTTTTACTTCCAGATTATTACATTCTGATGCATCTAAAGCATCACGGCTGGATGGATCCTAAAAGAGAATGGCACATGGAAATGGAGGTAACCCAGATTTCAATTTCAAAGCAGGAGAAAATAGCAACCAAGTAACAGTCAAACTCCGGTACATCAGCAATCAGAAAATAAAAAGGCAATGTAAATGATTTCAATAAGCCCCTACGACCGAAGGAGGCAAGTAAACAAATTTATATTGCATCACCATCTAAGATGACATTATAAACAATGTAAATGTCTAGAAGCTATCTCTTGATCAATTCCAATAGGACCTACAAGTATTTTAAATAAAAAATAAAAAACACTTTTTTCTTTGCATAGTTTTATTGGGATATATGTCAGAGTTTCTTCTGACCATTGGCTGTAATAAAATATTAACAGGAAAGTGAGAATACCTGTTACAGTTCCCTCCAGAGAGCCGATGTTAGTAATGCCTACTGTGGACTCCACTGTCATACATTATTTACTTGCATACAGATGATACGAAGTTGCACATTGCTTTATCACAAACTTAAATGAGAGGAAGGAGAAACCCATGACTCCTGGAATGCTGGGTCCACATCTGACTTCAGCCTTCCACAAGATAACATCAGTGACTCTCAGGTAACCTGTGCCGGGAGTATGAGATTAGATTATGTCCAATGATCAACATAATCACACAGGGGAAATGATAGAATAGCAATGAAATATTTGGGGAGAACATATTGCTAATACTGCCCCGAATAGATTCCAGAATACATTTAGTATCATATCTTGGCTCAGGATTATTAACATTAAGAAGTCTAACAAGCAACTAGTTCCATTGCTGTTAAATGCAAGACAATATCAGAATGTTTCAGTTGATTTGGGTTAATAATAAGCTTATGAGTATCAAGAAAAATACTTTCTCTAGAAACTAACTTGTAAAAAAATAAAAATAAATAAAAAAATCGAAAAGATTGATCTACTTGATTTGAGTACTAACTTGGACACTTGGACACCACAAATAAATACTTCAATATTAAAACCAATACAAAGTAACAACATTATCATGTGTTGAGTTTTCCATGCTTGTATTTACAAAGTAACAGCATGGATATTATTATGATAATCTCAGTGAATTGCTAGACTTATGCTCAGCAGATATCATCATAACATTGTAAAATGATTGACAAGGGAAGTTCAATGTTGGTCAAACCAAGAAGAAAACGTAACAAATGCCATGGAAAAACTAAGACATGGCACTCAAAATCTTAAAATTAGGTATCCCAGGCTTCCACTGGAAACAAGCAAACAAGTACATCTTATATGAGTGAGGCATTCCACCAATTTGCAATTAACACAATGGTTTGACGTTGCAATTTAAAGTAACAGCTCTACCCAATACAACACAAGAAGATATGTCAAACAAACACTGAATTTGCATAGGTAACATCAAACAGTAAATTTGAGAGAATCAGCACAACTAGAAGGGAAAGCAGTGAATTTGGTTAAAAATAATTACCAAAGGATAAGTAACAGAAAGTTCTATTAATGAAAGGAAACAAAATCTAAATTTGATGCTGTATTCATATTGCAGAAAAAATACAAATTAGCTTACCGCCAAGGAAATTCACTTGTGTCTATCCCAGCTTGATGTAGCTCATCAACATAATGTAGAGCTTCTCTGCATTCTTCTCTATCATCAAAGAATTCTTTCTTATCACCTTCAATCTGATATGTTTCATGTCCTTTGCCAGCAACGACCTGCAGTACAATATATCGTTGCAAGAGCATAGCACAATGATTATTCAGTGTGAAAAGGGAAAGGATATCGGGAACAAAGTTTGCAGTCAAGCAAGGAAAGAATAGCACAAGTTTGTTGTTAATATTCACATTGCCTCCAAACAAGACACATTATTTTTTGGAACATCAAAGGAAAAAAGTGGGCAAATTTATTGAAACCATCAAATTAAAATTTTGTTATCCATTGTGCAATCAAGGCCAGGTTAAACTCATATCTTCTTACACGAGTTTTAATCCAAATAAGGGGTGCGTTTGCTCCAAAATTTGTTCTCATGCTTCAACAACAAAAACTAAGCAAAACTTCAAAATCTCCAAATGATCAATGTCTTTTCCTTTGTCTTAAAGCTCACCTAATTAATTGTAACAGATATTATTACCTGTCACTATACTTAGCACCTAACCCATTTCTGCTTTAAGGTTGTATAGACCAATAGACTATGAGAAAAAGAGGGATAATGCAATGAAACTAGTCTTTATAGGGTATGTAGTCTACATATCAGTCATTTCATACCCAACATCCCAGCACAACAATTCCACATTACAAGACAAAAGGCAGCAAATCATTCAGAACTTAATAGCCGATAACTTCAAGGTTATTTACAGTTAAAGAACCTTCACAAACCAAATTCCCTCATGGAAGGAGAAACTTAACTTGCATATAACATTTCAGGAAGACTAGATTAATTAGCATAACTTCTAATACTTTTGCTAATTTTAAGTAATGAATGTATGGATGGAAAACAAGACACTTACCACTATATCACCTTCCTCCCCCATCGCAACTGCAGCCCGAACAGCTACTCTTCTGATATCATGTAAAAATAGCCTATGACCATTTGGAAGAGGTGGGTAGTAATCATTTTCACCGTATTTTAAGTAGTCTTGCATAGACCATCCAACACCAGATAGCATGTCATCCAGTATATCCACTTGTCAAAAATCAAGATGGTATCAAGTGAAAGTCAGTTTACAAATCAACTTGGTAACATTCATCATGTTGAGATAAAAGGAGAATGTTTGAAGAAACTCGGAAAGAAGTAGAACATGAGTACAAGAAACCTACATGGATCCTCATTCCTTGGATTGTCAGATGTCAAAATAACTACGTCACTTTTATCAGTTGCAATCTTTGTCATCAATGGCCTCTTTCCTCTATCTCTTTCACCCCCACATCCAAATACTGCATAAAACATATGAAAGATAAACCAGATATCATCTTCTCTGTGTAACAGAAAGTACTGGTAACTTCCAGTATCCACTGTAAGCATGGAAAGGATACATAGGATGCCAAAATACTAGCACTGAAGTCATTTGATAACAAAACAAAGCAGAAAAAGGCAACCTCAAGAATAAATGAATGTAAACAAGGCCATTTCTTAGATCGTTGTTCAGCTGAATCAAATTCTATTAACTAGCAACAAAAAACTACATAGTAAAAAGATAATCAAGTTGTATAAAAATTCAAAGGAAAGCAGAACGTAGAGAAGCATACCAGTTATGATTCTCTTTGGACCCAGTTCTCTGCAAGCATCAAGTAGCCTAGACAAAGCATCCGGAGTATGAGCATAATCCACAATCACTGCAAAAGCTTGCTCCTCATCTATGAGCTCACACCTACCAGGAACTCCATCAACTTCTTCAATCCCTCTGACAATGTCTTCCAACGGTGCACCCACTGCAATCCCAACCGCTACAGCAGCAAGAATATTGTAAATATTGTACCTTCCCAACAAACCAGAGGAGATCTCCAATATCCCCTGGGGAGTATTCACTAAAACCTGTGTCTCAAACAATGAGAGCTCATACTTCAGAGGGTACACATCAGCATTCTTGTTCTCCATAGCAAATGTAACAAGAGGAACATCCGGATTTCCCTGCCCAATGAAGTAAGGAGAATTTGGATCATCAATGTTCACAACTTTCCGGTGCCGCTCAGGGTCCACCATCCTTGCAAACAACTTCCCCTTGCTCTTCATATACTCTTCTTCAGTGCCATGGAAATCAAGGTGGTCCCTTGTGAGGTTTGTGAAAACTGCAATATCGAAATCAATCTCATCACACCTCCCCAATGCCAGACCATGTGAAGAGGCTTCCATGACCACAGCCTCTGTCCCGTTATGAACCATCTTTGCCATCAGCTTCTGCATTGTAACTGCATCCGGCGTAGTGTTGGGAGCTTCCAACTTGTTATCCCCATGAATGTAGTATCCCAATGTGCCTAGCATCCCTGTCCTCACTCCCATAGCCTCATACATTGCCTTAACCAAGTGTGTCGTCGTAGTCTTCCCATTAGTACCAGTAATCCCAATCACAGACAAGCTCTTGGATGGGTACCCAAAGAAGGATGCGGCGAGAACTGGAAGCACCGCGTTGGTGTCCTCCACAATGACAAGCGCCTTGCAACCCAACGTCTCATCCAAATTGATCTCTTTGTCCGCCACCACAGCAACAGCACCCCGCTTATCAGCTTCAGTAAGAAATGCATGCCCATCAGTCTTCGCCCCAACACGGCACACAAAGAGGTCTCCGGAGTTTACCTCCCTCGAATCATGCTGAATGCCAGTGATCACCACCTCCAAATCGCCATACACCGCAACAGGCACCACACGGCTCTCGTCAAGCAGCTCCGCAAGGCTCATCCTGAACTTCGGCTCCACGATACGGTCACGAGCTTTCCCCATACTATCAAGATCGAGGTCGAAGGACGGTGAAAGCGGCTTCCCGTTCGAAGTCTCATCCAGAAGTTCGTCGGGCAACTTGATGGGGTTCTCCTCGATGGCCTCGTCCTCGGAAATGATGGTGAGGCCCTGGAGCTCACGAATTTCTTCAAGATCGACGACCTCTTCCGGGGTGAGCTCCTCGATGCCCTCCAGAGGAGTAGAATCACCATTAGGGCTCTTGGGAGGGTTGGGCGGCAAGAGGCCCTGCTTGACGAACTCCTGGCGCTTGAGGGCGATGGCGTGGTCGATGTCGCCAAAGAGGTCGTCTCCAGAGGACTCCAAAGAGGGGGCTTGGGAGGAGTCCCGAGGGGGGTCGTGCTCCTGGGAGAGGGCGGAGAGGAAGATGGGTTGGTCCTTCTTGAACTGCTCCTCTTGGAGCTTGCGAGCGCGGGCTACCTGGCGGTCGAACTGCTGGAAGCGGGAAACGCCATGGGAGGCGTCCTCAGGAGCTTCCGGGGGCTCGTCGTCCGAGGGCAGTGTGGAGGGCTTGGTTGCGGCGTCGACGGGAAGGAGATGGCGGCGGCGGAGATGGAGATAGAGTGGTTTAGGGAAGGAGGGGAGGAGGAGTGGTGTGATGGAGGATGAGGAGCGGAGCAGTGGGCGGGAAACGGAGTTGGGGAAACGGAGAGGGGAAACGGAGTGGATTGGGAGTGCCATTGTTTTCAGAGAGAAAGAGAGGGTTTTGAAGGTGGGGTTTAAGCTTTTCAGTCTTGTGAATTGAAGAGAGGAATGGGTGAGGAGAGAGAAGGGAGGGATGAGTATTTATAGAGTTTTGCAGCTCCAGTGAGGGAGTGAGGGGGAAACGAAATGGGAGTTACTATTGTTTTGAAGATAATTGGGTTTAAATGATTGAAGCTACTAAAATAAAAATGTTATATATATATATATATTTTGAACAAGGGGATAAACCCCATTATAGTTAAGATAGGACATACGCACAGATCGGACTATCATGGGTTTCACTCGCACAGGCAATCAGCCCATGGGATACACCGAGTGAAGACCAGAAGTCGACTACCCGCTTTTCTGCCCGTGACTACCAATCCCATCACAGAAGAGATTCGAACTTGGTTCTAAGTCTCGTGCGCGGAGGACCTTTGCCGCTCGGCTATGACACCTTTGGCAATGTTTTATATTTTTTAAAATATTTTTAATTATCTCTTTGATCTCCAAATATATATTATAATTGTCTATATATACCTTCTCCCCTGGACCCCTAGTATAAATTAATAATAAATATTGAAATCTTTAATATATATTTTTTGAAAGAAGACTTGAGAAATTAACAACATAAAATTTGGATTATGTTAGGCGTTGGCCACGAGGACCGTCTGGATTTTCTGCTAACTGATGATGACTTTTTAGATAGAAGTCTTTAAAGGGAGATACCGGAGATGGGGATAAAGAGAAAGGAGAGAACTGTGAGAGGGGGTAGGGCTCAGTTGCCTGTGCCCGCTCCGATGGTCAAGTCAGTAAACTGATCGGAGAAGGAGGAGAAGCAGTAGAGGAGTTTTTGGGTTTTTTTTGTTCCTTATCTTTCCACCTGATCTTTTCTCTCTATGTATGGATCTTTGCTCCTCAGGATTCGGGTCCTTGTCTAATCAACCATCATAAGAGCATGGTGCACTCTCATGTCACCTTTTCCTTTATGCGAATTTACCTTTACCCTATGGGGATAGGTTGGCAGCTTGTAGGTTAGGTGTCATGTTGGTGCTTGAGTTGAAATTGTTAGACATATCAAATTAGATAATTCTTTTGGCAGTGATGTCTTAAATTTTAATAAAAGAAAACTCATAATTTTTATATTTTTTTAAAAAAATAAGTGGATAAACCTCATTCATAAGTTATATACAAAGAGGAAGTTGTCTCCTATGCCATACATTTTGCTACTACTAAAAGATAAAGTCAAGAGTGAATTGATTGTATTAGAGAGCTTAATTGCATTTATCTACTATCATTGTGCTATCTTCGAGGCTTGGGTGGGTTGTCCTCAAAATCTTTCCCGACGCTTCTTATGAGTTATGAGCGTGGTTGCGGTTGTTATTGGCTTATTGCGTCAATACATCTCTATCGAAGTCAAGCTCCATCTCGCAATAGACTCTATTTGCATAAGCTTGGGTCTTTTGGTAACATGTTTTCATTCCTTCTCACAAAGAGTAGTTGAAAGTTTCAATCGCTTCTACAAAGTGCTTTTTTTGACTTATCCACGTAATCAAACTCATAAATTTTGTAATAAAACTAATATAAGAAAGTAAGCATATCAATTCAGTTTACAGTGGATTTCTCTGATTAAGCGATACAAAAGCAAATGCAGTTTATTATTTTGAGAAATTGACATAAAATAAAATATATTTTCTTTAGCAGTATTAATTTCTCCAAAGATTCTTTGAATGATCCAATTGAATTGATTAAGAATAACTAAATTATTTTTCCTGGCAACGTGTGTAACAAAATTAGTATTAAATTGTGATAACAATGGTGAGTTGTTGAATTGAAATAAAGAACTAATTTTCCGAAATATCCACATCTTTAACTAATTTAAAAATAGATATTATTCTTTTTTTAATGGAGGGTTGTGTACATGATCTTCCTTTTTTTTGGTTTAGAGGTCAGAAGGGTTAATTAATATAAACATAGTAATTGTGTTAATTCACTAATATAATGACTTCTTTGAACAGTATATATTTTTCAAAATATTTAGAGTTTAATTTATTTTTTTATTTTTTGAAAAAATGGATACACCACATTCATCAAAATAATTAGAAGGTTATATACAGGTTCGTAGTTGAACCATTTGGTACAAAAGAGTAACTAGAGGATGGACCTCACAAGGCTGCGTCTTGCCCTTACATCTCCAATAGATCCATCATTCGGGTGTGGAGCCAACCTACTTCCTCCTCTTTGATGTCCATTCCCAAGGGCCTCTATATCTATTCCTCTCTCTAGTAAGGATGAAGCTTTGTTTGACAAAAGTATGTATCTCTTGGAGCTATTGTTTTATGGTGAAAGATTTCAATCTTTAACACACAAATATTAAGAAATTGAAGAAATGTAATTAATAGGACTGTAAACGAGTCAGGCTTACCAAAATTTTCGTTTAAATGATTTGATTCAGATTTAAGGCTTCAAGCTATGTTTGGAAGTATTTTTTTATTAGATTTGATTCAAATAAATCAATTTAAAGTCTTTGATTTTAGATATTTTAATAGAACATAACACATTTATTCCAACTTGGTTTAAATAAAAATTACAAGGGAGGAATTTATTTATTTAAAAAAAGTATTTTAATGGATAATTGAGAGATGTTAGGGAGTCTTAAGGTAGTGAGTGTCCTAACATGGGATTAAGATGTATGTCAGCGTGATGATAAGCTGGTGCTTTTGGATCCATTTGTCACGAGCTCTGGCTCAACCTTGTCTCTTATTGGCCAAAAGATAAGGTAACCAAATGATTGATCAAATTAATAATAATTGAGGGGCATAATTGCAAAAAGAGGTTTTATATTATTGTTTCATAATATAATACACTGTGACATACAAGAAGGAAGTTTCTTGTACATCATTGTGCTTTCTTTCCTTAAATTTTTTATATTGTGTTGTATGACTTCAGATTGCAAGAAAGATGCAGTTAATGCATTAAGAAGCAATAATTGATGATAAAAGAGACATAATTGGAAGTAAGATAAGAATAAATAAAAAGTGGATATTATTGTCTGATAATATACAGTCGCATATATACAAGCTAAGGAAGTTTCATTCGGACTGTTGCCCAATCCTTAAAACCTTTTATCATTTTCAATCACTTAAACTTTTCAGGCTTATGTTTATCCGTAAACTTTTTGTTCTTGTCCTGAATTTTGTACTCACTTTCCAAGCCGACATTTTTCTATATGATTCAATTATAACAAGACATAAAATTATGCTCACATCAACTTCTCATCCAAGTATATCATGTCATCTAAAACAATGTATATTGTTGATACTATGAGCCGGAGGCGGAGGGTCTTCGGGATCTACACTCCGGAACTCAACTGAGATGAACTGAGATGAACTGAAAGGGTTGTTGGTTGTTGGTTGTTGGCTGAAGATGGAGGGAAATGGACTGAGCTTCATAACGACTCCTAGCATACCACTGTTTGGAGAGGACGTTGGAATTCGGTGGACTGGCTCGGTGTTGGGGTTGCGGAAGCGTGTGATGGAGTAGGTGCAGGTGAGAAAGAAGAAAGAGTAATACAGTAGAGAAAAGCACACAAACGATTTTACGTGGAAAGCCCTACAAATCGAGGGAAAAACCACGGGGCACCGGCAAGCAAAAAATTCCACTAAAAACAGAGAGAGAACAATACAAAATCTCAAGTTGATGCCCTAACTTGAGATAAACCTTTTACAAGAAGAAGATCTAATAAAGAAGACACACAAATCTGAGAACATAAACTCAGACAACAAACTCTTTGTAAAACCTACAAAGCATCACCTGTCTTCTTCTTCAACAGAGAAAATATCTCTCATCCACTTCTTCTTCTTCTTCTTCTTCTTCTTCAGAGATCACCACTTTCTCGCTCTAGCTTCACTCTCTCAATATGTCTCTATATGTGTTTTCCAAGACACCTTTTTCTTTTGACTTGAGTGACACTCTACCGTCATTTCCTTGCTTGCCTTACTTTTATCATCCCAAGGTACTTCACCTTGGGATCAACACCATGACGGACATCTTGCTTCAGCATATCTACATCTTGATCTGCATATCTTGCTATCCACATCGGATCTGCATATCAGCCATCCATATCGGATCTGCATATCAGCCATCCATATCGGATCAGCATATCAGCCATCCACATCGGATCTGCATGTCTGCACTCCATATCGGATCAGCCTATCTGCACTCCATATCGGATCAGCCTATCTGCACTCCATATCGGAACTGCATATCTGCACATCTACATCGGATCATGATCTGCACATCTGCACATCTACATCTTCTCATGATCTGCACATCTTGTCTTGGACATCAACCTAACAGAATCTCCCCCTCCAAGACAAATGAGAGAGATCTGAAATTACGACTTCTTACCGATGAAGTCGAATTTGCTCCATACCTGCGATGGAGCCAAGACACTTCAAATTTTCCAAGTGACAAACTCTTTGTCAACATATCAACATCCATTATCATCTGTGAATCTTTACAAGAGCAAGTTGTTTTTCTTCCAATGCAACCCGTATCCAGTGATAACTCACTACTATGTGCAAAGACCTTGCATGAAATGTATAATTCTTAACAAGGTGAATAGCACTATCACAATACGTAACATACTTTTCTTGCTCAAAATTAAGTTATTGCATGAACTTCTTCATCCACAATGTACTCTTTGCTAGCTTCATTCTTTGCAATGAATTAAACACGTGGTAGACAAGGCCACACATTTCTGAAGCTTTGATTGCCAGGTAACAGCACCACCTGCATAAGTCATCAAGTATCCAGACAGTGACCTTCTTTTATTAATATCTCCTGCCATATCTGAATCTGTATAAGCTACAAGTACTGGCTCTTCTGTTCCAAAACACAAGCACAGATTGCTAGTGCCACGAAGGTATCTCAGAATACACTTAACTGTATCCCAATGTTCCTTCCCTGGATTGGAGACAAACCTGCTAACAACTCCAACTGAATGAGCAATGTCAGGTCTAGTACAAACCATGGCATACATCAGACTTCCTGTGGCAGAAGCATAAGGGATCTTTTCCATAGCTTTTCTTTCTGCCTCTGTCTTTGGACTTTGCTTGGTGCTTAACTTGAAGTGTGCTCCAAGAGGAGTACTCACTGGCTTGGCTTTGTCCATATTGAATCTCTGAAGTATCTTCTCAATATACTTCTCTTGTGACAACCACAGTCTCTTAGACTTCCTGTCACGAGTAATCTTCATGCCTAAAATTTGACTTGCAGCTCCCAAGTCCTTCATAGCAAAAGACTTACTCAACTCTCTTTTCAAACTTGAGATTCTTGATGTGTTGCTGCCAACAATGAGCATGTCATCAACATAAATCAACAGAATGACAAAATCATTAGTTGAAAACTTCTTCATAAAAACACAGTGATCTGAAGTTGTTTTGGAGTACCCATGCTCCCCATAAAAAGACTCAAACTTCTTATACCACCGCTCTAGGAGCTTGCTTCAATCCATACAAGCTCTTCTTTTAACTTGCAAACATAGTCTTCCTTTCTTCCCACAATGAAGCCCTCAAAGTTGCTTCATGTAGATTTCCTCTTCAAGATCTCCATGGAGGAAAGCGGTACTTCACATCCATCCGCTCAATCTCCAAGTTAAGACTAGCCGCCAAGCTAAGAACAAATCTTATAGATGACATCTTGACAAAGGAGAGAATATCTCCTCAAAGTCAATTCCTTTCCTCCTCGTTAAATCCCTTCACAAATCCAACCTAGCTTTGTATCTCGGGTTTGAAGAGTTCTCATCATGCTTCACTCTAAAACCCATTTGTTCGCAGCCTTCTTCCCTTGAGGCAACTTCACAAGCTCAAAGGTTTGGTTGTCATAGAGGATCAGATCTCATCTTTCATCGCCTCGATCCACCTTTCTTTATGTATATCCTGCATAGCCTCTTCATAGTATTCAGGCTCACCATCACCTGTCAATAAGACATATTCATGAGCAGGATACCTAGTAGAAGGACATCTTTCCCTCGTGGATCTGCGGTGTGCAACTTCATCATAAGAAGTGATATCCACCTCCATATCACTGATTCTTCCAAAATCAGGTTCTTCTGAAATCGGGTCTGCATCTTCAGAAGTAAGATCTGGCACATCGGAAGTAAGATGTGGCATATCGGAAGTAGGATGTGGATGTGGCATATCGGAGGTAGGATATGGATGTGGCATATCGGAGGGAAGATCTGCCATATCGGAAGGAAGATCTGCCACATCTGGTTCCACATCAACTGACTTGTAACTGCTTTGTGAAGGACCCTTGACATCTTTACGAATGTCCTCTATCGTTTGGTCTTCAGCAAACACTACATCCCGACTTCTAACAAGCTTCTTCTCAACTGGATCATACAACCTGTATCCAAATTCATCCTGTCCATATCCCACAAACACACATTGCTTGGTCTTTGCTTCCAACTTAGATCTTTCATCTCTTGGAACATGCACAAAGGCCCCCTGATCCAAAACACGTAAGTGATTGTAGGATACATTCTTACCATACCAAACTTTGTCGGGGATATCACCATCCAAGGAAACACGTGGAGACAGGTTGAACACATGCACAGCTGTATAAAGAGCTTCACACCAGAATGTATTGGGCAACTTGGCCTCAGACAGGAGACATCTAACTCTCTCCATGAGTGTTCTATTCATTCTCTCTGCCACTCCATTCAACTGAGGAGTCTTTGGTGGAGTTTTCTGGTGTCTAATCCCATGAGTTCTGCAGTACTCATCAAAGGGACCTATATATTCACCACCATTATCACTTCGGATGCACTTCAACTTCTTTCCAGTCTGTCTCTCAACAGATGCATGAAATTCCTTGAACACACCAAGGACTTGGTCTTTTCTCTTCAAAGCATAGACCCACACCTTCCTGGAAAAGTCATCAATAAATGTGACAAAATAAAGTGCACCACCAAGAGAACTTACTTTCATAGGACCACACACATCCAATGTGTACCTCCAAAGCTTGGGTCTTTCTCAAGGTGAATTCATCTTGAAAGTAACTCTTGTTTGCTTCCCAAAATGTACAATGAGTGCATCTCTCTAACTTTTCTCTTCTTACATTTGAAAGAAGCTTCCTCTTGATCAAGCAGTACAGCCCTTTCTCACTCATGTGACTCAGGCGTCTATGCCACAACTCAATGGATTTATCTTCCTGAGTTACATTCACAGAGTCTTGATTAACCGGGATGCTTGCACGGATAGAGATTATTCTTGCACTTCTTACCATGAGCCAAAACCGTAGACCCTTTGGTAAGTCTCCATTGTCCACATCAAGGTGCCGCAGTATCCTTCATCATCTAACCTTCCTGTAGAGATGAGATCTGCATGCATGTCCGAGCATGCCTAACTTCCTTCGAGTTTCAATAATGGCCCATTTGCATTCTTCAATGTAACATCTCCCATGCCAATAACTTGAGACAAGGAGCCATTGCCCATTCTCAACGCTCCATAGTCAGCCAGAGTATAAGTAGTGAAGAAACTCCCATTGGGACGCTACATGGAGAGAAGAGCCACCGCCAACCAACCAATGGGTATCATCACTTGCAACATTTACCATATCCAGATCACAAACAATGAGTATATCATTTTCTCAGAATAAACAAAGAAAGAACATTTTCATCTTTGTTGTCATCCTTTTTCTGCTTTTCAGCTAGCTTGTTTTCTTTCTTAAGTTGAAAACAATATTTCATGATATGCCCTTTCTTTCCACAGTGATGACACTCCATGTTCTTGAATCTGGATCTAGACTTGCTTCTGCTTTTATCTCTACCTCTTTCATTCTTGAACCTGTTTCTCCCCCTGTTCTCTGTGATAAGAACCTCTGACTTGGAAGAACAACCTAGAGATTTTCTCCTCATCTCTTCATTCAGGACACCTGACTTGACAGACTCCAAAGAAACAGCTCCATTGGGAGCAGAGTTGACATGAGAAATTCTAAAGGTCTCCCAGCTGTCAGGAAGAGTAGCAAGCAATAGTAGTCCCATGACCTCATCTTCAAACTTGATTCCCATGCCAGATAGCTGACTAATGATTCCTTGAAACTCGTTCAAAAAATCAGGTACTGAACTACCTTCCTTGAACTTCAACCTCATTAGTCTTTGTAGCAGAAACAGTTTGTTGTTGCCGGTCTTGGAAGCATGTAAATTTTCCAGTTTGGTCCATAGAGTCCTTGCATGATTCTCATTTTGTATGTGGTTGTAGACATTCTCATCAACAAATTGTCTAATAAAACCACATACTTGCTCATGCTCAAATTCCCACTCCTCATCACTCTTAGATTCAGGCTTCTGTGTAGCAAACACAGGAAGATGCATAGCCTTTACAAAGAGGAGATCCTTCATCTTGTTTTTCCACAGACTATAGTTAGTCCCGTTCAAGCTGATCATCCTACTAGAGCCAACATCCATCTCCTTCGCCATAGCTCTGATACCACTTGTTGGTCTCAGGGGCACCCTACCACTTCACACTAGTTGTGATATTGTTCCCTTGAGCCGAAACCCAAGTGGTTTTGTTTTCCGTTTTACCGAAAAGGCCTCACAACTATGAAGTGGTAAACCCTATTTAACCCCTCTCTTTTTTCTCTACTCAGCCGATGTGGGACTATGTGGGTCTTTGATTGCCCACATCCCAACAATCCTCCCCTCAAACAAAGGACCACATAATTAGCCTCCCCTCAGGCGAAACACTTGCTCCATCGACACCCTTTGCACACCAGGGCCTTCATCGAGAGCCAACTCGCCATACTTGGGTCAGCCTCCCCTCAAGCGAAACGCCATCGACTGCTCAACATCACTGCGGTGGGCGCGCGCCTTACGTGAATCACCCAAGCCTGTCGATCACACCGCTATACTTGGAGAACTTCATTCCGGCTTTCTCTCTCTTTGTTTTGGCACTGAGGATCTACCTTCCCACATCGCTGGAGAGACCTAGCTCTGATACCACTTGTTGGGGTTGCGGAAGCGTGTGATGGAGTAGGTGCAGGTGAGAAAGAAGAAAGAGTAATACAGTAGAGAAAAGCACACAAACGATTTTACGTGGAAAGCCCTACAAATCGAGGGAAAACCACTGGCACCCCAAGAAGCAAAAATTCCACTAAAAATGTGAGAGAGAATATACAAAATCTCAAGTTGATGCCCTAACTTGAGATAAACCTTTTACAAGAAGAAGATCTAATAAGGAAGACACACAAATCTGAGAACATAAACTCAGACAACAAACTCTTTGTAAAACCTACAAAGCATCACCTGTCTTCTTCTTCAACAGAGAAAATATCTCTCATCCACTTCTTCTTCTTCTTCTTCTTCTTCTTCTTCGTGAGATCACCACTTTCGCTCTAGCTTCACTCTCAATATGTCTCTATATGTGTTTTCCAAGACACCTTTTTCTTTTGACTTGAGCGACACTCTACCGCTATTTGCTTGCCTTATTTTTATCATCCCAAGGTACTTCACCTTGGGATCAATAATTACGATACTCAAAGACATCTTGCTTCAGCATATCTACATCTTGATCTGCATATCTTGCTATCCACATCGGATCTGCATATCAGCCATCCATATCGGATCTGCATATCAGCCATCCATATCGGATCAGCATATCAGCCATCCACATCGGATCTGCATGTCTGCACTCCATATCGGATCAGCCTATCTGCACTCCATATCGGAACTGCATATCTGCACATCTACATCGGATCATGATCTGCACATCTGCACATCTACATCTTCTCATGATCTGCACATCTTGTCTTGGACATCAACCTAACACTCGGCTCCCTATAAAGGAAGACCGGGGGTTTCTCCCCAGACCCTTCAACGATCATGTTAGAGGGGATAATCAGAGGAGTGTAAAATAGTGTCTTGATCCTTGGGATATGTTTTGATCATTAGGATAAAACCAAATCTGCATCTCTTTTAATCCAATGGTATAGATTTCTCTATTGTTGATATAGGGTTATGTTAGTTGGGTTTTGACAGGGTAAGATAGAGAGAGGAGGGATTGGATGAAACAGATGCACCACATCGGATTGTATTCCCGGCCAATTAAAATTTGACACGTCCTAAATTTTTTTATACATCATTCTCAACCTCCACCCAACCAACCCCTTCATGCCATATGGCAACAAACTGTACACCTCCTTTTATCCTCCGGACCCCTAATCGTCTTCTCCCAACGATCACGACATTCATGTATTTCGCCGCCAGCACCTTCGCGCCCAACGTCGTATTCGGTGCGGTTAACATCCTCCGAATCCACCCGAACAAGTTTGTCGTATCCGAGATCATCGACCCGGGCGGTGTTGAGTTCACAGCCGTCGAGAGGTTCCGTGACGGCACGGAGTGGCCGGCAACGAACAAGTGGCGAATCCTGGAGAGGATGGTGAAGCAAGACGTGGCCAAGAGTGCCACGGGGCCCCGGGGGGCGTCGAAGGTGCATCCCCAGAGTGACGCCTGCTTCAAATGCTTGACTTGCTAGCGGTGCCGGAAGACCCTCTGTTGCGCATCAGCGATGGAGCTGAGCTTGTTGATGGAGAATTTGCTGTTGCAGTGGAGGACCTTCTTGAGCAGCTGCTCAGCCTTGGCGAGGTCCTTATGGGTCCATGCATCTTCTTGGATTTGGAGTGCATGTCCTTGGGCGACATGACCCAGCGGTGAGGGTCCTCGCCGGAGAACAAGAAGGCTTTGAAAGCACAAGCAAAGGATCTGAAAACGGGATGGGAGCAGCGGGAGGAGGGGTGGGAGATGGAGATGGAGATGGAGATGGAGATGAGACGGAGGGAATTAGTGAGCTCAGCGAAGATGAGGGCGAGGACTCCAGGAAAGGAGATGGAGATTCGTGTCTTATTTTATTTGTATTTCTTTATTTTATTCAAATAAAATGAAATATGAACACGTGTCGCTCTCTTATTGGAATGGGATACAATCCGACGTGGTGTATCCGTTTCATCCAATCCTTTCTCGAGATAGAGATGAAGGGTAAGTGCTCTTATATGTAGAGTGTGGAAAGAGAGAGTGAAGAAGGTGTAGATGAGAGCTCTTGGTTTTGCTTGATCTTCTTAGAGCTTGGTACTATGTAGCTTTGTTCCTATTTCTTGCACTCTTGTAATTCCCCAAAATATAGTGAAGCATTGTCCTCCCGTGAATGTAGGCTTTTCTTAGCCGAACCACTTTTAATTTTGTGCATTCTTTTTATTATTGTGTGAATGCTTGTAAATCCTTTTTGCATTGTCTTATCCATTGTGTTATTTCTAGGTGAATGTGAAATTGCACATCAAGTGTTCGACGAATTGCCGCACTTGTTCCGCGCTTCCTCTAGTACAACAATTGGTATCATAGAAGGTTCTAAGAGTGTGAAGGTTGTCTAAGCTTGCAATTGAGTGAATTGGAGCTTATATTTGTGGTGACTTGGTTTCATAGCTATGGACAATAAGACAATGGAGTTTGAAAAGCTCAAGGAGGACAATTGGCCAATATGAAAGATCATGATGGATGATCACCTTGTTTATAAGGAGTTGGATCTACCACTATTGGGGAATGATGTTAAACCCTCATTTATGAGGGATGAAGAATGAAAGTCTCTCGATCGAAAATGCTTGTCGGTGATAAGGCAGTGTATTTCACCATTTTATCATGTTTGATGTTTATCAATGTAAGACCGCTCATGAACTTTGGAGCAATCGAGCAATCATCGGGTATCAATAAGATGCATTACATGAAGAGGTTATTTCTCTTGAAGATGAAGGATGATGTTATGGTGCGGAAGCATGTGAATGAGTACAACTCAACTGTGGCACAATTAAAAGCTCTAAAGATGAATCTTGATGAAGAGGTCTTGTGCTTGCTACTTAATTTTGAGCTCTTTGCCTCCAAGTTGGGATACTCTTGTTACTACCGTAGCGAATACGATAGGCAACAAGTTCAAGTTAAATGATGTTGTTTCTTTATTGAGGAGACTATAAGGGCTTCTTCAAAAATATCTAGTGGCTCGAGTCAAGCACTAGTGGTTGTTGAAAGAGGAACATCTCAACAAAGGGATAATGCTTCGGCTAGTAAGTTCAAGTCACAAGGCAAGGGAAGATCAAAGTCACGGGACCAAGTTTTTACTTGTTGGTATTGCAAGAAACAAGGTCATGTGAGGAATGATTGTAATCTCTTGAAGAGCAAGTGAAAGGGGAATTAAGTTGATGGTGAAGCAAACATAACATCTCAAAGTGATGATGGAGTCATATTAAGCATTGCTTGTAAGGTTTCTTCTTACGTAGATACTTGGGGTGTTGGACTCCGGTGTTGTATTTCACATATGTCCGGATCGATCATTTTTCTCCACCTACAAAGGGTCGATTGTGGTAATGTCTACCTTGGAAATGATCGTGCTTGTAAAATTTTGGGTATTGGTGATGTGGTTATTAAGCAAGCAAATGTGAAGAAGCATACATTGACTAATGTGAGACATGTTCCCAAGATAACAAAGAACTTTATTTCAGCCGAGCAACTTGATGAGGCCAGTTATGTGTATTAGGGGTTCAAGTGTTTATCTCTTTAATTTTGTATTTATCTCTATATATGTTTAGTTCCTATTTTACCCCTGTAGTGGTATTATATATATCCCAACTTCTTATCAATAATATTAAGATCTTTTTCTATTATGGTATCAAGAGCCTAGATCCAAAAAAAAACCCTAACAAAAAAAAAAATTCCGCCTCCGTTAGCCGCACGCCGGCCACAAGGTGCTCTCGCCAAGCATCACAACCGGTCAACATCCAATCAGCCACGCCAACACGACAAAGGCCCCTTCTTCTTATACCTCATCAAATCAGTCGGTCCCATCACCAGCCACTCATCACCACCACATCAGCCGGTTCAACTCCCAACAAATCATCACCACCATCAGCCTGTTCCATCATCAGCCACTCATCACCACCATCAGCCGAACCCCATCCCACAACCATCCGGTCACCTACCCCCTCACGGTGATGTTTTTCTTCAATTTCTCAATTCTTCAGCCGGTCATCAAGATCTCCTTATCCGGTCAAACATCAAGTTGCTCTATTACCAAGTTCTGATCATCAATTGCTCAGCCAATCCACAATTCAAATTCCAATTCTAACTACAACTTGCTCAGTCGGTGACAAATTCCAATTCCAATTAAAATCAAAATTCCAACTCATATCCAATTCCAACTCCAATTCAAATTCCACTTCCAACTACAACACGTTCTGGTTCCGCGCGGACATCACCACCTAGGTCCGGTCAACACAGTCTTGCACCGGTCACCATCAACAAGCTTCAAGCTTCTATTTCCCAGCCTAAGCGCCTGAGCCCCTCAGACGGCCCAGCGAAGCCCCTTCCCGTCTGTAAGCGCCCTCAGCGCGCCCTGCACTCCGGATCTTACCTGCCACTACTGATCCGCCATGGCCCGTCACCACCGGTCCAACAGCTCCAACCGGTCTTCCCCACAATCTTGGGCTTCCCGTCCACCATCTCCTTTGCTCAACCATGGTCGTGGCCCTCGTGGAAAATGCCAGATCTGTGGCACTATCAGTCACTTTGCTCGCCAATGCCGTCTTGTTCCCCCATCTACATGGGATCACATTCCGATGCCACCTCGTGGCCCTCCTCGTGTGCTTACTGCCACACACTACCCTGCTTCAGGTGCTCCCTCTGTTTGGGTTGTTGATTCTGGTGCTTCTCATCATGTCACCACCGCCTTGTCCAACCTGACGCTTCCTCACCCTTACACAGAGTCGGAGACTGTCGTCATTGGTAATGGTACATGTCTCCCCATTAAGCATACGGGGTCTATGCTTCTTTCGACGTTACATGGCTCTCTTACTCTCAAGGATGTGTTGCATGTTCCATCCATGTCCTTAAATTTAATATCGGTTTCGGCTCTTTGTGCTACTAATGCCGTCACGGTTCAGTTTTTTGCTGATTCTTTTCAGGTGTTGGATCGTCACACAGGGGTGATTCTGGTCACGGGATGGCGTAAGGATGGTGTCTATGTTTGGCCAACTACTACACCACATCTACCCTCCCCACTTCCCCTCCCCTCGTTGGTTCGTTCCTCTTCACCTTTGCTTTCGTTGTGGCATAGTCATTTTGGTCATCCTTCTGTTAAAGTCTTTCGACAACAGCTCTTATCACACGGTATTTCCTTTTCGCATTCCAAATTACTCAAATTTTCTTGCAATTCGTGTCATATTAACAAAAGCCACAAGCTTCCTTTCTCTCAATCCTCAGTCTCTTCCTTCTAAGTTCTGGACCTTCTCCTTTGCTACTGCGGTTTATCTCATTAATCGCATGCCAAAAGCAAACTTGCAGTTCCGTTCTTCCTTTGAGTTTCTCTTCCACAAACAACAAAATCCCACATCTCTTCATGTCTTCGGTTGTCTTTGTTTTCCTTGGCTTCGTCCCTATACTACTTACAAACTTGACCCTCGGTCCAAATTCCCTCGTGTCTTTTAGGATATTCCTTGTCTCAGAGTGCCTTCATTTGCTCTGATCTCTCCACCCATAAGCTTGTCATCTCCCCGCCATGTTCGCTTTGTTGAAGATGATTTTCCTTTCTCTCGGTCCTCATCCGCCTCGCCGCCTCGCCAATTTTTGATTCACCTTCACAAAGATCATCCCCGCTACCGCTATCATTGCCTCCAAGTGGCGTCCCGGCACCTCTGGCTGCACCTCGTGTCAGCTTCCTTCAGGCGGCCTATACCGCCTCGACACCCGGCCCCGCCTCTAGCCCAAAGACCTTGCCTGCCTCCGTCGCCTCCGGCCCCGAGGAGGTCTGCCCAGCCTCCGCACCGCAAATGACTCCGCCTAGGCTTTGCTCATGCGCCCCGCCAGTGCTAGCTCTTCCCCCACCGCGGTTCCCATCCGGCCTCCTTCCTCAGTTCCGACATCTTCCTCTAGTGCTCCCAGTGTTGCTACTAATGTTCACCCGATGACTACTCGGTTCAAGAACTCTATTTTCAAGCCCAATCCGAAGTACACTCTCTCTGCATGCTTCTTCCGATAGTGAACACCTTTCTGATGCATACGTGCTCTTCGCCATCCACACGGTTTCAAGCCATGCAAGTAATATGATGCTCTTCAACAAAACAAAACACAGGTACTTGTTCCTCCCGGCTCCCCATCAACCTTGTTGGGAACAAATGGGTGTTCCGTGATCAAACGACGGATGGTACCATTGACCGGTATAAAGCTCGACTTGTTGCCAAAGGATTTCATCCCCGTTGACTTTCATGAGACTTTCTCGCTTGTTAATCCGGCCACCGCTCAGACTGCCTTGAGTGTAGCCTTGCATCACTGGTGGTCTGTTCGGCAGCTTGATGTCAACAATGCTTTTCTCAATGGACATCTCACTGAGGAAGTTTACATAGCCCAACCCCCTGGCATGCGTGATCCTCAGTTTCCTAACTATGTCCGCCGTCTGCAGAAGGCTCTCTATGGTTTGAAGCAAGCCCCGCGGGCATGGTACCATGAGTTGAAGCTCTTTCTTCAGTCTCTTGGTTTTGTTACTTCTCGCGCCGATACATCACTCTTCATTCTGTCGGCGGGCTCCACTCTTATCTATTTTATGGTTTATGTTGATAATCTTCTGATTACTAACAGTGATCCTCATCTAGTTGATCGTATTATTCGGCAACTTGACTCCAAATTTTCCACCAAGGATCTTGGGTTGCTCTCTTACTTCTGTGGTGTTGAGGTTACTCCGACCTCTGATGGTGTGCTCCTTTCTCAGCACAAGTATATTGTTGATCTTCTGTAGAAACACCACATGCTCGACTCAAAACCGGTTTCTACGCCCCTTGCTGTTGGTGCATCCCTTCTTCTTCATGATGGATCCTCTCTGGTTGATGCTACCAAATATAGACAAGTAGTTGGTGGTCTTCAACACTTACGCATGACTCGCCCTGACATTTCTTTTGCAGTCAACAAACTTTCTCAGTTCATGCATCAGCCTACTGAGAATCATTGGGGGGCTGTTAAGCGCTTGCTCCGGTATTTGAATGGCACCAAATCTCTTGGCATTCGGCTTCGGGCGACTTCTCCTCTTCAGCTTCACGGCTTTTCCGATGCCGATTGGGGGGGTAATCCGGATGATCGTACCTCCACCGGTGCATATATCATGTTCTTGGGTGCCAATCCTATCTCTTGGCAGTCTACAAAGCAACGCACTGTTGCTCGGTCATCTACTGAGGCAGAGTATCGTGCTATTGCTTCTGCTGCGGCTGAAATTCAATGGATCAAGACACTTCTTCATGAACTGCATGTCCCTGTTCCTTCAGCACCCCCTATCTACTCGGACAATCTTGGTGCCACGTATCTATGTGCTAATCCTGTGTTTCATTCACGGATGAAACATCTTGCCATTGACTATCACTTTGTCCGCGATCTTGTTCAGTCTTCCCTTCTCCGGGTTGTTCATGTCTCTGCTTCTGATCAACTTGCAGATGCACTAACGAAACCTTTGCCTCGTCCTCGACTACTTGACATTTGTGATAAGATTGGTGTTGCTTCTCATACACCATCTTGAGGGGGTCTATTAGGGGTTCAAGTGTTTATCTCTTAAATTTTGTATTTATCTCTATATATGTTTAGTTCCTATTTTACTCCTGTAGTGGTATTATATATACCCCAACTTCTTATCAATAATATTAAGATCTTTTTCTATTAATGTGGTCACTTTTGGCAATGGATCGGTCCCGTTTGGTAAAGGAATTGGGCAAGTGGAATCGGGCATCATGTGGCTTGGTGCAGGTTCCAATGCACTTGTTTTCCCGCCAAAAAATTAATAAAAGTTTAGAGATGTAATAATGATTCTTTTGAAATCCAATAACCAATACATGGATCAAGACACCTATATATATTAGCCTTAAATGACTTAGTTTAAAATTTTCCCTCCAAAAATTCAAAAAATTTTAAACACAATTCCACTTGAAGGGGCAAAAGGATGGAAGTTTGTACACTTTTCTTAGCTCACCTCAAAGATGTATGTCGACAATGGCAAGTGGACATGATGATGTGCATATTTGGCATAATTGGCTTGGTCATCTTAGTGAGCATAGAATGAAGGTATTGCAAGATAGAAAGTGTCATGCCCCGAACCCGGGTCTGGGCACGTCGGTAGATCGACCGCACCCAAACAAAGAAAAGTCTCCGCCAGGATGCAAGACCTCAAATTCTTGGCACATATCAAGGTAATAGTGGAATAATAATAAATAAAATAAAATTGAGTTTACACAACTCCAAACAGATAGATAAAATATCCCGAGGGTTTATACAACCCATACAAGGATCCAGATAGTCACCCCTAGAGTTAATGGCAATTACATATATCAATACAAGTCTGAATCTCACTCTGATATAATAGAATATGAGGTTCACAAGCCTCAATGACAATAGAAATGTATCTAAGCAACAGAATCGGCGATCCTCGCCTACTCTCGATCCTAAGTCTGTTTGTCACTTGGAAAAAATATTGTCAACCAAGTGCATGAGCCAAAAGAAAAGGCTTAGTAGGATCACAATAAGAATAATGTGGCAAAGGGCCATAAGCAAAGGATCAAGCATAAAACAAATCAGTATCAGAAACAGATCAAAATACAAGTATACACACATTGCAGGATGAATGCCCATACAGATATCCTCCAATGACATGGGTGTATAATATAGAGCTGAATATCTGAAGGTGAAACAAAGTCACAAAGCAAATAATACATCTCAGAAAGCTGAAGCAAAATCACAAAGTACTACATCTCACAGGCATATATGGTACTATGACATAACATGATATGGTCGTAGCCAGTCAAGATAGAGTATACCATTACGGTATAACATGACGCTACCATCACCGTTCAAGACAGAGTATCTTATCATCGGTCTGAGCTGGATAGCGCTAATAACAGATCAGAAAAGATATGCACATGGCCAATGTATAATCCCCATCGACTGAGCCCAGATATAAGTATCATAGCAGACAGAGAAGATGCATACAATACAGAACACCGAAGGTAAAACAGAGCAAAGTGCTCAAGAAAATGATTATTTTCGAGCAATGACAAATATACAACAATCTCAAAAGAGTAGAGCATAAAGAAGAATGCCAGAACATATCAACAAGGGGTCCAAGGGCTTGAGTCAGAAATACTCACAAAAATACGGGTGCGAGAGCCTACCTGGCTTACTAGTTATAGAATTAGATCCCTTGTCGCACTTCACAATCCTATGTCGATATTTGTATTTTAGAAGTGTCCAGAAGTTAGTTAGTACTCCCCCTTGAAGCGGCTCTATGTTCTAAACGGGTATCTGATAATCAGACTTATACTTAGTATATGTATGAGTATATAAAGAATATTCATTCCTATATAGTGGTTTGGCCCGTTACCAGGTATTGGACCTATTTTAATGTGTACCTAGCTCCCATCCTGGTTGCCATTAGGATGGGCTGGTTAACAAAGGCCAACCCATTGCATCCACTTGATGATTCGACCCATTACTTGGACCCAGTCCATGTGAAGATACAAAACCAACTCACAGGTTTCGATGCTGATCAACTCCACCATACACAATCGCCGTTGGATTTTGATCCAACGGCTAATCTAGGGGCGTCCTATATATATATATATATATATATATATATATATATATATATATATATATTGCTAATCGTGAGAGATGAAAATAAATTATCTTTTGAGCTCATAGTTTTCCTGAGAGAGTATTAACTTTCAATTTTTCCAAGTCCTCTGCTTTCAAATTATTTGTAATGTAAACCCTCCATCTAATTTATCGTGATCCTGAGCAACAACAGTAGAAGAAGTTTTAAGTGTTGTTCTTTCAGAGCTCCCTGGTGGCGCGATCTCCGGCGTCCAGCGGAGCACCTGAAAACCCTATGAGATACTAGAAGATGGCACCACCACGTGTCTGGAAGCGCTCACAACCCCCGGCCGTCGGAGTGGGCAACCAAGCACCACTCCGCCCCCGGGGCTCCACCTCCACCAACAGCCCGAGAAGAGAAGGCGTCAGCTACAAGGAAGCGACGAGCGGAGAAAGCCCTTCCTCCGACAACGCCACGGCACAAGAGTTCCAACGACCCACCATGAGCTCAGAAGAGGAGGAAGGGTGGGATGATGTGCACTACAAGAGTAAACACAAACCTCCTCCGACCCCCGGACACAGATCACCGACGATGACAAGGGAGGCGGGACCCCGCTCGCCTCCATACATCAGGACCCTGGCCGGGTTGGTGGAGGTCTGCGGCCAATGCCTTAAACCTGGGCATATGGCCGCGGACTGCCGGCGGGCCATGACGTGCAGAGTATGTGGAGGCACCGGCGGGAAACCCAAAACACCACCAGTTTCATAAAGAGGAGTTCCAAGGACCACCAAGAAGACACCAGTCACCCGAACACCGTGCCGGTCAACTGCGAAAGGAGGAGCATGTGAAGACCTAGTAAAACAAACCGGCCATAGTGGAAGAGGAGCCAGCTCCGGCAATTGCACCTGCACCCCGGAAAATACAAGAGTAACATGTCTCGCTGGTCCTCGACGACGACATGATGTCTGGGAAAGAAGATATGAAAATCTACACTGTTGCGACGATTACAAAGGTGACTCAACACGGTGGCCTCAGAGATGGACCTGTGGTCTCTACAGCATTGAGAGAGGCGCTGGGCGACGAGTGGTCGTGGCCGGTAAGAGAATTCAGAGATGGCAGGATGATGATCACTTGCCGCTCGCCGGAAGAAGCAAGAGAATTGGAGAGAACCAGAGAGATTCACCTTCCAAAATTCACCATCAAATGCGAACCATGGACGCCGGATATCTGGCGAATTGGCTGCCCTGATGGCGAGATTAGGTGGCTTGAAATCAAGAAGATGCCATGCTTCTGCTGGAACAGGAACTCGGCAGGCAGGACCTTGAAAGCCGTCGGTGATCTCATTTACGTCGACCATACGAGAGGCTATGTTGACGATCTCCGAGCTCTGGTTCGCATCCGACGAGGGCGAACAATGCCCTGTATTCTATGGACTAGCATCGGGTCAAGAAAGTATCGTATTGTGGTGGGGATGGAGAGAGGCCAAGATCCGTTACCGTGGGGAGAAGATGGCGACAGAGGAGAGCTCACTGTTGAATTAGAAGATGGACTAATTTACCAGAAGCCACCGGAGCAAGGGAAGGGGAAGGAACTTGAAGCTTCAAAACGTCACGACAACAGGAAAAAGCCACCAAAGGAGAGGAGGCACAATCAGGCCATGCAGCCGCCGTCCGGTGGTAATGATCGGAAGGAAGGCAGAAGCTCCAAGACGATTCGGACCGGTCCTGCAACCAAGCAGGACCAGTCCGAGGTCCCCAACCCGAGGCGGGACCGTACACTTGCTGCGGCGGGTAAGATGAAGAGCAGAGAAGATGAACAGGTGCAGTCACTTCAAGATCCACGAGAGGATCGGTCGGATATCCATACGAATTCAAAAGAAGACTCATTTACTGAAACAAATCACCATCTACTTCCAATTGATGGTAATCGGACGGCTCTAGTTGACCAACCCAAGCATAGGCCGGGTAAGGAGCCAGCCACCTGGACTCCAACCATGCCATTTAATCAGGCCCAGGCCGACCATGATCCACCAAATACCTTGCCTTTGGTTGGCTACAATCCAGTTCATGAAAGGCCTTCAGGGGAGGACTTACTGTAAATTGGGCCTCTATGTGAACCATCATATGGGCCTCTCTTTGAACACTCACAGGGGCCTACTATGGAAACAGCTAATTTAAATCTTCAGAGCCATTGTAAAAAAAGAATCGAAATATGTGAAGAAAATGAGGTTGAAGGGTATGATCAGGATCCTCAAAAACACAACACACAACAATATATCATTGAAAAACTAAGTCTGCATGGGACAAAACCCAATTTGGACACATCCTCAAAACAATTACTGGTCCAAGATGAACAAATGCAATCAAACCAACAAGGGCAAGTTGAACCAGACCCACAACTAATAGATGAAGGGTCTAACCAACAAAACCAACCCAAACCACCGGACTCTTTTGCCATAATGGATCATATACCAGGAGACTCCTCATCTCAACTGAGACTGGGTTCTCTCAGTAATACTCAAAGCTTAACCCCACAAGCTCTTCATATTGTGGACCTTATCAACCATGGCATCATAGACTTAAATAATGCCATTCCAAAATACATGAATGGGGGATGGAATCTAATTTCCAATACCACTTGGAACAACACACCAAACCTCCTGGGGAGAATGCCCTCAAGCTCAGAAGATGGAAGATCTTCGCAGAAGACAGATGGAAAGCAACAACAATCCAAACAAGGAAAAGTGAACAATGCTGGTGCTACAAGTAGACCGCGGGGTTGACCAAAGAAGAGCAAACCACCAACTGCTCCCAAAGAATCAACAACTCCAACTGTCTCCAAAAGGAAGATAGACCAAATTGACCTCCAAGGTATGATATCGTCCCCCCCTTATACTCCACTAATTTTATCCGACTGGCATGACAGGGAATTTACATCAACTGCTCTCGCTATGGGAGTTGACCTGGATCACTCAGAGGACACAGACACTTATCTACACCATATGAGATTAAGGGAAACGGTACGGGCTGGCAGGGCCAGGGCAGGCAAATAAGCCTACCCGGGAACCCTCTCTTCCAGTGCAAGCCAGAGTTTAATTCATGAAGTTAATTTCATGGAATGTAAGGGGACTGGGGAAATGTAAGAAGCGTTACCTGGTAAGGGATTTTTTGGGAAACCACAAACCGGACTTGTTTTGTCTACAAGAGACAAAGCTGGCCACTGTGGATAACCGCATATGGAGAAGTATGGGAGGCACTGAGTATGACACTAGGTTGACCCTTCATGCAATAAATACAAGGGGCGGTTGTTGTATGGGATGGCACAGCAACCGTTTCAATCTCATAACTAGCTTCATCGACACATTCAGCATTACAGCCATCCTAGAAGACTGCACCAACCAAAAATGGTGGATGTGCTCAACAATATATGGTCCATGTGAGCGTGGACTAAAGCAAGCCTTTTGGGAAGAATTACGACAGATAAGATCGCGATGGGATGGCTTATGGATTGTGGGGGGAGATTTCAACGCCACTCTATTGGACGAAGACTGTAGTAGAACCACCCACGGAACCCAAAGCAGAAGGGAATTTGGAGAATTGATAGATGATCTACAACTCTGGGACCCACCGTTGACGGGACAAAAGTACACCTGGTCAGACGGAAAAGCAACCCTCTGCTCATCAGACTCGATCGGTTCCTTATCTCGGCCACATGGGCATCAGATTTTCCACAGATCTGGCAATCAGCGCTACCAAGAATTAGATCGGACCATTGCCCAGTCATGTTAGACTGCGGCCCCCACACCCCACTCAAACTACCTTTCCGATTTAACAGCGTTTGGCAATCATATGATGGGTTTTGGAACATGATGAGGGTTTGGTGGGAAAACTCCTCATTCGAAGGAGACGGGCAGTATATACTGTCCAAAAAACTCACACTGACAAGGAAAAGACTGATACGATGGAACATCCAAACATGACAAGCGACAGGAGCCGGAAAGAAGGAAATCCTAGACACCATCCAACTACTGGATCGGAAGGAGGAACTTGATAGTCTCACTGCTGAAGAGGAGCTGGCAAAAATGAACTACAAAATGGAATACGATAACTAGATAAGAACAGAAGAAGCCCACTGGAGAGAACGGTCCCGGATCACCTGGCTAAAAGAAGGTGATCAAAATACGAAGTTCTTCCATGCCGTTGCAAATGAAAGAAGGAACCGCAACTGGATCAACAAAATAAATGTGGGTGATAATATGATAGAAGGCCACGATGAAATTGCAACTACACTCAAAACACACTTTACTCAACTCTTCGGCACTAAGAGACAACATCGAATCACACCAAACTGGAGCAGACTCTTTGTCCACAAAGAACAAATTAATCTCCAACACCTTGACAATCCCTTCACAGAGGATGAAATTTGGATGGCAGTCAAAGATCTTTGTCCAGACAAAGCCCCGGGGACTGATGGTTTTCCGATGACGATATATCAGCAGGGGTGGAGATATATGAAGGAAGAATTGATACAAATTTTCGTAGATCTACACTCAGGGCAAACGACTCTAGAAAGACTCAACTGGGCATATATCACACTTATACCTAAGAAGAATGCACCTGTTCTTCTGACAGACTATAGACCAATAAGTCTATTGAATTGTTCAATGAAGATTGTTACCAAGGTCCTGGCCAACAGGCTTGGGTCAGTGATAGATGAGCTGGTAGACCACACTCAAACAGCCTTCATCAAAGGAAGGTGTATCCAGGACAACATTGTCACTGCTGAGGAACTCATCCACAAAATGAAGCATAGCTGATCCGATGGAACACTTATCAAAGTGGATCTGGAAAAAGCCTTTGATATGGTAGATTGGGAATTCTTACTTGACGTCCTACATGCACGAGGTTTTGGCCCCCGGTGGATTGCATGGATTAAAATAATCCTCACCTCATCCAAGGCCAAATTTTTTCTTAAAGGGCGCCCGACAGGATATGTAAGACACCAGAGAGGCCTCCGACAAGGCGACCCACTATCACCGCTGCTCTTTGTACTAGTAATTGATGTCTTCAACACCATGATGACAAACGCGATGAGAGCCAACCTATTCCGAGGCATTCGGTATGGAACTTCTGAAGAGGAAGAGATCGCTACGCTCCAGTATGCCGACGACCTACTGGTCTTTTGCTCAGGGGACCTACAACAATTCAGAATCTTGAAAATAATCTTCTTCCTTTACGAAGGGCTATCTGGACTTAAGATAAATTACCACAAAAGTGTTATCATACCAATTAAAGCTCTCACATATACCTCCCTAGAGCACGAACAAACTTTGGGCTGCAACGTTGGGACCTTGCCAATAGTACATCTGGGTCTACCAATCTCTGGTTCCAAGCCGAGGAAGGAGGACTGGAGAACACTCATCAATAAAATCAAAGGGCGGCTGACTACTTGGAAAGGAAAGCTGTTATCACTAGGGGGAAGAATCACGCTACTCAATTCTGTACTCACTTCCATCCCAAATTACTGGCTTGCAATTTATCGGCTACCTGAGTAGGTCATACAACAAATTGATGGAATAAGGAGAGACTTCCTATGGCGTGGCGCTGAGGGAGACAAGAAAACATACAGGCTAGTCGCTTGGGACCGGTTATGCAGACCAAAGGAGTTTGGGGGATGGGGAATTATTAACCTGCGTGGCTTCAATACGGCCATGCTGGGGAAATGGTGGTGGAGGATACTCACCGGACAGGCAGGTCTCTGCGCAAAGTTGTTGAAGCATCTATACTATATACGTAGGGCTTTTGACCCTTTTTCCCTAGCTCCACAGGGCGCCTCTTTCTTTTGGAAAGGAGCAACCCAGAAGCAAGAAGCTCTAGTACATAATTTAACGGCCAAGGCTGGAGTGGGAAATTCTATCTATTTCTGGCCCGACAATTGGGTGGAGGGTAGGGCCCCACGGTACACCCACCCCAACATTTATGCGTTGGCTCGTCAAAAAGGGAGCACAGTGCAGGAAGTGAGACAACAACTTCAACAAGGCACGATTCTTTTAGAAGGCCCACTTACGGAGGAAGGCGAGAAAGAGCTGGAACAACTTACTAGAATAACACATGAGTGCCCGGGGATTGATCAGGATAAAAGAATATGGAACCTCACCTCTCAAGGAAGTTTCACGGTTAAATCATACTATCAATTTCTGATGAACGGAGGAGTTCGAGCAGAGATGGGGAATAGCTTCTGGAAGCAACCTTGCCCAACCAAAATCAAGGCGTTTACCTGGCTGGTACTGGATAACAAAATCCTTACCCTAGACAATCTAAGGGCGAAAGGTTGGAACAGGACACACACCAATTGCTACTTGTGTGAAGATAGCGAGGAAACGGTACAACACTTGTTTCTCTCTGCCCATACTCCATGAGGGTTTGGCAACACTTCACACACCTGCTTCAACTGAACGTAGTCCCCTCACGGATACAAGATCTGTGGGGGAGAACTGCGATTGCCAACTCACTTCCCAAAAATGAACGCCTGGGTTGGAACCTACTCACTATGGCCACGCTATGGACTTTGTGGATGGAACGCAATAGGCGATGTTTCCATGATAAACGTCGTGTTTGCGTGAAAACAATCCGGGATATTGACTTCCTAACATTGTCTTAGTTTGATGCAGTTCACGGGTCTAAGTAGCCGAAGCTAGTCGCGATGGAGACTATAGTGAAAAGGAGCCTTGCATTCACTCGGGAGGACGAACCACAACTGCCGCCGGGGGGTGACTTCGAGGACACCCAGATAGATTGAAGGGCTACACACATCACACGGAGGGGAAGAAATTGGATCATGGGGCACTACTTTCCACGAATTATGTATCAGATCCAACTATGGATCCACTAATGTAACCGCTACTTTCTTTAAATAAAAGAATGTGATTTATTCACTTTTATCAAAAAAAAAAAAAAAATTATCATGATCCACGACACCATTTGGGCTAGTTTTGCACATAGGCCATTTGATAGTTTTTAGTTTTTTTACATCGTAATTTTGGTTTTTATGCTTAAAATATTCTTTTAAATAATTAAATTAGTTGGCATAAATTATTTTTATCTAGTGTAAATATGGTGTGACGTAGTAGTGTTTTTTGTTTTTTTAATAAAAATAGATAAACCAGATATTTATTAAAATATAAAAGAGTTACATATTACATAAATATTGTTTTGGTCCCTCCCTTGGTTGGTTTGCATTACAATTAAATTTAGAAATATCAAGTTAAATTGAAATAATTGCAAATTTAGAGATCAGTGAAAAACTTAGGCTAAATTATTGGATTTAAAAATTAATTTATCCTAAAGTAGCCTAGTACTTATGTGGAAAATTGTTTTCTAACACATTAGTTCTCAAGATTTTATTTTATAAAGAAAATATTCTTTGTATTGTTAAATTGCATCATTCAGACCGGATAGTATATATATTGACAATATTTTAATATTAATTTAATAAATCCTCAATCTACAAAGTTGTTAAAAAAAATTAGATTATTGTTTAGACTTATAGTTCATGATTTCTATTAATTAAGAGATATTTTTTAATCGCTCTTTAATTTGTTTGACAAATTTTAGAAATTAGGAAAGTGACTAGAGAAAAATAAAGATAAAATTACATTTTTGGTCCTTGAATTATAGTATTTTGTTCATTTTGGTCCGTCCCTGGGCTGACGTGGCAGCCACCTGATATACGCACTAAATACGGATATATTTTATGATGACATGGCAACTGATGTGGCGTGTCATGTGGCAGAAAAAATATAAAAAAATAAAAAAAATCAAAAAAATAAGAAAAAAAATCAGAAAAAATCTAACATGTAAGAAAAAAATCAGAAAAAAAATCTTAAAAATATGAAAAAAAAAACTAAAAAATATGAATAAAATAAGAAAAAATCTAAAAAATATGAAAAAAAATCAGAAAAATCTAAAAATTATGAAAAAAAAATCAGTAAAAATTTTCAAAAATATGAAAAAAATAAAAATAGGAAAAAACTAACCGTGCCTTTTTGTTGTATATTGAATGATGTCTACAAATGTACAAATGTTTACATTTTTTTTATTTTTTTTCATATTTTTGAAAATGTTTCCTGTTTTTTTTCATATTTTTTAGATTTTTTTTGATTTATTTCATATTTTTTTTCATGTTTTTTAGATTTTTCTGATTTTTCATATTTTTCTACAACGTGGCATGTCATATCAGCATTAATTTTTCATATTTTAAAATTTTATTTATGTGCCACGTCAGCACGCCACGCCAGCTGCCGCGTCATCATAAAATATATTCGTATTTAGAGCGTATACCAGGTGGCTGTCATGTTAGCCCAAGGGATCGTAATTGCCAGATCTCTGAAAATACAGAGACCGTAATAAACATTTTAATAATACAAGGACCAAAATAAATAATATACTATAATTCAGGGACCAAAAATGTATTTTTGTGAAAAATAAAAAATTAAAAGAAGTAATATGAAATTCTTCAAAATTGAGGGGGCAACGGGTAAATATCCCAACGTACTAGTGTAAATAACTTTAACACCAAGGGGCAAAAACGGAAAATAGATAAATTCAAATCATCCCTATAAATTTCTGGTCCCCAAAGCCCCGCCTCTCACTTCATCTCTCTCATTCTCTCCCTCTGTCTTCTCCTCTTGAATTCGAGATCTAGGGCTAAGGTCCTGCGAAAGACGCTCATGAGGTTGAAGATCAACAAGGCCTGCGATCTCAACTCCATCTCTGTTCTCCCCCCTCCATCCAGGCGATTTCTCAAACTCCCCTTCTCCGCCATTTCTTCCGAGTTTTCTTTCATTTTTTGATTTTTTTCTCGTTTTCTTAAAGGCGTCCGAGTGGATCTGGGCTTGGATCGGATCCTTCTGGATCGGGGATGAACCATACCTCTCAGCCCCGATCCCAATCGCAGCAGTCGTTCTCGCAAGGGGTGTGCATCTCCCAGCTCTCTCAGAACTCCTTCGAGGAGAATCCTGCCAACGATCAGGTCTGGAGACTCGATCTCGATCTATCTCTTTGAATACTTCTTTTTTTCTCTGATTCGAGTAGATCTTCGATTTGGATTAAACTAGTGGTTTATAGAGAGCTTTCATTTGTAGTGTCGAGATTTTGGATGTTTTTTTTTTTATGATAATAACTATTAAGGAGCATGGAGGAGCCCGAAGGGCGGAGGGATGAGCAATTCTTGTTCATCTGATGCTGTTGTTGTTGTTTTTGTTCATGAAGGAATTTTAGCAGGGGATAGTCTCAAATGAAAGTTCAGCAGGGAGTATGACTGAAAATGTGAAATACTGGAACCTCTAACTTGTTTTGATGTCATCTGCCTGTGATTTTTCTATACATTTGGTAGCTTTCTTTTGGGATTCCATTTGGTAGTGAGAACTACATGGATAACCTTGGCTGATTAGAGTTTATAGAATGCTCTTCCTCGGTTCCTCCAACCTAGAACATAGATGTATACTTGTGTAAAATGGTGCATGGCTTGTCTGAGGGAGCTTTTTCAGCTACATAATATTGCTCGTTTCTTGAGCTATAGATTTGGTGTTTGTTCTTGCTTGCCAGATTGTTGATGGGGCAATCACTGAAGCATACATGTTCTATAATTCCTAATGATGTGACTGATTGTTTGAAGCTGCAACACTTTTATGCATCACCTGCCTGTGATGTACCCAAATTTGAATACATGCTATTCTTTTTAATTTCTTAAGCAGACATAGAAAAATGATTTCATTGGCTTGGAAAATTAGCTTATAGATAAACTTGACTTTTGATACTGCTTTGTGATTGTTTAATTTGTTTGGAACTGCTTCAGTGGCACATGGTGATGAGTATCAGGATGTTTATAATCCTGATTTCATTTGAAACATGCATGATGCAGTTGTTTTGTCAAGGAAGGCCACATGGCATTGGTTAAAGAAAAGTTTAAATTGCTAAACTTTGCCAATCCGGAACGTCCTATACAATTGTTAGGTCATATTCACTCCAAGGGCAGACACTGATAACATGTAGTTAAGTTTGTACTGTTACATCATATTCTTAACTAAACTGTCAATGCTAAGTTTAAAAGATAATGATCTTTGACATTGTCTTATAAAGGATTTTCTCAAGTTTAGAATTCAGTATTTCATTTTTTATATCTTTAAATATTAGAAGTTTAAGTGGATCAAGTTCTTTGGTGAAGTCTTATGTTAGTGTGCTTATTTTGTTCGTCTCATTTTGTGGTAGTTGGCTTGAAGCTTTCTCTAGTCACTCTCTTTTTGGTAATTGATAGCAAGTTGTGAGTTTTTAGTATCTCTGATTTGTATTCTAATGCTTAGTGTAGCCTCCTTGTGCTTATAATTTCAGATTAAATTGGTAATACTTTAAAAGCTAATCAACTATGCTTTTGTTTTTGGTTTATTGCATTAGAGATTTGGCTCTCAAGAAAGAGATCACTCGTCAAAAAAGTTCTCTTCACTGGTTCCAATTACATCCACACGGGAAGAGTCTCAAATGCAGCTATCAAGGACATCTACAAACGCTCTGCGCAGGTGGAATTCAGCCTCTATTCCTGATAACAGAAGTGAGTTTATAGTTAGCTAGTCTTGAATCCACAATCAAATGTAATAATGCTTGGGATATCCATGGGAAAAAGGATGGACAGACTATTTTCATTACCCCGAGAGATTTTTCAGGAGTTTCTCATGTTCTTTAACTAGTCTGATTCAATCTTCGTATGCATCTAGGAGGGTAACCACACAGTAATATCTTATGCAAGATTTTTCTACAGGTGTTGTTAATGAAGAATTTGAACACAGATTTCAAACGGTAGAAGGCTCATTAAATAGATTGGGGATAATCCTGGACTCTGTTCAGAGTGATGTAATGCAAGCAAACAGGGCTGTAAAAGAAGTTTCACTGGAGAGTAAGCGAAGAATATGCACTTATCTAAAAGTGGAAATACATAATTTTCTGTATTTAGCCCTTGCCAATACCACCATGTTTTTGTTACCAAAGTAGGGGCATACTTTTGGTTTCATTGAAAGAGTTCTGAATATGATTGGTTTTCATTCATGGTTTATATTAGTGACAATAGCAGTTATAACTATAAGTTAAATAAATGCAATCTAACACATGGAATCACTGGCATCCATATCCAGCTGAAGTTATTCGGCAAAAGATAAGTCATGTTGAAAACTCAATGCAGAAAATGGTGACTACCAACTATTCAATTTTCAGAAAGTTCTTTTTTATACTTCTCTTGCATTATATTTATGAATAGATCTGGTTTTTGTCATTGAATTGTTACAACAGCTGAGGTTAGAAGAAGATATCAAAGATGTTCTTGAAGGAAGACTTAAAGCTATTACTCTCCAGATGGATAAAGAATCTGATAATAGCAAATTAAATGAAACTTTATCCTCTCTTTCGGCCTTACCACAGCGGATTCAAGTGAATCTAGTTAAACTGCAACATGAAATTTGCAGGGTCATCACAAAGGAAACAGAGGTACTTCGATGTATTCCTTTAATTCCAAGACTTTTCAATATTTTGGCCCCCTTTTTTATTGGTGCAAATTGTATAAATGTATTTATCATTGAAATTATTAGATGAGCTGTGGAAGCGGGCATGCTTTATTGTCCTTCTCCTAAGTTCTGAACTAGACCCTACAGGTTCTCTGGTTATCATTGTCAATTGCCTATCTCCTGTCAAAGAAAAATTATGAATTTTTCTAGATATTTCCGCAATTATTTTCTGATGACTCTTCCTTTATGAAATACTTGGATATTCCAAACTCTCAGCAGGCCCATCTCATATCTTTTTGGTAAATCTGCATGGAGTATTGTGTAATATTGCAGTTCTTTCTCTCAAGCATTTAATCGTTACAAATTTCTTCGATGAGTTTAATGCTAACTTGCATAAACATTCTCTTCCTGGTGACATGCCTTATTTGTCTAGTATTTTCATGAGTCTGACATCACAAACTTGAGGGCTATGTTGGTTTTCTGGTGATATTTTTGTTCTTTTTTTCAGGGAGTTTATTCAACAAAAGATGGTTTGTTAATGTTACAATATTTTGCAGGTAATTGTGAGCAGTATGAAGTCCTTAAACAATAATCATCCTGGTGCTATTCAGTTAATTAAGGTATACTTAATTCTTTAATTGTTGACATACTCTTTACTATTTCTCCTTATTTCTTTGTGTATCCAGTTTCCTACCTTCTCTCCTTCCCTTTCTTTTGCAGAACGAGAGCTACTTAGCCACCAAACAATCTCAAAAATGCCTGACACAAAGAATTGACATGTATGTATCATAAATTAGTATCCCCATTCATGTTTGTCTCTGTGACAAATTTATTACCAGGAATATGCATCAACACACATAAATCTCCCTTGTACTAGTTTGGGACTTAATTTGGTAATTGGCAATTTGGTACTATAGAGTGTAACTTTAGTTTCCATGAACTGAATATTTAGTTTGTAGCTTGATATTTCAGGTGGAAGACATTTGGAGTAACGTTCATCAACTTTTTCCTTAAAAAATTAATCATGACCTTATTAATCCACTATAAATATAATAAAATTTGAAAAAGCACTGGTTTTATAACTACTGCTGAGGTTAAGGATGAAACCACCTGTCACTCGAGTAATTTGGACAATATATTTTCTTAAAAATCTACTGGATTAATTACTAGACTATGCTTTCTCCTGAGATATCATCGGTGTTAACTTTTATTACATGTAGAGGTTTTCTGTCTGTTTTATTTCTCCTATTCACTGCATCAATTGTTCTGTGACATTTTGTTGATAGTAGTCCAGAAGTTCCTCGAAAGAATAAAAGGAGAATTTCAGATCTGAAGATAGACGTGGAATATGCAAAAACACTGAAACCAAAGTTGACCAATTCTAAACTTAGTGCCAAAGTTAAACAGGAAGAGATTCCTAACAGACCTCAGGTAACTCAAAAGTGTATTACTTGGAGTTGAATTGAATTAGCTGCATGTGTTCTGTTTATTACATATTGCAATAGCTTTTTGTTAGTGTCTCGATGTATAAATAGGAAGGCTACTTGGAATCGTGTCTTTTTATAAAAAATAACTGTGAAGTTTGATTATGCATTGTGAAAGTTTGCACTGTGTTTTTTAAATGGACAATGTTACTGAGCTAGTGCATTTCTTGTGACCTATCATGTGCTTCTCTTACAAACATGAGGAGTAATCAATCAAACAGTGAAATGAAGACAAGTTGTAGAAATTTTTTTAAATCAATGTAAAACCCAATCTTGTTCTTTTGGTGATATTTTTGTTCTTTTTTTCAGGGAGTTTATTCAACAAAAGATGGTTTGTTAATGTTACAATATTTTGCAGGTAATTGTGAGCAGTATGAAGTCCTTAAACAATAATCATCCTGGTGCTATTCAGTTAATTAAGGTATACTTAATTCTTTAATTGTTGACATACTCTTTACTATTTCTCCTTATTTCTTTGTGTATCCAGTTTCCTACCTTCTTTTCTTCCCTTTCTTTTGCAGAACGAGAGCTACTTAGCCACCAAACAATCTCAAAAATGCCTGACACAAAGAATTGACATGTATGTATCATAAATTTAGTATCCCCATTCATGTTTGTCTGTGTGACAAATTTATTACCAGGAATAAGCATCAACACACATAAATCTCCCTTGTACTAGTTTGGGACTTAATTTGGTAATTGGCAATTTGGTACTATAGAGTGTAACTTTAGTTTCCATGAACTGAATATTTAGTTTGTAGCTTGATATTTCAGGTGGAAGACATTTGGAGTAACGTTCATCAACATTTTCCTTAAAAAATTAATCATGATCTTATTAATCCACTATAAAAATAATAATATTTGAAAAAGCACTGGTTTTATAACTACTGCTGAGGTTAAGGATGAAACCACCAGTCACTCGAGTAATTTAAACTATATATTTTCTTAAAAATCTACTGGATTAATTACTAGACTATGCTTGCTCCTGAGATATCATTGGTGTTAACTTTTATTACATGTAGAGGTTTTCTGTCTGTTTTATATCTCCTATTTACGGCATCAATTGTCTTATTCTGTGACATTTTGTCAATAGTAGTCCAGAAATTCCTCAAAAGAATAAAAGGGGAATTTCAGATCTGAAGATAGACGTGGAATATGCAAAAACACTGAGACCAAAGTTGACCAATTCTAAGCTTAGTGCCAAAGTTAAACAGGAAGAGATTCCTACCATACCTCAGGTAACTCAAAAGTGTATTACTTGGAGTTGAATTGAATTAGCTGCATGTGTTATGTTTATTACATATTGCAATAGCTTTTTTGTTAGTGTCTTGATGTATAAATAGGAAGGCTACTTGGAATCGTATCTGTTTATCAAAAATAACGTGTTAAGTTTGATTATGCATTGTGAAAGTTTGCACTGTGTTTTTTAAATGGACAATGTTACTGAGCTAGTGCATTTCTTGTAACCTATCATGTGCTTCTCCTACAAACATGAGGAGTAATCAATCAAACAATGAAATGAAGACAAGTTGTAGAAATTTTTTTAAATCAATGTTAAACCCAAAAGGTTACCTTCACAATTTCATGTTTTAAAGGACAAACATGTCCGGCAGATGCTTGAAACCGACATGTTGATGCTTATGTTTGGGAATAATTATGTTCGTGCAGGAGCATGTTTTCAGAATTAACATCGACTCTGATGATGAGAGTGATGGAGGTGCTTCCTGCCTTCTCTTGAAAAAGGAAACAGGTAAACATTTAATTATGGATCAGCAATGCAATGTGAAAAACTCTAGTTTAGGAAATCGCATCTATAAAATGAATGTTTTGATGTTATTCATGCCTAGTGTTTTTAAATGTTTTTTTTTTTTTAATTTTAATTACCTCATCCACCAAACATCTATTTCTGCTCTATTTGTTGGATTTGCGTTGACCAGTTCAACTGTCTATTGGAATGGTTACAGTGGAAGAGGTAGAGCAAGAGCACAAATTCGAGCTTTTGTTTGGAGTTAAACATGACTATTCTGTGTTTTTCACTGATTTACTAATAAAATAAAGTGCAGTTGGAGCCTTGATACTAGGTTAATTATTGAATTCTCAAAAGCATTTGACAAAGAAGAGAGAAAAACACAGTTGACATATTGCAAAACAACATCAAGTTTTCTAATATTATTGAGTCAATTAATTTATAATCAACTTTAGTGTGATTGGTAAAATATCTTTACAGGCAGGGAAAGTTATTTGATGGATGAGGCAAGGGAAGAGACTATGAGGATTTTAAGAAGAGCAAGGAAGAGAAGAAGAATGAAAAATAGTAATGTAATTGTAATTTGAAGGTAAGTTGTCAATTTTTCAAGTAACATGCTAAAATTTCTCTTTTCTGCCACATAACTTGTAAATACTGATAGCCTGTTCCCTCCATATAATTCATTAGTTTTCTGATGCCATGATCCAAATCTTTTTTTTTTTTTGGGTGAGTGGACATCAGTTATTCAGTTCCATTCCATGGTACTGTTTTCTGATGAATACACTGCAAATCTTTTGACTTAATGCTTCAGCATCTCAATTTGTTGTGTCTAATATTACATCAAAATAATTCATGTTTGATGCATTATCCAGGCAACTACAGATGTTTATATTGTTATATGGCTACTTAATGTTATTCACTGAATCTTCATTGTTACTTCTAGCAGTCAGTTCTCCAATGAACTTCATTTAAACTTCCCAATTAGTAGAAGTGCTTTAGAACAATGCCCAATTTCATTGTGAAATTAGTTAAGTATAATCATAGTTGTTTATACCCTCCCTCTTATATAACATCTCAACATCTGTGTATCTATAATTGATGTACCTCAATCACCACCACCAAGCCAAACTTGGGACTCAATCAAACCCATATGTGATATCGGATTCCTCTTCAGCTAGAAGACTGATTCTGAGGTAACATAAGTGTGTTTAGTGCATCAGCTCAAGAGATTGGGCTGATCAGAACAATTAAGAGAAACACAAGTCATTTGCTCTTCAAGCTCCAATTTTTTAGTTTTCTAGGGGACTGTAGATTCCTTTACAAACAATTATTATTTCAGTCCTCATATGAGTTATTTAGTTTGCCTATAAAAGTACCATCACTTTCTTAATGATTGGAGAGCCCACTTCTATTATCCTTCTTTTACACCTCAGAGTGGATCCTTATGTTAGGTGCAGCTGTCACTGGGCCAGGTTACCGTTACTCTGTTTTTAGAACTATTGGGCTTAAGCCCCCCTTTTTAATATTTGCACACCCATAAAAGCAAATATTGATTTATTGAAACATAAGTATGGGCTTACTTATTTCACACTTTTTCATTTTTCTATTGTTTAAGTATTAGACAAATGGGTTTTCTGTGAGTATGGTTGCAACTGCAAAAAAGGAAATAGTTTGGTCATTTTAGAAAGTCATGATTTGCTGAACAAGCTTGGTTTGTTTGTTTAGGCCTCTTAAAAGTGTTGCACATTAGAATCTCTTTTTTTTTAAGAAATTATTTATGTGCCTCTTGAAGTAAATTAGAATTTTTCTTTTTCAATTTTTTTTTAGAAATTTTGCTCAAACACCATCATCAGACCTCACTTACAAAAACAACTTAGAATGATAAAAAAGTTAAAATCAAAATAAAAATAATTCAAAAAATTGCATCAATATGGTATGTGACAGGATGAATCATTAGACTTGTTGAATTAAAACTCTCATGTGATTTGGTTGGCAAAAGCCTTCCTTTTATGGTGGCATTGAATAATAATAACAATAATAGAAGAGAAGATCTAGAGAAGCACATCTATGTGATGGTACAAAAGAAAAAGATGCTGGTGCGTGGGTGAGAGGCGTCCAAACTAAGCCACATCACAAAAGATATGCTATGCCTGTGCATGCTCAACCCCCCACACCCTAAAACAAAAGAATCTCTAGTCATTAGTCATTGTGGGGGTTAGGCTTTTTTCCATTCCACTTTAGTGAGTTTCGGGTCATGATTTCTATCTTCTTCACCTTTTTATCATTTCACACTGTAAAAGGTGAAGAGCATAGCATGTGTTATTTTCCTACAGTTTCCATGATGGTGAATTAGCAAAAAGAAAAAAACATACAAGCACAATCAAATAGTGATAAGCATTTAAAGGCAACTGCTAGCAATTTTAATATGGTGGAGTACTAATGGTTTTTTAATCACAATTAGTTTAATATGGAATGTGATATCTGATAGCCAGCAGCCTGATGTTGAACATTGTACTTTGTCGAACATAACGCGTGTGATTCTAAATATAATAAACTCAGATCTGATATGGGATCGATGAATGAATTATGAATTCATTTTATCAGAGATGAGAGAATAAATGTCGGAATTAATGCATATATTTCAATTCTTTTTATAAAAAATAGATAAATCATATAAATTAATTAAATAAATTCAAGATTCAAAGTAACTAGTAAGACTTAAATTAAGGGATACCGTGTGTGCTCATAGTAGGACAAAACATCCAAGTGGTTTACCAATAGTGACTATGAGTTTATGATTGAATAAATAAACCTATAAAACTTGATACTAATCAACTGGTAGTTGCACCTATCTACAAGTGAAGAATCTTAATTCAATGAAGTTGAACCATCACTATGACAATTTGATATTAAAATGGAAAAAATCACCAACATAAGCATTCTTATCTAATTGGATGTCTTTGATAGATTGATAGTGTGGTTATCATTAAAATGTTGATTGCTTTAGTTGGTGGTCTTTGGAATATTTTCCAATAATATGACATTTGGTTGGAGAAGATAAAAGTCGAATAAATTATTAAAGGACCCTCTTTCTCTTGTAACAAAGTGAGAGATATGACTAAAAAAGTTTCACACAGTGAGTTGCACTAGTATTTATTTTTTATTTTTTTTATTTTTTATTTTGACAAAAACAACAAGGGGTTAATTACACAGGACGTCCCTCAACTTAGGCCTCTTCCCATGATGGTCCCTAACTTTTGTTTTGTAACACAACTATCCTCCAACTTTAGATTTGTAACAGAATAGTCCCTCGCGGTTCTTAGGTTAAGCTGAAAGCGCGTGTGATAAATAAGTACTCACTTCCACCCATTTAGCTGACATGGCAAACTGTAGCCTATATTTCATATAAGGTCCCTCAACTTACTATATAGTCCCATTGTAGTCCCTCAACTTATTATAAATAAATTTAATAAAAACTCAGTTCTTCTGGCAGCATCCTGCGGTCAGAGGGAGAATTTTGTGTTTGGGATTTGTCTTTTTTTGTTTTTTTCCTTGATACAATAAGTATAACTTATTGTTAATAATAAAATGATTAAAAATATATATTATACTATAATTATTAATATTAATCTCAACTTTTAAAATGTAATAGAAATTTTGATATAATTTAAAATACTTAATTAGGTACATTAATATATAGGGTAATATCAAATAGTACAATTTCCGTATTAAATATTAACATTTTAATAAATTATATTATATGTTATCATATGCTAAATAATATAAATACAAAAACTAATAAAATATTTAATATTTAACAATAACTATAATTTTAAATAATAATATGTTAAAATTATAGAGTTAAAATAATTAATCTTAATAAAATATTAGATGGCATTTGGTTGCTTTGGAAAAGAAAAGAGATGGAGAATTTTTATTGTTTCTTTGGAGAGATGAAATTAGATAAAATAAATTTATATATATATATATATATAATTATAAATATCCTAATTTAAATTATAATATTTAAAAAATAAAGTAATACTAATTATTTATAATTAGATAATTAATAATTATAATTTTAACTTAACACTAACAATATCTTATCTCTATCATTAATATATAATTATTATATATTAAAAAATATTATTGTGAAACATTATAAAATAATTTATATAATCCTTATTTTAAATTATAAATATGATAATTTCAACAAGATAAGTTATTAAAAAATAATATAAAAATAATTAATGATTAATATATGATATATTAATTTAAAATATTACTTAATACTATTTAATATTATTTAATAAAAATAAATTTAAAATATATTAATTATTTAATATTATAAATTTATAATATATATTAATAAATATAATATATTAATTTAAAATATTACTTAATACTATTTGATTTGTTCATTTTGTTCAGTGTGCAGGTATTCAAACACCTGACTAATTGTTAAATCAAAGTTTAGGGATCATATAAGTTATTTATAATAAGTTGAGGGACTGATGGGACTACAAAAGTAAGTTGAGGGACCTTATATGAAATATAAGGCTACAGCTTGCCATGTTAAATGGGTGGAAGTAGTCACCTATTTATACGCCGCCTTCGCTTTAACCTGCAACCTACTGAGGGACCATTCTGTTACAAATCTAAAGTTGGAGGATAGTTGTGTTACAAAACAAAAGTTAGGGACCATCATGGGAAGAGGCCTAAGTTGAGGGACGTCTTGTGTAATTAACCCAAACAACAAGTGTCCGGCTTCCTTCGCCGTACCACCTCCATTTACTTTCATAGGGCAGCTTAAACGTCACGTCATAGGGGCCTTAGTCTCGACATTAGGAGTTTCATTCAGTAGTTGGGATGAAAGATCCCTACTCCCCTTTTGCCTTGGTGAGCCGTCTTCTTCCAATTAGTGGGACTGAAATGAGGGAAGTCAAGGATGGGGCCACACACAAAGCACGGTCGATACGCATGATTTCCCATTTTTGCAAAAGATGGGGCTCGATCCCAAGTTCTTCTTAGAAGAGTGGAATCTCTTAGTAAAGTAACCTGGTACCAATAGACCTCTTAGTTTCATAGGGTCTTTCTGTCAAGGTGCATGTAGTCCGCATATTCACAGACATGTCTATTTCACTAATCCTCAGAGACATTGCCCAGATAGTTACGCCTTTCGTGCGGTCGGAACTTACCCAACAATGAATTTCGCTACCTTAGGACCATTATAGTTACAGTCGTCGTTCATTGGGGCTTCAGTTGCCTGATGCACTAGCATATTTGGTTGGTGAGGCAATAAAATTTATAAAATTATTTTTTTCGGTTTGTGGACAAACCAAAATGTAAATTTTCTAAGGAAAAGACCAACTTCAAAACAACACTTCCTTATATTATATGTCGGTATGTAAAAAAGAATGAATTAAACTATGATATCTTATATATGTCAAATAGGAAAAAAAACATCTCAATCAACCCAATTGATTTGTAATTGAAATTGGGGCAAAAATGTTGCACGTCTTTGAAGCAATGGGGCAAGGAAGGTTGATCCATGGCCACATCCCTAGATTTGAGGCAATGTGGAGAGCCCACAAGTTCCCACCCTTTCTTTCCCATGATGTCTTTTGCTTTAGGGACAAGCCTTGTATCGAGATAGCCTTGTTTGGGAGGTGGCAGTTGGGAGTTAGGAGTGATAATTCCTCTTCTTTCCATCATGGAAGGGTTTTTGAAACATTGGGTGTCCTTCAGAGCCATTGAAGTTGAAGCGCGCTCTCTCTCTCTCTCTCTCTCTCTCTCCCCATTCCCCCCTCCCTCTGTACTTTGATATCTTTGATTGCAAGGAAAATGGCATAATTGGATTGAATTATGGAGGTTTTTATTTTATATATATATATATATATATATGGTGATTCTAAGATCAGGCCGATGGGATACTGTTTATTTCCGGCCGACCTCTTATTTTGGCCCCTGGAGCATGTTTGAAAGATTTCTAATTGTACGGATGAGAAGATCATCGAAAAATAAGATAGTATATCCATTTTCATAAAATTTGGTGACCGTTTAGTCCTCCCACTTAATGTTTTTTGTTTTAGAAAAATTTTAACGGTTCAGAATTTCAACCATTAAGTGGGAGGACCAAACGGTCACCAAATTGTATGAAAATTGACATGCTAGCTTATTTTTCGATGATCTTCTCATCCGTACGGTTGGAAATCCTCTTCGCGCCAAATGAGAGTGACCGTAAACAAATGTCAATTATCCGACAATAGCACGACCCATATATATATATATATATATATATATATATATATATATATATCGAGCCGTAAGTGGTTAAGTAAATCATGGGCATATACAATCCTCGGTGGAGTAGATGTGAGAGCGGGACCCACACTATATAGACGTTGGGACCATCTACGCCAACCACACTGCTCACTCCCAGAAAGGTGCCTTCAGCTGTGAATCAAACCTACGCCACATTAGAGTGGAGCTCTTACAGCGTCCGGGGTGACCAATAGACTCATGTTCATTAAACCCAATGAAGAGTATGTATATGTAAAAAAAATACGAGAATACATGCAGGGAAATTTTTTTCTTTACAATATATGAATGATTTCATGATTTTATAAGGATATATGTCTATGTAAATGTAAATTTATTTTCCTTATAATTTTTATTAGAGTGTTCTATGGTAAAAATATATATAAATCCTAAGTTATTTATGAAATATTAGGGTGACGGTTACAAATGGGTACATAAGGAGAATCTTCATGCTAGAGGCCTAGAAAACAAGAGGCTAATTATTTAGTCCTAGCTGCACTTGTGTGTGTTCTTGATAGCCTCATTGCCTGTGGATTGTACTGAGTCATCCCGAGTGAAAACCAAATTTCTCTTAACCAGTGATTCCACCCCTCCTATCTTCTCTTAAATCAGAATTTTATGATAACAATAACTTTAAATTTTTCATTATTTGATACCCATAGTATAATCGCCACCACTATTTTTCACTCGTGATTTGAAGCTGTTGAGGGTTCAAACCACAGTGGTATGCTTTCAGTAGTTTGTCCACATTTACAAAAGAACAAAAAAGAAAAACCCTGAACATATCAAGATATAATTTTCAAGGAAAATTTTGATGTATATAGTTTTGTGCAACAAAACAGATGATAACAATTATTCTTCTTCTCTTTTGTTAGATCCAAGAAATGTACAAGGACAAGGAAAAGGACAATTTGCCTAAAATATTGTTGAATCTTCTAATCATTAATTTTTAAAAATAAGTTGATAAATTATCAATAAATTATTTGATGCTACTTGATATTCCACTCTCACTTCTTTGAGTACTCACCCACTTTCAATTAGACAAAAAGAAGACTTGAAAAATATAGTTTTCTTGTTGAATAACAAATCCTATTGATGGGAATAGAGACAGTGAAGAGCTTGAAGATATGTTACTTTGAAGCAGAATATGTTAGAATATGGATTAGATGCAAAAGTTGGATTAGTTGAATAATTAGTTGAATAATTATCAAAATGCAATAAAGTGATGTTGAAGATGACCACCCATCCACCAAATTTTGTTTAAAAAATTCACATATCCATTCAATATTTGGAACAAGACATGAACAACATAAAGGAACTAGAAAAGATGGAAGAATGCCACCTATCAATTAATTAAACTAATCTCTACTTAATCCACACGTTGAACCACCCACTAATGACTTTGAGGAAGCCAAGACAAGAATGGAGGGTCACCAAAAAGTTTTCATTCAACTCTGGACCATCAAATATATATATATATATATATATATATATATATATATATATATATTGATGAGCAATAACATCAATGGCTTCCCAAAGGAGGTTGAGATGTCATTAATGTATTAAGTCACAATCAAAGAAAGCATTAATTGGTAATAAGAAAAATAGTGACTGAATAAAATAACTAGTTGCAAATTTTACCAATTAGAACCCAATTTTTATCTTATTAGAACTTGAGCCCTATATTTTTAATCTCTTATTGAATCTCAAGAACTTGAGCTCTAAATTTTGAAGTCTTGGAGCTATAACTATTATTATTCATTATTTCAAACAAAAGGGGAAAAGAGAATGAAGGCTAGGCTTCTCTTCATTAGTGATTCTCCCGCTTGTAGCTTTGGATGCTCGAAGATATGAGTTGCATCAAATCAAGGTAATTTGAGGAAGTTGATATCATGGATGAGTTTTAAGAAAATACATTGTTTGTTTTAAAAACATTTTTTGTTCATTTCCTTCCAAATGCACAATATTAGTATTATGGTGGGCAAGTCTCAGCCTGGCCTTAGGCCATGATTTGTAGCATTGGCCTTATCTCCCAAATATCTTATGGGGCGTTTGGTTCAAGATATGAGATATGACCACGGTAATGTGATATGCCTGAGAATGGAGTCGGGAATGCTATATGCCTGTGAATGTTGTGGTAATGTGATATGACTATATTTGGTTCATGTTTGGTTGGTCAGGGTAATTAACTTAGTAACGCTCCAAATTTTCCAAAATACCCTTCTATATAAATTTTGAGTAAATTTAAATTTAAATTAAAATAAGTTTTAATTAAAAATAATTAAATTTTAATACCAAAAATTAATTATGGCACATTTTTCTGAAATAAACTTGCATCTAAAATTTTGATCAAATATCAAATAATAATAATAATAATAATAATAATAATAATAATAATAATAATAATATGGTAAAAGGATGGAGGGCAAAATGAGGATCCACATTACCATCAACTTGGTAATGTGGATAGACACCTATTTTGGTGGTAATATGGATTACCACCGATGTGGTAATGTGGAGTAAGTTAGTAATGTGGATTACCAGCTTATTCTCACTACCACATTTGCCAAACGTGGTAATATTTTCACATTACCGCCTCATTTTTGGGAATGTGAAAACATTACCCCCGACCAAACACCCCCTTAGGGTTTGCCTGCTATCCCGAGTATGTTGCAAAAATGGTCTTATATCCTTGTTACAAAGGGTTAGAGAAACAGAAGGTGTGCTACTAATTCTTCCTCCCGAAGGCATAAGTAGCACACCATTTGTGTTCTTCCCTAACATGGTTTTGCTAGATTATCTCTAATATCATGGTTTTGTTTTTCTTTGCTAGTTAAGTAAAATTTTTGATTTTTAGAGATAATTTATTAATTGATGTTAGTTATAAAAACGGAGGAATTAATTATAAATCTCGATCAAGTAGCGCAAGAAATAGAAAAAGAAAAAGAAAATCTAATAAAACTATGTGGAGAACTCTTTTAGCCAAAAACACCCAAGTCAATCATAATCAAAACGAAGATAAGAATCAATTGGTATGTTATGGAAGGGTCTCAATTGGATAGGGATTGAATCCATGGCTCCTAGTAAAAAACAAACATCAAATTAGATCCATTTCTTTGTTTGGAGCACCTTGGAAGAGTTAGGGTGCATTCATGACTACTGCTTGGCACCAACAGCTCATGTGGGTCCACTTGAAAGTCACACTATTCAATCAAGGAAACAAAGACATGGCACCAAAATAGAGAATCAAATGTTTAGACATCATACTTTGCTATGTCTGTGAAAATAATATGAGCTTTTGAGAGTTTTTTTATACAAAAAAAAAAGATAAAATTTTAAAAAATCTTTTTAGATTCTCATGTTGGAACGAATTAATTATAAGGTGAATTTATTTCATGTAGTTTGAAAAAATATTTGTGTATTAATGTGACTTAAACACTATGATGTTTATAGTCAATAAGGCTTATTATTAAATCCTCAAATTGTATTATGAGAAGTCAATCCAAGCGAACAATGTGTATATTTATTTATTTTTTAATAAAAGTGGATACACTTATATACTAATAAAAGCTAGTTTTGTGTCACTTGTTTTATAGTCATTCTTATGTTTATACACAATTAAATTTATTTTCTTTTATTAAATTTCTTATAATATCATGTTAGAAGGGTTAACAACAACAATTGAGAAGCCAGAATTTGCTTTTGAGAATAGTCCCCAAATACCATACTCAACATGAAGGGGCCTTTTTAAAATGCATCCTCGAACTCGACCGGGACCGTAATATTTGGTTTTGCACCACTTTTTTAATTAATTAATTCAATAATTATTAATAATATATAATGTAAATAAATAGTCGAATTTGGGAAAATGACTAACAATGGGTCAAGAGGTAAAGGATGAAGGATGTTTATTGAGCTGGGATAATAGGAGAACAAACTGGGAAAATGGAAGCTGGATAACCAGAAGTGAGCAGGGGTCCTATAAAACAAACATAGGGGAAAAAGCCTTAATAACATATATTCTACAGTGGATACGGAAGAATAGATGTAAGAAGATATTCCAAAATACAGGGTTTGATCCCAAATGGGTAGCCAGAAGTGGAATAACCCTAACAAGAGAGTTTTATCACCAAAAGGAGGCAACTGAAGAGATAGGGGAGAAGACAAAGAGAGGATGGAAGGAGGAGAATTTCAAATACAAATTACATACAGATGGTTTATAGGAGGTAGAAGAAAAGAATGTGGGTATGGGCTATATTATCATAAGGCAAAAATACATTTTTGGTCCCTAAATTATAGTATATTGTTTATTTTGGTCCCTGTATTATTAAAATGTTCATTACGGTCCCTGTATTTTTAGAGTTCTAGCGATTATGGTCCCTAGGTGGCATGGCAATCCGCATCTGGCTTTGAATACCTGGATTTATTTTATCGTGGCGTGGCGGATGGCGTAAGCGTCGGCGTGGCACAAAACCAATTTTCTAATGTGTTACCAAATTAATGCTGACGTGGCATGCCATGTCAGCATGCTGATGTGGTATACCACGTGGCAGGAAAAAAATGAACAAATTCAGAAAAAAAAAATCAGGAAAAATTTAAAAAAAAATGAAAAAAATCAGAAAAAAATAAGGAAAATTTTTAAAAAAATATATTAAAAACCTAAAAAATCAGAAAAATAAGGAAAATTTTAAAAAAATGTGAAAAAATCAGGAAAAATTTTTAAAATAGGAAAATCAGAAACAAATCAGGAAAATTTTTAAAAGATATGAAAAAAATCAGAAAAAATAAGGAAAATTTTAAAAAAAAAATATGAAAAAAATCAGAAAAAATATTTTGCCCTTTTTTCTGATTTTTTCATATATATTTTTTTAATTTTCTGATTTTTTTCATATTTTTTTAAAATTTTCATATTTTTTTATATTTTTTGATATTTTTTCTATTTTTTTCTGAATTTTTTCTTCTTTTTTTTCCTGCCACGTGGCATCCCACGTCAGCATGCTGACATGGCATACCACGTCAGCATTGATTTTGTAACATATTAGAAAATTTGATTTTTTGCCATGTCAGCACGCCACGTCATCTGCCACGTCATAATAAAATAAATCCGTATTCAAAGCGTATCCTAGGTGACTGTCACGTTAGCTCTAGGGATTGTAATTGTCAAAACTCTGAAAATACAGGGACCGTGATGAACATTTTGATAATATAGGGACCAAAATGAATAATATATTATAATTCAGGGACCAAAAATGCATTTTTGCCTTATCATAACAACTATTGATGGAAACTTTGTGTGGCAAGTGCAAGAAGTCACAAGGTAGACTTGACCTTTGATGGAGAAGTCCTGACTCCTGACAATGAGGGTGGGGCTAAGGATGTTGATAAAGATAGGAAGCGCTCGAAAGTATAACTATTCACAGATATGAGATAACCAATATCTCTTTAGAATACTAAGACATGAAGAAGATCATCACAATTGGAGAACAACAAAAGTGACAGAGGAATGCCAACAAATACTGAGAGGCATCACAAACTGGGAAATCAACCACATATCAAGGGAAGGAAATACAATCACAGATCACTTAGCAAAGAAGGCTAGAAGAACAAGGAGAGAAGCACTATATGAAGAATTCCGGCAAGAACAGTTTTGTAATTTAGTTAGCAATTGATTGAAATTAACTCAAAGCTTTTATTAAAAAAAATAAAAAAAATTACAATTTAAATTTAGGTTAAATTTAAAAAAAAAATCTATGTGGTTTCACAGATTTGCAAAATAAGGAAAATGGTTTGTTTTTTTTTTAAAAAAACATTGTGGTTTCTCAAGTTAACAAAAAGGGAAAAACCATTAACTCCCGCTAACGGTGTTAAATTATCATGGGTATTTTCGTCAAATTTTGTAAAATAGATGCCAAAAATTGCATGAAAATTGTCATGAATTGGATTTCTTTTAAATCTCATCTATTTGAGAGATCAAAACCAAAAAAATTGATGAAAATACCCCTGCCAACTAAGCAGGGTTTAACGCCGTCAATGGGAGTTAATGGTTTTTTTTTTGGGGAAAAAAATCACTTTCCCTATTATGTAAATCTGTAAAACCACATGTTTTTTTTTTAAAAATTTACCATTAAATTTAATAAAAAATATGCAGACTTTCAAGTTTAAGAGGTTTTTGGATTTCTAAGAGGTTTTTGGATTTCTAATAATTGCCAAACCCCCCCCCCCCCCTCCTCTTGTGGGGGTTGGAGGGGGTGTTTATTGTAACTGTTTTGGGTCCCTGGCAATAGTGCTGAAATAGTGCCAGAGATTTTTGGATAATTTTCCCTTTCTCTGCGTTTGGTTGGGGGTTATCCCACTTAGGGATAGGAATAAGTTTGAAAAATTTCAAATTTTTTTGGAGGAAATTTTAATCTAAAGGTATTAATGATAAGATAGTGATGTGTCTATCATGTATTGGTGAGTTATATTTTTAAATCTTAGTTAAAAGTTTTGGCGAGAAAAACTTTTTTATGGGGAATTGTGTTGGGGATAACCCTTGGGGTTATCCCCCAACCAAACATGGCCTTTGGATTTAGCTGGGACACATGGCGCCAAATAGTTTGCCAGATAAAACCTATCTTTGTTTTATCCATAACAGCTGATTTCTTAAGAATGTGACCGTTGCTTGTTAAACTACAAGGCCGCGTACGCGTTCAGTGAATCAGTGCCGACCCTTTTTTAAGTCCACTCGTGCGGCGCACGCCCTCTGAAATACCTCCTTTCTTTTAAATTTTTTTAAACAATAATTATTCATCAAATTATCCCCATTTTAGCTTGTCATACAAAATCCCAATTATATTCAAAATAAAAAAAATATTTTTTAGCTTATGTATACCCTTTGCAACATCACATTAAAGCTGCAAATTACAAACATTAATAACAATATTTTATATCAGAGAGAGATGATCACTAATATGTGTATATCCTTCTTAAAATGGTTTTGGCTTAATTTTGAGGATATATCTTTTATATGATTTTGTTAAATAAATTGATTAAATTAAAAAAACGCTCATTTACCAATTTAATAATCAATTGAACCAACCTTACGGACGTCGTGATACTTGTATAAAAACTTTTGTTTTAAAGTGCTATACATATGCCCGGCGATCACCCAAAACGTTGTAAGAGCTCCGTGCTAGTGTAACGCGGGTTCGATTCACAACCGAGGGCACTTTTTTAGGAGTAGTAGTGGTTGTGTGTGGGTGGTTCAAGTGCCCATGTGGCTTGGGCCCGCATCATATCTGCTTTACCGAGGATTGTACACACCTATGACTTCTTAGTTGCTTGCAGTATTGCCAAAAAATAAAAGTGTTATACATGTGATTTCTAAGTTCACGTTGCAAACAAATCTATAACTATGATCATTTATCTTTACCATTAATTAACAATGGTAAATAAATTAACATTCTTGACAATTAATTTCTTGTAAGTGTTTTATGCTGATTAGAATCTTTTGAAGCTAAGAACATAAAAATGGAGTCACATTAAGAAGTAAGCAATTGGCACCACAATGCATGCAACACAAAACACATAAATGCACTTCATATGAGACAATATATTGTTTATTTTTTGAGATTATTATTATTTTGATGATAGCCAACCATAAAAAAAATAAAGCTTAAATTTTATTTTATAATAAAATAAAAAATGATTAATTAACTTTCATCCTTTTTCTGCATTTGTAGTATATATAAATTTGATTAATAACATAATCTAAAGCCTTATTTGGATTGACGTATAAAAGAAGGGTTTTTTGTTTCAGTTTGATAGAATGATTTTTTGAAAACAAGGTTCTCAGACTAAGTTAAGCGTTTATATTATTTCTGTATTTAGATATATCATTTGAAAAATATTTTTATGATAATAATAATAAAACAATAATAATAATCATAAATAATAATAAAAATAACAAAGTTGTTTTAATAATTGATATTAAAAAAAAGAGTTTTTAGAAGCTGATCCAAACAAGCCATAATTATTAATTATTATAAATAATAATAATAATAATGATAATAGTAATTATTGAAAAAGAGTTATAACTTTTTTTGAGGAAATATAAACAGAAAACAGGAAACCAGAGAAAGCAATTGAATTCCCAGTTTCCCCTTCCCTCCGTTCTCTCACTTTCTCTTTCCAAGACGTTGAAAAAGAGAACCAAAGGGAAGATATCTCAAGTCCAAAGCTTCAGCGAGAGAGAGAGAGAGAGAGAGCGAGCTTGTAGGAAACGCCCGATCAACTCAGCTCCAAAACCGAACTATGATTGGCTTGTGTTGCTTTTTCTCTAGATGCCACTACTTTCTCCCATCTTTAATGGCGGCCGCATGAAGCTTCTCTGTGGCGGGTGAGGCGATTCCGAGGGCCTCAAGGCCCAGCGGTGGGATGGGTATATGTTTGATTCCTTGTTCCGATCGGGGATGGAGAAAAGTTTGGATTTTTAGGCGGGTTGTTGGTTGGTAGTCTTGGACTTTGCGTGGGATTATCTTGGGAGGAGAAAACTGCGAGTTTGACTGTTTATTGCTGTTCTATGCTATTCAAAGAGAGAGAACACGGTGCAGTTCTTGAGTTTTGTTGAAAAAGATAGGATTTTTAGTTTGAGATTTGGATTTCAGGCTTTCTGGAAGCCAGAGATGCTTGAGTCCTGATTTGTTTTTGTTGCTTTCTTTTTTTTGCTTTTGGGCAATGGATTCAGAGGTGCCGAAAGTTGGATTGACTTTTGTTCTTTTGATTAAAGTTGTGGTGTTGTAGGGGTATACTGGAAGGAAAGTTTGGATTCCTTACCTCATTTGAGAACAAAAACAGCTCAGATTCTTTAGGCTTTTTATCAAACCCTGGAGGGGACAGAGATTTTTAAAGCTTTAGTTTGGGGAGCTTCTTCTTCTTCTTCTTCTCCTCGTCCTTTTGAAGATTCATTTGTAGATCATTGTTCCTGGTTTCAGGTATTCTTTTGATCTATTGATTATGCATTGTTTTTGTTTTGCAAGTTTGGAACTGGATGGGTTTAAGCAGAAATATGGTGATCTAAGAGTAGAGTCCTGGTGAATTTAATGTATTAGAACCTTCGTCATTTAGTTTGAGTTTCTGATATGTCTAGAGCCACAACTAGTAAGCAACCATGTTGGTTTTGGGAGCAAAATATCATTTTCCATTAGTTTTGCTCTTTATGAGAGTTGGTATTTTAATGAAATTATATGATCCCTTGATGATCTTCCTCCATAAGAAGTTTTTAGCTGCTTTAAATATTCGTTCTTTATGAGGCTTCAGGGTAAATTTTAATATGGAGATCTGATGGTTACTTCCCACATGATGTGTGGCCGAATAATGCACTAAAAGTTCTTGGACAATATAGAGTCAATGATTCATTAAAGTTGTGTACAATATTTTGATTTTTATTTATTTTCAAATTTCCAGATAGTTCACTTTCTGCCAGCCAGACTATATTTGTGTACTTCATTTTGGCCTCTTGTGTTGTGTGGGGGAAGGATTTTAAGATTTTTTGTCAAACTAACTTGAATGAACATTCAATTACCTGTGCCCTTTATCTTTTAGTATTTGTTTAACTGTTACTTCATGTGCTGTTTATATTGTTTTCTGAAAGGTGCTGATTTTGTATCTTCTTATAGAGTTTCCAATCTGGTATGATGGATTTTGGCCAGTAGGTTTCATTCCTTAGCAGAACTGGTACATTTACTCGGTTATAATGGCAAAGAGATCCAAGAAACGATCTCCACGACTTAAGAAAGATAATGCGGGCTGCATGTGGGGTTTCATTAGCTTGTTTGATTTCCGCCAGGGACATTCAACAAGAAAGTTGCTTTTAGATAGGAAGCATGGAAGTGGTAGACATGCTGGTAAGAATTTGTCTGTTGTAGAATAAATTCTTCAAATGCTACCTAATTTGGTCTTGTGGTAGTTGATTTGTTTCTTTTCCCCTTTTAATTTGAGCAGCTGAGATTCTATAGAATCAATCAAGAAAGAATCTCAGCTTTTATATTTATGCATATTTTGGCATTGCTCTACTATTGCAATATGAGAATTGCCGGATTAATCTTGTTTTCTGTCCGAACTATGTTGTTATTTTTTGAACCAAAAGGTTCTTTAATAAACTTTCTTGATGCCATCTTTCTAGATGAACTGTTTAAATGGTACTTTTTTTGAAACATCATTTGAATCGTTTGGTTTAATTTAGATGTAGATACTTTGGTTGTTTAATATCATGAGGACTTTAATTTACTTTTTCTGAAAGCATGGGCAATTACCAATCTGTTGTAAAAGACCAAGGCCTCAACCTGTTCAAATTGTTGATGACATTTACTTGTGAATTTAACAGTTCCATGACTTTTGGAGTAGAAATTCAAGATCTGAAATATTGTTTAATTTTCTATTACTTGAGGTAAAATGTGTAGTATAAGTAGTATTCTGTCTTCATTGTAAAGATAAATTCAAAGTCCTAGCTTCCACTACATTGGCAAATCCAGATAACATTGTATCAAATGTGCTGATTTGTTTGCTTGGCCATGGTTGGTTACTCAACTTCTATGCTTTATCCTATGAGGTAAACCTATTGGGTGCATCGTAGCATTTTCTCAGCCCATACTTTTTTCATTTATTGTATTCACATGAATTTGGACTTTCCAAATTGCTTCATTTGAGTTGTTATTATCATTTTTATATTGTTTTTGTTTTATGCAGAATAACTGATAATATTGTGACCTATAATTTGTAACATATGGGTGAACTATTACTTATTTTTATTGAAAATTTTCATATATCAGTTCCTATGAAATGAATAATTATTTTCTTGGTCTTCTTGTTAGATGTTTTGAGAGTTTTGTTTCATATTCAACTGTGATTCTTTCTTGTGCAGTCCCAGAACACTCAACAAACAAATTTGAGCTGCTCAGAGATTTGGAGGAAGAGAGTGGAGATATTGATGTAAGTTTAGCATGTTATCATGGTTGATGGACCTAAATGCTTATATCATATATCACCTTGTCTCAAATTTGTTGTGGTTTATTTGATTTTTTTTTTTTGGTTGATGCGTATACTGGTTCATCCGTTGTTTGCATGATCATCTATTACATCTAGCAGCTAGAGATATTTTTCTTGGTTTGATGATTCATGACTATTTTTCTCTATCTTGACTGTTATCTTCTAATGACCTTTTGCCATTTCCTTTTCATAGATTAGAGATTTTGTTCAATGATATCACTCTTCAATTTGGTATGCAGATAATTTCTCATCTTACATCTTAATTATCTCACGTTCTCTAACTTCTCCTGCCTGCCAGAAGACTATCATCTTTTCCATCAAAACAAACAGGATTCAGGAAATGTTAACTAAAAATATGTTATCAATGTGTCCTAAGCTTAGGCCAAACTTTTCGAACTAGCTGATTTACTATACATCAGTATAAAGCATGACCCTTCTTTGCAATATAAATGAATGAATAGTGAATACATCAGCTTAGACAATTCCTTACATCCTTGTTTGTTACAGGGTGATGTTCAGAGTGAAGCTGGAATGGTTGATTCAGGCATGGCAAGTGTCAAATCACTCATGGAGGAGGAGATGTCAAAATCAAGTGTAACAAAGAAAGATACAAGTGATGTAGTTGAACCGAAACAAACCAAGTCGAGGAGACATTCGAAGAAAAATCATAAGAAAACAGACAAAAATTCTAAGTTGGTGACAGTTCTTGCTGATGATTTGAATTTGCCGAATTTGGACTCTAATCAGTCTCAATGTTCGAATCACCAGGAGCAATCAGTCTCTAACTTTGATGTGGCTGCATTTGTGGCTGATTTCTGTGGTGATAACCATCAATGCTCAGAAAAGCATGTGGACTGTAATATTAAAATAGGACTAAACAGTCTTACAGCACATGAATCTGATCAAGCTGAAAAGTTCTCTATCATTCAGAAGGCACTGAGTGATGTAGCTGAGACATTTTTAAGTCACAAGTTTATTGATGAAAAACAAGTTTCTGATAAGGAGGCAGTTTATCAGTCCAAGCGGTTTATTGATGCTATAGAGACACTGAACACAAATAAGGAGCTCTTCCTAAGGTTTATAGAGGATCCAAATTCAGCTCTCTTGAAACATTTGCAAGATCTTCAAAATTCTCAAACTGATTCACGTAGATGTGTAGAAGGAAGTGATATGCTCAGAGAAGAGGTCGGTCATTCAGCAAGATCTGAGGAGTCTGTCAGGCATAAATTGATTGATAGGCAGAATGGACATAGTTTTTTCTGGAAGAAAGATAGGTCAAAGGGGACTAAGACACCAAAGGAAAGCAGAAACAACCAAACTTTAAACAGGATAGTTGTTCTAAAGCCCAGTCCATCAAGACCTCAGAGTTCTTTGGTTACAAATACAATAAGCCCTATCTCGTCACCTATCTCGTCACCTATCTCGGTCTATGACTCAAAACATCCAGAAGTCAGTGAAAGAGTTGGATCCTATTTTTCTCTGAAAGAAATTAAGCGGAGGTTTAAGCAAGCCATTGGTGAGAGCAAAAAGGAGAGGCATTTAATCTCAATGGATGGCATTCTACACAAAATTCCATATGGCCACAAAAGTTTGGGGGATATTGGGAAACAGAAGAGTATGGAAAAGGCTGTTCATAATGAAAGTTTTGCCAATGCTAAACACAATTCTCAATCTTCTGACATCACCATAAATAGGGGCAAGCTTAAAAGTAGAATTGAAAGTGCTTCCTTAAGATTGAACATAGCAACAGCTTCCCCTCTCATGCATAGAGAACCTTCCTTCTATGAAGAAGCCAAGAAACATCTTGTTGAGATGCTAAGCACTGCAGATCAGAAGGAAACCTTGTCACCAAAACAGGCCTCAAAATCCTTGGGAAGAGTTCTTTCTCTACCAGAGTACAACTTGTTATCTCCTCGATTGAGTCCTGGAAGAGAAAAAGAGGCTGAGTTGTCACCTCGAAGTATAATATTTTCAGCAAAACATCAGATCAAACAGGAAAATTTTACCAGTGACTTGAGCCCGAGGAGGCAGATAGATAGTGCATCAATTACTAACTCTGGTTCAGATGTTGATCCTCAACTTGTTGAAACAGGAACAGAGCTTATTGAAACCCATATTCAAGAGGGTATCCACATTGAAGAAGAATCAAATACAAAAGGTTTGTTTTGTTCATACATAAATGAGTTATAATAAAATTTATTGTAATATCAAAATTACTCTATATAGTCCATGAATTCCTTTGCAGGAGCCAAGGAGATTTTGGAGAGATCTAATGCTGATATGATGGAAGAAAATAATCATTTAGAAACCCCTGAACCAAATGATCTTCAACTGTATGCTTTAAGTGAGACATGCGAGGAAGAAAGAGGGCTGGTGAGTTTGTTTTTAAGAGAAGCATTTAGGCCACCCTCTAGTTTCATTATCTATGCTTTTAATTAGAAAATATTCTGACTTCATTTGTTTTTTTAGGAGTATTCTGAAGAGATACAGTCAACAGTTAGTCCATCTAACAGAATGCCTGGCTCTTTACTTATACACAATACAGAGGCTACTGATAATCTCATCGAGAAACCTGAGCGACCAAGTCCAGTATCTGTTCTTGAACCATTCTTCTCAGAAGATGTTGGCAGCCCCAAGAGTGAATCACCAGAGTACAGTATGCTCCAAACACTCACAATACAACCGTTGGATTTATTATTTAACATTCAATCATGTATCAATTTTTCCACTAAATTTTTATGCTAACAATATGTGCACTATATTACCAGCTGATTTGCCAGTACAACCACAACAACTTCAGTACGAAGAACCTCAAAGTTCCACCATTGTTATGATTTCACCAGATTGTGGAGCTAATCTGAGAACCTGTTTAGTTGACAAGGAAATCAGGGGTGAATTCATTAGAACTACACTAAAAGCTACTGGCCTTTGCTGTGATAAAGTTCCAGATAGATGGGATTTATCAGATCAGCTGCTGGAACTGTCATTGCTTGATGAAGTTGGGATCTCATACTGCCAGCTGACAGATGATCCACAGCTGCTCTTTGATTGCATCAATGAGGTTCTTGTTGAGATTCATGAAAGATATTTCAGTTGTTCTCCTTGGATATCTTTGGTGAGGCATGAGGTGAGGCCAGTCCCAAAAGGCACAAATTTCATCCAAGAAGTGTGCAAAGGAATAGAATTGCATCTCAGAGTGCAGTTCCCGACCACTTTGGATCAGTTGGTTGGAAAGGACATGGAGTCTGTTGGCTGGATGGACATTCGGCTTGAACATGAACATGTTGTTGAGGAGATGGGAGATGAAATCCTTGAATATCTAATGGAAGAAACCATACTTGAATTGTGGGTCTGAACTGTCACTTCTCCAAGACTTGTTTAATTATTTTTTAACGATAACTGGAACTAATAAGCGAGACACATCTACAATGATACAGCCAAAGCCTGGGTGGAAGTAGCTTGTGGCTCTGAATTAAAATGAGGTTATATAATTCTTCTCACTGTCTCCCTCCTTTTTTGTGTGTGTGTGTGTGTGTTTGTATTTTGAGTGTTTGTGCAGTTTGAGTCTGATAGAGGAATTGACACCCTGAACACAGTATTTCATTTATACTAATTTTCTAGGTTTTGTTTTAATCACCATGCAGATTTAGTATTTGATTCTCTACAGTGTTATGTACAGTATTTTTAAAGCGAAGCTTTAAATCATGTGTTTGTATGTAAACCCTCTTGTTGTACTTTTTATTTTCTTGTGATTTATATGTTTGTTTGATTGCTGAAATAATTGATTTCTTTTTATGTATAGTATTTTTCTTTTCTTTTTAATAATCTTAAATGTTGAGAACATGGTTAACAAGAGGGCCAGTATTAAATACTGATCCTTCCTTCATGTGAAATAAAGGGAACTTAAATTTCTCATTCTATTTATAGGCTTGTAAATTCAGATTGTTTGGACTACACTATTTGCTAAACTAATTTTAAATTTATAACTGAAGGAACTCCAACTTAATTTTAAATATATCACGAGACTAGATTTTTTCATCAGAAATACGACATTCAGTAACAGTAGTCCCTACAACGATTTACTATCAAAATTAAATTAAAACTTACTAGTAAAAACCTTCTCATACTATTCCTCATTAGGAACCACATAGAGTTTATGTGCGTTCTGTACTCCCAGATGTTGAAGCTCTGATGAGAGCAGTATATGCTTGCTCTTGAAATGCTGTGGATTTGCTGGTCAGTATATGCTTGCTCTTGGAATGTTGTGGATTTGCTGGTCAGTATTGTTTATCACAGATAAATGTCTGATGACAATTTTTTGAACAATTTGATCGGATGAATCTGACTCTTGCAGCCTTCAAGGCTTCCTAACTGATCCATCTATGTAAAGGACATCTCCAATCCAAGAAACAATCTTGAAAGCTAAACTTTCTAGGACTCTTGAGTAGCTCTCCATGATTGCTTGTCCGACATCCTGCACCGAAAATTCAAATGAGAACTCATTTGGTAAGCATTTAAGATGCATGATTCTGTGGAAAAAAAAAATTCAATAAAGAACCTCGTTGTACTGGATTTTGCATGTGTCCAATGTTGTTTGGGACAAGCCAGGATATCGCTGTTTCAAGCATAGAAGTATAGTTTCAGCTCTACTAGCAAGCATCTCATTTTTATCGCCATCATTCATCAAATCCTTGACCATGTCCCATGAGGATTTTGAATTGTTCATGCTTGCTTTTCTTCTCCATACGTACATCGAAGCCTCCACTCGATCGGCGATCTCAAGCGCATCATGTTCTGAAGTTACATCGAGACAATTGAGAAGAAAGTCTGGGGAGAACTTTTCAGCTGTTGACATGTACTTGTATATTGAATCTCCCAAACTTGCTCTACCACTCTTAAACAAGCAAAACAATCCTATTAGCTGAAATCAAGACATTTTGGTATTCAAGAATGCTGCTATTTGTATGGCTGGTGATTGATTACCTTTGGCAAGGTTGCCATGTATGTTTCTGGTATCTCCATTTCAGTAAGAATGCTATTATTGATTGCCATGGCAGCCTTGTGGATTTGGTTTGCGCAATCTCTTTTCTGCTGCAACTCCTTCCTTGTTTTCTCAGGGAGGCCAACTGCTGGAACACAAGGAATAGGCAGCCACCATTTTTCTTCATTTCGATGTATCACCTTGCGGGATGACTTTGATATATCGCCACTTGTCGATATGTTCTCTTCGTCCACATACCAGAACTCATTGTTCTCAAAGCTGTCCAAAATTTCCTACATAGTTAAGGTGCCCAAATCAGATGCTTCTCATGAATTTCTCAATGAACAGATACATTATTGATTGATGAAAATCTTACAATCAGCATGCTGTCAAGCTTTTCAAGAGCAGGGAGGTTGATGTATATATCTGCTCTAGGTCTTGTTGCCATCACCTGAAGAGCATGAGAATATAATCGGAGACAGAATACAAAAACCAAACAGGGAGAGAAGAGAGAGCCTCACATCAACAGTAGTTCCATCAGGCAAGTTTTGGACTGAGGGATAAAATTCAACAATGTAATCACACACAGAGAGAAGACATTCCATCTCTCTCCTCCACAATGACTTCTTCTCAGTAGACAGAGGCTCTAACCTCCAACACTGGCCAAACACAGTAGCTGTTGAAGCAAAAGCATTGTCAATTTTCTTTCAACTATGAACTAAGCCATTCATTGATTAATACTAGCAGTACCATAGAGGTTTGTGATGGCATTTGAAATGGTGACAGCAGTGCAAACACCCTTCCCACTTCCAGACATGTCTTCACCCAACAAAAGCTTTGAAAATCTCTCTTTCATGAGCTCAAGCTCTGCAAGTTCCACAAAGGTTATCAAGAAGGCTTTGCAGTTATCCATTTTCATTCAAAAGTCAAAACTTTACCTGCATTTTGTTCATCCTCATCGTTTGGTTTCTTAGTGACGACATGATCACAATGCTGTTTCATTCCAAGTTTAGTCAGAACAGGCGGGCTCCGGCCAGCGGTTGCTGCCGCCTTTGCGGAGAGTGGCCAGCCTAATGCAAATGCATCATCTGAACAGCTGTGTTCTGAATAAGATGAGACTTCAGAGATGGTGCGGCTGTACTCCAGAGAATCAGCACTTGGAGTGGAACATTCAGCATGATCCTCAGAGTTCTCTTCCATCTTAAATCCCAAGACTCTTCCCAATTTGCTCAATCCTGTGGAACAACCACAACTTGTGTTAACCATTGGCAATTCTACATTGAGAATGGATCTCCCTACCATTTATCAAGACAACAATTGTATAGAAAGTAAACCACAAAAATGGAGAAGGATTCATTGTGACAACCATTGCCAGTCTTGCATACAATCAAAATCACAAGCATTTGGGGACTTACTCTACAAGAGGCTTCTCCAGGTTGATGGCTAGCAGACAACAGCCACAAACCAGAACACTTACTAACAAAGAACAAACTTGAAGATCATCATATAAAACCTCTTTTAGGTGAAAAAGAAGAAACTTCTGTTCTTTCTGCTTTTGATTTCTATATTACATTCTCATTCCCATGTTTGCAGGTTTTGACATTTATTGCAACAATGCCATCAGAAGTCCCAAAGCAACACACATGGAATTCAAAAAAATTTGAACGTTGGGACAAAAGCTTTGGTCCCCCCAATGCAGCAGCAAAGGCAAAGCTTACCTTTCCTACATCCATTTGAACTTCAGCATCACAACAGCCATTGACAAGTGTTTGAAGCTCTTCCCTCCTTCCAACAAACGTTGAGGTGCTTGAGATGAAGATGAGGAAATGGTCATGCCTGCTTATGAAGAGCTAGTGGGCAACCACTTCTGCCATGAAAACTAGTTCTGAGCTTTGGGACCAACTTTTCTGTTTTTTGAGATATTTGGGACCAACTTTTCAATGATTGAATCGCTGTTTATTGGAAAAAGAAAATTCAAACTTTGATGCTCATTGATGAAGTTTGGTATGAGTTTTTATTAGGGGCTGGGTACATTTCTTAGGTTCTTTATTAAAGCTATTAAACAAAACCAAGAAAGTCAAATAATTCTCATAGCCATAGGATCAATATCAAGCATCTATAATATATATATTTTTTTTAATCCTGCTTGAACCCTCCTCCACATGCTGTACCATTTTTTTTTTTTTACAAATATGGACAAAACACTAGAACCATGCCATCTGTCACCCTTTTTTTGTAAGAGGAATTAATTATTTTTATTATGGTTGTTAACTAAAAGATCTTGCTCAATTTCAAATTAAAGTGTTGACAATTTAATATAAAAACTAAAGCCAGGGAAATAGAACCATAAATATTTTAAATCAACATTTGTTTTAATTTTAAGACATACCACAATTAGAAATATTATTCTAACAAATGAAAGCAAAATGACCAACTTTATCTAATGTATAACATAAATCAATCAGTATATATTTGCTAAAACCTTTATTTTTGCAAGTCTGCATCTTATTGTTGTTTTTTTTTCTTTTTGATAAATATGAACAAATCACTGGAAATATGTCACTGATATGTTTTAATTCATCAACCTCTCATTGTGAAAGGGAATGAACTAGTCAACTTTCACCATCTTTGTAAAAGTTAACAAGTTTACATCCTATGTGCATTTCATTAAAAATAAAAAAATATAAAAACACTTTATTTTATATAGGAAATTCAAATCTCTCACAAAGCTTTTATCTTTTTCCTAACTTTTTATATCATCTTTATTTGCTTTCTAGAGATCACTTCTCTCATTCATTCACCTGATTATATATATATATATAAATTCAAATCTCTCACAAAGCTTTTATCTTTTTCCTAACTTTTTATATCATCTTTATTTGCTTTCTAGAGATCCCTTCTCTCATTCATTCACCTGATTTTATATATATATATATATATATATATACACCCACACATTAAAGAAAGCTAACCTGTCTTCATTAATCAAATATATCACATTAATTAAGGTCCAACCATTCAAATAATAATAATAATAATAATAATAATAATTGCAGACAGCCAATCTCAATCTCTGCAAGTAGGATTCCCTAAAATAAAACACAAAAGAAAAGTGGTCCATATGGTTAAAAGGTGGCATGAACCCATTGCCAAAGAGGAGGTATAGCACCAAGAAGGCTTATAATCTAGTGGTATAATTTTGGATTTCGTGCGTTGGGTAATTCTTTTTGGGTAAGTTCTGGGATCGAGTCCTCACCCTTGTAAATGGGAGAGCAAGCTCGAGTCGAGTTTACTCCTCAAATACTGTACACGTATGGTAAGGGGTCAGGGGCGATCGAGTGAGTTTACTCTTTGGAGTCTATGGCCATATCCCTATATCCAAAAAAAAAAAGAAAAAAAAAGGAAACGTTTAAAGGAATGAGTTGTCATGTACTAGCTAGGAATGCATGAAATTGGGAAAAACTTTTTGTGTTTCCAATAATAGCTAGGGTGAGATCTTTCAATTATTATACGCAATTCATGATATGGTATAGGTTATTTCTTCTTTAATTTGATCCATGACTTGATGTGCACTTTGTGGTCTCCATGATCTCTTGTCTATTGATTGATATATGAGAGACTTGGTTGGTAGAGATGGTAAGCACGTTTTCTTTACTTTAAGAAAGGGTTGGGACATGTTGGCTGGTGAGGAAGCACATTGCAGCCTGGTTTATGGTTTTGGTTCAACTTGGGTCCATGCTTGTTTAATTGTTGGTTGTCTTAGTTAATTTGGAGTTGCAAGTAGATGGTATTTGATGTAAGTAGTAACCTAGTCTAGTTTTATATGAAAAATTATGATTGGTTTTGATGGGTTCATTTTTGACATGATTTTTTTTTGACGTGGATAAATCATATTTTATTCATGATAATCAGTTATATATTTTTATAACTAATTTAACAAGATTATATATATTGTGTGCGCCTTAGTTGCATGTGGTATGCTTCGAGATTAGACTTGTACTTCATATATGTCCTTCCCCTATTCTCTATCCCATGGTTGGTCATCTTCGAAGGCCTCACTGCCTTCGTCTCTGAGTTGCCCCGATGTGTCCTCTTCATCAAACTTCAGATTTCTTTTGATAGATTGTTCGTTACTTTTTACAAGATTGAAAATCATATTTAAATATAAATATGACCCTATTTAACCCATTATATATATTAACTTTTCTTTTTATATGAAGCCAGCTAATGCATGTTCTTCTCCAAATAATGTTTTTTCAAATGTCACGTACTCTAAAAACGTTTTATTAAATTTTTCTTATTTATTGTTTCATGTTTTATATATTAATTCAACCATGTTTTGAGTTGTTGATTTCATCACGTAGTTTATTTTATAACAAGGTCTTGAGTCATGGCCAATATATTTAAATAATGAATAATTGAAAAAAAGATTATATAATATCATGATGTCATGTCTAACAACTAGTTGATTTCAAATGAAAAATAAAAAATTAAAATAAAACCATGATAATATATATTTAAAATGTCATGCACCATATATATTCAAGTCCACCTCAAAATAAAAAATAATTTTTTAATACATCTATTAAAACACTTTCATTTTGGGCCTTGCTGGTCCAAAATAAAACCCACCACTTTCATTATTGGTGGGTTTTGGGCCTCATCACATGCATCATCCTGAAATTTCCATTTGATACCGGCGTTTGGTTTGAAGGTGGGGATGGAATGGAATGGAATGATTCCCTTTCCCTTGTTTGGATATCCATATATGGGAATGAGAGAGGCATGGGGAAGATGTGGGAAACCGGATTTGACCCCCCATGGTGATTCCCCACTTGGTAAATAACTATGTTGCCCCCAACTTTATAATTATCCATCATATGCTATACATGTTTATAATTAATTTATTAATTATATTCAATACTATGTTTATAATAAAATTAACGCTTTGTAATTAATTAATTAATAATTAATTATATTCAATACTATTATAATCCAAACATGTTTATAATTAATTAATTATTATGTTCAATACTATTATAATAAAATTAAATATTTATAATTAATAATTAATTAATAATTATTATATTCAATAATATTATAATACAAACATGTTTATAATTAATTAATTAATTATATTCAATACTATTATAATACTTAAATATTTATTTATAATAATTAATTAATTATAATACTTAGATATTTAAAAATTAGTTACCATTTAACACACCTCATTATTATATATAACATTATTTATTTGCATGAGGGGCATAAGAGTCATTTGATCATCATTTCTTCTTTTACTTTTTCCACTCCCAATATACTATCCTTTCTCCTTCTTTCCAACCAGGGGCGGAGGGAAGCAGGGGCAAGGGGGTGCTTGGCTCCAGGAGGGTGTCCACCTCCATGGCTCTAGAGGGCTTTTACCTCTATGAAGTTGCTAATACTTAGTATGTAATAATATTATTATCACATTTCATACCAAAATGGTACTGTAGTCTAGTGGTTAGAGTTTCATATTGTGGCTAGGGAGACGACAAGTACCTCTAAATTAGTGTTGATAGCACCTATAAAATTAAAATTTTTCTCATATATTCCCAATAAATCTTTGTCTTTTCACCTTTTATCTTAGTGATTTCTTTTATTATTTGAACTTAATTTCAAAATTATAATTTTTTAACTTATGATTTCTATGATTTTTACCGACATTCCTCCAATAAAGCATGGATGATATCTATCCAAAGAATTAAAAAAAAACATGTTTTTAAGCAAAGGACTTAATATAAACAAATAATCTTAAGTTTGAATTAATATAATTTTTTAATATTTATAAATTTTTTAAGTTAAACTCAGCACCCCCTTAATTTTGCTTCCGGTTCCGCCACTGTTTCCAACCAAACACAGTTTTCATTCACATACCATTCCTATTCCGACTCATTCTCATTCTGTGAACCATACACCTAAGTTTAAACCAAGAGTTATTTTGACACCTCACTGGTCAATTTCAAGTCGGCTACTATCATTTACTAAAAAGTAGAGTATTTTTCAGCAGTTGGGATAAGTTTAAAGAGAGAAATGGGTTGTGATTAGTACTGTTGTTCCAAGTGGGTTGAATTCTCTGGGTGGTATTCTCTAAGTCACTATGTTTTGTCGTGGTTACTCTTGTGTGACTTGTTTTGTTATTTGGTTTATCAACTTTGATAAATAATCATTCAACAAGAACTTATCCTAAATTTTCTGATCTAATTCTTTTAAAATATATTTATTTTGAATATTGAAATTGAGTTGTGAGAATATTATTAAACCTAAAAGTATGATAAAATTTAAATATGAATAAATGAACAATTATTAACTTTGAGGTTGATAGGTTAATAAGTTTTTATTTTTTCATTTTTTTGATATAGGCAACAAGCCTCCCCCAAAAGGATCAAAGAAGGACGTGCCTGTTGGTCAAAGGTCAAAAATAATGGCTTTTATATTCATCAATGTTGGTAAAAAATATGGGCCAAGATTAGGTGAGCTAACCAAAGATTAGGTGAGTAAATTATCAATTAACTCACCTAATCCCATCCATCTTTTCCTATAAATAGCATGAAGTTGGAAGCTTTCATGCAACACAACTTGAAGTTCAAGTGAGAGTGAGGGAAGAGTGGGAGAGAAAGAAAGATTAGAGAGTTGGTATTTTCCTCTTAGAAGAGAGAATTGTAATTCCTGAGTTTTTCCCACTTAGTAAAATTCTTCTATCTTTACTCATGGTTTTTACCCCAATTCATTTAGGGGTTTTCCACGTAATATCGGTGTGTCTTTTTATTTTCAGTATTATTTTCATTCTCTTGCTGTGACCCCGCTCTATCCGGTCCTATATTTCTACAACAAGTGGTATCAGAGCTAGGTTCTTTGGGTGTTTATATCTACTTATCGTATGCTCTGTGGCTGCTACTATAAGTGGATCCTCCACATCAGAAAATAAGTTAGATTATTATTCACCCATTGAAGGAACTGATTACTGCTCTTGAAGCAGTTCATAATAGAAGCAATGACGGCAAGATACGAGATTGAAAAATTCAACGGGAGTAATTTCTCACTGTGGAAACTGAAGATGAAGGCAATCCTAAGGAAGGATAATTCCTTAGCGGCCATTAGTGAAAGGCCAGCTGAGGTTAATGATGACAAGTGGAGCGAAATGGACGGGAACGCCGTTGCAAATATTCATCTCGCACTAGCTGATGGAGTTCTATCAAGCATAGAGGAGAAGAAGTCGGCGAAGGAGATTTGGGATCACCTTACTAAGTTGTACGAGGCCAAGTCACTCCACAATAAGATTTTCCTTAAGAGGAAACTCTATACTCTGCGTATGGTTGAATCTACTTCGGTGACAGAGTACCTTAACACACTGAATACGCTATTTTCCCAACTTACATCATTGGGGCACAAAATATAGTCAAGTGAACGTGCAAAACTTCTACTCCAAAGTCTACCAGTTCGTATGATCAACTTATCATCAACTTAACAAACAATGTCCCTACGGACATTCTAGTCTTCGACGATATTGCAGCTGTTATTCTGGAGGAAGAAAATAGGTGCAAGAACAAGGAAGACAGGGTGGCAAGTTCACAACAGGCGGAGGCCTTGATGGTGATGAGAGGAAGATCAACAGAACGTGGCCTAAGTGGGAACCACAATTATGGCATATCAAAATTAAGGAGTAAGAAGACTTTCAAGTGCTACAATTGTGGTAAGAAAGGTCACCTGAAGAAGGATTGTTGGAATCTAAATAAAAAGGATTCCAATCCTCAAAGAAATGTTGCAAACACTTCAAATGATGGAGATGCCATGGTGTGTGAATCAGCAACAGCAACGACTATAGGGAGAAGATTTGCTGATGTGTGGCTTCTCGATTCAGGGGCCACCTTTCATATGACCTCTATATGAGAATGGTTCAATCACTATGAACCTATCTCTGGAGGATCTGTCTATAGCTGTAATGATCAAGCCTTGAAGATTGTTGGTATTGGCACCATCAAATTGAAGATGTATGATGACACGATACGGACTATTCAAGAAGTCCGACATGTAGAAGGCCTGAAAAAGAACTTGTTGTCTATAGGACAACTTGATGATCTTGGATGCAAAATTGAAGTGCATAACAAGATCATGAAGGTAATTCGAGGAGCGCTGGTATGTATGCAAGGAGACAAGATAGCTGCAAACCTATACATGCTGAAGGGAGAAACCTTGCAAGAAGGAGAAGCTTCAATTGCCACGGGTAGTCCAAGTGAAAGACATGCAATGACATGGCACAAGAAACTTGGACACATGTCGGAGCAAGGAATGAAGATTCTTGTAGAGAAAAATCTACTCCATGGTCTCACAAAGGTAACATTACCCTTTTGTGAGTATTGCATTGTGAGCAAGCAGCATCGGTTGAAGTTCAACACATCTAATTCTAGAAGCAAAGCAATTCTAGAATTGGTTCATTCTGACGTGTGGCAAGCGCTGCTACATCACTAGGAGGAGCAAATTATTTTGTGTCATTCATTGATGACTACTCCAGGAGGTGTTGGGTGTATCCTATCAAGAGGAAAGCAGATGTGTTTTCAATCTTCAAATTCTACAAAGAGCGGGTGGAACTTGACTCTGGCAAGAAGATCAAGTGTCTTAGGGCAGAGATAATGGAGGAGAATACATTGGCAAAGAATTTGATGAATTACGTAAGCAAGAAGGCATCAAAAGGCGGTTCACTACAAAGATACACTCCTCAACAAAATGGAGTGGCGAGAGCGGATGAAACGGGACTACGCTGAGAGAACAAGAGCAATGATGAGCGCTGCAGGCCAAGACACGAAATTACGGGTAGAAGCAACAGGTACCATCTATGTTGTGAATCGGGTCCCTCAAGCCGCAATTGAGTTGAAGACAATCATGGAGATGTGGATTGGTAAGCCAGCTGACTATTCAAACCTTCATATTTTTGGAAGTCCTGTGTACGTGATGTACAATTCCCAAGAAACTATGAAGTTGGATCCAAAATCCAGGAAATGTATATTCTTGGGATATGCTGAAGGAGTAAAGGGGTACCGCCTGTGGGATCCCACTACCCACAAGGTTGTAATCAGCAGAGATGTTATTTTCATAGAAGACAAAGAACAAGTCGCAAGGTAGTGATAGCACTTCAGAAGAGAACATAGAGACTACAACAGTACGGGTGGAAGAAGAAGTTGAAGCTACACCAGAGCACGAAGTACAAGAGCCAGCTGAATCTGAAGTCCCAGATGTTCGGCGGTCAACTCGTACAAGAAAGATACCAAGTTGGCATTCATATTATATTATTGAAGGTAATGTCCCATACTGTCTTCTAACTGAGGATGGAGAGCCAGTAAGTCTCCAAGAAGCACTGAGTATTCAGATGCATCACAGTGGATGACAGCAATGCAAGAAGAAATTGAAGCACTTCATAAAAATAGAACATGGGAACTGGTGTCACTACCACAAGGAAGAAAGGCCATTGGCAACAAATGGGTATACAAGATCAAGCGCAATGGTGATGACCAAGTGGACCGATATCGTGCTAGATTGGTGGTGAAAGGATATGCTCAGAATGAGGGGATCGACTTCAACGAAATATTTTCACCCTCGTGGTTCACCTCCACAATGTCACCGAGTAGTCCTGGCGATGTGTGCTACGTTCGACTTGCAGCTTGAGCAATTAGATGTAAAAACTGCATTTCTTCATGGAGATCTACAAGAAGAGATTTACATGCTCCAACCAGAAGGATTTGAAGAAAAAGGTAAAGAGAACTTGGTTTGCAGGTTGAACAAATCTCTATATAAAAAAAGCGGTACGGGATATTGGTATAAGAGATTTGATTCCTTCATCATGAGCCTTGGATACAGTAGACTCAATGCAGACCCTTGTGCATATGTCAAGAGGTTTGGAGAAGAAGATTTTGTCTTTCTGTTGCTGTATGTAGACGACATGCTGGTAGCAAGCCCCAACAAAGATTGTGTTCAGGAGTTGAAGGCACAACTGGCTAGGGAATTTGAAATGAAGGACTTGGGACCGGCAAACAAGATTCTAGGGATGCAAATTCACCGAGACAGAAATAATAGGAAGATTTGGCTTACTCAGAAGAATTATTTGAAGAAGATCTTGCGGCGTTTCAACATGCAAGATTGTAAGCCAATTTCTACCCCACTTCCTATTAATTTCAAGTTATCCTCAAGTATGTGTCCTAGTAGTGAAGAAGAGAGGATGGAAATGTCTCGAATACCGTATGCATCAGCAGTGGGAAGCCTAATGTTGGCCATGATATGTACAAGACCAGACATTGCACATGCAGTGGGAGTGGTAAGTCGATACATGACGAATCCTGGTCGAGAGCATTGGAATGCTGTTAAGAGGATTCTCAGAAATGTGAAGGGAACCTCAGATGTTGCATTATGTTATGGGGGATCTTACTTTATTATCAGTGGATATGTTGATGCTGATTATGCAGGTGATATTGACAAAAGCAAATCCACTACAGGATATGTGTTCACACTTGCTGGAGGAGCTGTGAGCTGGATTTCAAAATTGTAGTCAGTCGTGGCTATGTTAACGACCGAAGCAGAATATATAGGAGCTACACAAGCTAGTAAAGAAGCAGTGTTGTTGAAGATGGTGTTGGAAGTACTCGGGCACAAACAAAAGAACATTGTTCTGTATTGTCACAACCAAAGTGCCTTGCATCTTGCAAGGAATCCAGCATTACATTCAAAGACAAAACATATCAGAGTTCAGTACCACTTCGTTCGTGAGAAAGTGGAAGAAGGAATAGTGGATATGCAAAAGATTTACACCAAAGACAAGATAGCAGATTTCTTGACAAAAGAAATCAATGCTGACAGATATATATGGTGTCGATCCTACTGTGGACTGATAAAGACGTAAGCAACATCAAGTGGCAAGGTAGAAAGAATGATGTGAAAATTTGATTGACAGTTAATCAAATCTTCAAGTGGGAGAATTGTTGGTCAAAGGTCAAAAATAATGGCCTTTATCTTCATCAATGTTGGTAAAAAATATGGGCTAAGATTAGGTGAGCTAACCAAAGATTAGGTGAGTAAATTATCAATTAACTCACCTAATCCCATCCATCTTTTCCTATAAATAGCATGAAGTTGGAAGCTTTCATGCAACACAACTTGAAGTTCAAGTGAGAGTGAGGGAAGAGTGGGAGAGAAAGAAAGATTAGAGAGTTGGTATTTTCCTCTTAGAAGAGAGAATTGTAACTCCTGAGTTTTTCCCACTTAGTGAAATTCTTCTATCCTTACCCGTGGTTTTTACCCCAATTCATTTAGGGTTTTCCACGTAATATTGGTGTGTCTTTTTATTTTCAGTATTATTTTCATTCTCTCTCTTTGTGACCCTCGCTTCTATCCTGGTCCTATATTTCTACAACAAAATACTTTTGCATTTAACACCAAAAGACTTATGGCATTGTGTTCTCATCTTGTGAGGGTGGGAGCTTGAACTTGAGACCACCCGTCTTATGTAAGGGACCGATACCACTAGACCAAGAGGCCTTTGGTGCTAGATTAATGAGTTAACTCAATGGATCGAGTTCCATTGATTTATTGTATTAGTTTAATTCATATATTTTCAAAAGAGTGAGTAAATCATATTTATTAAAAATAAAAAGATGTGCATCTATTAGGTCATTGAATATTCCCAAAAAAATATAGAAGAGGGAACAAAATTATCCTAAGGTCACAAAAACAATAAGAGGAAAACAAAAGAGGAATAGTAGACGAAGATGTCATGTTGGTTATTAGTATAGGGGTTTTTGCTTGCGTATCATGTAAAAATTTGAAATTATTTAAATATTCTTGTAAAAATAATATATATTTGTATATTCCTATAAATTAGTTATTTTGTTTATATGTGTTTGTGGTTAAGTTGACATTTGACGGTGTTAAATCAATAGATATAGAATAAGGGCAAATTACTAAAATAGATTTGTTAATATATAACTCTAATTCTTTTTTATAAATGAATCATTTGAAATAGTAAATGATCATTATGAATTTACTAATATACACTTCTAATTTTTTTATTATATATTTTTATAGACTTTTAAGTTATTTGAAATTGTAAATGACTTTTCTTATATCCCTTTGTAGTACAAAGTTTTTTTCGTCTAACATTTAGTTTTTAAGCGAGAAATATTGATATGATTCTTACAAACACATCCCAAAAAAATTACATTATTATATGATTAACTGATTTTTACAAACAAATCAATGAAATTTTATATTATTATAATCCAAAAAGTTTTAGGGTTTTAGGGTTTAATAACAGAGTTAGTTTCTTATTCTTTTTTATGTTAGCCCTCTGCCTCTTGTTGGCCCTTTTCCCTGTCTAAAAGAAGAGGAGTTTCTATTAGGATAAAGAGTTAACTGTGATTCTTTGCTAGTGAGAAGGGTTTACAAAAGCTGACTTCTTGTTCTTCTTCTTATTAGCCCGCTCTTCTTCTTGATGAAAAGGGACAAGATATGAGAGAACATGGGGTTAGAGAGAAGAGGGGTTTCGATCAAGATAAGGAGGTAATCGTGGTTCCCTGTCCTAGAGAAGAGGGGTTTACCGATTGATGTTCGAGAGAAGAGGGGGTTAAGTAAAAATAGTAATTTAAGAGTTGTTAAATAATTTTCCAACTAGGGTTAGGTTTTAATTATAGTTAATTCTAAAATGTTAACGCTTACTAACTATGACTAACGACATGGGTATATAAACTTAAAAATAGATTTGGTCGGGTATGCAAACAAATATCATTTTTGTAGGGGCAAATAAATAATTCTTAATTTTTATAGGGGCATGCAAGCAATTTTCTCATTGGTATAAAAAAATTATCAAATTATTGTTGATCAATGTCTTTGTTTTGTTGCCATTGGGTGGATACGCTAGGTTCTTTACTATTCTTGTTTGGATATTTGGATGATCTTGTTTGGCGTAACTTACTCTTGAAATGGTTGTGATTTATTTGAAATAATTTAATTATGATATTAATGATCATGCATGAAACATTTATTTAGTGACAAAGTTTATTGATTTAAAAGTAAATTTAAATATCCCTTGTAATAAAGGGAAACAACAAATATAATTTGAATATTTTTTCTAATAATTGGTAATTATATTAGATTATGGAATTATAAATCTAGCTTTGTTGTACACCTCCATCTCAGAGAAGGGCATAATGAGGTAAGAGGCGGATCAAGGAGGAAGGGGGAGATTGCACTTTAGACAAAGAATTGAGCTACCATGAATGTTGTATTTTATTTCTCTCTATTTAAACTATGTAATGAATCCTAATTATCTTAATAAATAAATATAATTTATCCATTTATTAAAAAAAATCCATTTTTATTAAATTATAATTAAATTTCTTGTCATTTTGGCTAAATGTTTTCAAGGCAGTGTTTAAGGGACATGAAGGCTCTCTCTGTTCTATTTAAGATGTCTAATTCAACCCAAATTAGTTTCTTGGATCTATAATTTGTAAGACATGCAGCATGTTACACTTGGAGGGAGACTAGAGGATGAGTTAAGTTCCAAGTGAGTCATCTCATAATGGTTAAAAGACCAACATTACTCTCGATGTGTTTTTCCGGAAGCTATATATGAAAACAAGAAACAACAAAATAATTTACTCTAATAATAATTATCAATATATTCTTCTCCATTTATGTTCCAAATCAGAAGTCAGAACGGCCGAAATATATATCATCCTAAGTTTTCCTCTTGTACGTTGATGACACTAATGAATCAAACAAACTTTGGATCGAACGCCATGAAACATGCCGGCTCCTCCTAAAAGACATCCGTGCACTGGAACAAATCCCACCGTCTCATAAAATTCCTTCAAAGTTAATTATCATGCTATATATACACATCCCAATCCTCATGCACAAGACCACACCAATCACTCAAGAAGAGATGGAGGACTTCTACAAGTTCTTATCATCTCTTCTATCTTTCTTTCTCCTCCTCTCCCATGGATCACTACAAGCCACTGCTAGAGATCCTTTCCCTAATGAAAAAGAAGGTTCTCAGCCACAAGTGTACATTGTCCATGTGCTACCACCGGAGATGACGACATTTGCCACCGCCGATGACAAGAAGGCTTACTACAAGTCCTTCTTGCCGGTCACCGCGGCGAGCACCGGCGAGTCACCGATGGTTTACATGTATGACAAAGTCATCAGTGGCTTTGCCGCGAGACTCACTGCTCTTGATCTTGATGAGATGTCCAAAAAGGATGGCTTTGTAGCTGCCTATCCTAGCAGAACTTACTCTCTACAAACAACACACACGCCTCAGTTCTTGGGGTTGAACATCCAAAATGGAATGTGGAACAAGAGTTTCAATGGGGAAGGGATCATTGTGGGAGTCATTGACACTGGTGTTTTTCCTAACCATCCTTCTTTCAGTGGTGAAGGGATGCCGAAACCGCCATCGAAATGGAAGGGGAGGTGCGACTTCGATTCATCTTTGTGCAACAACAAGCTGATCGGCGCGAGAGCGTTCCTCAATGGAAGTACAGACATGTCACCGTTGGATGATGCGGGGCATGGCACACACACCGCAAGCACTGCAGCTGGAGCAGCAGTTGCTGGAGCTGAGGTATTAGGGAATGCTATGGGTGTGGCATCTGGGATGGCACCCAGAGCTCATCTCGCAATATACAAAGTTTGCACTTTGGAAGGCTGTCTTGTTTCCGACATCTTGGTGGCGATGGACACTGCCGTCTCTGATGGTGTTGATGTGCTGTCTATCTCTATTGGTGGGGATCCAACACCATTCTTTCAAGACGGTCTCGCTGTCGGAGCCTTTGGTGCGATAGAGCACGGGGTGTTCGTGAGCTGTGCGGCGGGCAACTCCGGTCCGTTTGCAAGCTCACTCTCCAACGAGGCTCCGTGGATCCTCACAGTGGCTGCCAGCACCATGGATAGAAGAATTATAAGCACAGTGCAGCTCGGCAACGGTTTGTCATTCGACGGGGAATCACTCAACCAGGCTCAGTCCTTCGCATCGGGCTCCTACCCTTTAGTATATGCCGGTGCAAGCGGCAACACTGACGCAGCCTTCTGTGGCAATACATCCTTCGATGGTTTCGACGTGAGAGGCAAAATAGTGCTCTGTGAGCGCGGTGGCGACATTGGAAGAATCGATAAGGGAGTGAACGTGCAAACTGCCGGTGGATTTGGGATGATCCTCATGAACCAAGTAGCAGATGGGTTTTCTACTCTTGCTGATCCTCATGTCCTCCCAGCGTCGCATGTTAGTTATTCAGATGGCCTAATGATCAAGACATACATTAGGTACTCAACACTCAACGCCACGGCGAGTTTCTCATTCAAAGGAACAGAGATTGGAACAACACCAGCACCGGCGATTACTTCCTTTTCTTCTCGTGGACCGAGTATTGCGAGCCCGGGGATTTTGAAACCTGATATTACTGGTCCTGGAGTTAGTGTTCTTGCTGCATGGCCAAGTCTGGCCAGTAGTAATTCATCTCAAGTGATCTTCAATATGATCTCAGGTACTTCTATGTCCACCCCTCATCTCAGTGGAATTGCAGCTCTTATCAAGGCTGCTCATCCAGATTGGTCACCGGCGGCTATCAAGTCTGCAATGATGACCACTGCTGATATAATGGATCGTAGCGGTAAGCCTATTGTTGATGAAAGGCATCTTCCTGCAAATCTATTTGCAGTTGGTGCTGGTCATGTGAATCCAGTCAAGGCCAGTGATCCTGGATTGGTTTATGATCTAAAGCCAGATGATTATATCCCTTATCTTTGTGGTTTGGGATATAATAGTACACAGGTCAGTGTTATTCTTAATCGTCGTATAGATTGTAGTTCAGTCAAAACTATCACAGAAGGAGAGCTGAACTATCCATCGTTCTCGGTTGCATTCATTGACGGGAAGACTTCAATCACATTTGAAAGAACTGTGAAGAATGTTGGGGAAGCTGAGTCCACTTTTTATGTAAAGGTTGATGTCCCCGGAGGTGTATATGTGACTGTGCAGCCGAATGAACTTCGATTCGCAAAGACAAACGAAGAGATGAAGTTCAAAGTCACATTTAACAAAAGCAATAATATTAGTGATACTGTTAGATATTCCCAAGGTTATTTGAATTGGATTTCAGGTAAACACACAGTGAGGAGTCCCATCTCCGTGGCCTTCTAGTTATATATGCTTGCTAACAACTCTTTGTTATCTTTCATATGTTGGAAGCTTTCTATCTTGCTCCCTAAATGAAATAATTTATTTCTTTGAGAGGGCTGTATGTTAATTATTTCCCTTCACATGCATCTTTATATAATAAGACTCGGTGTTGTTTGTCCCACAAAATATTTTATATCAAATATATCTATGATCGATGGTTTCTATATGATTGCATTATTTCCATTACCAAGTTATTTTGAATTTTATTCGGATGATATCCTTGATTTCATCGATCCTTGCTTTCAATAGAGAATTAGACATTTCATTTCGGTTGTTTTATCAGCAAAAATCCAAAGTTATTTTGCTCTAATTATTGTTAGAGAGTAATTCAAGGCTAATGTGGTCTAATCACATGGGAATAATCAGTCAAGAGGGCTCAATCAGTTCTGTTAATCAGTTGCTGTTTTATAGGAGTCAGTGTAGGTAGTGGTTGTTAGTCATGGGTGTCATGTGGTGTCTTATTTATAGTTATGTTATCTCTGTTATGTTAGGTGTCTTGTTGCCTTTATGTTTCAGAAATAAAAGTTTCACTGTCTTCTAGTTTTCTCCCAGTTTCTGAATATCTTCATCTCAATAGCATTGAAGTTCATTAGCAATTCATCTTCCTCTTCTGTAAACCTGTTACATATCCACCTTCAAATATACCAACAGTGGTATCAGAGCTATGGCGTCTACAAATGGTGCAGCGGTGCAATTCTCCTCTCCTTCAGTACCTATTTTCACAGGCGAATGCTACGAGTACTGGAGTTTGATGATGAAGACCTTGTTTCTCTCCCAAGACCTCTGGGAGCTGGTGGAGCAGGGATACACCACAGAAGGGGATGAGGCTCGCGTGAAGGAGAACATGAAAAGGGATTCCAAAGACCTTTTCCTTATTCAATCTGCCATGCATGCCAGCATCCTTCCTCGAATTGCAGCAGCCACCACATCAAAGCAAGCATGGTCCATCCTTCAGGCTGAATATCAAGGTTCCCTCAAGGTGAGAACAGTGAAGTTGCAGCACCTGAAGAGGGACTTTGAGACGCTACAGATGCAGGCCAGTGAGAACATTCAAGGTTATATCACAAGGGTGTCCAGCATTGTCAATCAAATGCGGGTCTATGGACACTTCATCACTGACCAGGATGTGGCTACAAAGGTGCTGAGAAGCCTGCATCCTCGATTCAACCATGTGGTTGTAGCAATTGAGGAGTCACGGGACTTGAACACCCTCACCATAGATGAGCTCAGTGGCTCACTGAAGTCCCATGAAGACAGGCTCAACTACTCAGTTGAACAAACAGAACCAAAGGCCTTCCAAGCAGACGGAGAGGTCTCTGGTGTGAAGAGACATGATAACACTGCTGGAAGAGGCAGAGGCAGAAGCTCCTTCAGAGGTAGAGGAAGAGGACGAGGCCGAGGGAGAAGCACAGGAAGAGGATGGCAATCAAACAGTGATCAGAAGCAATACAAGGGCAACATTCAGTGCTACAATTGCAAGAAGTATGGGCATGTGAAAGCTGAGTGCTACTTCAATGAGAAGGCAGCCAATGTTGCTGAAGAACAAGAACAAGAGGTTGGTAAATTGTTTATGGTCCAACATAGTGCTAATCAACTTCCTTGTCATGTGTGGTTGGTGGACAGCGGCTGTTTCAATCATATGACCAGCAAGAAGGAGCTCTTCAAAGATTTGGATGAAGATCAGAAGATGATAGTGAGGCTTGGTGACAATAAAGAAGCAAGAGTTGAAGGCAAGGGGACTGTTGAATTCAAGGCCACAGATGGGTCTGTGAAGCTGCTGCATAATGTTCAATATGTTCCCTCTCCGGCTCACAATCTTCTGAGTGTGGGGCAGCTGCTAGCAGGAGGCTACTCCATCACATTTGATAATGAAGCTTGTACCATTAAAGATCAGCTCTCTGGTCAAGCCCTTGCAACTATACCCATGACAAAGAACAGAATGTTCCCCTTGGAAATTGACAACATGAAGAGCCTCAGTCTGGTGGTGAATGAACCAAAAGCTTCAACCTTGTGGCATCTGAGGTATGGTCATCTCCATGCTAATGGCTTAAAAACTTTGAGTTCAAGATCTCTGTGAAAGTTGCATCTATGGCAAACAAGCAAGGAGATCCTTTTCTTCTGGAGGGACATGGAGAGCCTCAAAACCTTTGATGCTTATTCATGCAGACTTATGTGGCCCAATGCAAACATTGTCCTTGGGAGGTAACAGATTCTTTCTCTTGTTCACTGACGATTTCAGCATGATGAACTGGGTGTATTTCCTCAAATGTAAATCTCAAACACTTGAGAACTTCAAGAGCTTCAAAGCACTGGTGGAGAAGCAAAGTGAATATCAAATTAAATGCCTGCGCACTGATAGAGGGGGAGAATTCACCTCAAATGAATTCAAAGATTTCTGTGAAGCCAATGGAATTCAAAGGCAACTCACTACACCCTACACTCCTCAGCAAAATGGAGTGGGGGAGAGGAAGAATCGTACAATTGTAGAGATGGCAAGAAGCTTATTGAAAGAAGGTGCACTTCCAAATAAGTTCTGGGTAGAAGCAGTGGCAACTTCTGTGTATCTGCTGAACCTTTCTCCAACCAAAGCAGTGATGCATCGAACACCATTTGAAGCATGGACAGGGAGACAACCTACTGTAAGCCATCTACGCATATTTGGGTGCATTGCTTATCAACTAATTCCTTCTCAAAAGCTTCAGAAGTTAGATGACAAATCTCAGAAATGCATCTTCATAGGGTATAGTTATGAGTCTAAAGCTTATAAACTATATAACCCTAGTACCTCTACAGTTACTGTTAGTAGAGATGTAGTCTTCAATGAACATGCTAGGTGGGCATGGAATGCCAACATTGAAGAAGATCAGCCAAAGATCTCTCTTCCGCTGACTGAAGATACATTACAAAGATGCAATTATCCAATTGATGGCACTGAAGATGCAAGCCATTCAAATCATAGCAGCAGCAGCTCAAGTCTTAATGGCAGTTCAAATCACAACAACAGCTCAAGCCATAACAGCAGCAGCAACTCAAGTCACAACAGCAGCCCAAGCAACAGCAGCTCAACCAATTCAAGCAACCTGCCAACTCCTGCAGCCCCAGTAGCTGACACAGATTCAACAGATGAAAGAAGACCTAGAAAAGTAAGATCACTGAGGGAAATCTATGAAAGCTGTGCATTTGCATTGAATGTTAGTGATCCAACATCATTTGATGAAGCTGCAAAGAAGGAAGAATGGAGAAGTGCTATGTAAGAAGAACTCTCAGCCATTCAAAAGAATAGAACCTGGGATCTTGTTGATCTACCAGATGGTAAGCAACCTGTGAGTCTTAAATGGATTTATAAGACTAAATTTGGTGCAGATGGAGAAATACAAAGGCATAAAGCACGGCTGGTAGCAAGAGGCTTCACTCAAAAACATGGAGAAGACTTTGATGAAACCTTCTCTCCAGTGGCCAAATTTGAGACAGTAAGGATGCTTCTGGCCTTAGCTGTACAAAGGGAGTGGCCAGTATACCAGCTTGATGTTAAATCAGCTTTCCTGAATGGTGAACTTCAGGAGGAGGTGTATGTTGAGCAGCCAGAAGGCTTCCTTGTTGCAGGGCATGAAGACAAGGTATACAAATTGCACAAGGCCTTGTATGGGTTGAAACAGGCCCCCAGGGCCTGGTACAGCAAAATTGATCAGCATTTTATCACACAAGGCTTTGACAGATGTGAATATGAGCCTACATTATACAAGAAGAAGCAAGGAAGCAGTGATCTATTGCTAGTTTGTATGTATGTAGATGACATAATCTATATGAGTTCTTCACAGGTTATGGCTGATGATTTCAGGAGCAACATGATGAAGACTTTTGAAATGTCAGACCTTGGATTGCTACACTATTTCCTTGGTCTAGAAATCAAGCAAGAAAAGGGTGGAGTGTTTGTCTCTCAAAAGAATTATGCCAAAAATTTATTAGAGAAGTTCAATCTGCTTCACTGTAAGGCTGCAGCAGCTCCTATGAACACTGGTGAAAAGCTTCAACAAGATGATGGCACAGGAGATGCAGATGCAAGACTATATAGAAAGCTAGTTGGAGGATTGATCTATTTGACACACACACACGACCAGACATCTCATTTGTAGTTGGTGTCATCTTAAGATTCATGAATCATCCTTCAAAACATCATCTTGGAGCAGCAAAGAGAGTGCTCAGATATATATCAGGCACCATAGATTATGGTTTATATTATAAACAAGCTGATGATTTTCAATTGTATGGCTTTACTGATAGTGACTGGGCAGGAGCTGTTGAAGATCAAAAAAGCACCTCTGGCTGCGTGTTCTACTTAGGAGGATCAGCAATTACCTGGAGCTCTAAGAAGCAGGAAATTATTGTATTATCCTCAACTGAAGCTGAGTATGTAGCAGCAACCTCAGCAGCCTGTCAAGCAGTGTGGTTACGAAGGCTGTTATCAAATGTTGATCAAGAACAGAAGAGTGCAACAATGGTGTTTGTGATAATATGTCAGCGATTGCATTAACCAAGAATCCAGTGATGCACGGGAGGACTAAACACATTGACATCCGTTTTCATTTTATAAGAAACTTAGTTGCAGACAACTCAATTATTCTGAAGTATTGCAGTACAAAGGACATGGATGCTGACATGTTCACAAAGGCTCTATCATCACAAAAGCACAACTATTTCAGAATAAAGTTGGGAGTCACAAGATTTGAATTAAGGGGAGGTGTTAGAGAGTAATTCAATGCTAATGTGGTCTAATCACATGGGAATAATCAGTCAAGATGGCTCAGTCAGTTCTGTTAATCAGTTGCTGTTTTATAGGAGTCAGTGTAGGTAGTGGTTGTTAGTCATGGGTGTCATGTGGTGTCTTATTTATAGTTATGTTATCTCTGTTATGTTAGGTATCTTGTTGCCTTTATGTTTCAGAAATAAAAGTTTCACTGTCTTCTAGTTTTCTCCCAGTTTCTGGATATCTTCATCTCAATAGCATTGAAGTTCATTAGCAATTCATCTTCCTCTTCTATAAACCTGTTACATATCCACCTTCAAATATACCAACAATTATTACTCTATCTAAGACTAAGATCAAGATTGTTTAAGTATGCTTTGTTATAACTTGAATCCTTCTACATAATGTTTTGGTTTTTTTTGGTAAATTAAGAGAGGATCTAAAGCCTCAATAACAAGTTCGTTAAGGTTACAATAAGGTTTCTAAGCCCCATGGGCATCTGTTGTAAATCTTTCTTATAAGTTGTGGAAGTTCCTCTTCTTCTTGCTTCCTTGGCTATCTCATCTGTGACTGTATTTTCTTCCTAGGCTAGTAGTCTTTGCTTCCTTCATGGCCGCCATTTCTCCTTCAAAAGCCGACTCCTCTACACTTGTCCTTACTCCTGCAATGCAAAATTTACTTGTATTAGTTATTAACACATAAGCAATACCTGCTGTGTTGGATCCCTGTATCTATATATGATGCATCAATGAACATGAAGCGCATGCAATTCTTTTTACCTAGTCACTTCCTTCTGCATCTCCAATTTCCTCAATAGATAACTGTTGTTGACTATATATTCAAAGGCTAATGCTATGCTATTCCTTGCTGCCCAACCCAAATCAAGCTCATGGCCTAGTTGCATCTTTGTTTCCACATCCGCCACGATGTATAAGCTATTATTTCAGCTTCTATTGTTGACACTCTTTTGGCTTCCTATCTTCCTTGCACTAAGCCAATGTCCCTCTACTATATGCCTTTGTGTAGTGTCAGATCCCTTCAGATAATTTGCTGTCAAGACACTCCAAAAAAAAAAAAAACTTGTAACAAGGACCACCATGAAAAATATCTCCTAACGGCTAGTTTCCTCCTGGGCGATCTTGAGCGATTTCCGACCACCACCGCCGGACTTCTACCGCCTCTCCATCTCTGGCCTACTTGCGATGGCGAGTGGGGGCAGAGGGACGGAAGCCAGATCTTCAGGAACACCTGCCCAAAGTGGAAGATTGTGTTCACGAGTGGTCACGGGTGAAGTGAAAAACAAGGATCCTGTCAATGAAACGATAAATTCCAAGGAAAATTTCGAGAAATTGAAGAAACTTCAGCATCCACGTTACATACCCGATGAGGAATTCCGCCGTTGTGCCCAGGATTGAATGAGAACAGTGATGTATGGAAAATTTTTAGGTAAAGCTCAGCCTCTTGATCAAGTGAGATCAGCTCTGGACACTCACTGGCAAGATATGGGCAAGTTCACCATCTCCGACCTCCCTAATGGTTTCTATTACATCCGGTGTCACGATCCTGAAATGGTGGAGAAGGTGCTGTGGGATGGACCGTAGACTATAAACGGCATGGTCCTCCAACTCATGCCCTGGAAAGAAAACTTCCAGCCGGCCTTTGAGAAGCTGGACGCAGCGGCGGTGTGGGTTCAACTGCATCACTTACCAATGGAGTTCTGGGACTTTGATTCACAGGAGAGCTTGGGCTCCCTGTTGGGTCCTGTTCTGAAGATTGATTCCCATACCATGCATGTGGATGATCTTGACTTGGAGATTGGAAGATCCAAATTTGCTCGATTATGTATCCAGCTGGATCTTTCTCAACCGTTGCAGAGAGGAATCTGGGTAGGTGAAGGGGAAGGGGAGACCCTTGTTGCCCTGACCTATGAGAAGATCCCCTCTTTGTGCTTTCGTTGTCGCCGCATTGGGCAAACAGTTGCAATATGATTCCTTGCGGCCAGGGAAATGCTACAACGATGAAATCACAGGATGGTGGCTCGTCACCGGAACAGCAGCAACTGCAACTTGTCATAGTGGGTCAAGACTCTGCATCTCAGGAACAAGTATCAGATCAGGGTCAGATGAAGGAAGGCTCTCCCATTGAAGAGGATGCCCAAACGTGGAAGATAGCCGGATCCCGCCGCAACCGTGGTCGTGGCCGCGGGCCTCCAACGAGCAACAGGAGAGACTAAGAGAAAACAGGCAGGCGACCGTCAACGCAGGAAGGAGACCGGCACATGGAACGATCTCGTGGAGGAAGACCTGCACGTGGAGGTCGGGGAGGTTTTAACTATGGTCATGAAAACCAATCCCGAGGCAGCTACATGGCAGAGGATAAGACTTGGCCACCTCTAGCAATCCCTAAAGCAACATCAAAAAGCAACACCTCTGAGCCCTCTTCTAGTGCAGCGATGGAAATACCTCACCCAGCTGGACAAGCAGCTTCAGAGAAGAAGAAGGGCAAATCCACTCTTCTGCCAAGCCAAACTCCTCTCAAGGAATCTCAGGTACATGGTCTTATAACTTCCCATGACCAAGATCGTAGATCTCCAGGAAAAGGAAGGGATCATCTTCAAGATAAAGAACAACATTTCAGCAATCATGCCAATCTCGTAAACAGAATAGTCCTCGCCAATGAGGTCAAAGATCAGCAATCTAACAGAGACCAAATCATGGAGGATGCTACTTGAATTTTGGACAAACCTCCTGGTATGTTTGATGAGGACATGCCCCTAGTGCTAGTCCAGAAAAAGGCCAAAATGGAAGCTTTAGCAAGAAGGAGTAAACCAAAGGAGCCCTTCTGTGCCAAGAAAGGGCGCACGGACATCCTGATGGATGACACTTGAAACTTACTTCATTAAGGAGTATTCTGAACTCATCCTTTGATTATCTAACCATGTTAGCTATGAGTACACTCAAAATTATTTCATGGAATTGCAGGGGTTCATCAAACTCTAAAACAATGAGCAGGATTAGAGCTCTTATGAGAAGCCATCAACCGGATCTGATTTGTCTGGTGGAAACCAGAACTGATCAAAATCGGGCAATCAACTTTTGCAATAAATTTTCTAGGGGATGGCAGTGGGCTACGATCCCGGCACAGGGCTTTTCGGGAGGAATTGTCACCCTTTGGAAACAGAGGGTTGGTATGGTAACTCCTATCGCTACCTCTAGATTTGCATTACATTTAATAATATCTTCTAAAAATCCAAAACAATGGCTCTTGTCTGTGATTTATAATGCACAAAACATCCAATTTCAGAAAGGCCTTTGGATGGAATTAGAAATTTTTTCGTCTTTTGATCTCCCGTGGATTTTGCTAGGAGATTTTAACGCTATATTGACTAGTGAAGAACATAGGGGAGGTCGTTTTGATAACTATAGTCCTAAATCTAGGTTATTCAATGAATTCATTAATGATAACCACCTCTTTGATCTAGGCTTTATAGGATCCCCTTTTACTTGGTGTAACAACCAACTAGGTCTAGCCAAGAGATGGGCTAGATTGGACCGTTTCTTAGCAAATAACGATTGGGTCTCCAAGTTTGATTCTTATTTCAATAAGTATCTCCCCCGGACTGCATCTGATCATTCACCATTACTGCTAACAGCCACTTTTGGGTCTCAACATAAACATAGAGTCTTTAGATTTGATAACTATTGGTTTGAATATAATGCATGCCATATGAATGTTAGTAGAGCCTGGACTAGTTTGACCACAGCAAATCCTATGTAGGTTGTCTCTCATTTTATATCCAAAACAAAATTTTATCTAAACAAATGGAGAACAAAAGATTTGACTCCTTTAGATGAACAAAGTTCAAAAGTAGAAGAAGACATTCTACAACTTGAAGCCTTGGAATCCTCCCTAGATTATTATGATCTTGTAAGCCTAGCACTTAGAGGTCTATATAATAAACATGCGGCACTACTTAGACAAAATACATTAAGATGGGCCCAGAGAGCAAAACTATTATGGATCAAACATGGAGATTATAATTCAAAATTTTTTCACAGGCATGCTAGAATAAGAACTCACAAAAATAAGGTGTCAGCCCTACTATCAGAACAAGGAGTTATATTAACTGACCAAAAATCCATTGGCCAGGCATTTTCTGTTTTTTATGCTAACTTATGGAATTCTAACTGTAAAATCCAAGATTTTTCTTGAATAAGTGGATTTAAAATTTTCCCTATTTAATTTATAATTAATTTGCTAAAGGGCATTTTGGGGATTAGTAAAAGTCCCAAGGGCATTTTGGTAAAATGGGCATGAGAGAGTTTAAAGAGGAATAAATAAATTATTCCATAATTTATCTAAATTGATTGGTGATTGATTTAGTTAAATTTGGAAATGATCAATTAAGGAAATTCTCTAAATTGATCATGGTTGGACTAAAAATGGAAACGAGAAATTTAATTTAAATCAAGGGTGATTTAATTAAATTGGGAATATTCTAAGTTGGTATGATTAGGTTATTTAAGGAAGGAGGGGAAAATTAATTTAAATTGCGAATTTAAATTATTGGCCTGCTAAGGACTATTAGTAAATTTATAAAGGTTAAGGACTACGAAGAAATAGTGATTGTCTCTGGTGAGGGACCCAAATGTAAAATTAAAAAGAACAAAGGACTTAAAGGGAAAAGGCGTCTCTCTCACAGTTCAAGGACCCAAAGGTAAATAAGGAAAAGAGGAGGGGCCTTGGTGCAAAAGACCAGAGAACAGCCCCATCTTATGGACGGACGGTGAGGATGAAATAGATTGGTGAGTACCGATCGAAAGGCAAGGGATCCAGCGGTCCACCAGGCCAAGAGATAACAGTGGGCGTGCTCCCATCGTGCGCCCAAGTCTCAACCGCTGAAGCATGTGATGGAGAACAATCCCAAGGCACTGGCGAACTGATCTCGAGGCGATCAGTCTCCTTCTCCACTACTGCCAACGCGCGCCACCGCCGGAAATCTTGGATAACTTTCGAATTTCGGCCAAGAATGGAAAGAGCCTATTATGGTTCCTTTTCCCCGCGATCAACGAGATTGGGTTACCCTCTGGAGGCGTCCCGCGAGCCTTTAAAAGAGCACCTCCTTCCCATCAAGCCTCACGGCGACTGGAAGGAGAGCCACTGTTATCCCTGAGAGCTGCGAGCAAACAGAGAAGGGAGAAAGCGCTGAAAAGGTTCTCTTCACCAACAGACAGAGTCGTTATCTTCTCAACGCGACCTCAACGTCCCACGGCCAAGGCCTTCCGGTGAGCTTCTTAACCTCTGTACTTCTTTTTCCGGCATGCATTGGGATTAGGAGACAGGAGGGAAGCTCGGGGCCTAGCCGGACCCTGATAAGTTACTAAACGCCGTGGGTGGGAGCTCTGACCGGAGACAGGAGCTGGCCCGACGAAGGAGGTGGTCGCAAACCTGCAGAACCTTCTCAGACGGCGGAGAGAGGCTCTCGGACGACTGACAGGTGGCGGAAGACCTTCTGCTCGGGCACTGGGTCACCGGAGGGCCGTTGTAGACGGTCGGGGGATCCCCAGCCACCGGTGGAGCCACAGTCGCGAGGTTGAAGACTGCGAGTCCCGACCTGAGAAGAGAAGAGAGAAAGATGAGAGAGAGAGAGACCGTTAAGATAATTAGTTATGTTAATTAACTGTTAAGTATAATGTTTGATTTATTTAATCGTTAACTAATTAATAATCGTCATGATTAATTGGTTTGATTAATTAGTAGCTAAATAGTTAGTAAGGTAACTGGAGAATAATTAATTTGGATAATTAATTAATTGATTAATTAGTTGAATAACTAAATGGATAATTAGTTGTTAACTAATTGATTTGATTAACCACTATTAATTAATGGATTTAATTAATTTAAAAGGGGTCAAGTATGGTGAGGGTTAATCATGAGGATTTGATTTGGACTTGGGACCAGACCAGGTTGAGCTTGAGAGCCTAATTTGGGTGATTGATTAGTTAATAATCACTTAGTGATTTATTAGTTGTTGATTAATCGATTAATGGATGATTGGGTTTGATCAAGTGATCGGGTTGGGTCAAGTGGTTGGTTTATTTGGATTAATCGATGATTAATTAGTTAAATTAATTAATTAGTAGATCTGACTAATTAGATTAATTAAGAGACTAATGAGAAAGTAGATAATGGAATTGTAATGATTAGATCCTAATAGTTTTGATCTAATAAATCGATTAGTCAAATAGAAAGTGTGAGTTGAATAACTAGTTGATTTGGACCAACCAACTAGAACCGGTTGTATCAATCCAAGGAGACTTGGATCAAATCAAGTAAGATAATGGGCTCAGTCAATACTGATGGGCTGGCGTGAAACTAAAATCTAAAGATTAATTAAATCAAATTATCTAGAGAGGTTTGATTTAATCAATTAAAGATTTAAAGGGGCTTGGGTTAATTAGTTAACCACATGGTTGGGCTTAGTCAAGGTCAAGTTGGGTTGGTCATTGTAAAATAAACAAAGGAATGTTAGAGGGGGGATTGGAACTTGAAACCTCTCAAGTGGGCTTGGTGGGCTCTAACCACCAAGGCCCTATTTCATCTTGTACCAAAATGGACATGAGTAACTATTTAAGTTCTGTGGGCCTAATAAAAATGTTAAGTTAAGCTGATAATGGGTCGGGCCCATTTGGTGGGGGCTTAGCATGCATTGTAGATACGCTACTTATAATTTGTACATTTATTAAGAATAGACATGTTCTTATCAGATATTGACGTGGATGCGTCGGGAAGTCCCGTGGAGTACGAGACTCTGCGATTTTAGGTAAGTACACTTGCCTTGTTCAACTCTTCGGAGTTTCCTTGTTATGTCTTATTTGTGACATTCTGCTTGATGTTCATTCATGCTTCTTTGATTTGTTGAAATCTTTATTTGGCATGTTTGATTATTTCGGGATGTTGGAATCCCTACTTCTTTGTTCTTCGGCCCGGATTCAGTGGAGCAGGTGAGCTCCTTTGCGGACGTTCAAGGACGGGACACCCTGATGTTCCGGCATTGCCATGCCAGAGGGATCGATACTCTGGTTGTCCTGTCCATCAGTGGGGATGATTCATTTGGCCGTCGGTAATGCGACGTAGAGAGGTGGCGCTACCGACATACGACCCGAGGGCCGTAGCGACCGGATGGTCGTGTTTTCAGCAGGTTTGCTTATGGTACTGACCGGGGGAGACTTTTGTGGAACTTCCATTGGAACTCATATCAGAGCCCCAGGGCTTCTGTAGCTAGGAGTCGTTACCTTTGTTTGTTTTTGTGGTAGACTCCTAGGGACTGTTTTTTTTAGGGGTGTGCCCCGAGTTTGATTCTTGATATTCTTATTTGATATCATGTTTTCTTGAACCCCGCAGGGGTACTTACTGGGCTTTCCATTCGAAAGCTCATGCACTTATTTCTTTCTGTTTACAGATCCTGAGGCGTAGGACTCTAGCACGCAGGAGCCGATCGTGGGTCGGGGGGATTTGCAGAGGTCTGAGGACCTTATTTACTTTTTTATGTTGTGTGAGACATTTTATTTGTAGGACCCTTATAGGGCCAAGTATTTGTAGGGTATATGAACCCTTTTGTTATTTTCTGCCGAACTCTGTTATTTTTGAATAATTAAGTTATTTTATTGCATTATTTGCTTTACTCACTTAGGCCTTGTATCCAAGTGGGGCCCGACTCTACTCGGCTACGGCCGGTCTGCACACGTGCCCGAGGTCCCTGGATCGGGTCGCGGCGTTACACTAACAATAACAGCAATGTGGAAGATCTCATAATGAGACTTCCTCCTGATCTACCTTCCCTGTTAGATAAAGATAAAAACAGGCTTATAAAATCTGTTTTTATGGCTGAAGTATACCAAACCCTTCGAAGCATGCCCAAAGGAAAAAGTCCAGGGCCCGATGGCCTTAATGCTGAATTTTATTTATTCTACTGGGATATAGTCAAGGAACCTCTATATCTTGTAATAAAGCAATTTTTCCAATCAGCCTACCTTCCTAAAACATGGGGTCAAACATATGTTGCTCTTATCCCCAAAAAAGATTCACCAAAACAGGTCCAAGACTTTAGACCAATCTCTTTGTGCAATGTGACATACAAAATCTTGTCCAAACTTCTTGCTAATAGATTAAAAGGGGTCATGGACAAGCTTATTGGCCCAGAACAGGCTAGATTTCTAGTTGGCAGATCTACTTTTGATAACATCATTGCCACACAAGAGATTGTTTATTATCTAGAACATGACCTCAAGTCCCTCCCTAGGATGATTTTAAAACTAGACATTGAGAAGGCATATGATGCATTGGAATGGAATTCTATAATTGCCACCTTACACAAGATGAAATTTCCTGACCCTTTGATCTCTTGGATTAAAACCGACATCTCATCCCCTTCCTTTTCTTTCCTGGCAAATGGGCAACCCACCAGTTGGGTCAGCAGTTCTAGGGGTTTAAGGCAAGGTGACCCTTTGTCCCCCTACCTATTTTTATTGGTTTCCCAAAATTTCACTGCCTTGTTAAATTGTAAAATCCAGGATTTTAGGGGCTAAAATTTTTTTAGCCATTTGCTTTAATTATGTGGTTAAAAAGGGAAGATTCCTAAGTTGGATTATAATTTAGGATTTTCGGTTTGTTTTAAGGAAATTCTATGAATAATTAATTTTAATTCGCGTTAATTATTCTTATGGATGGAAGAATTCTCTAAACTTGGATAATTGGAATTTTTGGGATTTAATTGGATTTAAATCTTGATTTAATTTATTGGGGTGATAGAGGACTAATATATGAATTCAGAAATTATGAGGACTTGGAGTAAATTATCCCTCTCACGCTTAGGGACTAGATAGTGATTTCCAAGAGTTGGAGGACCGTGGAGAGCATTTCCTTTCTTCTAAGAAAATTATGTGGTGAGGGATTCATGTGTAAATAAAGGAAAACCTGTGGACTTATTTATGTGAATGACACAAAACACATGCAAAATGTCATGACACGTTAAATGCAAAACCTGTTTGTATGGTTGGATTTGAAGGTATATATTATAGAATAATATATATGAATGAAGATGATGCCATTAATGGTGATTGAGACTCTTAGTAAACTTTTGGTTTGTGTGATGTCATGCATGGAAAATAAAAAAAAAATAAAGAAAATAATATAAACAAATAAATAAGAGCAAGTGGCTGAGGAGAGATGTGGAATAATAATACACACACAATAATAATAATATATTCATAGCAATGTACATGTGCATGGCCCGCTTTTGATTCAATTTAAATCTTGGAGGGTCAGCAAAGATAAGGTTAGTATTGATGCTAATCAGATTTAAACGCCAACCAAGGGTGAGATATCTTTGGTTGAGATCTTTACTTAACCTCCTAGATATATATATATATATATATATATATATCGAGAGATACCATCGATTGAACCCTAGTTTTCTCATCTCTCACGGCCACACCACCAGGGTTAGAGAGAGAAAGCATCAAAGGGAAGGGTAGGATCAGTAGGAGATGGCAGCACCAGGATCCGCTCTTTAAGCGAAAATAAAGTAAGCCCCTTGCACCTTATTTTCAGTTCTGCTATGTGTGCATGCCCGAGGAGTCTCTCAAATTAATGAAGTGCAAGAAAGCATCATCGTTGATAGTGTGTATATGGGTTCTTGTAGCACCGTGGTCCTAAAGAGAGGTTCCTTGGTCCGCACAAGTGGTCTATGGGTGTTTAGGGAATGAGGAGAGGGCTCATGGAGGGAGGACTTATGTGTCTTTGTGGGTCTTGTGCTCTTTGTGGTGGATCTCTGCTAGAGAGGGGAGTTTATGCTTGAGAATTGCTAATAATCTTAACGGGTTTAGTATGGGTTGGCATTATGAGTTTTCATGGACATAGAGACATATATGAAAGTGTACTCTTGATGATAATTTTAAAGAAAGCATGAGATCGGTTTGTATGATCTCTTTATACTTGTCCCTACATGCATAACCTTGGGTGTGGGTTGATGTCGGCTTGAAATAATTTACACACCCTTGGTTATAACGATAGGTGACGTGTATCCTATGAGTTGTTGGTTGAGTTTGTGAGAGTGTGTCCGTATGAGTGCTAAAATTTTGGGAATCATTGGGTATTTGTAGTGTTGGTTACTAAATGAGTAATGGTCCAACATTTAGTAATTATGGATTTTAAATCTAGATGGTTGTTGAGTTATCAAAGGTTATGATTTTCAACACTTGAGTAATGGACCAGTTGAATGCTTACTTGACTCTGTGTTGAAGGATAATCGGGTGTGTAATTGATTTGATGGCTAGCATGTGTGCATAGCTTGCATGTTGATTAATTAAAATAGGGAATTAAAGGCCCTGGGTTTTACAAATGTCAGTTCTCTTTATTTAAGTATTTATATGCAAGAGTGAAGGTGTGGATAGGCTTTAATAAAAATCTTTGGGAGATTTTTAAATGAAATTAATAAATAAAGGGAACGGCATGAGCTTGCTTTAACAATGTGATAAAAGGAATAGCTTGGTTAGGCTCGGGCTACCAGTGAGCTATAAGCTTGGGCAAGAGTTAAGTATTTAATTGAGTAACTAACCAATTTTAAGATTTGGGTTGGTTTTACTTAATGGGCTGGCCCATTTAGATGCATACGATTGTAGATACATTGTTTGAGCATTCGTATGCGTGTGGTTGAGTCGAAATCTATGTACAGATATCGTACGAGGAAGCTTCCGAGCCTCGGATAGATTTGAAGTAAGCTTTTGCCTCGCTTTCACCCTTTGTATGGGTTTCTTGGCATTCTTATTACCTTATGGTATATCTTTGCCGGCATCATGGTCAGCGCTTGTTGATAGGATTTGGATATCCTGCTTTTGATTCCTGCATACATGTTTTGTTTGATGTTCTCCTACACTCGTGGATTGGGTTGATTGGACAAGTTATTTTGATGCTCATCGAGCATGCCACCATGGACCTGACATTACCGTATACTCATGGTGCTTGTGTTTAGGGTGGGGTTGGTATGTCTCAAAGATCGGGTATGCGTGTGAGCATAGCCACCGTCAGTCCGGACTTGACCGATTTGAGGCACCCGCACTTGACCGTGGAGGTGTGATTGGTCGGGCCTTAGGGGGCCCCGCTTGATTGACTCATTGGTTGGATCATTGTCTTGATTTGTCTATCTTGACTATTCGATTTGTGCTTATCGCGATTCTTCTTTGGGTACTTTATCGAAGCTTCCTTCAAAGCTCACTTCACTTTTCTCTTCCAAGTTAAGAGGAACAGATGACTCGGAGTTTGGAGCTGCACGGACCTGGATAGGTTGGAGAGGTCCGAGGACCTCGTGTTGTGTGAGAGTTTCACTTGCAGGACCCCATAGGGCCCTGATTTTGTATAGAGCTTTGTAGGGTACCTAGAACCTTCATGATTCTTAATTCCGTTGTATAACTCTCGATATTGTTCTTTATTATTAATGAACATTTGATTATTATTGTTATCCGCTATCATTTTTAGGCCTCAGTATTCGAGCGGGCCTCGCCTCCACTTGGATACTGCCGATCTGATGTGACGTTCAGGGTCCCCGATCCGGTGCCTAGCGTTACATAAATCATGCCAAACATCTAAACATGATACCTGGGTTTGATAACAGACTAACTTGCAATTTTAACCACCTCCTTTTTGCTGATGATACACTCATTGTCACAAGAGAAACTAGGACAGTGGCTAGGAATTGTAAGTTATGTCTAGAAATCGATAAACAGTTAACTGGTCAACAAGTAAATTTAAGTAAATCAACCTTACACTTCCCATCATGGTTCAATACTAGGGTCATAAATGCCATTGTTCATATAATGGGTATGGCAGTTTGCTCATTCCCCTTCAAATACTTAGGAGCCCTGATCTCCCCAAACAGAATTCCTGTTAGTCTTTGGAGCCCACTGGTCAACAGAACCAATACCAACCTTCAAACTTGGAATCCATCATCTATATCCTTAGCTGGAAGGTCCATACTTGTAAATTCATCCTTGATGTCTATTCCCATATATGCCATGTCCTGCTACCCAGTGCCTGATACAGTTATTGACCAAATTTCCAGGTTGGCCAGAAAATTTCTATGGGCAAAAGGCAATAATGGTAGACCCTTCCATTCTATATGTTGGTCAGTTATTACACTTGCTAAATCTGAGGGAAGGCTGGGGATTAGAAACTTAAGATTAGCCAAAGTTGCTCTCATGACCAAAAACATACTTGCATTACTTAATAATGAAGACAAGTTCTGGGTACAAATTTCAAATCTTAAATATGGTACATTGGATCCCTGGATGAAATCATCAGCATTACATACTTCCTGGTTTTACAAAAAACTATGTAACACTGCATATTCAATGAAAGCAAATTTATTGATTACCAATTGCAATCCAAATACCATAAATTTTTGCAAAGACCCTTGGTTGCTTGACATTCCTATAGCCTGTAAACCAATGCCAATTAACATGGACATTCAAATTGAAAATCTGAATGTATCTGATATCCTGATTAATAACAGATTAAATATATTGGATATTCAAGATTGCTTTGGACCATCTTTACCTTGGGATAGAATTGGTAGAAATATTTACAATATGGATTTGGAGAAACAATGGGTCTGGTACCCAGCAAGCTCTACCAGTAGCATTACTAGAGAAGTGTATGGTTTTCTTAACCAAAGTTGCTCATCTGGTAATGTTGAATGGCAGGGGTGGTCTAAGATTTGGAACCTGTGTGTTGCTCCTAGAGAAAAAACCTTCATCTGGAGACTAATGCATGGAAAAATCCCTACTTATGGCTATATGTATGCATTAGGATTTGGTCCCCAAATGGCATGTCCCTTCTGTGAATCTGCAGAGGAAACCATCAATCATTTAATGACTGAATGCAGAACAGCTAAAAGCTGCTGGTTGCTTATTTCTGATTTCACTGGTTGGTCTAATTACAATATAGCAAACTTCTTATCAGGCGATTGGTTACTTAAATCACAGGGGAATGATCACAAAGATAATAGCTTCCTTAAAGCCTTAATGGCCGTCTGTGCCTGGAAAATCTGGGTAGCCAGATGTGATATTGTTTTCAATGACAGGAAAATACAACCATCACAATTATTCAATCAGGTGCTGAAATACACCAGGGAATATTTCAGGAAGCATCAGGGTGATTTCAGGGAGTATATTCAAATCTCAACCTTTAATCAATCCATAATTGCAATGTGTGATACATCTTGGAATGATAATGTCTCTAATTGTGGTACAGGTTTCATTATCATTAAGGGACAAGACATTGTGCTCATGGCTGGTTGTAGCAGAAATGTAGCAGAATCAAGCACTCAGGCTGAACTCAAAGCAATTAAACAAGTTTTATACATATGCAGATCAGAAAATTAAAAATTGGAGGCCATTTACACTGACTGTTTACATGCCATACAAATGCTCAATTATGGATTTGCTCCTAACAGTGAGGGATTGCAGGAAGATATCCAGGAAATCAAACAGTGCTTGAATGAAAACCCTGATCTGGAGTTGAAATATTATCCAAGAGACTTCAACAACATTGCTGACTATCTAGCACACTAGGCAAGAATCAACCCAGGATTGTCTTTGTATTACAGGGGCAGTGACAAGCCCAGGTGGCTGCAGGAGAAACTGGCTGTAGCAGGCCTACATTTCCAGATGTAGTTTTGCTCTACTGAACCTTTTTTTAGACTTCTTCTCCCCTCTCTTTTGTATTTTTTTATCTAGCTTTACAAGCTCTTCCCTATAAAAAAAAAAGACACTCCAAGGCCTACCAACGACCCTTGGGTCATATTGGCACTCACATCCCCACTAAGGGCTTCGCTTTGCTGAGGTCGCGAGTTCGAACCTTGGGTAGGGGCACTTTTCTTATAAATGCATGAACAATGGTAGTGAATGAGACTTTCTTACCCACTGTGCACTTACCCCACTCTCCACTATCTCATGACGAGAACTGTGCATGCCCTTGACTTTGACTTAGTAGCTAGCCACTTGGCTAGCCGCTCTTTCTGTAAAAAAAACACTCCAAAGCCTAGAACAAAGAATATGTTTATATATATAATTAAGTCTTAATGATTTACAACCATACTCACATTAAAATACAAATAATACTATAGAGATTTTTGTTCTCACTGACCCAATCTTAAGGGATTGAAGTTGACTAAAATAAGGAAAACTAAAACACCTAATCTTTGAAAGGACCGTGAAGAATATTAAGGAGGGTAATTCAATGGGTAATTCAATCTACTCAATTTTTTGCTCCCCTACAAGAGTTTACATGGCTATAGAACCAAAGGAACTTCGATTCTCAAAGGTCAACGAAATGAAATTCAAAATTATCACATACAACTGAAGCAATAACAATTACGGTGTTAGCTACTCCCAAGGATATATACTTGAGTAGGGTTTTGGATAAACACACTGTTAGGAGTAAATTGGAGAGTGTATTTGTGGTGATTTAATTTGGTCTCATAACTCTATGGATAAGGCAATGGGGTTTGAAAAGCTCAAGGAGGACAATTGGCCAATATGGAAGATCATGATGGAGGATCACCTTATTTATAAGGAGTTGAATCTACTACTATTGTGGAATGATGTTAAACCCTCATATATATATATGAGTGATGAAGAATGAAAGTCCCTTGATCGGAAATGCCTGTTGGTGATAAGACCGTGTATTTCACCATCTATCTTGTTTGATGTTTATCAATGTAAGACCGCTTATGAACTTTGGAGCACTTTGGAGTAATCTTTTGATCAATCATCGGGTATCAATAAGATGCATGAAGATGTTATTTCTATTGAAGATGAAGGATGGTGTCACAGTGCGGAAGCATGTGAATGAGTTCAACTCAATTGTGACACAATTAAAAGCTTCAAAGCTGAATCTTGATGAAGAGGCCTTGTTCTTGCTACTTTTGAGTTCTTTACCTCCAAGTTGGGATACTTTTGTTACTACCGTGGTGAATACAATAGGCAACAAGTTCAAGTTAAATGATGTTGTTTCTTCATTAAGTAATGAGGAGACTAGAAGGGCTTCTTCACAAATGTCTACTGACTCTAATCAAGCACTAGTGGTCGATGAAAGAGGAAGGTCTCAACAAAGGAACGATGCTTCGGTTAGTAATGTAACACCCTTATCCCTTTCAGGACCCAGGTGTCACACCAGCCAGATCTAGGGCATGAACCCTAAACCTAAGGTCAGAATCGCTAATCAGCTGGAAAATAAATGCTTTTAAGGTAATTAAGCAACTTATTATAACAACTCCTCAACAGATAGATATTGTTTATACAAGACCAAATAAAATATTGTCTGGAACATAGATCTCACAACACTCATAGATAGATAACAAGATATCTAAACTTCGAAGTCGAGCCACTCTGATTACATCTCCTCTACTCACGCATCGACATTCGCTAGAAGTACTCCTGCCTAACGTCCCCGCTTGAAAAACAAAGAAGAGAAGAGGGTCAGAAGCTTCGGAGCTCAAAGAGCAGTAATGAACTGCCTGTACAATCGAACCCGTATAAAAATAATAAAGCCGTAAAGTAAAACTCAGTGTAAAACAATTTAATAGAAAAAATCTTGAATTAAAAATACTGAAAATTGTTCACTAATCGCAAGTAAACATTGATCCATGTATTCTCTTAAAAATGCATATCCGAAGTTTTCAGTCTGGCCTTGTAATCAAATATGAAACCGACATTCCCCCGGTAATTCTGACTGCGGCTGCCCTCTTTCTCTCTGAGATGATCTCTATCTCTAGAAGGCGAGGAACGTGGCATCATCTGATACACAAGACTATTCTTTGACTACACATCTACTTCAATACTGCATGGCCAGCAACCAACGAGTATATCCGAGCACCAGGTTGAGTATATATAATGCATAATCGAAAGCATCCCAAGAGGGATTGGAAAGGGGGGTTTTGATCTTATAAAAGGAAGTAAAAATAGATAGTTCGACATTTTTGAAAAGAGAATTAAATCACCCCTATCATAACTCAAATATTGCATCTCTCCGGCTCTTCACGCAGCCACTCCGGTCTATACAAGTATTTCAATAGAATGTAGTCTCTTCTCAGACCAGAATCATTCTCTTTTCATTCTATCGACATTACTAAGCATGAAATGGTTTATTAAATTCTACAAACTTTTCTGAAACCCAAAGTTCATGCTTTTAAAACTGAAAACTGTGTCGTATAAAAATACGGTAAAACTAGCAAACTGTACAGGTAGATTTCCCCTCACCTTGGTCTGGTTCAAGCTTAAATCTGACTCGGTCCTTCGGCGAAGGACTTGCCTTTGCCCTTTTTCCTTTTCCTGATAATCGAAATACGAATTCTATAAATACGAAGTTCGTATTCCTAACTCGTACTTTAATCTAAACTCCATACATACGGTAACTCATTAAACTATCTTAGCATAATTTCTCTTAAGATCAAATACATGCTTCTAAGGTATAGGAATACGAATTTTACTCGTATTAGGGAGATTAATTATCTCTACTCTTAATATGATTTGAAAGCTACTAACATGCTCTTCTTAGATAATTAGGGTTTTTCATAATCAAGGGAATTAAAGGTAGAATTCCTAAGAATTTTGGGCAGCATCTCCCCTATTTCTAGGGCTACCGAAATCATACAAACATTCACACATATGAACATGATTTACACATTTAAACCATGGCATCATTAACTAACTTTATCAACCCCATTTCATGCCATCTAAATTATCCAAGTTAGCCCCAATTCATAATTAAGATGATTAAGCATAGAAGCATTAACTAAATTTCAAATAGACCCTTAACTCCAAGGAACACATCAAAAACATTAGGTTTACTCAAGCATGTTTTCTTATCTAGCATTCATCTCATATCTTCAAGACCCCTAGCATGCCCTTAAACCTACTTAATTAGCAAGGTTAATTAAACTAAAGCGTGTGTCACTTAAGCATGTCATCATGGTCACTAATAGAGCATTATATACTTAGGGAATTCCAAGAAAATTCGGCGGCACCTCCCCTATATTTAGGGCCCCGAAATATACACAATCATGATTTCTTAATCTCATAATTAACTACAAACAACCGAATCTACTCAACATTACTGTGCATGACACCTAAGCTCACCAATTTCACAGTCCAGAAATCCCTAGTTCATGCATAAATTCAATCCCCCAAATCTCTTTATAACCCTATATTAGAATCAAGAAATCTCACTGTGATTCTTCAAGACTTGAATGGTTCGCCGGTTAGGAGGAATTGCTCGTCTGAGTGGGATGAAGGTCGGAGCTGCGGATCTGCATCGGTGGTGGTTTGGCTGGCCAAGCTGCTCAGCCGGGCGCTGAGCAATGGACAGCGGCGCGTCGGTAAAGGGTGGCGCTATGGCCGCAGCTTGGTCGCAAAAGGCCAAGCGTGGCGGAGCACTCGCGCCGAGGGGCGTGGAGCTGGCGCACGCGAGCAAGAATGGCGGGGCGAGACGCTGCGGATGGCGGGCCGATGCGACGGGTCGCTACGGCGGTAGCGCGTAGCCGGCCGGGCAAGGGGGAGGGCCGTGGCGGGATGTTAGCCGCTGGGTGGCGGCAAGCACCTTCACAAAGGTGAGATAGCGAGAGAGAGATCGAGAGAGAGAGAGAGATAGTTTTTCTCTCTCTCGTTCTCTCATCTCTGTCTTTTTTAAAGACAGAGAGATTCTTTTCTCTCTTTTTTTTTAATTTTATTATTATTGTTATTTCATTTAATATCCTTTACTTTTATTAATATATTATAATACTTTAGATGTTTTCCTTTTTATTATTTTTTTAACTTTATTATTATTAATATAATCTTTTCTCTAATAACATATATTATCTTTAAATTATTTTATCTTTACTTTATCTTTTACTTTACCCTTTTACTTTATGTCTCGTCACCATTTAATAAATATTATCTTATCAATGATTCTTCCGACCCAGATCCGAATTCTCCGGGTCGAATTTAATTCCCGTGACACAAGTCAGATCAGAAGCATCACGGGTCGCCCCTTCTCCCGCCACCTGCATCCGCTAATCTGACTCTACGAGATCTACTTTATCGGAACTCTAACTTTTGTCCGATATTCCTACTTAATTAATCTGATTTAATTAATATTTAATTAATCTCTGGTTTAATTACTCTAACTTGGCCGACTATCCATCTCCAACTAATCTATATAACTTTGGTCTGGCCCAATAAGGCCTCCTCTGGGCCCTATAGTTGCGAGACTGGATTTCGGTCCATTAATTTCTGATTTTCCTTTACTTTGAGGTTAAAAATGATTAATCTGGTTTCGAAGCTAATTAACCTCATTTAAAATTTTGAAAATTTACTGAAATGGACTTAGAAAATTCTGGGATGTTACAAGTAAGTTCAAGTCACAAGGAAAGGGAAGATCAAAGTCACAGGCCCAAGTTGTTACTTGTTGGTATTGTAAGAAGCAAGGTCATGTAAGGAATGATTGTAATCTCTTTAAAAACAAGCGAAAGGGAAGCAAGTTGATGGTGAAGCAAGCATAGCATCTCAAAGTGATGATGAAGTCACATTAAGCATTGCTTGTATGGTTTCTTCTTCCGTAAATACTTGGGTGTTGGACTCCGGTACTTCATTTCACATATATACGGATCGATCATTTTTCTCCACCTACAAAGAGGTTGATTGTGGTAATGTCTACCTTGGTAACGATCGTGCTTGTAAAATTTTGGGCATTGGTGATGTTGTTATTAAGCAAGCAAATGAGAAGAAGCATACAGTAATGACTAATGTGAGACATGTTAATCCTGAGATAACAAAGAACCTTATTTCGGTCGGTGTAAAATCCAAGTAATTTTAGGGAATAAATGTGTTGAAATTTTCCTACAAATTATTTGTTAATTAAATAATTCTTCCCTAGAGATTTAAATGAGGATCTAATGGAGGGGAAAATTAAGTTAAAAAGGGATTTAAAACCCTAACTAGGGTTTATGGGAGAACAGAGGGACTGAAGCGTAAATTGGAAAGTCTGGAGGACTAGAAGAGAATTGTCCTCTCTCACAGTTTTGGACTAAATTGCAACACAAAAGGGGAGAAGGACTTCTGGAAAATTTTCCATCGAAAAATCTCTACACAAGTAAACCAACGGTTGAGATTAAATCATCTCAGACCGTGGTTGATCTCGAAGCATTATAAAGGCTCACATGGAGCAACGTGGCGAGCTCAGATTGAATCCATCTGATCGTATATTAGATATAAGGCAAGGTGAAATGGTTTAGTGGGATTGGCCCCACGGTGCTGGCTCATAAGAACCACTCATCTTAAGATGAGTTGGGATCTCGAGGCATAAGCTGAGAATCCAACCTTTGAGCGAAAACAGATCTCAGCCATTGATCTGGCTGGAGTGTTGATCCGAGGCTTTGGAAATTAATCCTAGCCGCTGAAATGGATCAAAAGATCTTTACCACACATCCGCGAGAACGTATCCCGAGGCACCTCCACCACCCCTCAGCCGCCTGCAACGTCCTTGCGCGAGGCCCGCAGGCTGTCCCGGCCGTTTCGCGCGAGAAACCCGGCCATCGCTGGCGTGGCGTTTTCTTGAGAGCTGACGGTTCGTCTGGCTTCCTAAGGCTATAAAAGGGGACCACGAACTCTCTGTTTCAGCACCCCATCAATCGAGATTTTCTCTCCGGCGAGGTGACAGACGGAGAAGGACGAGACGCATCACGCCGTTCACATTCTTTGCCGAAGCTCGGCCGCCGCCACCAGGTCGTGTTGAAGGAGGCCGAGACGAGTTGTGGGTTGCTGCTCGAGTTCGCCTGAAAAGACAGGAGGTGTTCCCAACTCCAGGAGTTCTCCGGAGAAGCTTCTTTCCGACCCCGAACTTCGTGTGAGTCTTCTTCTTACCTCGATTTTCCCTTAGAGTAGGATGCAAGAGTATATAACATCGTTTAGATGCTCGCCGGAGCGGGGTTACGATCGGCCGAAACTTTAAAGCTTCAATAAAGAAGCTGGAGGAGAACGATGCTCGGCCGGAGCATGGCGGAGGTCCCAAGATAGTTCTGTTCCGATCTGTGCCCTGCTGCAGACGTAACAACTCACGCGACGTCCCCTGTGCTCCGTGAGGCACGGGTCGAGACGAAGAAGAAGAGTAGTTTAAATAAAAAAAACAGTAAAAATAATTATTTTAATCAATTAAAACAGAAGTAATTTAATTGGTTAAAATGATTATTAAGAACTATGGTTTGTGACAATTATTTTGATTAGTTGTTGGTATAGTTTTGTATGATTTTTTTTTTTATATAACATTAGTAGTGTGACAATTATAGTAGTTAATTGTTTAGCATGATTAAAATTATTTAGTAAGGTTACTAAATATTTTAGTGAGATTTGTTTTAAGAACCAATAATTAAGGAATTGGGTCCAATGGTTTTGAGGCCCAATGGGCTGGGCTCAAATAACCCTTAGAGTCAGAATTTAATTATAATAAGAATTAAGGGTACTGAGCAGAAACTAAACCCTAAACAGGGTAGAACCTTATGCTCTAAGGGTCCATGTTACCCAAATGACTAAAATGCCCTTCCTTAGTTAGAAAAGGGCTAAGGTCAAGCAGGAATGAATAACGGGCTTAGCAATAGGCCCAATGAGGGCAAAAATAATTAGAGGTAACTGAATAGGGTTTAGATTGGACCAATAAAAGAAGAGTTAACTAAACTTGACCAGGTTTGACTAAGTTGAGTCCAGAGACAACTTTAGGACAAGGAAACGGGAAAAAGACTGGGAACCCGAGAGGTGGTCTTTAGGACTCGATGGTGGGCCCAGGCCCCACGGAGACGGTAGACATGCGAGTGAAACTAGAGACATAGAAAATTATTAGAATCTTAGTTCTAATAGAACCTCTATATGCCAGATACTCTCGGGGAGTTGTAGGTACTCAAGAGGAAGCTGGAAGGACATCTAGTTTCAACAAACCAGAGGTAAGTACACTTGCCTAGTTCCCACCCGGTTTCGGGTTTTTTTGGACTTTCTTATGTTTTCTTGTTACATGTCGTACTGTTGTCATACATGCTATTTGTATCTGTTTAAATTCCTGTTGAGCATGTATGCTTGTTTTGGGATGTTGGTGTCCCTGTTTGCTATGATTTACTGCCCGGACTCAGTGGAGCTAGGGGGCTCCGATAGGAGAATGTTCAGGGACAGGACCCCCTGGCATTTCTGCCTGCCTTGCCAGAGAGGCGAAGCTCTGGTGGTCCTACCTGTCAGTGGGCGTGGTACACTGACCGTGTTAACACGTATAAGAGGTAGTTCTACCAACTTGCGACCGGAGGGTCGAACGACCAGAAGGTCGTGCTTACAGCGAGTAGCTGGACATACTGGCCTGGAGTGATCCTTGAGTTCTCTTTGAAACTCTTTACAGAGCCCGAGGGTTCTGTATCAGGGGTCCTACCTTTAGATTGTTTCTGGTAGACTGCTAGGACTGTGTTTAATGGTATTGTGACCTCTTTGTTTGACATATTACCTTTTTATGTCTTTGTGACCCCGCAGGGGTGCTTACTCGGCTTTCCATTCGAAAGCTCATGTGTTTTGCTCTTCCTCTTTTATAGATTCCGAGGTTTAGAGGGAGGAGCTGGGGAGAGGTCGATAGGAGATCCGAGATCTGGGAGTCTCCTTTTTCCTTTATCTTTTGCTTTGTGAGCATTACTATGTGTAGGACCCGTATAGGGACCAGACTATTATAGGGCCTATGGACCCTGATGACTCTATGTTCCTTTGAACACGAGTTTATTTTATATTATAGATTGTTATCTGCTTATCACCTTTTTAGGCCTTGTATTTGAGTTGAGTTTTTCTCAGCTTAAATACGGCCGGTCTGTTGACGCGCTCGAGGTCCCGGGATCCGGGTCGGGGTGTGACAGTCGGGCAATGTGATGAGGCCAGTTATGTGATCACCTTTGGCAACGGATCGTGGAAGATCTATAAGGGTTGTATGATGGTATTGAAGGGCCAAAAGGATGAGAGTTTGTACACTTTTCTTGGCGCACCTCAAAGATGTATGTCGACAACGGCAAGTGGACATGATGATGTGCATATTTGGCATAGTCAGCTTGGTCATCTTATATAGTGAGCATGGAATGGAGGTATTGTAAGATAGAAAGCTTATTCCTTTGTTTGAGAATTCATCTCTTGCATGATGTGTGCATTGCATCATGGGCAAGCAACATAGAGTAAACTTTAAGAGGCATGTGTAACAACCCGAGTTTTCATAGCACATATAATTGACTTTTTATTAAACTGATTATGAAATTACACATGCTACAGGATCTTTAGTTTAGATGTTCAGAGATTAGGTACATTCCTATACTTAAAGCTGAACATGAAATAATTTTATCAATTTTATAGTCCACATCTACTCAGAGCCAGCTATACACTTAACAGTCACATCAATCTCCAGATCCGTACCACTCCAAGTCAATTAGGTCGACTACCCTGATTTGTTCTTGTACACTGAAATGGTGGGAGTTGTGAGCTAAAACTAGCCCAGTGTGAGACTAACATCGCACCAGGGTTAAATACAAAAATAATAGCTTGTGTAACATATATATTTATCAAAAATTGTAACAAAATTCATACCTGACATACGTGCATAATCTTAACATAATCATGTCACAAACTCGTGTAAATCATAAATATATCAATCGTGTCTAGTCCATATGCACCCAATCTCAACAGCACTACTTGTGCTCACAATTCCATTCACATAACCAGCCTCCCCGGCTGCATACATTAAATATGGTGGTCCCACGGACCTAAGCTCCGACATAGGCATGTTTCAATCTGTGCACACGTGACATAGACACTGATTAATATACGAAACATAAAACGTTGGCTCTACTAGGAGCAATTACACGTACATATCAAAAATACAATTTTTCATAATTCATAGATAAAAACATCTATAGAACACCCGAAAAACAAGTCAAAATACTGGAGTTTATTTGCAGTTAACTCACCTGGTAAAACCTCCTACTTGGGTTGGATCTTCCCAACTACTATAGGTGCTACAGCTAAACGGGCAGAGTTCCCTCTAAATTAATCAATCCGAATTCTTAAACAAGATTATAAAATAAAACAAAATATCAAAACTTTCTCTATTTCATTTTCTTTCTCTTCCTCTCTCTTCTTCTCACTTTCTCCTTTCTCTCTCTTTCCACCCTTTCCTTTTCTCTTCACTGCCAACTCATTCTCTCTCTCCTTCTCTTCTTTTTCCTTCTCTCTCTCTCTCCTCTTTCTTCTCTCTTTCACTCTCTCTTTCTCTTTTCTTCACCTTCTTTTCTTTCTCCCTCTATCTTTCCTCTTTTACTTTCTCAATTTTCCTTCTCTCTGTTCCATGAGCATAGGTTGGCGAGCAAACTGTTTAAATAGAAAAAATAATGGTTTTTTTTATTATTATTAGAAAGCTCCACGAAACATCACAAGGCGGTGGAATTAATTAATTTATTTCTATATTTTTAAAAAAAATAAAAATAAAATCAAGGATAATTCAAGATGAAGCTTCCTTGAAACTTCCTTTGTTTATGATTATTATTTTTTTCTTTTTCTTTGCTTTTCTTTTTTTTCTGTTTTTTTTTAAATTTGCAATTTATCATTTTAACCCCCAAATTATTCCTATGTTACGAAGTACTTTTTTTATTATATTAATTCAAAAAATCTGGGTATGATAGCATGAATCTCATGAAAAGTGAAAGCATTGGAGTTGGTTTATTCCGATGTTTGTGGCCCTATGAAAATGCTACTCTCGTACATGTTTTTGGAAGAAAAAAAAACATTCTATATGTGATTTTGATGGAACGAGTCAATCATAAATATGGAAAAAGAAAAGTATAATTTTCTCCATGTGAGTTAGGGATATACCTTAAAAAATTGTGCTTTCTTCAATGTACCCACTAATTAGAGATCATTCATACGTAAAGTTTTGGCATATTCTTTCACTTTTTTTAAAATAATAAAAAAGAGACTTGGTTCCAAAGTGATGAAGTTAAAGAAAAACACAAGCTCGTAATTATGATTATCTTTGTAGTTATTTTATATTCTTTTATTATTAATAGTTATCTTCAAAGGTTTAGAGATAGATGGTTTAGATTTATGTATATCATGTAATCTTCAAAGGTATAAAAATTGGTCTCTACTCTTTATAAAAAAAAGGATTAATTACACTTTTCATCCCTGAAAATAGTGTCATTGTTCACTTTTATCCTTGTATTTTAAAAATGTTCAATACGATCCTTGTGTAATGTGCAATACAATGTTAGGGACCAAAATAGAACAGAATACGCAATAAACAATGACTGTATTGAACATTTTTAAAAAATACAAGGATAAAAGTGAACAATGACACCATTTTCAGGGACGAAAAGTGTAATTAATCCTAAAAAAAATGGTTTGTACTATTAATTTATTCAGTTTGTAATGAATAAATATTCAAATAAATATTTTAGTATCTCTCTATCTCTTTCTTCCTCCACTTTTTTATTTCCAACATTTGGTATCAGAGAGTTTTCTGGCGATATTAGTAGAATCAATAAGGTCCAGCATATTAGCTACCATATCAACAGAATCAACCAAAATCACACCATATCACATAATCAATCAAAAGTATCAATCAAGATTAGCAATCCCACACATTTAGCCTATTAACCGTTGTATAAAAAACCGAATTATGAAATTTCATTTACATTCAAATCAATATATATGTGTATAAAGTTAATGAAAAATATTGAGAAGTTATTCTTTCATTCTATTTTTTACATGGTATCAGAGTCTTACTCTTGTTGATCCTTCTTTCTTTGTAAATGACTTAATCCACCAATGCTTCTCATTCTTTCCCGTACCTCCTTCATCCCTCCTTTTTTACCACAAATTTTGTGCATAACTCCTCTACTATTCCTTATTTTTTCAATCCCTAGAAGGAATATCGGATCATTGATAATAGAGCTAGCACTACAAGAAAAAAAAGGCTTATAAGGACGGGAAATCTCTTCCCTAAAAGTCTAAATTTGGTCCTTAAAAAGTCAATAAAGACGAGTCAAATACGATACTCACCCATTCTAACAAGCTCAGCCTTTCAATGTCTTTAAGGACGAGAAGAATGATCGGTCCTTAAAACATTTCAATGATGGGGTTGATACTTATCCCAAAAACCACTTTAAGAACTAGATTTTTGCTCACTAAACAAGAGCCAATCTCATCTCAAAGGCCAAAATTTTGGTCCTTACAAGTCTTTTGGGACCAGATTCTTTTTGTTACTAAAAATCCTTAAGGATAAGGTTTGCTGGTCCATAAGGACCTTTAGGGACTACTTTACACCTGGTTCGTAAAAGTTTTTGTGGACCAGATTTGTCGTCCCTAAATTCCAAATCAACATAGTGAACCTCTCAATTAGAACCAGAAAATACGATCCTTATAACCTGTCATTTTTTCAATAAACTATACAAATTATAAAAACCAAAATAAAATCATATACACATATCCTTAGCAAAATAATAACCTGTCATTTTTTCAATAAACTATACAAATTATAGGAACCAAAATAAAATCATATACACATATCCTTAGCAAAACAATAACATGTCATTTTTTTCATTGTCATGGACCCATGGTCATTTTTTTAATAACCTGTTATTTAACATCCCATGAGTAGTACTATATTGTTTACAGAACGCTTATATATACAAAACATATCCTTAGCAAAAAATTTGATGCCAAGTTCTAAGATATTGTAGCAAAATAATTTGATTCCAGCTTCTAATCATCATAGCAAAAAATAACCAACTCTCTGTCAAGTCTTGAAAATGATATTGTTGAAATCAAAACAAAATCAAAACCTGCAAAATGTATAAAAATAAGGTGACTAGTTCTCTTCTCCACACACAAAAAAAAAAGAAACTGTAAATAATCTACTAGTAACAATATGTTATATGTATCACTAACCTAGTATGTGCTTCAAATTCATAATTTTCTCTTGGACTAGGTGATGATGGAGGTTGGACATGAGATTGTTGAGATAAAAACATTTCTTTGAATTTTTTTTTTTAATTTCATTCGCCTCATTTTCTATCACAGCCAAGATATCTTTCAAAGACTTGTTTTCCTCTCGAGTTGAACGTCGCTCAGATATTAATTTAGCCTTCGAAGAACCAACGCCTTTAAACTCTTTGGCCTTAACACCACCTCCAAAGACAACCACGTGACTTTGATTTTGAGGTCCAAAACATCTTTCCGCCATCTCTATGCATGCTATCAAGAGAAAGTTGAAACTGTACAAAGTCTTGGATTTGAGCATACATAATAAAAGGAAACATATATCAGCTCATTATCCAGCAACTACATATAAGATGCATGTTAACTTACTCATACTCACATGTCACTAATTCTCTTAAACCTAATTGCATTAACGTTATCCAAATCAATAATCTTTTAGATGCTAATAAAATGTTTTACAATTATGGGAAAGTCACCAAGGAACCGGATTTACATAAAACCAATCAAATTGTTCTAGAATATAAACTGATGTGTCTAATTCTAGTACTCCTTTGTGACCAAACCACAAAGCTCATGCTAGTAATTCGATTTCTAATAAACCAATCAGTAACAATCTAGACTCTTCAAGCAATTACCCCTGATCTAGCACTCTATAGATTCTTGAATACTAATAAAAATATCGAACCTAATTTCTATTAAATGATCACTCACCTGTGAATGTTGGGCACCAACCGCAGCCGCAATCCCATTTGAACCTCTGAACACAATAGGCACTAATATCTGGTCTATTGACATATAATTTGATTTTGCAGTAGAATTGGTGATGTGATTGATTACCTTTAATATAACAAAACTTTGCTTCAGATTATGTGAAATTGACGCAAAATTTGGTTTCTTAGCCAAATAACTAAGATATCCAGCTAATAAAAATGAGAGGAACATGAAAAGTTACATGAATGACCAACATGGTGAATTTTGAAATAGCAGCATGTATAACACCTCCAAATTTGCATCAAATATTTTATGAACTTTTACTTTGGAAAATTAAAGTAAATAGATATATGCATATGTGGCCATATAAATAAATGTATATAACCATTAAAAAAAATGTAGTAGATTGAAGTTTTTTATGCACAACAAAAATGGTCTCTCCAAATTATTATATGGGGTAAGATAAATGGATCATTCTATCATCATAAGACAAGACTAAACATTTAAATGCACACTTTGAACTTCAGAGTGCAGATGTAGATACGTAGAAATAGTTCCCTTAGCTCTAAAAGTGGTTGCACATACAAAAAAAGGTTGATCCATAAATCAATCCATACTTTTTACATAGAAATAGTTCCCTTAGAGCATCTTTAATGGGGCAAGAGAAACGCTCATTGAGCGCTCAACAAAAAGGAGCTGCCATTAGAGGCGCTCGGTGAGGATTGAGCGCTCAATCCTCACCGAGCGCTCAATGGTGGGCCCCTATTTTTATTTTTTTAATTTTTTTAAACTATTTTTTTTTCAAAACTTTTTTTTTTTGAAAACGTTGTCTTTTAAATAAGCATTGCTTAAAAATAAAATTAATGCAATTTTAATTATTTAAGTAATATGTTTTTAAATGCATTCTAATTTTATACTTTTTTTTGTAATTGGATTGTTTATGTAATTTTTTGTTTTTAAAACGGTTTATGTAATCTTATGAAATTTGATTGGTTATTTGATTAATGTTTTTTAAAAAATAACAGTTGCTTAAAAATGAAATCAATATATTTTTAATGTATTCTTATTATGTAATTTGATTTTTTTATGCCATTTTTAATTAATATTATTTACTATTTATAAATATTTTAATAATTTATTTTAAAAATTTGGTATTTTTAATATATTAACTAATTATTTTTATTAAATAATAAATTATTTTGTGAGAATTACATTTATAATAAAATGTTTATTATGAAAAATTGAAATGAGATAAATGATGTGATTGTGGGTCCCATATTATAAAGATAAATTCGATAACTCAAATCCACTACAAGAAAGCGTTAACGGAGATGAGTAATTGATTGATGAGGCATTTTACCATTCGAAATTTTGGATAAATTTCAACCACTAAAGTTGCCCTTAGCTTTAAAACAATTCCCTTTTTAGTCCTTCTACTTTTCATAAAGTACCCTTTAAGTTCCTTATCTTTTTTTTTTGCTACTTTTTTGTCCCTCTACTTTATAAAATGAGAATTATTAGTCCAGAGACAGACAACACTCACTTAAATCGTTGCAAATGACTGACGTGTCTGCCACGTGACGTTATGTTAATATTTATGTGACCATCAGAATGCCATATGGAGAGGATGAATGGGAGAGAGGGGCTAAAATTCGGATCCTAATCGGTTATGATCTGAATTCGATGGTTTATTTAATGTTTTTTTTTCATTTTTTAAATCTTTTCTAATGGTTTAATGTTTTAAAAGGTCACGTGGCATTCTGATAGCCACGTGGACATCAACATAACGCCACGTGGCAGACACATCAGTAATCTGAAAAGGGATAAGTGAACATCGTCAACCTCCAGACTAATAAGTCCCATTTTATAAAGTAGAGGGACCAAAAAGTCACAAAAAAAGTTGAGGGACTAAAAAGGCACTTTCCAAAAAGTAGAGGGACTAAACAAGGAATTATTCCTAAAATAAATCAATTATATGGAGGACAACCATGTGCACAAAGCTGATAATGCTTAAACTGGCTTGAAATTTCACAAAATAATCATGTCGTCATGTGGGTGATTAAATATGCTTATGTTCATGAAATGAATTATAAAAGGTACTGTCATTATAACTTTTACTCTTAAATTTTTGAGAAAACCTACATTAGAATTTGTAAGAGAACCAAAATGAACGAATTTAGTCATATAACAGCAAAGCAGGTCTCACACAATGTAATAAGATTATCGTTTAGACATATTTTAATTCATATATTATGTTTATTCTTTTGTCTCTAAAACAATATTAAAAACATATGTGATGATTTTAAAGTTTATTCTGAATGTAGTGCATAAAGTGTACTATATCTATCATATTGTGTTTAGTTTTCAATAGTGGTATCAGAGCATTGATCTTATCTACTAGGGTGATTTGCCTTTTTCGATGTGTTCAATTGCAACATGCAAGCTTCTTTATCTCTGTTTATGTATTTTTTTTCAACATCTTCGCCAAATTTACTTTTCAACTAATTCTCCAAATTAGTTATCGCATTCGCTTTGCTTTGCGCCATAAAGGAAAAAGTAAAACATGCTGGAATAAGTCAACTATAAATACGGAAAAAGAAAAGTATAATTTCCTCCACGTGAGTTAGTGATAGCTTAAAGATGTGCAACTCTTCAAAATACCCACTAATTAGAGACCATTCATATGTAATGTTTAGTCTATTCTTTCACTTTTCTTAAAATAATATAAAAGAGACTTGATTCCAAAGTGATGAAGTTAAAGATAAACACAAGCTCGTAATTATAATTATTAATTTTATAGTTATTTTATAATTTACTATTATTAGTAGTTATCTTTAAAGGTTTAAAGATAGATATTTTAGATTTTATGTTTATCATATAATCTTCAAAGATATAAAAATTGGCCTCTAAATAAGTAATCAAATAAATATTTCAGTATTTCTCTATCTCTCTCTTCCTCCTTTTTTTTATTTCCAACATCTGGTATCAGAGCATTTTCTAGCGACACTTCGGCATTAATCCAATATCACTCTAATGTCTCCATGGTTTTTTTTATCTTCCTTTTTTCTCTCCCTCTATTTCTCTATCAATTCCCCCTTCTCTTTTTATGTTAAAGAAACATGAAAAAAAAAATGAAAAAAAATCCAAAAAAGAAATCATGGAGATTGAAAAGAATGGAATATAAAAAAAAAAAAAAGAAGAAAGAGTTATAGAGATGTTAGTGAGTGACATTGGACTGATGCCGGAGTGTCATCAGAAAAAGCTTAGGAGACTCAGATTACTTCCAGAGTGATTCCAAGAAATCTCGATGTGATTTCAGATAATGGCTTCTTACCTCAAATATCAAAATTTGATTGGAAGAATTTTGAGTATTGAAATATTCGTATGAAGATACTATTTGGATATCTGGAGCTTTTGGAGATGATTGAGGAAGGCTTCACAATAATACTTGGTGCATTCTCTCAAGAGAACCAAAAGATGTTGTTGAAACTTGGAAGAAAGATCCTAAAATGTTAATGTTTGGTATTTTAGCTTGGCTTAAGGGAAGCTAATAAAGTTAAAGATAAAAACACAGGTTTATAATCATTATTAATTTTATAGTTGTTTTATATTTGTGATTCTTAATCATTATCTCTAAAAGTTTAGAGATAGATGTTTTAGATTTTATGTTTATCACGCAATCTTCAAAGATCATAGGCTTGTATTCTCTATTCAATTTTTAATCAATAGGTAATCAAATTGTAATAACCGCTCTTAAAAGTTTAGTAGAATTTGGAATTTTAATTTTAAAAATATCATCTAATTGTAAGGTGGAAATATCGAAAAGTGGAGGGACTTATGTGCAAAATGCCATGATAGGGTGATGACTTGCATATAAAGCTCTAAAAAGGGAAGGTTTAAAATGCCAAAAAGGAATAAGGGCTGATTTCCAAATTTTCAACATCATCATCCACTATAAATCTCCCATTAATTCCGGTTACTAGGCCGCAATAGCTTTTATATAGGATAACCTTTAACAATATTTTAATCTTTTAAAGGCCTGAAGCCCTCACACCATCTCTCATCAAGCTCACGTTTCCTCTCTCTCTTTGTTATACATCTGAAGAGCTTGCTTGATATATATATATATATATATATATATATATATACACACACACGGGGGTGATATGGTGTGGTCACTTGCAGCCGTCCCGCCATATCTCATGTGATATTAGGCCAGGCCTCGGGCGCCCCGGGGCTTGACCATGTATTAATGGCAGAACCGGATGACATCTTGTTCATCCTCTACCTAACTTGGCGACTGATCAAGTGGCGCATAGGGCGGAGGATATCTACTGGTTGCTCGAAGCTGAGAGAGAACCTAACTGGGAAGGGGTTGGTGTTTCTCCACTAAAACCTCATGACTCCGGGGACAACATGGGCTGCGCTAAGCCCTTGAGGTGGAATAAAGGAACCAGGACTAGAGGTTGAAGCCAATTTCAAGGAGTTGCTGCTGATCTTTGAGAAGATCTCAGGTGGGGTGCTGATGATGGATGGAAGATGCCAGTCTCTCACAATTAGCCTTCCGATGAACCACTAGTGACCAGCTTTGCACCCTGAATTGGAAGAGGAGTTTCCTGTAGATCATCCCACTGTCAACCCAGGAGTGACAACACCAAGCTTTTGACCTTATAGCGGTTCCTATGATCAGTTGGACAAGCACTGCTGAGCTGCAGTCACTGCGAGGTAAACAGCAACTAAACTTCAATTAATTGGAAGGATAATGACCATGCTAGAACATGTGAGTCATCAGATGAGTGTGCATTATTATTTCATGGTACCTCCACTCTTTTGTAGGCTAAATAGAGATTATGCTTCGAATCCTGGCTGCAAACATAGCTTAGAAGGGTTTATGTCTATCCAGGGAGGGGCAAGGAACTACGGTTGCTCTAACGAGCCCTTATAAAGGTTGCAAACTAAAAGTTGAAATCATAGGCACGTTATATTTGGACATGAGTTATTTCCTAATAGTTTGAGTTTGTTGTTATTTTTGGGATGAGTTTCTTTGAACTTCCACTCGTCTTGAGCTGATGTGACTGCGGTCATGGATTGGGAGTCCATACCTTTGATAGGTTTCTTTGGGGTGGGTGCGAGATGCCCGTTTGTGTGGATTGGTATGGATTGTAGTACCTACATTGATTGGCTTGGTCATGTATTTGTTTTGATTTGCTTTTCTTTAGCTTATCATATGATATTTGTCGCATGGCTTGTTTTATTCCCTGCGGGGTATTTACTGGGCTTTACTTTCGAAAGCTCATTCATTTGTTGATTCCCTTTTTCAGATACCGACGTTTAGGACGAGGGTCACCGAAGCTCTGCGTGGGGATTTACGGGGATTTGTGGAAGAGGTTGGTTAACCTCTAGTTATTTCATGTGAGTGAGGACAAATTAGTGTCAGTCCCTTGTAGGACCTTTATATATTGACATATATAGGGTGCATGCACCCTTAGACTTATTTTATCTCCGTTGTGCATTCTTATATTAGACATGTTTATGTCTTATTATGGAGTACGTTGCGCATATGATTTGTACTTGTTGATTATCGAGGCTTCGTATCCAGGTAGGGTCCGTCCCTGCTCGGGTACGATCAGTCTATCGCATGCAGGTGGATACAGAATTTTGGAGTCGAGGCGTGACACAAATAAAGGTTCAAGTTTTTAGTTGAAGGATGTGGCATACTTCAGTCCTTCGACCTCTCTTTGTGAGGAGTGTGCCAACCAGTTATTCTTCTAAAAGTTGCTCTCATTTTCTATATTTTATCGGTTTTATTTTGATATGGTCGCTCCAATGACTTAGTTTATTATGTTTTATGAGTTACTACTCTTACCCTCAAACAGGGGCGGAGGGACAGGGGGGCAGGGGGGCGGCCGCCCCCCCTGTCGCCGGTGAGGTCAGTGGACCCCTGTGACTCCGAGATATCCTCCACCCCCCTTCCTCCGCCTAGACCACCCCACTGCCCCCTCTGTCCGCCCCTGAATAATGGTGATGATCTGTCGAAGAGCATTGATTGGAGGACCAAGGGCGCGGTTGGACCCGTCATTCCGTCAAGGATCAGGGCAGTTATGGTGAGCCTCTCTCTCTCTCTCTCTCTCTCTCTCTCTCTCTCTCTCTCTCTCTCGCTCTCTCTCTCTCTCTTTGTTTCTTTGGGGCCAAGCAAAAGGTGATGATGGAATTGCCACTTTTCCATGCTTTCCCTTTCAACAAAGCCTTTTTCCCCTGAAAATCCCTATTTTGAGGATAATAGGCTTTGTAATTAATCTAGTTTTAATTGGAGATCTTTTAAATCTTCACATAAATATTAATTACACCAAAATTAGAATCTAGAACAATGAATAGAGCTGTAGATAGTTTATAATTTGTAAAAAAAAAATATTTTTTATGGATTGGAATTAATCCTAAAAGTTTTTTTTTTTTGGTTTTGATAATGGTATTAGTTGATTGATGTTAAATTGCTCTAATTGATGTGGGGATTATCTCAGCGGCCATCCGCCCCTTCCCTCCCTCCCTCCGGGCCTCCGGCCTAATATATCATATAATATAATACATTAAATATTAATATAATATTAATATATAATATATTTAGATTAATATAGACTAGTTAATAGTTATACCCTCATCTTTTTCTCAGTTTCCACTTTCCCTTTCTCAGTTTCCCTTTCTCCTACAAATTCAAAAATAGAGAAGTTGATTTTTTTTTTTTTTGGTAAATATCTTGTAAGTTGTAAGTCTTACGGTTTTACCCATTTTCTCTCCGGCGATTCAAGATTCAAGAACACCGACTTTTCTTATCTCTTCGGGACTCCGAGTCTTCGACCCTCCGACAAAGCTCCGATCTTTCTAAGGAGGGGAGCCTGGGGAGGTGATTCAGGTGAAGCTTTTTTTCTAAAAAACTTCTTTGTTTACTTATTTTTTTGTCATTTGTGAAATTTTTTTTTTTTTTATGTTGTTTGAGGAAATTTGTTGAAATATTTGTGAATTGAGAATTTAAGATTAATTAATGTGGTATGTGGATAAGTCATAAGTGGATTGATATCAATATGTAATTGATTATTTGATTTAGAGATGTCAAATGTGGCATGTAAATTGATATTATTAATTTAATTTAGAGATTTGAGTAGTATTAAAATTAAAATTTGTAATTTAATGGTTGAACAACATGATGGTATGCTATATTGAGCGAGAAATATTTGCTAAAATTGATGAAGAAATAATATTGCAATGTTTTCAAAACATGCAAAATCGAAGGATTCAGCTCCCCCCTCGCAATCATTAGTGGTAATTTTATTTTGTATTTTAAAATATTATTGTTAATGTATGATTTTGAATTTTTAATTTATAAAAATTTTGTTATACATGAATCTTTTTTTAACTTGTAGCTCGCCCCCCTCATTGCATATTCTGGTTCCGCCCCTGCCCTGAAAGATGATGCATCTCATTTTTTATGTTAGTTTGACCTGTAGTAAATGTGTTTCAAGTTCTCTATTTTTCTATAAATTTAATTTGTAGAATAACTTTATTTTAATTGAAATATCTTAAAACTTACATACAGAGATCTCCCAAAAACAATATATATATATATATATATATATATATATATAAAAGATTTCCAATAATTTAAATTATAATAATTCTGAGAATTATTTTAATAACTTTGATTATAAGTGCTCTTGAGTAAAATTCCCACCACGAGCAATTCCGACAAAGACATCTTTATAACTCACGTGAAGTTTTAGTCTTTGGAGAAAGGTTATATCTAATTATCTTCTTGGAGTTTAATAGATTTAAGAACTCATGAAATAGATTAATAGGCATAAATTTGTTTGTCACGTGCTGGAATCAGGCTCCACAAAGCATTGTTGACACTCTTGTAACATAGTTCAAAACCACAGCAGTATTGGTTCATCTCTGAGGTGCATGCGGTCCTAACACATCTGGTCCCTTCACAGCAAAAGACATGGTAAGATGTAAAACTGTTCTGTTACCCTGATAACTGTGATTAATCATGCATTGACTACCAAACTGCTAAGCCTCCTCTCACACTACCAGATATATAGGATCATCCATACGGTGATAGTACACACAAAACCATTATAATTAATAGACTGCAGCGATTGCAGATTGTACCAATTGACATGTGATCTTTGTGGGCCTTCTCTCTATCTGTATCTCAATCATTGTAAGTGAAGCAACAAAACTATATATATATACACAACAGAGAGAAGTCCAGCAGAGTTTGGAATTGGCTGAGCATACCACCATGTGAGCAAGCTCAATCAGTGTACTACTGCATCATGCAGGCAGGCCTACATGATCTCATTATTTTGCGTGTAGTTTGTCCGGGGTAATGTATCAGAGGACAAACAAGGCTCGGTTCTCGCTGCCTTGGCCACACAAAGTAGATCAACTTCAATCCCTCTTAGGCGGAGGGTTACCAACGACCTCTTAATTTAATGGTACCGAATTCCTTATGTAGAGTGTGGGATTTTCTCAGGATGAACTCGAGTTCAAATCTCCACTCTCGCAAGATGCGAGCTCAGGTGTGTTGAGAAAGGCTCCATGTCTGTGCTCGTCCTTAACTTCCCTTGTGGACCTACTTGTTGTTTTTGTATTAATAAAAAAAAAAGAAGAGGTTGAGGATTTAAAGCTGCATGGGCAGGGTATATTTTTAGTGATTCGTTTTTATTTATTTAGAAAATAAGAAAGTAGATCAACCAAACATAATGTTTCTTTGTGGACCTCCCTACGATTTTTAGTGTAATAACTGAAAATTAAATAATAAATTATTTATGAAATAAAAAAGACAAAAAGGAAAATATTTGGTTTCTCTTTATTTAGACACAAAGGGGAGGATAGAACATAAGAAAATAAATCAAATGAAATATATTTTATTTATTTTAATTTAAAATTGATTAATCCAAATCTCATATTGCAGTTAGAAAAACTAAAAAAAATGTATTAAAAAGTTAAAATTAAAAAATTTAATATAATGATTTGTCTATATTTATCAAAAAAAAATTTATAATAAATAAATATAAAAGGCGCGGAATTACCCGGGTTTCTATGTTCTAATGGGAGCTTTCTAGTTTTTGAAAGACAAGGAAAACCATTTGCAACAAAGAGAAAAAGATTCGCCTTGCTCCTCCTTTTCCATGAAAACAATGTTGTGAATCGGGACCCGATAAGCAACAATGGAGCGACACAAGCGTCACGATGATCCCTTCTCGTGATAATCTCTCTTTCCTCCTCTATAAATCATGGAGGAAGCCGATGACCTCTCAGTGTGCCTGTTCAACCTCCAAGGTCTTCAAATTTCTCTGTTTGCGAAGCCAGGTATGGGTTTCTCCTCTCTTCTTGAATCGCTGTTTGTTAATGTGTAGATTTTGAGAATGAAAATAGATAGTCTTTGTGCGTCGGGATTGTTATTTTTTTTGTATATATCGAAATGCGCAACATGTGTTTGTGGTTTTGTCTGTTTGAACTATAATGGTGAGTTTTGATGGTATTTCATCTTGAATTACTATTATGTGCTCAAAATAGTTTTTTTGTGCGGCTTGCTTTGAGTTATGTTTTTAAGGCAAAATTCTTGTGAGGTGCTGCTGCAACTGTGAAGTTTTTTATTTTTTTCTGAAGGTTGGAATTTTCACTTTTAAGCTATCAACTGTTGATAGGGGGAGGAAATAATAGTAAAACTTCATTTTTCAGCTATGCATATATATACACACACACACCTACTATATTCTTGCTTTTCTACTTTTCAATCCAACGCATACGTTCCCCTTAAACAACTGTTGGTTACCGTTAGACAAAGGTGTGGTTTTGCGTTCCCCTGTGTCACCGATCAGGTGGCAGAGTGTCTTAGAAGACTCTGGGATCTGGAGAGGCTACTGATAAGATTAATTAAAAAGGTGCTTCTCTTGGGGACTGATGGCCTGACAAATGAGATTTGTATCGGCGCCTATCATATGTCTTGTAAATAGCTATCCACTGTTGACAGGGGAGGAAATAGTAGGAAAACTTCATTTTTTTTTTGTAAAGGGAGAACTTCATTTTTTAAAAATGCATATATGTACCTATTCTGTATTCTTGTTTTCTTCTTTTTCAATCCGAAGCATATGTTCCCCTTAAACAACGGTGGGTTATCATTAGTCAAAGGTGTGGTCTTGCGTTCACCTCACTTTTCAGGTGGAAGAGTGTCTTAGAAGACTCTGGGATCTTGAGGCTTTTACTGTAACTAACCTACATTGTTTGTCCAAACAGATTCCTGCTGAAAGGGCTTGTGCCAGAAAAGGTCTCAGTATCAATAGGACTAGGAGTTGTAGCAGTAGCATTTGTAGTAGCAGAAGTAGGAGTGAATGCTAGAAGGCTGCTCCTCTCATCGCTCAACTTGGATTCAGTCATGGCTTACTGTAGACAATTGTGGGCTTTCCACAGATTCTTTACTTGAATTCCTACTTCCTTGCTGCTTTATAGCTTTCAAGGTTGACTACACACAGAGGTCTTTTAGAGAACTTATTTAGATTCCTGTTATTTTTTTCCCCCCTCTTTCTTATTAGGCATAGAAGGAATCATCTCAAGCAGGATCTATGATACCCATTTTTTTTTGCTTTATAATTTTGCACTTAATTTTGATTTATTAGGAAAGTTACACTTCAAAGAATCTTCAAATTCTTTTTCTCTAAATAGAGGCAAAGCACAAGATATATTTGGTTGGATCCACCAGATAGATCTCTTATAAGAAGATATTCAATCGAGAGTCTGATTGTGGGTTCAAGGGGAGCTGGCCCATCATACCAAAAAGAAGTCTTGCCTATCCTATAGCTATCGGGTGGTAGGCGTTAAGTAGTATGCATTTCATGCCAGTCAGATAGCTCACATCAGTGTGTGTGAGGTTGTTTGTATTCCCACTTTGAAAATCCAGAAATACAATGAACTCATTAAAATGTACTTTTGAACATGATAACGTGTATGCATCCTTTCTTTCATCCATTTATAGTATTTGATTATATGGTTTAACCGTTTTTCATTTACTTCTATCATTTTAAACTGTCTTGTCTTGCTCTGTTTTTTGAACTTGCAGAAACCTTGATTAGCTGCATTTAAATTTACCTGCTAACTAGATATGCATTCCATGTTAGCTTTACTTTTTCTGAGCAATATATGCTCTACATATTTGTTGGTTTTATTCAAAAAGATCATCACTCTCATTCTCCATCAAGCACCAACTTGAGTCTCTTCTTGGCCAGCATTTAGTCTGTTTCTTCTATGGTTTTGTGAACCAATCTCTAGTCAGCTCCTTACAATACCTTTAGGTGCCCCCAACATACTTGGAATTTGATGCAAACATCTGGTACAGTTGAAGTGTGAGTTCCTTGCACCACATACAACCTGAAACCTCTCATCTGGCTACGCTTGGCAGCAGATGTATGTACCTAACTGTGACATTTTCTAGCTGCATTATTTGTTAGTTTACATTGTAACCTCCATCTGCATGTCTTTTACCATGAACATTGACTGTTTTCCTAATCTTCCCGCATGTTTTTGTAGTCTCCACTTTATCTTTAGAATTGAAGTCTACTGTCCATTCTAGTAACATGTTTATCTTTGTGATTGGTGTGGAACACTTCTTTTCATAAACTTTGTACCACGTCAAAGTCACTTGATGTAGTTTCTTGCTACTGTCTTAATTTGGCAAATAGCTGCTGTCTTGAGGGTTTTGTTTGTTGTCAGGCCTTGTTCTAAACTTCTCATCTCTCTATCTTAAGTTTAAGTTTATAATATCAGTCACTTGAACTCTATGGTTACAGCTTTGAGTATGAATTTCTTCTTTATTTCTGTGGGTTAATTGCTGATGTTTTTCAAAACCTCATTAATGAGCAAGCTTATATGCAATCATTTTTTTTTTCTTTTTGATGTATTTCTGTAAACAAATGCTCACATTACAACCTGTAATTTAATTCAACTGTGACACCTTATATCCCTAATTAGCTTGACTTACTATATAATGCATACTTTTTCTATTATATTATCATGTTCTCTTTTTCTCTTTGTGCAGACAGAATTCTTTACTCATCTTTCAAGAAAGATCATCTTTAAAAAGTTGTAGACATGACCTCCACCTCTCGGGCACCAAAAGGCAACAAATCTTCAATTAAATACCAGCGGACTCTATTTGATGCACATTCCTTTGAGTCTAATGATATCTGTCTGAAGGAAAATGGCGAATCTCAGACAGAAAGCAGTAGGAAGTCGGAGATCAGATCGTCTGGCGATGGTGTGAGCACTACCAAGTTTGTATCCATACTTGGGAATTTATGGGATTGTGTTGGACAACCAGCAGTTTTCCAGACCAGGGAAGGCTTGAAATACAATGAAAGCTTTGTGAAAAAAAATTCCATTCTTTCTTCTGAAAGTCAAAGAGGAAATAAAGCAGCATCATCAGTTAACACTAAATGCCCATACCATGATCTGAAGTCCGGAAATTGTTTATCGTCCACTGCTAAGTCAGATTTTGAGCATCTGAATACATTAAAAAGAATGCTGTTGTTTGCTTCTTGCAGCATTAACAATCCTCTCTTCTCTAAGGATGCACATGTCAGTGATTCAGCTTTACTTTCATCTTCTTCGACTGATAGGGTGCCAAGTACAGGCATGCCTGATGATATGCCAAAAACACATGGGAGTATAGCTTGGAAACCTATTGTCAATTTGAATGGTCTGTTAAAACCAAGTGTGGTTGGACACATCAGCACCACTGTTGAAGGCTCCAGCTTAGGAAAAGAGAACTGCACAGCTGGGGTTCTAGACCCAGCAATTGTAGAGAGTAATTTAGAAGTTAAATCGGAACATCTGTCAGGTGAAATAACTATAAATGAAGCAGAAAATGCCCTGGAATCTCATAGATCTCTTGAGACATCCTATTCATTTGTACCAGTTGCTAGCTCCAAAGAAGCAATTGTTGTTTTAAGAAGTCCTAGTCCCGGTTTTAATTTGGATGACAACAGTGAATGCTTGGCTACAGAAATTGGCACAATTGGACAATCCCAAGAAGTAATAGATTCCTATTGTGCTGCCATAGACTCTTCAGCAGCAGAATTTTCTGCTATTACAGATCAAAACATTGATGAAAGCAATAAAAGGTTGTTTAATGAGGTTAATATTATGCAGAAATATTCCTCAGACCATTTGTTGTTGATTCAAAACAAACTCCAGCACGTCTTTGACAAAAACAAGCATGCTCTTGCTGGAGCTTTGGCTGGAACATTGGTGAGCCTATGCCTACATCCTGTTGATACAGTAAAGACTATCATTCAATCTAATGGAGTGGCAGAGAAGTCTTGTCATGAAATAGTTAGAACAATCATATCTGAAAAGGGTGAGTTTTGAATGCCACATTCTCACTGATTGTGCATGATTTAAATGACCACTTTGATCTAAAGTAACCTTGAAAAATGGAACGATAGAGTTCAAATGATTATGCTTCTAGTGGATTTTAATATAAATCAACTGTTGGTTTGCAGGTGTGATGGGCCTTTACCGTGGGATTGCAAGCAATATAGCTTCCTCGGCTCCAATTTCTGCTATCTATACTTTAACATATGAATCAGTTAAGGGTGCTTTGCTGCCTCTTCTACCAAAGGTGATATTTTTGTCTGCCTTTATGCCGTATTGTCTCATGGCATGCCCCCCCTGGAATCCCCCTTTGACATCTGACTCATGAATTTCCCGATACACAGGAGTATCAATCTGTTGCACACTGTACTGCAGGTGCTTGTTCAAGTATAGCGACTTCCTTTATTTTTACTCCAAGTGAGCGGATTAAACAGCAAATGCAAGTTGGTTTACAATATCAGAACTGCTGGTAAGGAGTTTTACCCATTTTTCTTCTATATTAATCTGAGGACAATTGTATGGTGCATCCAAACTATGCAGATTAGGTTTTTGCCAGTCCAAATAAAGCTCTCATAACATAAAGGGCTTGCTGTGCCATATCCTGTTACTACCATAAAGGCATTTGACTGAATTTTTTATTGATGCTGGCCTCTTTCGTTCAAGATATTTTTTAGAAAGAACATATCCAAGAAACAAAAAAAAGAACAAGCTTATGTGCATGGTTTCTTATCTTTAGCACCTTGATCTTTGAAAGAATTTTTTCAGGTTGAAACTCCACATGCTTCGGTTTTTCAGCTATTCTGTTTTTAAGCATAATATTTTGTGAATATAGATGTTAAGGGCCTGTTGTTTGAAACATTAGGTGCCAATTGCTCTTCAGAACCACCAATGAGGCATTTGTTAAAAATAGCAACCTAATAAGCATACACCATCAGTATAGTTTTTGCTGAAAGTTGTCTGAGTGATATTTCCTGAAAATGACATGTGCCTTTGTTTATAAATTTAAAGGCTGATTAAACCTTTTCTAAAAGATTTTAAGGAACTATTCACAAAACTCTACAGTTTATATTTTTTGATATCTTTCTTAACATACCATACCTATTGATTAGATTCTTATGAGAGTATTTATGGCAGGAATGCACTTGTTGGGTGTATTGAGAAGGGTGGTTTCTCTTCACTATATGCAGGGTGGGGTGCAGTTCTTTGCAGGAACATCCCACACTCTATCATTAAGGTTCCATTCTTTGTTTTTATTTCTTGTTAGATCACCACTTTAATCTCTGGTGTCCTTTCATCTTTCAAACTTGTTTATATTCAACAGTCAAAATTTCCAAACTATTTCATTTGGTTTACATGCAGTTTTACACATATGAAAGCCTGAAGCAGTTGATGTTGAAATCAGCAGAACCTGAATCTCAACTCAACACATGGCAAACTGTATGGGGAATTCTATCTATTAAATGGCATTGGAGTTTCATTGCTTTGTTCCTTTCCAGTTATAAGCTCAAGCTGCTCTAATAATAACACACTGCATTCTCGGTCACCTTTATTCAATAAAGAACTAATCAAATTTTAATGTATGATGGTGTAAAATTTAACCAAGGTTCATTAGCAGTAGTTAAGAAAATTGTTAGGTTCACTTCAGGATGTCTTTCTTCGACTTTGTTAACATTTTTTAATTTATAATGTTGCTCTTGAAATAATCTAATTTTGTGTTTGCAAACTCAGAATTTTTTGTTTTTAATGTTTTATCTTTGGAAGAATATAATCTTTGCAAGCAAGGGTAACTCTTTTCATTAATTCAACCTCATGAAAATATGTTCATACCTTTAAAATTTTTGACAGAGTATCGTAAAAGATACACCTATAGGCCCATTTGTGAGTATTGGTTTATTTGTGGGAACTACATTAATATGATGAGAGCCAATTGGTAGGTTATATTATTGTTATGTGCCTGCTTTCATGTGTTTCTTTCCATTTCATGTGAGTATTCCATATATTCTTCGAATACTCAGTTTTAGGTCTTAATGGCAATGAAGAGTTATTTAAAAGTATCAAATGCTTTTATAAGCGCACCTCAACTAATTTAAAAAGATCATATTTTTGCAGCTAGTATGTGGAGGCCTTGCTGGATCTACTGCTGCATTATTTACAACCCCTTTTGATGTGGTGAAGACAAGATTGCAGACACAGGTCAGTGCTGCAGGCTGGAATAATTGGAAATTTAAGCACCTTATTTCACACACATCTCTTGAAATTTATTGCAAGAAATCATCTTGATGCTTCCCAAATATGTTTTCCATAACATTGTGTCCTCCTCACCTCTTCTTTAACTGTTCTTTAGCATCAAAATTCCTTCTGCTAGATTAGATCCTAGGCTCTGTTATTTTAATCTCATGTTTCAGACTATTTAATCCCATTTGCTGTCTGCTAAATTATTATCACTCTTAAATTGTTCTTTATTTCTTTGTAAATTCTGTTACGCAAACGATCACATAGTTTCAATACTTTTGGTTGTTTTGTATTATTAATTGTTGCTACAACTTTTTCTATTGAAAAGACTCTTTAACTCCAAATAATGATTTGAATATCCTAGATCATTACAACCCAAACATGTTAAGTTATACCTTTAGGTTCTCTTCACATTTCTATAATGCTCAGAAGGCTCTCCTTTATGAGTTTATTCTTTAACAGGCTCCAGGATCTCTAGGACAATATGAAGGGGTTCTTCATGCACTTCAGGAAATAGCTAAGCAAGAAGGTGTGCAAGGTCTTTACAGGTAAGGCTTGTTATCAGCAATATTATAATTTTATAGGAGACTATAAGTATTATCCTGCTTCGGCATCTCCATCTGGTTTGGAGCATGCCCTAGGTTGTACAACAGTTAGGCTAATGTTTCGGAGAATCTCATTTTCAATCAAAATTATATATCTCTAATGTAGTCTGTATCAAGCCTATCTATCATTCCTCATTGCTTCGTTTTTGAGAGACCATCTATGCAATCTCTCTCAAATGAAACAATATGTTGTCATGGCATATCTCCTTTTACATCACATTGTTTTCTTGGATGTAGCACCCTCAAACTAGAGGTAAAAATGAATTGTCTATTGTTCATGTTCATTTGAGCTAGTTGATCAATATTAGCTATCTCTAATCTTTTCAGGAAATAATCAAATAGAGCTTGATGAAAATATATTACAGTCATCCTAGCAAGCATGATATGTCATCACATTTGGTCTATCTAAACCCTAACTTTGAGCAACTTTCACAAGAAAAGTTGACTATCACACTCCCTCTCAAAATGAGAGGTCGAGGGATCGAAGCATGCCTGAAGCATGACTCTACTAAATAAAAGTGGTTTGTCCATATTTATCGGAGAAAAAACCCTAACTTTGAGCATAAGTCTGACTGCATCAATATACAAGCTTACTGTTAATATTTCTGTATGTAGGGGTTTGACTCCAAGGTTGGCTATGTATGTCTCCCAAGGAGCCATCTTCTTTGCCTCATATGAGTTTCTCAAAGCTCTTTTCTCTTTAGAAGCTCGACATAATGCATCTGTTCCAGTTATTAGGAAGATACAAGACAAAGATAATTCGACTCCGCAAAGCATGCAACAGTTACCTGCATAACAGTTATTCAGAGTCGAGTCGGATAAATAAGGCGTTTCAAGGTTGCACCGGATTTTGTTTAGAAGATGATGAGGCTTTTGTTGAGAAACTTGGAACCTTAAAATTTTTGGGCATCTTCATTCACAATTTGTTATTCTTCTTCTTTCTTTTCTTTTTCTTTACCATTGTACAATCAATATACCATTGATTAGAAGCGAAATGGAAACATCTTTGTTTAAACTAAGTGTTGTGCTTACATGATCTAGGACATCTCTAATATTATTGATATGAATATATAAAGTTAGATCAAGCTCAAGTAACATGTTTTTGGTTTGCATCAACCTTTGTAATCCAAAAGAAAGGAAATTGTGAGTTCAAACAGCCAAGACTTGACATTTTATCATTCATCTTGAAGGAAGGCACAAAGTCATTAATTCAGGAATAACAACAAACACCTGCAAGGCATGAAGAAGAAACCACATCAACCGGAGCAGATCTCCATCAACCTGTGAGCCGCCTTCTCGTCGATGGAATACTGGAGAGAATGAACAACAGAAGAGGCTATGAGAACCAGTATCTTCCTAATTGGAAGGATGAAAGAAGGGGATGTTGGGGTTGAACAGAGGACCTTTTTGAGGACCCAGGTGGTGTGCATGTAGGCGCGGCGGAAGAGTTCATCTAGGGAGGTGGAGTCGTCCACCTCGCGGTAATTGACGAAGTTCTCTCGCGCGTACTTGGAGTAGTATGGCCTCGTCTCCGCCGGCAAACGCCGCACCAGCCTCAGCACAGCGCGGTACGCACGCGCCCCTCGCTCCATGCCCCAACTCCACGCGCGGATACCAAGTTAAAGACGGACTCGTTAACTCCCTTTCGCTTGCTATAATTTTTATTTTGGTAGTGTTTGATCAGGGCGAATGAGGTTGGATTAACTCTTAACCCTGGATTAAGAGCCAAATATTGTAATTGAATATATATATATATATATATATATTAATAGTTATTTAATTATTAGTCCTTGACACTGTTTTTTTTTTTGCCTATTTAAATCTTTGGGGTGTGTGTAGGGGTTTAGTTTAATAGTATTTTAGGTGTGTATGTTTTGGATGAAAAACAATACCAGGGATCTATAGATAATTTATCCATATATTAATCTAAGTTGTTGGAATTAGTTTTATTAATCCAGATTAAATTCATTATAATGAACCTGATTTTAGGTTTTTCCTCCCCTTGAAAATTTAGTTTCATTTTTGCTCCCTTTAAGATTTATGGCCTTATTTTTATTTAAATAAAGTATAAGTTTAGATGGACTTTTTTATTTAGTATAATTTAAAATTTTATTTTAAATGTTTCTTGAGTAGTGCTTTTTTTTAGTATAAATGTTTTTTTGGATAAACATCTAGGCGCAACAGTTTCTTAGAAAAATAGTAAAATTATTATTTTATTATTTTTATTTTTTTATAGAAACCAAAACAAACAATGAAAAAAATATCTAAAAATTCTTAACTCATAACGTAGCCTAGTGTTTATACAAGAAAAGACACCTCATCATTTCCCAAGAAGAAACTTCAAAGACACTCAGGGCTGACATAAGACTCCACCTTAAGGACTACCACCTAAAAGGGCTACCAGCCCACCACTTCTAATGAATCAGGTGTGTCCAAAGGCCTGCCAATTTAACCGTTTCCATGTAATCCTCTTTGGTCGAATTAAATAAAATAATATGATTTAAAAAATATCCATTTTTATTGTAAATTATTTGTGGTGGCCCTGGAAGGAATATAAAAAAAATAATTAATTAATTTTCCACTACATAATAAATGTGTGCTTATGCAAACCTAAAATAATAAATAAAAAATCCCAATTTTTTACAAGTGTATATATATAAAATAATAATATCCCATACATATGTGTACAATATTAGCTCCACCAACAAGACAACAATGATAATATTCTCTTGAGCCAAAACCACAAGAGCCTCAAAACACATTCAAATCCATCAAGTCTACAAACATAGAAAAACTGGGCCCCTATTCATGATCCTTCCTCCCATGCTTCCAAGCATCTTCAATGGCGTCATTCTCATGGCTGTCTGATCTTTTGGCCCTACTACATCCAATACCATTCCCCTACTACTCTCCACTCCTCCAATCATGCATGTTTCTTATAATTTCTATTCAACTCCTCTTCTTCTTCTTCTAAACAACAACCAATTAAAGAGCTCTCAAAAGCTTAACTTCAACTCTGATCACACCAACCACATCGATCACCATGGAGAAACTCCCATCCATCTACCGAGTAGAAGAAGTAGAAGAAGAAGAAGAAGAAGAAGATGATCATCATCATAATCAACAACAGCATGGTTTTTTCTCATGTTGGGGAAAGCTGAAGCATGTGTTTCCATGGAGGAGATTGAGAAGGAATGTGAGAAGACGTCGACGTAGGGTTTCAGTTAAGCGTGGGAGTTTCAAGTATGATCCTCTGAGCTATTCTCAGAACTTTGATGATGGAGGGAAGGATGAAGATGAAGAGAACTCATCCCGAGGCTTCTCTTCAAGATTTGTGGTTCCTAGGCAAGGTGGTGGAGTTTAGTGTTCTTGCTGGTAATTGGTTTGTGGTTGAGAATATTCATTCATATTACCAATAGTAACAAGTTATATAATTTTTCTTTCTTTCTTTCTTTTTATGGCGGACATCTATAGTTAATTTTATTTTATTATTTTTATAATATATATTTTTTTTATAAATGTGAACAAGTCATTATTCAAAGCCTCGACTTTTAATAAGTTACAAATTTTCATTATGAAGATTGATTTTATCATTTTTATAATTAATCTTATTATCTACTGTTTGTAACACTGGTATATTTAAAATCTCCAGTATTAACAGTTAACTGGAGACGGTGAAACAGAAACATATTGTTACATTTTATTAAATCTATTCATTTTTATTTTTCAATTTATTTGTTTAAATTATTTGGTGGTGGGATGAGCACCACATGATAATGTTATTTAAGTTTTAGAATGAATTTTTTTGATCTTTAAAAAAAAAACCATATTTATTGATTAGCTAGCTAGGTAATGTTACATATCTAGATTACAAAAAATTACACATTAGAATTAAGATAACTGTCAACAACAATGGATTGCTTAGTTGCTTTGCGCCTGTCAATGTGTCCTTCTCTAAGGTCTTGTCGTTGTCGTCACCTATGTATTGCGGCAGGACCTCTTTGGTGAACTCTAGACTCCTCTTAACCAAATTTTTGACTGCCTTTAATCTCGAGTGTTTTGACATGTGAGCGATATCAAACCAAAATAACATAAGAAAAACAATGTCATGGATGAATTTTAAAAAAATATCGTGTTTGTTTTTAAAACATTGTTTGTTCCTCTTTATCCATATACTCTATATGATAGTCATTGTAGCTAGGTCAACCTCCACCTTAAGGTCATGTCTGTTAGGAATACAAACATAGTCTCATATTGACTATTGGATAAATAAATGAGCTTATATAGTGTGGACTCATCTCCATTAGTGTAAGACATTTTAAGCCCTTGTCAAGTAAATTGACACCTTTTTATTAATTCCAATGGATTTATATTCTAGAAACTTTGAGACTGTTGTATCCTAGGAGAGCTACATCAATGAATATAGTTTTCTTTTAAATTCCATTATAATTTTATGGGAAAATTTCAAAAAAAAAAAATTGTATAATTTCACAGATTTACAAAATAGAGACAAAGTTTTTTTTCAAAACCTTGAGGTTTCTCTAATTAACAAAAAAGGGAAAACAAATCAACCATTGTCCTTGTTTTGCAAATCCATGAAACCACATGATTTTTTTTGTTAAAAACCTTTGAGTTTCCCCTTTTTTGTTAGCCGGAGAAACTACAAGGTTTTCAACAGGAAAAAAAATATGTTCCTACTTTGCAAATCCGTTAAACCACATAGTTTTTTTTAAAAAAAATCCCTAATTTTATATATAACCAAATTTTGATATTGTCTTATTCAATATATGATGGATATACATTTCCTATCTTTAACCATAGATTAAAACTATATATATATATATACAAACATGTATGTAGGGGCCTTCTATAGTGCGGCCTGCCGAAACACTGTTCCAGTCCGACAGCCTCCCATTTTGGCCCTTAGAGCATATTTGAAGGATTTTCAACCGTACGGATGGGAAGATCATCAAAAAATAAGCTAATATGTCAATTTTCATATAATTTGGTGACCGTTTGGTCCTCCCACTTAATGGTTGAAATTCTGGACCGTTAAAATTTTTCTAAAATAATAACCGTTAAGTGGGAGGACCAAACGGTCATCAAATTATATGAAAATTGACATGCTAGCTTATTTTTCGATGATCTTCCCATCCGCATCTGATTGGAAATCTTCAAACACGCCCAAGGCCGAATCTAGTCTACTTGATCAAGACAGTTGATCCGCCAATGGATGCTAGCACCATCATATATATATATATATATATATATATATATATATTATATGAGGCCGGCCACATTTGCGGCCGACCCACTCTATCACTTAGTCGGTGCTGGGTTTAGGGTTTTGGGCTTTTCTTTTTTCTTTTTTTGGTTTTGGTTTTGGGTGTTAGAGTGGATCAGCCGCATTTGCGGCCGGCCTCACTCTAACATGACTGATATATGAGAATGATAGAGTGAGGCTAGCCGTATTTACGGCCGACCCACTCTATCACTCAGCCGATGTTGGGTTTAGGGTTTTGGGCTTTTATTTTTTATTTTTTGGTGCGGCCGGCCTCACTCTAACATGATTGATATATTGATATATTGGATTTTTTTTTTTAGAATTTATACAAGTTCAAGAAATTTTATTTTTGTTAGTTAAGGACGTTCTCTACGGCCTATTTCCTAGGAAGCTGAAACTCAACATCAGCAAAACCTTTGGTTATGTGTTAACCTGATGGCATCTCTCAAATTTAACCAAAATTTGATTAATATTACATATAATAAAATTAATCAATTATTAGCATATGCTCTGAATCTTATAATACCTCTACAAGTAACTATCACTCAACTATCTCAAGTCAGTATCAACCAAGATTTATGGTTGTGAGGAGACTATACTAAAACATACTTCGATTTTTTTTGGGTTTTCTTTTGTAACTGTTTGCATTGTTTTTCACTATGAAATGAGGCAAACAATAATGGAGAAACTCATCTTAGATTCAGTGATTGTGTTTGGTGCAAGGCTGGGAAATGAAGGAGCCTATTCATGAACTACTTAAGTTTGATGAGCTCAAAATTTGCCTGACAATTTAACAGACAAGCCAAACTAGAGTTAGATTTTACACATCAAAATTAATTTCAAACAAAGCTCAAGTAAGGTTCGCTTTTTCATGTTTGGCTTTAAAAAGCTTGAAAATTATAAATTGTACTTTAAAAAATACATAATTGCACCATCTTGCACTTATAAACACAGTCCTCAACCAATGTCTCAGCAAACAAGGATTTACATCATTAACTTCAAGAACTTTGCTCTAAAACTGTATTGATCTTCTCCCCATGCAAAGTAATAGCATAAAGGACCTTAGGAAGTAGTTCAGACTAATCCTCGAAACATTAGTGTGGAACTACTGAAAAGAACAGAATGTCAGGATATTTAAAAAACATTCAAAGCCAAAACAAAAATCTTGAAAGAGATACATCGTGTATTGCTCGCGGATAAAAAGATATAAGTTGAAAAATCGTCCAACAGGTAGCTAAAATGACCTTGCATCAATGGGATGTTAGTGTGAAATAATCCAAAGAAATGAAAGAGAACAAAGAAGGGAGAAGAAAGAGAAGAAAGAGAAGAAAAGAAACCAGGTTTTATTCAACTAGCATAATGCAATCTGAAAACAAAATACAGCAGAAATCCTAAATACAAAGGAACTATATATAGGCTAAAATAAAGAAAACTGAAACGACTATTATACCCTTAATAAAATAAAATAACAAAATCCTAATATATCCCTAAATATCTCAACACCCCCCTCAAACTCACGATGCGGCAGCTACAAGCATCGAGAGTTTGCTAACTAAATAACGAAAGCGGAAAATGAGATGTGCTTTGGTAAAGAAATCTGCAATCTGCGAAGAAGAAGAAACAAAGGGCAATGTGATGGTGCCATGCTTGAGATGATGATGTGTAAGGTGACAGTCGATCTCAATATGTTTGGTTTGTTCATGAAAAACTGAGTTGTGAGCAATCTGAATAGCACTCTTGTTGTCACAATACATAGGAGTGGGATGAGAAATAAATACTCCCATATCCACAAGTAACCAACGTAACCAAACAATCTCTTTGGTAGTAGATGTCATAGCACGATATTCCGCTTCAGTTGAAGATTGAGAAACAATAGATTGTTTCTTGCTTTTCCAAGAAATAAGAGAATCACCCAGAAAGATACAGAAACCAGTAATAGACTTGCGATCTGTGGGATCACTGCCATGATCAGCATCGGAGTAGGCACGCAACTCCAAGGAAGAGGTGGACGAAAGTAGAAGGCTCTGAAAGGTTGTACCTCGAAGATACCGCAAAATACGAAGAACAGCTGCCCAATGAACTGTAGTGGGAGAAGCTACAAACTGACTAACAATATGAACAGCATATGCAATATCTGGACGAGTAATAGTAAGATATACCAAACTCCCAACAATAGTACTGTGGGATCGAAAATACCCTCCTGACATCGTGTCTGTGAAGGGACACCAGGCGACATATCGAATCACAAATGATTTTATTTATTTATGTATTTTTAATATTGCAGGTTCTTCCATTCCTAATAGAGGCAAGCCTCTATTATTAATTACCCCAAACAGTGTCTTGGGAACCTCCGATTAAGGGCAAAAATACAAGCAGAGACAATGAAAAAGAATAATTTTTATTTATTTATCATGACTTTCATCACATATGGATATCATCATAGGATGTTCATACATATTATTTATTTATTTATTTATTTATTTATTTAATAACACCGTCTTCCGCCTCGTCGTCCCCTTTGAATTTGTGCCGCTTTTGGTTGCCTCAAGATGCCGACTTTGCCACCGTGAGACTTGTGCCAATTCAGGATTTGTACTTCATCGGTTGCATCAAGATACGCATACCACTTTAAGATTTGTATTTCATCATCTGCTTCAAGATGCGTGTTCCATTGCTGCATCGAGATGCATATCACTTTGAGATTTATACTTCATTATCCGCCCCAAGATGCGTGTCACTTTGAGATTTGTATTTTATATCGGCCACTCCGAGATGCGTGTTACTTTGTCACATCGGGATGTGTGCCACTTTGAGATTTAGGTTTTATCAGCCGCCTCGAGATGAGTGTTCCACCACTACCTCGAAGTATGCCACTTCATGATATATTTTATTGGCCGCCTCAAGATGAGTGTTCCACCACTACTTCAAAATATGTCACTTCATGAAATATTTTATTGGCTGCCTCAAAATGGGTATTCCATCATCGCATCGAGATGAGGGCCGTTTTGAGATTTGCGGCATTTTGAGATATGTGCATTGTTTTATTTTATTTCATATAGATATATATATATATATATATATATATATATATATATATATATATAAAAGAGACCTTTAACAAACTTCTGACAATTCTTCTTTTTTTTATTTATTTTTTATTTTTTACATCTGCAGCTCAACGTCTTTTCTTGTGTGTGTGTTTTTTTTATCCCTTTCTTTTTCTTCTTTTAATTCATATCCCTTTTTATTTTCTTTCTTCTTTTCTTTTTTCTATTTTTTTTTACACCTCCTGTTTCGCTGCCCCTCTCTCCGTTTTCATCTTTTCTTTTTTTTATTTATTATTTTATATCCTTTCCTTTCTCCCTTTTTTTCTCTTTTTTTTTAATTTTTTTTTATTTTCTTGTTTTACCGTCCCCCTTATGATTTCTTTCTTTTCCTTTGTTTTTTTTTGACACCCCTCTCTGTGCTTATTCCTCTTTTTTTTTTTTTTTTTTTTTACTTATGGCTTCCGGCTTCACGAAGCAAGAAAAAAAATTGAGAGGAGGTCTTCATCTTGGTGGCGGCAACAAGATCAACACCACCACTCTCCAGGGTAGTGTTCTTTCTCCGGCAACAGTAGGCAGTAGGGAGGATGATCACCAGCACCACCACGCATGGGGTGGTACTGTTCTTTGGCAGCATCGGGGGATGATAACCAGCACCACCACGCATGGGGTGGTGCTGTTCTTTGGCAGCAACGGGGGACAATAACCAGCACCACCACGCATGGGGTGGTGCCGTTCTTCAACAGCAACGGGGACAATAACCAGCACCACCACGCATATATGGGGTGGTGTTGTTCTTCAGCAGCAACGAAGGCAATAACCAGCACCACCACACATGGGGTGGTGTTGTTCTTTGGCAGCAACGGTTGGTGATGACGGCCTCCACAAGGGAGCCGGACGATGACGTTGATGGAATATGGGAGAGGAGGGAGCCCTCTGCCACCCCCCTTTTTCTTAAGAGGTCTGCCCTCTTTTATTTATAGATCTTCACAACCTAAATGAGATCATAATTTGGATTTTAATGATCATAATCTAGATTTAGGTATAACCTTGAATTTGAATTTTAATTATCATGAGATTATAATCTAGATAAAGATCAAAAATTTGAATTTTAATGATCATAATCTAGATTTAGGTATAACCTTGAATTTGAATTTAATCTTTAAGAGATCAGATCAAAAATTTAAATTTAAATTTTCTAGATTTAGGTATAACCTTCAATTTGAATTTTAATCCAAATTTAGGTATAACCTTGAATTTAAATTTTAATAATCATAATTTAGATTTATGACCTTGAATTTGAATTTTAAACATTATAATCTAGATAAGATCAAAACTTGAATTTAAATTTAATTCTTTTTTTTTGTCTCGAGATTTGTGTTTTCGGACTATCTTGGGATCTGTATTTTTGAGATTGCCTTGGGATTTAGATTTTTGGTCTGCCTCGGGATTTGCGTCTTAAGCTTGCCTCGGGGTACGACTGGATATTTTATTTTAAATTTAAAATATCTTAATTTCAAGATACTTCAAGGTATATATTTCATTGGTACCCTTCAAATATTGGCACCTGGTAATGCATATATATTTATTCATATGTATTTTTTCGACCCAAACAAATGCCCCCTTCATACTTCTCTCACGAAATTCGTTTGAGAGAGAGAAGTATGAACATATAAACTTATTTCATCTTTGCAACTGAGTCTTTCTGGGAGACATGTGGTCATCATTTTTTTTAAATTTCATTTTCATCATTTTTCATTCCTTTTTTCCTTTTCCTTTTTCCATTCTTTTTATTTTCATTCATTTATAGTTTTTTCTTCCTTTTTTTTTAGGGGGAAACATAGGGGTCAATGTATTTGTCTCAGGAAGCACATTTAATTGTGCATGACAGGTCTACTCCAAACAAGGAGCCGGACGTTCCGTCGTAGACAAACATTTTTCATTACACATAATTTCCTTTCCAGAACCGGCAATATATGGACATTCCCAGTTTTTTTTTTTTTTTTTTCAAATTTAGGGGCATTCATTGGTGATGATGAGTCTCCTCTAGACTAGAACCATCTCTCCCTTTGTGGACTTCCGTAATCGAGACAACCTGTTGTAGCTTGTGATATTCTTGCTTTATAGATTTCAAGATTCTGTTGTACTCATATTTTCTCGTCAAGAGAGTCCAGCTCATCCATGCTAAGTCAAGTATTGCTTTCATTTGATATTTCATTTTGCAATACCTTCCTGAATTTCAAGAGGTAGGACTACTTCAATTCCAAATACCAAAGTGTGTGGTGTGGAATGTGTTGGAGTCTTAGGTGGCACAATAAACCCACAACATCTTAGGGAGTCTATCATGTCAATCTCTTTTGCTTTTGGATATAGCTTTCTTTGGATTTCGTTATCGATGGATGACATTTCCATGTATGTGGCATAGATGGAAAGGAATGCTTCAATTCCAAACACCGAAGAGTATGGTGTGGATCGTGTTGCAGTCCAACAAGTGGTACGACAAGCGCGCAACAACTCAAGGAGTCTATCATGCCGGCTTTCTTTGGACTTCGATATTGATGGATAACATTTCCACGTACTTGGCATACTCAATGCAATCTCTGACCATGAATAGTCAATGATATCCCGTGAGCTTAATCTTAAGTGGCATCTTGGGTCCGGATTGGTCTGCATCATATATCCCGGTGTACATCATGCATGACTTCTTTTGCTTCCCTCGTATGAAAAACATCGCATTTATGGGGGTGAATCTTAGGGCTCCTCGCTTTACCTGAAGGCCTTATGATTTGCCCCCTGAAAGTTTCTCATATTTCAGATATTCAATAAATGGTTAGCTCCAATCTTCCTCTTGCATTTTGAGGGTGAAGTCTTCCATTTTGCCCCCAATACTCTCCTCTTCAGTGTCGTTGAGGATTGTATTTATGGGTCTCCAATTTCTTATAGTGATTTGAATTTCTTCATAGGCTGGATTTGGTGGCTTCCTCGTTGCTCTTGCTAAAGAATCAGCTTCTCCATTTAAAGCTCTGACCGTCTTGCAAAACTTGAGAAGTCAGGCTTATATATCTGGAGTCTCCTTCAACTTATTTGATAGTGAGTTGCGAGCCTCCAAATATGTGTTTCTTCTTGACCTCATCAATGGAGGATACAAGTTTGAAATTTCATATTTCTTGGTGATCTCATCATATGAGTGTGAGAACCCAAGTGAAGAATTGTGATATTTCATCATTTTTTAGAAATTTCGGTTCCATTGTTGGAATATGCGAAACTTCAAGAGTCATATTTTCACCTGACCTCATTGCTGGAGGATACAAGTTAGAATTTTTCATATTTCCTTGGTGATCTCGTCATCTGAGAACCCAAGTGAAGAATTTGTATTTCATCATTTTAGAAGCGTCATATTTTACCTGACCTCATTAATGGAGGATACAGGTTTGACGTTTCATATTTTCTTAATAATCTCATTATATGAGTGTTTGAGAATCCAAGTTTGACATTTCATATATCTTGGTGATCTCATCATATGTTTGAGAACCCAAGTTTGACATTTCATATATCTTGGTGATCTCATCATATGTTTGAGAACCCAATTTTGACATTTCATATATCTGGTGATCTCATTATATGTTTGAGAACCCAAATGAAGGTTTCATCATTTTTAGAAGCGTCATATTTTACCTGACCTCATTAATGGAGGATACATGTTTGACACTCCATATTTCCCCTTTGAAATCTCGGTTCCGTATCGGAAGCATGTGAAATTTCAAGAGTCATATTAAACCTTACCTAATTAATAGAGGATATAGGTTTAAGATTTCAAATTTCCTTGGTGATCTCATCACATGAGTGGTTGAGAACCCAAGTGAGACATTTTATATATCTTGGTGATCTCATTATATATTTGAGAACCCAAGTTTGACAATTCATATACCTTGGTGATCTCATCATATGTTTGAGAGTCCAAGTTTCACATTTCATATATCTGGTGATCTCATTATATGTTTGAGAACCCAAATGAAGATTTCATCATTTTTTAGAAGCGTCATATTTTACCTGACCTCATTAATGGAGGATACAGGTTTGACACTCCATATTTCCCCTTTGAAATCTCGGTTCCGTATCGGAAGCATGTGAAATTTCAAGAGTCATTATACCTTACCTCATTAATAGAGAATATAGGTTTAAGATTTCAAATTTCCTTGGTGATCTCATCACATGAGTGGTTGAGAACCCAAGTGAAGAATTTCCATTTTTATATATATTTTCGGAAAACATTTTTTCCTTTTATATGTGTCATATCCCATTTTCTTTTGATTTCATATGCATCGTAGCTTGCCCCCATCCTTTTAAAAGGTTTATGGAGCTTCATGATAAACTTTGATGTCTTCTATCATTTTTGGACTTTCTATTTGAAAGTCGGGTAACACCTTTAGACTAGTTTTGTCCAACTTTTTTATTAGCTCTTGAAGTGATGTCAAATGCGCTTTGGAAAGCCACCTCAAGATTTTTATCCATTAGCCACCTTGGGTTTTGTACTCTCAGGAAGCATCAAGATTTGTGTTTCAATCACCTTAAGATTTGCGATGTTTCGAGATGTGTGCTCCGTTGCCTCGGGAAACACATTTCATCGCTTTGAGATTTGTAATTGTTTTGGGGGATACATATTTTTTTGCTTTGGGATTTATCACCACCTCAAGTTGCGTACTACATCGGCGTCTTGAGATTTGTGGCTGCTTTGAGATTTATATTTTCATTGACCGTCTTGAGAGGTGTGTTCCATCCCTGCCTCAAGACTTGCATCGTTTAAGGATTTATATTTTCATCAGCCACCTTGAGATGTGTGTTTCACTATGCCTCAAGATTTGCGCCAATTTGGGATTTATATTTTTTTATCTTTCTTGATATGTGTATTCTATCAAGGTCTTGAGATTGGAACTACTTCGAGATGTGTGCTTCACTTCCTTGGCATGCACACTTCATCGCTTTGGGATTGTTGCCATCTCGAGATGTGTCTTTCATCGTCGCCTCAAGATTTCTGGTTGCTTTGATATGTGTATTTCATCAGCTGTCTCGAGATACATGCTTGATTGCCCTCTCGAGAGTTGTGTTGCTCCAAGATGCGTGTTCTGTTGCCTTGGGATACACGCTTCATCACTGAACTTGTATGATTTGCATTTCATTAGTCACCTCGAGATGTGAGTTCCATCACCGCCTCGAGATTTGTGGCCGTTTTGAAATTTATATTTTCATCGACTGTCTTGAGAGGTGTGTTCCATCCCTACCTCAAGACTTGCGTCGTTTCAGGATTTATATTTTCATCGGCCATCTTGAGATGTGTGTTTCACTATGCCTCAAGATTTGCTCCAATTTGGGGTTTATATTTTTCATCGGCTATCTTGAGAGTGTGCATCGCCATGCGTCAAGATTTGCGTCATTTTGGGACTTATATTTTTATCGGCTATCTTGAGATGTGTGCATCGCCATGCCTCAAGATTTGCGCCATTTTGGGACTTATATTTTTATCGGCTATCTTGAGATGTGTGCTTTGCCATGTCTCAAGATTTGCGCCATTGGGATTTATATTTTCATCAGCTGTCTCGAGATGGGCATTTCATTATCACCTCGAGAGTTGTGTTGCTTTTAAATGTGTGCTTCACTGTCTCATGATGCACACTTCATCATTTTGAGATTTGTATTTCATCAGCTATCTCGAGATGAATGTTTCATCAATACCTCGAGATTTGTGCTGCTTCGAGATGTGTGCTTTACTGCATCGAGATGCACACTTCATCATTTTTGGATTCGTATTTCATCAGCTACCCCGAGATGTGTGCTTGATTGCTCCCTCGAGATTTGTGACGTTTTGAGATTTATATTTTCATCGGCTATCTTGAGAAGTGTGCTTCGCCATGCCTCAAGATTTGCGCCATTTTGGGATTTTTATTTTTATCAACCATTTGAGATCCGTGCTCCATCGTCGCCTCAAAATCCATGGCTGTTTCGATATTGTATTTCATCAGCTACCCCGAGATGAGTGCTTGATTGCCCCCTCGGCTTGAACAAATTTCTCTATTTCATAACATAATTTACTGCATTTTCATATATATATTTTTTATGACTGTGATATCAGATATTATGATTTTGGTATTCATGCCCCCAAATTGTATCAGGAATGCATCTTTTATCTGATACTATATCTGAAAGAACTTGAGTTGCAGATGAACTACCAAAGAAGTGAGGTCTTACATTTATATACCCAGAAGTTGTCATAAGGTGAGCCAAGCACTAATCCGCATTATACTTCCTTGAGACGAGTATGACTTTTTTTTTAGTCAATTTCTTTTTATTTTAATTCGACAATGACTATCTGTTGTGTCACTTGTCAGATCATTGTTGTGGGCTGCTCAAGGACAGGGGCCTGAGCTTCCTCTTTGTTCCGCTAGCTTGAACTTTTCTTTATGCTGAGGGATAATACTATTCAACTTTTGCATGCCTTCAAGTTGATATGCCACTAGGCCAACTAACTGTTGTTGCATTTGCGTTACTGCATCTTTTCATTTGTTGAAATTGCTTTAAAAGAGAATTTTGGTTTGGAAGGAAAATAGGTTCATTCTCACCATCATTCTCGTGAGAAACATTTTGTTGGTGAAGGTCAACCCCCATTCGTTGCCCCCTGTGTGACATGTATCTTGATCCTTCCTCTATTATGCCCTTTAAGGACTCTTTGATCTTGTGAATGGTGGTGTGATGGGCCTCCTCGGGCCTCAATGGCCATCCAGATGATATGAACTTATGCTTCCATTTTTTTTTATGAGAATGCTTTAAGGAGGATTTTGGGTTGGGAAGAAAATGGATTCATCCTCCTATCCTTCCTTTTAGGGACACTTTGTTGTTGAAGATCAACCTCCGTTCCTTGCCCCCTGTGTGGCACGTGGCTTGATCGTTCTTCTTTTATTGCATTTTATATGACATCTTGTGAATGATACGTGTGATGAACCTCCTTGGGCCTCAATGACCATCCAGATTATATGTATTTCTTGATGAACTCATTTGAATATTTTTATAGTCCTCAAAGTAGACAAATTTCAACTCCTGATTTGGAAACTTCATCTCTTGGTAGATGGACTCTTTTTTTTGTCTTTTTTTTTGTCTTTTTTTCTTTTTCTTTTGCTTTTTATTTTTTCTTTTCTTTCCTTCCTTTTGATTTTTTTTATTTTTCTTTCTGATTTTTTTTTTTGATTTTTTTTTGATTTTTTTTTGATTTTGCAATTCTTTAGCAAGTTTGAAGATTCCCTTCTCTCAAATGCTCATTGTCTTCTTTTGTAGAAAGAACCCTCTCAGGCTGGGCCGGGGTAACCTCTACAAAATGAAAGTCTTTGATTAAGTGGATCTTCATATCAGACCAAGAGAATCATGTTAAGTCAATGTCCCATAGATGGAAGTTGTGGGACTATTAGGACCTCTATGGATAGTAAGCTTCCAACTGCAACGAAGTTCCCTTTATAAAATTTGTATGCCTCTACTTGTACTTTCTGCCTCAAAGATGGGAGAAGGAATATATGTCCCCACCGGGCGTGCCAGAATTTGTGGGATCGAAAATACCCGCCTGACATCGTGTCTGTGAAGAGACACCAGGCGACATATCGAATCACAAATGATTTTATTTATTTATGTATTTTTAATATTGCAGGTTCTTCCATTCCTAATAGAGGCAAGCCTCTTGATAAGCGTTCAATTGAGCATATTTACATACCATATATATACTTATTTTCATGTCAAATGCAATGATTTGTAGCCTGCCGGTACTTAAAATGCTTCATATTTTGTAAACAGGGCATAAATAGGCCACTCCGATGAAAAGGAAGCATTTATCAACAAAATGAAGACCAAACGAGGCTATCTTGAAGGAAATAGGGGGGTGAACGGCCTTGTGAACGGCCGTTCACACCTGGGCACAGCGACAGACACTAAAAGAGGGTGAACGGCCTTGTGAATGGCCGTTCATCTCACGGCTCGAGCAGTGAGGTGAACCGGGTGATGAACGGCCACTACCCGATTGAGAACAAGGCGAGAGGTGAACGGGGTGATGAGCGGCTTTACTACCCGTTCGTAAACGGTGGTGAACGGACTAATGAACGAGCCGTTCACGAGGCCGTTCATCGTAACTTTTGCAGTTTCATGGGCCCAATCAAGGGTAATGTTGTAATTTTTTAGTGGAGCCCTAATTCATGGGTATAAATAGTTAAGTATGAGAGTTTAGAGGGAGTTTTTGGCTGGGGAAAGAGGCTAGAGGAGAGATTAGGGCTTGGGGGGTCATCTCCCCCAAAATCTTGATAGTAGAGAACCCTTGGAGTTACAAGCATTGGAGGTAATGGTGTTCTCCATTAATCTTTCATTGTTTTGTAAGCTTTCCAATTTTGGTTTGAGTTCCCCATTTATGGGGAACTAATCTATTGGTACTTGGGTATGTTGAACTTTTGGATTGAGCATTAATAGCATTGAATGTTTATGATGATTTGTTGGTACCTTCTTGAATGTCTAATGAATGTTATGTATTGATTGTAATTTCATCACTAGAAATTACTTGTGTGCAATACAAGGGTAGAGCTAGCGCCTCCTTGTATTAGGAACTTGCTTCATTAGAGAGTTTCATGAGTATACCGAGGAATCGGGTACTAGAAGGGCGAACGACTCTTTCATACGAATTCAACCCCATGATTCTTCCAATATATATATAATTCCTTGAGCCTCATATCAAGTCCTAGGAGACTAGTCATCCAACCACCTTGGAAGAGGGGTTGGGTGTAATTTAAGAATGACCCCTTGAGCTTCATATCAAGTCCTAGGAGACTAGCTATCCAATCACCTTGGAAGAGGGATTGGATATAATTTTGGGACTATTGGCACAAGAAATACCAATATTGATTCATAAACATCTTTGCTCATCTTTAGAATTGAAATCCAAAAGGGATACATACCCAAGTATCCTCTCTTGCCATTGATTCACCCCAATCAACTCTCAATTTTCAGTTCTTATTCGCAATCCTTTTTAGTCTTTACGTTTGAAAACCAAAACCCCCCAATTTACTCTTCAGACTAGGTTAGTAAAGCTTGGTCTACACTTAGCAATCTCTATTCCCTGTGGTTCGACATCCGACTTCCCACAGTCCACTTTATTACTTGATCACGACCCGTATACTTGCGGAACACATCCCATCACCTCTATTATTAATTACCCCAAACAGTGTCTTGGGAACCTCCGATTAAGGGCAAAAATACAAGCAGAGACAATGAAAAAGAATAATTTTTATTTATTTATCATGACTTTCATCACATATGGATATCATCATAGGATGTTCATACATATTATTTATTTATTTATTTATTTATTTAATAACATTGTCTTCCTTCTCGTCGTCCCCTTCGAATTTGTGCAGCTTTTGGTTGCCTCAAGATGCATATTTTGTCACCGTGAGACTTGTGCCAATTCAGGATTTGTATTTCATCGGTTGCATCAAGATACGCATACCACTTTAAGATTTGTATTTCATCATCTGCTTCAAGATGCGTGTTCCATTGCTGCATCGAGATGCATATCACTTTGAGATTTATACTTCATTATCCGCCCCAAGATGCGTGTCACTTTGAGATTTGTATTTTATATCGGCCACTCCGAGATGCGTGTTACTTTGTCACATCGGGATGTGTGTCATTTTGAGATTTAGGTTTTATCAGCCGCCTCGAGATGAGTGTTCCACCACTACCTCGAAGTATGCCACTTCATGATATATTTTATTGGCCGCCTCAAGATGAGTGTTCCACCACTACTTCAAAATATGTCACTTCATGAAATATTTTATTGGCTGCCTCAAAATGGGTATTCCATCATCGCATCGAGATGAGGGCCGTTTTGAGATTTGCGGCATTTTGAGATATGTGCATTGTTTTATTTTATTTCATTTAGATATATGTATATATATATATAAGAGACCTTTGACAAACTTCTGACAATTCTTTTTTTTTATTTATTTTTTATTTTTTACATCTGCAGCTCAACGACTTTTCTTGTGTGTGTGTTTTTTTTTATCCCTTTCTTTTTCTTCTTTTAATTCATATCCCTTTTTATTTTCTTTCTTCTTTTCTTTTTTCTATTTTTTTTTACACCTCCTGTTTCGCTGCCCCTCTCTCCGTTTTCATCTTTTCTTTTTTATTTATTTATTATTTTATATCCTTTCCTTTCTCCCTTTTTTTTCTCTCTTTTTTTTAAATTTTTTTTTTATTTTCTTGTTTTACCGTCCCCCTTATGATTTCTTTCTTTTCCTTTTTTTTTTTTTGACACCCCTCTTTGTGCTTATTCCTCTTTTTTTTTATTTCATATCTTTTTTTTTTTTTTTTACTTATGGCTCCCGGCTTCACGAAGCAAGAAAAAAAATTGAGAGGAGGTCTTCATCTTGGTGGCGGCAACAAGATCAACACCACCACTCTCCGGGGTAGTGTTCTTTCTCCGGCAATAGTAGGCAGCAGGGAGGATGATCACCAGCACTACCACGCATGGGGTGGTGCTGTTCTTTGGCACAATCGAGGGATGATAACCAGCACCACCACGCATGGGGTGGTGCTGTTCTTTGGCAGCAACGGGGGACAATAACCAGCACCACCACGCATGGGGTGGTGCCGTTCTTCAACAGCAACGGGGACAATAACCAGCACCACCACGCATGGGGTGGTGTTGTTCTTCAGCAGCAACGAAGGCAATAACCAGCACTACCACGCATGGGGTGGTGTTGTTCTTTGGCAGCAACGGTTGGTGATGACGGCCTCCACAAGGGAGCCGGACGATGACGTTGATGGAATATGGGAGAGGAGGGAGCCCTCTGCCACACCCCTTTTTCTTAAGAGGTCTCCCCTCTTTTATTTATAGATCTTCACAACCTAAATGAGATCATAATTTGGATTTTAATGATCATAATCTAGATTTAGGTATAACCTTGAATTTGAATTTTAATTATCATGAGATTATAATCTAAATAAAAATCAAAAATTTGAATTTTAATGATCATAATCTAGATTTAGGTATAACCTTGAATTTAAATTTTAATCTTTAAGAGATCAGATCAAAAATTTAAATTTAAATTTTCTAGATTTAGGTATAACCTTCAATTTGAATTTTAATCCAAATTTAGGTATAACCTTGAATTTAAATTTTAATAATCATAATTTAGATTTATGACCTTGAATTTGAATTTTAAACATTATAATCTAGATAAGATCAAAACTTGAATTTAAATTTAATTCTTTTTTTTGTCTCGAGATTTGTGTTTTCGGACTATCTTGGGATCTGTATTTTTGAGATTGCCTTGGGATTTAGATTTTTGGTCTGCCTCGGGATTTGCGTCTTAAGCTTGCCTCGGGGTACGACTGGATATTTTATTTTAAATTTAAAATATCTTAATTTCAAGATACTTCAAGGTATATATTTCATTGGTACCCTTCAAATATTGGCACCTGGTAATGCATATATATTTATTCATATGTATTTTTTCGACACAAACAAGTACGATATAAAGTGGGATCCGAGAAAGGTGTACCATCTGAAGAGGAATACTTTGCATTAACCTCAATAGGAGTATCAACAGTCTTATTATCGGTAAGCCTGGCCCGCTCAAGAATATCTGCAACATATTTTGATTGAGAAAGAAGATAACCTCTGGGCGAGTAGGCTACCTCAATACCCAAAAAATATCGTAGAGAACCCAAATCCTTCATTTCAAACTGTCTAGCTAACTCTGTCTTCAAAACTGAAATACCATCAACAGAATCACCAGTAGTAATCATGTCATCAACATATAAAGAAAGAATAATACGGCCTGTATCAGTGCACTTAATAAAGAGAGTCATGGAAGCAAATCCAAGAGAAGAGATCACAACAGAAAACTTCTCAAACCATGCACGAGGTGCTTGTTTGAGACCATATAACACCTTCTTAAGCTTGCAAACATACCCAGAACTATGTGAAACACCAGGAGGAGGCTCCATATAAACTTCTTCTTGAAGATCTCCATTTAAGAAGGCATTCTTGACATCAAGTTGAGAGATAAACCACAGTCGAATCGAGGCTACTGCAATAAGAGTACGAATAGTAGTCATTTTTGCAATAGGAGCAAAAGTCTCCTCATAATCCAAACCATATTGTTGAGAATACCCTTTTGCAACCAACCTAGCTTTGTATCTCTCAATAGATCCATCAGAATTAGTCTTGATCTTATATACCCAACGACATGCAACAACACTCTTACCAGGAGGTAGAGGAACCAAATCCCAAGTACCTGTCTTATGCAAAGCAGAAAGTTCCTCATCCATAGCTTGCTGCCAACGTGGATCAAGAATTGCCTCTTTATAGGAAGAAGGCTCAGAGAGACAATGAATAGAGGCTAAAAATGAAGTAAAAGATAAAGAATAACAAGAATAAACAAAATCTGGTAAGTTTGTGGACTTACGAATACATGTGGATTGACGTAGAGGTGGATCCACAATCTCAGACGGAGCTTGAGAGACCATAGGAGAAGAGTTAGCTTCAAGTGTGTCAGTATCTGTAGAACTATTAGTACGACGCCGTCGAGTATAATGTAAAGGTAACGGAGGAAGAAGATGCAAAGGCATATCTGAAGTAGTAGGAATTTGAGATGACAAACTATCAGAATCCTCAGAAAAGGGATCAATACGAATAAGATCAGATCTAGTCAAACTATGAGTAGTAGATGGAATAGAAAAGAAAGGTATATGTTCAAGAAAAACAACATGACGAGACACGTAAAGTTTTTGAGTAATTGGATCAAAACACCGATACCCCTTTTGACCTTCACCATAACCTAGAAAAACACAAATAGCAGACCGAGAGGACAACTTGTTGCGTTCTACATGAGGACGAAGAACGAAACAAGTACAACCAAAAACTCGAAAGAAAGAATAATCTGGGGCATATCCATATAATTTTTCAAAGGGAGAAATACCCGAAATATGAGAAGATGGAATTGCATTAATCAAGGTTACAGCAGTAAGAAATAAATTTCACCCCAAAACTTATTAGGAAATGTATAAATAATAAAATAAAGCGAGCAGTGTCAAGAATATGCCTATGTTTTCTTTCAGCAACACCATTTTGCTCAGGAGTATCTGTACATGAAGTTTGGCGAACAGTTCCATCTAAGGCAAGCAACTCATAGAATTTATTAGAGGTGTATTCCCCACCTAAATCACACCTAAAACATTTGATAATAGCAGAATGTTGAGTTTTAACAAAAGCTCGAAAAGCTGTGTATATCTCAAAGAATTCAGAACGATGTTTCATTAAATAAATCCAACAATAACGAGTATGATCATCAATAAATGAAACATAATATCGAGACCCTCCTTTAGTGGGAACAAGAGAAGGCCCCCATACATCAGAATGAATCAAATCAAATGGAGAAGAAGAAACAGAAATACTTCGAGTAAACGGTAAAGCTGAGAATTTTGCCAGTTTACATCCACTACAATCAGATATATCATGAGTTTGCAAATTTCCTAAAGCCCCTGTGGATGCTAAAAATTTCAAACGAGAATACGAAACATGACCAAGACGAGAATGCCATAAATAAAAACTAGAAGAAGAAGGACACAAACGAAAAGAAGACAAATCAGCACTAGTAGCAGCAGTAACTGGCACTTTCAGCTCATCCAAAACATATAGTCCTCCTTTCCTATGGCCTGTCCCAATCAGCTTCTGAGACTGCAAATCCTGCACATAACAAGAAGAAGAAGAAAAGGTGACTATATTACCAGAATCACATAATTGACTAACAGAAGCTAGATTTAATGTGAGTTTCGGAATATGATAAACATTAGGGAGAGACAAGTGAGGAGTAACAACAGAACCAACACCTGCTAAAGGCATAGGAGTGCCATCAGCAGTCATAACAGGAATAGAAGACGAAGGAAACATAGTAGTAAAAGATGAAGAATTTGGAGACATATGATGTGAAGCATCAGAATAGAAGACCCATGTAGATGATGACATACCTGAAGAACTATGAGGCAACTGACCTACAGAAGAAGAGGCAGACATAGCTTGGTGTTGTAAAGAGAGAAACTTCTGGAATTGCTCAGCCAGAATACCAGGATCGGTGAAAGGACCTGAAGAAGCTACTGCTGCAGCGTTAGACTGTGATGGTTTGTAACCCTGAGGTGGTATATTAGTATTAGATTGTGACTGGTTGCCAGGTTTCCAAGCTTGAGATTGTTGCTGCGATTGATTCTGTTGTCTCAACTTAGGACACTGAGCCTTCCAATAACCTTTCTTCTTACAAAAACTGCACTCGTCAAAGGAAACCTTTATATAAGGTTTATTCTGATTATTAAAGGGAGGCTTAGAGGGCACTACTAATATAGAAGGATTTGGAGCAGAAAGAATCCCTTTTTCAGAAAAAGATTTAAGACGAATTTCTTCAGCCAATAACTCACTGACAACTGAGTCAACAGACGAAAGTGGAGAACGATGCAAAATTGAACCTCTAAGTCCTTCAAAATCACTTCGAAGAGCCATTAAAAACTGCACCAACCGTTGTTGCTCTCTACGAGCAATATAGGTACCACATGCTTTTAGTTCATCAGATTCTGTAAGAGCCAATTGATCCCAAAGATCCGTCATAGCAGAATAAAACTCCTGCACACTCATAGTCTTTTGTCGAAGGGCTCGTAATCGTTCTCCAATTGATATTGTTTTGCAAAATTTGATTGAGGGAATAATCTTTGCAGATGATCCCAAACCTCCTTTGTTGTCTCATATTTTGCCAACTGTGTGCCTATGGAGTGTTCAACAGAATTGTTAATCCAAGTCATAATTTTTGCATTATTTGTTTCTCAAACATCTATTGCAATAGCATAATTCACATCATTACTTTTAGGCTGCTCAGAAGTTCCACTAACATATCCCCATAATTTTTTACCCTTAAGAAAATTTCTCATCACATAACTCCAATACGAATAATTCTTTCCATCCAACCTCACACTCACAGACTTAAGCGAATCATCTCTTTCAGTAGTCATAATCGAAAAACAAAGAAAACCAGAGTACAAAAGAAAGAATACTGAAATACCAGATGCAAACCCTAAGGCAACTTACTGCGAAGTAGGATCTGCGAAAACTGCTTTTGAGATTAAACTTTTCTTCAATGCAACCCGCTCTGATACCATGTGAAATAATCCAAAGAAACAAAAGAGAACAAAGAAGGGAGAAGAAAGAGAAGAAAGAGAAGAAAAGAAACTAGGTTTTATTCAACTAGCATAATACAATCTGCAAACAAAGTACAGCAGAAATCCTAAATACAAAAGAACTATATATAGGCTAAAATAAAGAAAACTGAAAAGACTATTATACCCTTAATAAAATAAAATAACCAAATCCTAATACATCCCTAAATATCTCAACAGTTAGTACCTGATCTAAGATTTACATCATCAAACTCTCCAAAACTAAAAATGATTAACAGTCCTTTGTAGTTCTCTTAGTTCAACCGAAAAAAAAAACAAACAAAAAAACCGAAAAAAAAAACAAAAACAAAAAAACAAAAGTGAGTTCAAGAGGGTAATAAGTAAAAAAAAATATATAACTTAACTTCAATGTCATATAATAACCAGCGCATGCCAAGCATTTGGAGAACACAATAATGTAAGTGAAAGTTCCGACGGGTGTGGTTGTATGGTTGGTTGTAGTGTAAATAGCAACACAATCTCACTTTTTCTCTCAAGTACACACAACCTAACACACTCAAACAATTACCAAGTAATAGAAAGGAGACACAAGATTGATAACCCAGTTCAGTTATGCAAGCCTACGTCTGGGGGACCAATTCCGGAGACAATGATCCACTAAAAGAGAAGAAAAAACATGAATACAACTCCTTTGTCACTCATCTCACACATACATAAACACCCACTTAAGATCACTCAATGCCCACACTACCTAACTCCCTTAGGTCTCTCTTGAGCTGGGTCCTTTATATAGCCGCTCCACGAGCCTGCCATCTCTCTCTCTCCATATCTCCGAAATCTCCGCGGTTACCATCTTTGGACTCCTTCCAAAAATAGACGTTGCAGATCCTGTCGCACCCGATCCTGCAACGTGGCCCAATCCAGTGAACTGACTAAGGCTGCAACTTTGCGTTGCTCTGCGAACTCCAGACCTAAACCCTCCCGGTTTTATCTGAGTCGACTCTCCGACTGATCCTCCCGATCATGACCACGGCAATTGGCTAGACCCCTCTGCGTCATATCCACGAACTCTTCAAGGCGCCTCCCGGCGTGGCGTCTCCCGACGCGTCAACATCAAAAGGTTTCCAAACTTAGTTGTTAACTCACTCAAGTTTGGTCTTCAGCATATCTTCACTGAATCAGTTTTCATACCATATTTGGCCTCCCACCAAAGTATGGCCTTCATAAAATTTTCAAATAAGATCTCTAATCATGTTTCCAAATCATCTTCTTACCAAATCTAGGCAGTGATATATTTAGACACCTTCTAAATATATTCCTCATGATGTCTTCAGCTCCACTTGGATCCTTATTTCCATAATGAGGGTAACCACCTTCCAAGTTGGTCCTGAATCTATCACGCATTCCAAACATGTGCGCTTGCTAAACATGTGCTCAACTTGCATATCTAGTCATCTGCCAAACATAGTGCCTTGCCATAAACAGCTCACTGTCCAAATATAGCACTAGTGAGATCTTCTAGAAGCTTTCCAAAGATATTCCTCGTCATGTATAATTCCAACAGACTTTGACCCGGTCAATCTGAGCCTTTGTAGTCATATGCCTAGTCATATGCCATGTCATACGGTCACGAACCTCATGCCTTGTCACCAATGCCACAACATCTTCAACTATGTTATCATGTCTTCAGGAAACTTTAATCTGTGTCACATTCATATTTGCAACGGCCTTCACTGCTGAGTAAACTTCTGCCTTGTCATGCGAGCTTGTGTCAGGTTGCATCTTCATTTGTTATGCCAGTAAGCTGTCAAATAATGCCAACGTAAGTGCTGTTACACTAAGGGCGTGTTCACTTGCACCGAAGTGGCAGGGGGAAGTGGGGAAGTGGCCCACTTCCGCCACTTCGGGCGTTCATTTTGGGGGAAGTGGCAGTTCGGCCCACTTCCCCGAAGTGGCCACTTCCCCCAAAATATACTATGGCCACTTCGGTATAATTTTTACCGAAGTGGCCGAAGTGGGCTTAATATAAAAGCCCACTTCAGCCACTTCCCTCACCCCACCCGAACTCTGCTCTCGATCCCGATTCCCAATCGCAGTCGTCCCGTGCCCTAGAACACATATCCAGGGCATCGTCCGACTTCTCCGCAGCCCGCCGGCCGCCGTCGATCGCCGGTCTTCTCCGTGGCCAGGTATGCCATCATCCTCCTTCCTCTCTCCCTCTCTCCCTTTCTTCCCCCCTCTCTCTCCCTCTCTCTTCTACTCTCTCTGAGATTTTACTGTTTTCTCATAAATCAGTGAGATTTTGGTCGATCTCTCCTGTGTTTGCAAACGTCGTTCCATTCACTGCGTCTTTGTGCCATCTCTGAGACTTGAAGCAACATCCTGAGAGAGAGAAAAAGGTTAGCCCTTCTATTATTTCTTTTTCCCTTTCAATTTGTTAGATGGAGATGAAGAGATTAGGTGGTGAACATGGCTTTAAAGACCAAGTTACCCTAGTTTCAGTGGAAATAAAAAATTGGAGCCAGGGAAAACAAAGAAGAGAGTCTATGATTGATTTGAACATGGCTTGACCAAGTTACCCTAGTTTCAGTGGAAATAAAAAATTGGAGCCAGGGAAAACAAAGAAGAGAGTCTATGATTGATTTGAATTTTGGATAATATATTTGATTCTTTCAAAACAGCATCTCATGTTTTTTTCAAGTATTTGATTGATTATGTTTCTCAATTTGTGCTAGAAATTTTTTTTGCTGTTTCAAATTGCTAGAAATTTTTTTCAAGTATTTGATTGATTATGTTTTTCAATTGTTGTCTCCCATCCTACAGCAACAATCATCCATCATCTTTAATGGATTGTACTTTTTTATACTACAACCATCAGATTGTACATGTTTGTTTTTAACATTTTAATTCAAAGTGGAATTCTAATTGATATAGAGAACTACATATATATGGAAAGGAGGAAATAGAAAAGAGTAATAAAATGAACTTATTTCAGAAAATGTATTTTTATAAAAATACATTTTGGCCTGATTTCTTTAGTGTTTGTGGTTCTGGATTGCAGGTATTTCAGCCGAGGTCTTCCAATAGTGAAACCTGCCTGGGTGGTTACTCTGTTGCAGCAAAGCTGTTAAGTTGTAAGTTTTCATTTTTTTTTTTCTTTGAGTTTTTCTTGTGAATTTTGTTGACAAGTGATTAAATTTTAGGTAGATTTTTGTAGCCAAACATGGCTGACATCCAACTGGTTTGATCTTTTGCATTTGCTACCTTTTAAGATTTGTTAGGAGCCTCTACATTGGGCATCTTTTCTTAGATCTCCTTATGTTTGTTATGAGCTTTGGGCCTGAAACTCTAATACCTATTTTGATATGGTGTGCCACTTGTGTGTTCTGGAGGATTTTTTGCTTCCTACCTAGTGTGTTGTTAGATAGCCACTTGTTTTTCTGAAACACTGAATTTCATGAAGCAAGTTTTCAATGGTTGATTGATGATTCAATGATCTTGTACAAATTCCTAGTCTTTGAATTCCATATTCTTGATGGAAGATAGGTAATTGCAACTGGCATACTTATGTACTTGGTACCAATTATTAATGCTTGTGTGTGTGTGTGTGTGTGTGTGTGTGTGTGAAACTGTTACCATTCTTCCAAGAAAGCATAAAACCATTGTAGTGGTAGTCTTTTTGTGATGGACATGATTATTTGATTTCCAGTGAAACTGCTACTCTTTGGATGACTATCTAATCATATGTCTGATATTGTGCACTCCTGATTTGACTATCTAATTATATTTCCAGTGAAAAAGCTTTTGCCCATTGTTTAAACTCAGTGAACAATTGTGCTTTCAATGCACATTAATAAAAATAGCTATTGATTTTTATATATAAATTCAGAGCTTGTCAATTGGACAATGAATATACCACCTTTTATCTCTACAATCATGTATGGTTAGGGTGAACTTTTTATCTGCACTTGATAACTTTATTGCCAATCAAAAAGGTTCCGAGTAGTGCTTGTTTGGGATATTACTTGATGGATATTTTGTGGACTTGTATTACTGTCTTTTTAATTTCTATGTTGACTTTGAGCATGTCTAGGTATTTTGGGGTTGTTGTATGAAGGACTTGATGGATATTTTGTGGACTTGTATTCCTATCTTTTTTATTTTCTATGTTGACTTTGAGCTTGTCTAGGTATTTTGGGGTTGTTGTATGAATTGATTATCATGTTGAGCATTTTATGATATAGTCTATTTGAATACTTTGAGCTTGACTTTGAGCTTGTCTTGTTTTTTGTCACTTGTTCATTGAATTAACAGGGTTAACTCATCTATGTGTATGTGAACATATTTTTGGATGCATATATTGATGATTTTGGTCCTTCATTTTGTTTCTAAACTGTGTAATATAATTAATTATTTTTAAATGAAACAGATGATTAATCCAATTATTGATTATCATGAGTCAATGCATTGGTTATTAATTATATAGTCAAGATAAATTTAATATTAATTCTAAATTTAATTCTTTCTTTCTTATAATTTAGCACACTCTATTCAATTCACAATTGCATTGAAAGCAATAAATCATAGACATGTTTATTATTATAAAAATGAAAAAAATTCAAATCTAATATTTCTTAATAATACAATTTAATTATTGTAATTAATTAAAATATATTAAAATTAAAAAAATATATAAAATATTGGGACTTCCGACTTCCCCACTTTCGTTGAAAAGAACACTCCACTCAAGCCAAGAACCTAACCGATCTCACTTTCGTGAAAAGAACACTGTATGGAGAAGTGGCACTTTGGCACCCCTTCACTTCGGTAATGAACACCGTAATCTTCACTTCAGTTACTCAACCTGACTTCCCCTCGCACTTCAAACCCCACTTCACACTTCCCTGCACTTACCTGCAAGTGAACATGCCCTAACAGTAAGCAAAACTAAAAATTGTAGGATTATAATCATTAATAGATCATGTAAAGTAAATAAAATAGTCATAGAAAGAAGTACTTGCCTGGGGTCTTGCGCTCTCTCTGTGCAAAGTGAAACTTGTAACAAGAAAGTCATATGGAACTTTTAATCTATCAGAAAACAAACATATGAATATTTTTCAGTAAATAATGATTTGAAGCCTTTCTTCCCTTCTCAACATCAGGCACCAACAAAATAAACAACAGTCATGCAACTTTCAACCTTCTCTGACTTGTTCACAATCTTTCGCCAACAATACCCAAAACTTGCAAAACAAAATCTATAGCTCCCACAGAAATACGTAACATCATCAAATTTAACATAAACGAAACATGGCATTCAAAGTGAGAGAATGTCTCCACATAAGATCTGGTTTTTAAGTATGTTGAAGCAACACAAATGATGAACAAACTGCTAAAGAGGGAATGGTTAGTTCAATTCATTTACATGGTCTTCTTTTGAGATTTATGTGGAGGCAGCTATGAATTCAGCTTTATCTATTCTAGTATGTATTTCTATAACATGTAAGAAGTATAATTTACAAGGATTGCCAATCATTAGGATAAAAAAAATAATCAGGTGTTCTAGCAAAACAACTCATTACTCCCACCACTGGAGGAAAATTAAAATATTTTGACATAGAAAAAGCTCTTGGAAAACAGATTGACACATGGCATAGATGATATTTCAAATGATTAAAAGTAATAGTCTTATGAGAATGACAACCTACCCTACCACTACTAAAGTTTCTAACTGGATTGACAAAGATAGGATGAATCATATATAGTTTTCCTTCGGATGTCTCACATGCTACAAAAGTTCATTCATTTTGAAACTTAATTATATGGCCAAACAAGTAAAAAGAACCGACAAATCTTATACATGATACGTCCACCAATTCAAGAGTCAAGACCAACACTACCGGTGGATGCAGCAGTGCAAATTATCATATGTATGACAAAGATATAATCGTAATTTGTAAATTGGACATTAACTAGAACTATTTTCATGAAACTCATGTTTGGTGGTATTACTACAAATATAAGGTTGCTTGTTTGGAAACCTAACTAGCATGTATCCACAGAGCCAGGAGATTTGTGCACTATCCAGTACTGTCTCCTCTCTTTAGTTATGTGCCAGGTGTGAGTGTACCAGTTCAATTTGAGAAGGCAATGCTTCTTAGGCAAACTATCACAAGTATTTTTGATTTGGAACTAGTTAACATGTGAAATCAAGTCAAAAATCTAATTCTAAATTTCTCAGCTACTAGTCGCATCTTCGCAAACAAGGTTGCATTATGACAAAACAAGGACCCAAAAAAATACTGAATCGCAATCAGCATTTACACAACATAAGAGTAAATTTGAAGAAATTGTCGCAGTTCATGAGATTTATATAAGATGCTGTCGAGTGCAAGATCTTCTAAAGAAATTTTGACACAAAAGTGTGAGAAAACTTAATAAACAAGATCTCCATCATAACAACTTCAAATAATTACCTACTAGATAGTGATAAAAAAGAGCAAGTTCCCATTGCCAATATAGCATGTTGTAACATTTTGGAATGAGGTTTGGTTTCATCAAAATCATTGTTGTAGATTGTCAAAGAAATGGGTTTCTAAAGCTCCAGTGCCAACTTTGGAGAGTCAACTTCCTCCAGCAAGAATTCAGACAAATTGTTTAGACCTGCAACATCCTTAGCTTTGAGGACATCAGACTGAATGTTAGCTCCATCAGGACAGCCATTATCTGGCAGACAAGCAAGCTCTGCTACTGAGAGTATGTCTTCCTCATTAAATGATAATAACTCTTTCCATGAAGGCTCAGACCACGGAGGGCCATCCATAAAACCATTGCCAGTACCAATAATACTTACTGATCCTGAGCATCCACCTACATCATTTGAATAGCTCATACTTATCTGATCAGTAGATGGTGATCCCTGAGAAGACTTGAGGTTGGAACCATCATCTTTGCTAGAAGCATTATATGATAAAGAGCTTTTCTTCGGGATAGGATTCAGGAAACTGTCCCTCGGCTTATTATATTTATATTTATTCAGTGTAGAATATATTACACAAAGAGCCACCTAAAAGAGAGAACGAATGTTAGAAAGAAAGACCAAAAGAATGAATGTACTATGTTTTCCTTAATTCCTCACATTTTGTGGAACATCAGCAAAAAGGGTGTATTCCTTCATGATCCATTTAGTCCTTGCAGCCCCATTCTTCCCATGGTAATAGCTGAAGGTTTGTGTGAACCCAATGGGGTCGCCCTCTTCATCTTTGATTGAACTCCTAGCATTTGTAGCTTTCCAGTGACCATCTGGGGTGCTGCGATCCCTACAAGAAGGCCCCTTTCTAAACTTGATAGGGGCGAAACAAAACAACCTCCCATCTCCACCACTTGCCATAAGATCCACTGTCAAATAGGATGTGATTTAATTCTCATTAATTAATGAAAGAAGCTAGCATAAACACGTTGTCCATAAAGCATGACATAAAAGGAGAATCCTGAACATTAACTATTCAGCATATTGTTCTGAGGGAACTTTTGTTTATTTAAAATCAAAGTGGTTCATCTGCTCCATCTAAGGGAGATTATAGTTCTTGCTTTTTTTCGTTGATAGAAAGAGAGAGATCAAGTAGAAAACTGTCCAGGTGATGCGATCAAGAGTCTCTTCCACCCAAAAATTCTAGATATTAGAGTTTGAGTTTCTAGGCCATGGTTTTCTTCTCAAATCTGCAGTTTGGGTGCAACAATGAGATTGCCAAGGCCAAGTAGAACGCCTGAATTTTATGATTTCTCCTTTTTTTTTTTTACTAAGGCGACAAGCACCCCCGAAGGACGTCAAAGACGTGTACAGGTTTGGCAGTGCAGGAGCACAGAGGCTCAGTAGAGATCCGTTCACCTGACCCTCACCTTGCAAAAGAGGGGATTCGAAACTGGGTCTTTCACAGGTTTATTACCCATCACAGATTAAGGAACCCTGGTACCAATAGGCCTTTGTGGTCGTTGGTTATGATTTCTCCTTTTATTTTTGACTTCCTGCTATAAAGTGCTACATTGAAATAAAATTGTTCTATTGAATAGTAATGTGAAAAGGTTGGAAAGTCTTGTTCTGCAATGAAAAAGTGCACAACCATACAGAGGAGGCAGAACAATAGAACAAGGGCGGAAAACAACTCTAAACAAGCCAATATCATTCAAAGTGATGTCCAAGAACAACTCAACAAAGATATAAAAAAAAACACGGTAAGGTTCACTGTCAAGGAAAGATATGAGACTGAAAAACAGTAACCATTAACCTCTTGAAGCGAAAATCTTCAAAAACAATATTTTATTCCCTTTTTATAGAGACAAAACCCTTCAAAAAAAGAAGAAGAAGAAGAAGAAGAGTTTTTCCTTCTTGAACTACTCAGAACACAATAGCTTGAACCACAAGTCCAAAATTATCAAGATTAAAAGGTAGACTCCAAATCAACACCTATATCCTATCACAAAAATAGTAAGCAAAGCACTAAGATATAAGTGTTCATATGCATGTGAACTCAAAGACAGAAAATCTATAAAGAAGGCATAACAAAATACTAAGTAAAAATAAAAAATAAAAGAGGTAGTTAGATTGGAGACCATCATACTAACCAAATGTTAACCTCAAACATTGCATCGAAGAACCAACAAAAGCTCACACGGCAGTGCATTGCACTAATCAAGAAACGCACGTTAATGGAATTAGAATACAAACGATAAATTTTGGGGGGAAAGAAAGCAAAAACCTAAAACAAAATAAATGCTCAAAATATATAAAAAAACATTAAATAAAAAAATAAAAAAACAGGGAATCAGATGGAAGGCCAATACCAGGCAGCAGATCAGGGCTAATGCCGTAAACATCGACATCCTCCTTGATCAAACCCTGGCCGGGATCCGGGCATCCAGCAACCTTGTCGGAGAGGTATTGGATGAGCTCGAACTCGTTAGGATCGAAACGGCAGCCACGAGGAAGCCTCATTGTTGGGGGATTGCTTCTTCTTCTTGAGCTCTGGAGAGAGCGATTGTAAGTAGAGATAAAGAAGATGGTGCCGTGGTGGTGCTTTCCTATGGGCTCCCACTCCAAGTAGGAGAAGGAGGCTCTCCATGGTAGTCAACCAAAGAAAAAGAAGTAAGAAGTGAAACCGAATCCGTGTTAGCTTTGTGGCCGACGCGCGACGCGCTTCAACTAAAGAACTTTTGTTTTCATGATGCGACATTTTAAGGTCGGGTATAAATCTTGAGAGGTCATCAAACTATGCCCATAATTCACTTTGGATACCAAACTTTAATTTATATCTTTTTGGTCACCCTACTTCTATTTGATTTCAGCGGGAGGGTACCCAAGGGGAAACGACGAGATTTATCTGACGTGGGAATCAAATAGAAGTAGGGTAACCAAAAAGATACAAATTTAAGTTTGATAACCAAAGGTGAAATATGGGTATAGTTTGGTGACCTTTCAAGATTTTTACTCTTTTAAGGTCTGATACCCAATTTAGTTATTGGCCTTTTTAGTCCCTCTAATATAATTTAATATTTTTTTGATCCTTTTATTTCTCCAATTGAAAAAATTGAATCCCTCCCTCTAACCAACGTCTATTTTTCGGTTGGAGGCATTGATGTGACATTGTTACTCATTAAAATATTAATAAACAAATTAGAGAAAATGGTTAATAATTTATTTAATAGTTTACAACTAAAGATTAATATTTTTTAAATAACATAAACATAATAATCCCAAACCCTAACCCCCCTCCCACGCCGCCTTCTTCCTTGCCGCTGCCGCCACACTCTACTCCGCCCTCGCCACCCACAAGGTCACCCACCGGTCAGAGTGTCCGACTCCCTAGCGATGGATCCACCATGGGGGAGATCGTACTCCGCGAGGGATGCATCATGCTAGGGTACCTCAAGGACGAGAAGGCGACGATGAAGGCATGTGGGATGACGGCTGGTTAAAGTCTAATCGGTTCACTCTTGCAATTTTTGGTTGATGTATGATTTGCTATTGGCTTCTGTTAGGTTGCTTTCATCCGCTGACTCCTATGGTTGAAATTTGTTATTTTTTATTTTTGAGAATAGTATAAGTGAACATTTAGTTATTCAATTCATGATTTGATATATGAATTTGAATTGAATCAACATTCATCTCATATAGATAATTATAAAAAGTTTATAATTTGTCTCTATCTCGAATATGTATTTGAGTGAGACTAGGACACTCTTATCTATATAAGGAGAGATATGATTAGAGAATAGAGAAGCATTGTGACAAATTGAGTGATCTCCTAAAGGTTCTTTTCATTCTGGGTTCACTCTTTAGTGAGAATAATCCAAATATTAAGAGAAGGAGGTTGTACATTTGTGCAATGTGTTAGTTGGAGTCATATAGTAGTTCAGTTAGTTTTTGGTTTTTTTGCTTTGTAATATGAACAAGTTTTATTTGTGGACTTTTGAAAAGTGATTGTTTTACTTTTGAGTTTGGACTATTTTTCATGTGACTATTATTTATTTAAGGTGTGACTTCATTGTTATTACAACACTTGAATAAGCTCTCTGATGTTAACTCAATAGTTAAATCTTTATCATTTTGTAGCCTTTCTTTTATTGGTAGATAATGAATTAAGCAACTCATATTTTCAATAGTTTTTTCTTGAAGCACAAATTATTGTTTAGGGTTTGACAAGAGAGATTCATATATTATGTGATCTGTAAAAATACAATGATTCAACTCCTATCAAAGGGCAATTAGAAAATAAAGATTCATTTAGAAAATCAATTATTTTGAGTTATATAAAACCCAATTTTACTAACTAGAGTAATCAATGGCAAAATTGAGAATAAACATTATTTTGCATAGAAAGCCTATTGATACCAAACGTAGGAATTAACTTTGCATGCATTTCAATTACAAATTTTATTGGACATACCAAACATTTTGTTACTTTCCAGGTAAAGTCTTTTAGGGAAAGACTTTGCAAGGAAAGTCTTTCCCTGCAAAGCATCAAACAGGCATGAGAAGTAAATATGAAGAGCCTGACATATGAAACAAAGAGAACTACAATGGGGCATCATGGACATATAGAGAGTTAATGAACAAAGAAAGGGCAATTAGAGAGAACCTAGAAATAATTGAACAAGTAGAATAGCATATGTTAGTAGAGATCACTGGATTTATGACATTCCAATCCAAGTCAAATCTTGCATCATTAATATGAATTATGATTATCTTAAATATGAAGGCTGCACAATTGTTACTTGATGATGATTATGATGATATAATCATTAGACACATGTTTCCTGAGGACATTGCTTGTAGGTTACTACAAAAACAGATACCACACCCAGATAGAAGCAATGTATGGAGATGGAGACCCAAAATGGGAGACAGATCCTTGTCAGTTGTGTATAATGTCTACAAAGGGCAAACAGAAACAAGGGAATGAAAAGGATTGAGGACACTATGGAAGCTGCAAGTGGTGTTAGATATTATACCATCACAATCAACCAATTTTACTTTATTTTGATCAACTCACTCTTAGTTGTTGGATGTAGCCCAACGAATCTTTTTTTGACCGTTGGACCAGATCAAGGCTTTTATATAGACCCTCTGTTAAAAGCCCTATTCTATCATCCATTCTCGAAGAGCTTCAGTTGTCACCCAGAGAGCCTCTCAGACTTTCTTCAGTTTCTTCTTCTTCTTCTTTTTCTCATTTTCATTTTCTCTAAGAGCTTGCCTTCCAATTCCATCATCTCTCTCTCGTTCTGGGCGATACTTGAGCCGCACCTGCTCGGAGACGTTCTACAGAGAGGGGCTGGTTGACGTGTGGGTTAGGATACCCTACTAACCAGAGAGTTTACTAGGTTCCTTGCACGAAGGAGGCAAAATCAACTTTTAGGGCAATGCAATTGCATGCCCAGCACAAGCTTGGCTATTCTCTTAACTCAATTTCATTTCTTACAGTTGAACTAAATGAATCTTGATGTGCTTTGAATGTTAATTAGTTGGATGTAATTGTAGTGTTAATTGCTAATTTCTGTTTAGTGATTGTGATTTCCAACAAGTGGCACCCAGAATTAAGATCTTTATATGAAAATTACCATAACAAACTCCTGACAAAAAAAACTGCTCTATAATTTCAACATGGGGCCCAAGGAACAATGCTCATCCTATAACCTGCACTATGAAACTACTAATCATATATTCTTTGAGTGCAGATGGGCAGAGCAAGTATGGACATTCTTACAAAATAAATAAGCTCTTACGGGATGGAATTGGAGAACTAGGGAAGCACAAGAAGGAAACTGGCTAATAGACACAAGATACAAAAACACCAAGGAGTTAATTGTCACGCCCCGAACCACGGCTCAGGCACGTAGACAACCGGCCGCACCCAAACAGGGACTAGTCCCCATTCAGGCGCAAGGCCTTAAGAACTCTTATACAATAAGTATTCAGAGTTAATAATAACAGCGGAATCGTAGCTAAAAGATGAAGGGAGTTCGTACAACTCCATACAAGCATAATATCGGGTTTACACAACCCAAGACTAGGATCCAAATTACCACCCCTAAAAATCCATACAACAAAGAAATCTAAATTACAAGTCTCACATTGTAATAAAAGAGGTACGCAGACCTCAAGACAAATAGAAGTAGCCGAAGTCAAGAACTCCCAGATATCCCCGCCTAAGCTCGATCCTACTCCCTCCTCGTCCAACCTCGAAAGTAATACACGAATCAAGTGCATGAGCCTAAAGAATAGGCCCAAGAGGGTCGCATAAACAATAAAAGAGGCGTAAGGTAAACAAGGAACATAATAAAGTAAGTACAATTATACAAATACAACAACAACACAGCAAGCAACAAGTAGTTGGAATGCGGATAAAATCCACAGATGTACTCAATCTCTGGCATATGTGATAATAAGATGTCTACGACACCTACGACACCATCGGTATCGTCTTTGGCCTAAGCCGACTAAGCTATAGCATACATGTGCACATGGCCAGAAAATACCGCTCCTGACCGGTGCCAAGTGGCCAGATATTATACACCCTCTGCCAGGGTCTCCGTCCGATGGAGCACCAAGTGCCAGTGGCCAGATATTATACGCCCTCACGGGGCCCTGGTGGCTGATATTATACACCCTGGCCGTGGTCTCCGTCCGATGTATCATGCCTGAAAGTAAGAGATTGATAGTACTAATACCTAACAACAGGTATAAATATATATCCAAGGCAGCAACATCCTGAATATACAATAATCGGTGACCTCATCGAGATCGAGAGTCAATACGTATCTAAGGAGTACACTCTACTCAAATGCGCATAAGAAAACATGATAGCAACAATTCCCTCGAGATATAAAACCAATACATATGAGGAAAACCATCTCAAATATATATTAGGAACCTCTCGAGGAAATAAGAGTACAAAATCAAAGTGGGTTAGGAGGAAGGAATACTCACAAACCTCCCGTGCGAGAGCCTACCTGACTAGAAGTGAATCAATAATCCTCGTCGCGCCTCACGCATCCGAATCAGAATCTAGTAATCAGATAGAAATCTTAGTATCTCTACACTTAAGCATCTCCTATCTAGTTACAAAATACGATTACCCGTGAACCTATCAATCATCTCTAATATTGGGATCAAATTACTCAATGATAATTCTCTAAGTTTAATCATGCTTGAAGACCATTAAACATGTAATTAAGTCAGATAGAGTATTCTAAGTAAATTTCGGCAAAGACTCCCTCTTTATCGGGCCCCAAATTATACAAATTCACAAAGAGATCCAATACACTTGGATTTCACAATTTCATACATCCATATAAAATACATGAATACATACAACTATAGATCATTGCTTCTTCATAATATTATCATGCTTCTAACCCCTCCCATGCCTCTTCCATCCCTTAATTAACATTCATGCAAGCCCATGCCCTTAATCTCAACCATTTAACCGATTAAAATCAAGTTCCTCAAACAAATTAAAACCCTTAGTTAGTTTAGGGCTTTTACCCCAAAATTAGGGCTGCAGGTCGAGGTAGGGAGGAAGGCGTCGCTACCGGAGAAGGGGTCGCCGCCTTCACGTGGCGCTTCACCGAGAAGTGGTCGCGACGCTGGGTCAGCTACCGCAGATCGACGCGCAGCCTGGAACGCCGCTCGGGCGCAAGCAGTGTCCGCCGCGGGCACCGTGACAGCCGCGGGAGTCGCGCTGGGGCTGGCCGACGTGGCCGGAACTGGCCGCCGGCAGAGCTCACCGTGAGTGGCTCGGCGCTACAGTGGCGGCGCGCACGGACGCAGGGGACGCTGGGACGCTGCTGGGAGACGCTGGCTGGGCCAGCGCTGCGACGGCCGAGGGAGCGCTATGGCGCGCGGCAACGCGGCGCAGTGCGCGCTGGGGCGCGGGCGCTTTCGGGACGCTGCGCGCACTGGGCGCGCGCACGCTTAACGCTGCTGAGGGCGAGCGCTGGGGTTTCCGGTGTTGGCAGGCGGGGTTCGCCGGTAGGGTGGCCGGTGCACGTCGTCGAGAGAGAGGGAGAGAGAGAGAGAGAGAGAGGCGTGAGTGAATTCTCAGATCTGAGAATTTGGGGAGAGAGAGAGATGAAATGTCTTTCTCTCTCTTCTTTGTTATAATATAAATAATAAAATTCTTTTATTATTTCCTTAAAAAGAATAAAACCCTCACAATGTCACATGTCTACTATTCCTCCACATGAGCACTATGCATTCACGGGTAAGTGATCTATTTCTTGTCGGGGCCCACTGTGATAATTCTCTCGTCCTCATGCCCACCTGCATCCGTGAATCTCGGGTCAATGGTCCCCGTGGCACAAGTGTATCAGAGTATCACGGATCCGCCTCTCGTCGAATCGATCCTAAATATCGGCTTTCGGTCAAATCCTTCGTCACAGGCGCACTGTGGCATCACGGGGTTGTCGCTGTCCCCGACCAGATCCACTTTTCCCGGGGACTCTAACTTGTTTCCTCCAGTAATTAATTACCCGAATTAATTTACCGTTAAATAATTTCCATTAATTAACAATTAATAAACTCCTCGAATTTAATAAATAAAAGTCTTTATTTATTTCGGGGCAGGTATTACATTAATAGCAACAACCTTATGGCAAATTTGGAAGTTAAGATGCAAGGTTGCATATGGAAGAGCTAAATTTAATCTAATTGCAACTGCAGTTGCATGCTATAGTTTGATAATGGAACATAAGGAAAATAAAAGTGTAGGAGAAATGGAAGGAAGGAAATAAAAGAGAATGTAACAACATGAACCACCAGATACTCTTATTTACCGATGGCTCCTGGGATAAAGATATAGGTAAAGGAGGTTCAAGGTTTGTACTTATAAATAACTTACATAAATCATTTTATGCAGGTGCAAGCCCAAACAGTGGAGGATCTAGATTGGAAGTGTTGATGCCAAAAACTGGTCCACGTCACGCTTCAGTCACTGTTGCCTCGTGATCTGGTCTCAGCTTTCGACCAACGGTTAGAATTTATAGTTGATGTGGACGCTTACTTCTGCCTATGATCTAAGGTTCTCTGGGCTGTAGCGTATGTCGTTGGGGTCGTGCGGAGGTTTCCAGGCCTCTGCTTATGCCTTTGCCTTCCCTGTGCGATCCTTTTTCCTTTCGTGTATCCGGGGGCCTTCTGCTGACGCTATGGCGGGTTTTTTCCTTCTGGGTGTCCACAGGTCCACGTCTAGCCTCTTCTTCCCAACCCATATAAATTTCCTCGGAATTGATATACTTTTGGGCGTGGATCATAAGGGCGGGTATGGTTTTTGGTGGATCTAGTGTCAGGGAAAATCGGAAGGGGGAGTCTAATAACCCTTCCATCAGAAAAGTCACAGCCATCCGTGGCGGGAGGTCCGCAACATTAGCTGTTTCGTCTATGTAACGGCTTAAATAGGCCTGGAGCGTTTCCCCCCTCGCTGCTTAATGCGCAGGAGGGTAGACGGGGTTTTCTTTTGCTTTGAGTAATTGGCAAAATAGGCTAAGAAGCGATCTGCTAAAATCTGAAAAGAAGTAATTGTACTAGATGGGAGATCGACAAACCAGTCTTGCGCTTTTCCCTCTAAGGTGGCGGGAAAAGCTCTAAGACATACGCGAAGGCCTCGTGATTCCAGCTGAGGAGCATCTTCGACCAAAAAGATTTTAGCGCCGGGATGGATCGGTTTTGCCTTCATATGCAGCCATAAATCGGCGGTCCGGGTTATCCTAACTTGCTCTCCCAATATTTCTTTGACGGTGAACACATACCGAGAACGTGTCGCCGGACTTTCCGCTTTCTCGAGAGAGGTTCCGCTGCTGAGTCCTTTTATCAACTGCTTGAACAGATGGACTATTCCGCTCCGCCCTTGTCCGCTCGGTTCTTGTGGTGGCTCGCCTCATGGCGAACGGAGGAGGTTCCAACTAGCGGAAAAGGCGGTCCTTCCGTCTTCTCTTTATGAGTGCGAAGTTCTCGCTCTCCCTCCGCTTTCGTAATTATCCAAACATTGGTATGTTTGGCGTTGGAACTTGTGTAGGAGGAGGCTGAGGATGAGTCAAAGCATGAATGTACCGAGTCAACCGCTCCAATTGTTGTGTAGGTTAAGGTAAAATTCGGGACAGATTCTTGAGGTTGGACGTAAGGACTATCTCGATGGCTGCATACGATGGGCGGACTATCCACCGGATTTCTTCATGCCTTCGACCTCGCCGCATCCTTCGGATTATTTGGGGCTCCTCGCTCTTGAATTCGTTTTGATCTTCTGGTAGTGGTCATGTGGCTTTTCGTAAGGATCCCCACGGACGACGCCAAACTGTTGATGCCAAAAACTGGTCCACGTCACGCGCCATCGCTGTTCTTCGTGATCCGGTCTCTTCACCAACGGTTAGAATTTATAGTTGATGTGGACGCTTTACTCGCTTCTATGAACAGGGAGTGAGAAGAGCATCATAAAAACACCGCTCGGAATTACCGGAATTACTCATCACGAGCCCTCAGAAAAAGGGAGAGGACGGTGATCGAATTGGGCCTTTCTCGCGGATTCAAATTCGATGCTTAAGTCTAAAACTTGAAGAGAGAATCTTAGTTTTAGGCAGTTTTTGTGTGATGAGTTTTTTTTGGATCCCTTTTCTTCTATTAGTGCTCTCCTTTTATAGCACCTTAGAGGCGGTTCAGGAAAGGCGGTGGGGTAAGGCGGTGAGTTAAGTAAATATCTCTTAAGGCGGTAGGAAAGGCGGTAGGAAGGTGGTAGGAAAATATCCGGCCATCAGCGCAGTGGATAAGGCCCACTCACTGTAGAGGCGTTAGATGTTTCTCTATCTCTTTCTTTCTACCCTACGCCCTTTATGAGAGGGTCGTTACAATTCCGACGGACTTGTTTGCAGGATTGAATCCTTACGCTATAATTCCGAGCGGAATTGTGCAAGGATGGTGATACTGCCGTGTAGCCAAAGGAACAAGTGGTTCTTTAGCTTAACGACACCTGTCTTCACCAAATATATCCGTAACAGGAAGCATTACAACATGGGCTGGAGGAAGTTGCAGAACAAGAGGGAGAATCACTACAGGTGTACACTGATAATACGAGCATACACAAAGCTCTGAAAGAAGAAAACTACTCCCAAGACTAAAGGATGCAAAGGCACCCAAAGGAATGCAATAGAAGATTGGAGAAGTATACACATTAGGCACCTAAAGGAATGCTATAGAAGATCGGAGAAGTATACACATTGGAACAACACAAAATCCCTAGAGATGACAATGAATTCACAGGCTGCCTAGCAAGGGAAGCAACAGTTAAAGGATTGGAAACCAAATATAAAGAACTTGAATATCTACCGGAATGTTGTAGAAGACAAGTTGAAAGTTTGATGTAATTGTTAGATGTTGTGCAGCTCTTCCTTTTTTTTTTAAAAAACCCTTAAATTTTAATTTTTAACATTGTATCAGAATTGTTCATTTTGATCCAATATATATTGTTTGAATTATCTAATGCTAAATTGGCATGATAAATGCTGAAAAAAAATTCAAATTGAACCACTTCAAGAGAATTTCGTGATGAAAACTTAACAAAATATTAAAGAATTTTTTTATATATTATTTTAACCTTTTTTAATCAAACGTGAATGTTTAAAATTATTGTGTTTATTAATTTATTTATCATGTTGGAAACCTGAGTTCTATTTTAATTTATTCACACATTTCCATTACTTATCAAATTATCATTTATATAAATTTGATCTTAAATATGTCTTTTGTGTGGGTACTCATCTAAAATTAATTTTTGTAAATATTTTATATAGAATAGGCGAATAGCAAATAAACCCTCAAATTTTTTGATATATAAATGAACACCCTGCCGATGCTTTGAGATCGGTGAGACGCGATGCATCCTGAACGAATCTCAAGACAGTGCCTAAGGTCCTGATCAAGTGGCCTGTTGAAATCCCTCCCCGCTTCTTCCGCTTCCGCTGCCGCACTTCCTCGGCGGAGTGGGATGGGGACGTCGGTGCAGGTGACGCCGCTGTGCGGTGTGTACAGCGAGAGCCCGCTGAGCTACCTCGTCACCGTCGATGGCTTCAACTTCCTCATGGACTGCGGTTGGAACGACCTCTTCGACCCCGCCCTCCTCCAGCCCCTCTCCAGGTCTCTTCTTCTCTCCAGCACTGAGTATTCTGCTTCTTCTGGGTATATGGATGGTGTTGATTCCTGATGTTTTTATGTGACTGTTGTGCTGATTGTGTGCATGGGCATAATTAAGTTTTTCTGGGAAAGAATGATGTTGTTTGGGATTTATTTGCTTCATTTTCGGTTTGAGACTTCCCAATTGACGTTTGCGGAACTTTGGATTCTGTGATTTACTATATTACTCGATAGAGCTTTTTCTATGGTCCATTGTGGCTACTAGTTTGAATTTCATTGAAAGATCAGTTTTTTAGAAGATTGAATAGGGTGTATGATCTTTGCAAAAGTGGGTGTTCCTTGGTCACCTACAATGGCGCCATAGAGCTCTTTATATGATTCATTGTGGCTATTAATTTGAAGCTATTGAAAGGAAACTTTTTTTTTTTTTTTTTTTTTTTGGTGTGTGTGTGTGTGTGTAGAAGATGGGCTAGGTTGTGTTTCAATTGAGAGAAAATTGACGGAAATAAAAGGAGAAGGAATAATTTTTTTTTTACTGTTTCTTTTTTCCCAACCATATTCTCTTCTTTTCAAACGCAAAACAATTTCCTTATTGTTCTATTGTCTCCTCATCCATTCTCAATTTAAACATACCATTACTGTCCTTGTGATGTTAGGTGGGTTGTAAGGTTACTGCATTAGTTGATAAGTACCATATGGCAAACATATTGATTTAACCAATACAAAAGAAAGGAACCTATAAATTTAAATAAAATGTGGTTTATCCACTTATTCAAAAAAAAAAAAGAAAGGAACCTATGGGTTCAAAATTTTTGTTTTTTTTTCAAACCAAACTTGGAAAGATCATTGTTGTTTTCGTGGTTGACTTGAACACTTCACCTTTGGTTTGATGTCCAAGGAACATGATACATTTGTTGCTCTGTTTCATGGTTTAATTTCTTGTTTTGTAGGGTATCTTCCAAAGTTGATGCTGTTTTGATATCACATCCAGACATTCTTCACTTAGGTGCTTTGCCTTATGCTATGAAGCAACTTGGACTGTCTGCACCTGTTTTTGCGACGGAACCTGTTTATAGATTAGGTCTTCTGACGATGTACGATTACTATCTTGCTCGAAAGGTAAGCTCATTTGCAAATCCTGCTGTTGTATCATTATTTTGAGTTTTTCGTTTAGAGACTGCTTGTTTACTTTCTATATCATAGCAGTGTTTTTTACTCATCTTTTGTGTGATGGTTTGTGGATATTAATGTGGACGTTACCCAAATTGAAGAATTTTTCCTGCATACCACTTAAGTTTGTGAAACTTCAACTTTGAGCAATAATGAAGCCAATAATCTGAATGCTATGTGGTGATTCAGCCAGTTGAGTTGTAATAGTGGATGTGGGCCATAATCAGTTGTAATAAATCTGAATATATTATAAATGAAATGTGTCATATCATGTATAATTCATTACTTCTGTATAAATGGGTACATGTAAATTCTATTAGGTAGCTATCCACCTTATATATTGTCCTGTTCACAAGTTTGGCAATGAGGAATATTCCCCAGTGAGGTAGAAACTAAAGTATCTGCAAAAAAAAGTTTTGTGAGTCCATAAAAATTCTGGGAATTTTAATAGTGAAGTTGACCTCTGTCACATATTAATATTTTATATCATTCTCTGAGGTAGGTGACCTGCCTGACAGAAGTTGATGCGTAATTGTAGATTAAAAGTTATATATTTGAAGGGATAACTTTCTTCTCCTTTTTCTAGGATACTTTTATTTATTTTTGGCTTTGCATTGCATTTAGTTTTTTAATGTTTTGTAATTGTGTTCTCAAAGCATGTGAATTAACTATGTATTTTTTTTTTCTTTGTAGCAAATTTCAGATAACGACTTATTTACTTTGGATGATATTGATTCGGCTTTCCAAAATATTACTAGATTGACATACTCCCAAAACCATCATCTTTCAGGTCTGTATAATTTTAAGAGTGACCTAATACTCTTCTAAAAGAAAGTCTCTTTCACTATTAATTTCTTTTGTTACAGAAAGGGGAGAAGGGATTGTTATTGCTCCCAATGTTGCTGGTCATCTTCTTGGAGGCACAATCTGGAAAATAACAAAAGATGGGGAGGAAGTGATATATGCTGTTGATTTTAACCATCGTAAAGAGCGGTACAAGTCCTTTCTGAAAATTTAAGATGGAGTAGTCACAATTATATTTGTTCAATATAGGCGAGAAAGAATCTAGCTCATGAAATTTCTTTATCAGGCTCTTAAATGGGACTGTCCTAGATTCTTTTGTACGCCCAGCTGTTTTAATTACAGATGCCTACAATGCTCTGAATAATCAACTTTCTAAACGTCAAAGGGAACAAGAATTTCTAGGTATCACAATTCACTGATCTCTTCTGGTGTTTATTTATATATTTATTTTTGCATTATTCTACTGGGGGTCATTTCCTTCGCATAGTTTCTGATTCTGATTTTAATTTGAATGGTTCCACCTTACACAATTGTGATTCTTTTACTACAAGTAAAGACATTAGCTTGTTGATTTTATGAAACTACCTAAAAGAGTCCTCTGAACATTTTTCTTTCCCTAGCATTACAAATTAATTGTATCAAAACAAGGGCACCTTTGAAGTGACATTAATTTGGAGGCTCAATTATTTCTTGGGTATAACTTGGAAAATTTGAGTGATCTTTTTGTTGATCTTTGGTTGATGCTGCTATTATGTAGCTTGTAAAACTACTTACTGAAATTTTACAGTTATCCTCATTGCTTATTGATGCATTTAATAAATTGAAATGGTTACTTTCTCTTTTTCAATATCTGACTGTTTGATTTGCATATGTTTATTACTTTTGCATGGATGTAATGTGTTGTCATATCAAATATGTAATACTTTCAGAAACCATCCTGAAAGCTTTGAGAGCCGAAGGAAATGTATTGCTCCCTGTTGATACTGCTGGGAGAGCATTGGAGCTTATTTTAACATTGGAACAGGTCAGTTGATGATCACCATAATATTCTATTTCTATTCCTCATCTTCTGTAAAAAGTTCCACTTTCGTTTAGTCACTAGACACTTTTTCAAGCGCTTCCATTGGTTTAAACTGCAGTACTGGGCAGAAAGGCATCTCACTTTTCCCATCTTTTTCCTGACTAATGTGTCTACGAGCACAATTGAATATGTAAAGAGCTTCCTGGAGTGGATGAGTGACTCAATAGCCAAGTCCTTTGAGCATACAAGAGATAATGCTTTCCTTTTAAGGTTAATTTCCCTGATAATCTTTTTGTCAATCAATAAATTCATTGAATGCAAGGTGTTTTTGTTATGCTGGCTTTATCATTGTTTTCTTATAAAACAAGTTAATGTACTTTCATGAAACTGAAAAGTAACCTACGGAACGTCAAATTTCAAGTACTTTTATGATTTTCTTCTTTTCTATTGCAGGAATGTTACATTGATAATCAATAAAAGCGAGCTTGAGAAATTATCTGATGTTCCAAAGGTTGGCATTTTTTTTATCTAATTTGATTTGGTTCATTGAGAGAAGGCTAATTCTTTTATTAGGTTGTTCTAGCATCCATGGGCAGTCTCGAGCTGGGATTCTCACATGATTTGTTTGTTGAATGGGCGACTGAAGCAAAAAATTTAGTTCTTTTCAGTGAAAAAGGCCAGGTATACTAACTGATTGCATTCTTTCAATTGTTATTTCAAATTAGGCCATATGCTAGTGATTCATATATGCAATTTGTGGATAAGTTTCTTGTACAAAATATGTATTATCCTACTCTTGGTTGTTGCTCCCATTGTGTTTGATATATATAATATTTGGACTACCAACATTTTGGTGATTGATTTCACCTCAAAGTTTGTCTAAATGTGAAAAGGTGCACTCTATGTGGTGTTTGGCAAATCATTTTCCTATATGTTATGTATTTACTGTCTCAGTGTTCTATAGGGATACTTGATGTATAACAGTTAAGGCCTGTGTATCAAGATAATAATAATAATAATATTTATTATTATTATTATTATTATTATTATTATTATTATTATTATTATTATTATTATTATTATTATTATTTATGTTTAACTTACAAATCTTATAACTTCACCACCTAGATGCTTGATATATTATAACTGCAAGTCTTCCTGCATTCTTGCTGTGTCAGTATTGTTATTGTAGTTTACATTCAGTAGGTGTTCGTAACCTTGGTTATAACTTTATCATTGGCTTTAATAGTTTGGGACATTGGCTCGCATGCTTCAAGCGGATCCACCACCTAAGGCTGTGAAGGTTACTATGAGCAAGAGGGTTCCTTTAGTTGGAGACGAGTTACATGCATTTGAAGAAGAACAAAATCGTTTAAAGAAAGAAGCTGCTGTAAAAGCAAGTCTTGTCAAGGAAGAGGAGCTCAAATCATCTCGTTCTTCAGACAATAATGTTTCTGATCCAATGGTGATTGATTCAGGCACTTCTCATGTCCCGACTGATGGTATGCTTGTTTATTCATTCTGCTCTTATTTGAACTACGTCTAGTACATTTGAGTGCACATTTATCATTTGTGGGAGTTTAAACAAACTTTACTACTCATTTTGGCTGGCTTCTCATCACATCAACATCACTAGAATAAGGAAACTGGGGCTTTGTATCCAATTTTGTATTTTGTTGTTTATAAGGCATCTGAGTTGGTGATTAACATGTCAAAATCATTTTTCTCTTTGGTGATTATTAATTTAGCTGGTAATATGATTATCAATATGGTTCGTAAACTTTGTATGCTTCTTGGTATTTTCACATCTATCTTTCAAATTTAAAATTATTGTGGGTGGGAATTTTTTTTCTTCAAATATATCAAGTATGATAGTTATTCATATTAAAATTTTGCAAATATTCTATGTAGGATATATTATTGTGTCTGTAGATTCTGTGGCTTTTACTTCTTTTGTTTGTTCTGTTACTAGAGTTTATGAGTTATGGGCAGAGTGGTCATCTCTAGAAATGAATATAGCTATAGCATTTTGTGTGTATTTCTGCTTAAGTTTTTTGTAGATCCAACATAAAATGAGATTCTTTTATGTTTTAATATGTACTTCTGTCTATTTTATTTCTTAAAACTCCAAACGTTATCTCTCTCATTTTTCTTCACGAGGAGGAAACATGGAACTCTATATTTTTGCCAGATTTACAATCTATAAGGTGGTTCTAATTGCTAAAATGCTTGCTATTTCTGTATGATGCACTTTCAGCAGCTAGCTCACGCTTCTTTGGGTATCGAGACATCATAATTGATGGATTTGTTCCTCCAGCAACAAGTGTTGCTCCAATGTTCCCTTTTTTTGAAAACTCAGCTGAATGGGATGACTTTGGTGAAGTTATTAACCCAAATGATTATGTGATTAAGGAAGACGACATGGATCAGGCTATGCATGTAAGTTTTAATTGGTTAACTGACTTGTTCATCCTTAGGATGGCATTTTGTTAGTTACTTCCATTTGCCATAATCTCTTTTTTAAGTTTTCCACTGAATATGAGATTCTAATACATGATATACTATGTGAATCACATCTCTGCATTAGTATCATTTGCCACAAATATATTACTTGACAAAAAAGAAAGTTCTAAAATAAGATAGAAACTAATTTCAGAAGGATGTGTTGATGGGGCACCATCGGCAGACTGATTCCATCTTTTCAAACTAGAAATGGCATTATGAGAAAACATGTTTTAATATGAATCAGAGTTCGAACCTTTAAGTCTACTCTTGGGATTCTGAATTCAATGAACTCTTGAGGAAAGATTGTGGCATCCTTCAATTTATAAAAAAAAGGAAAGTTGGCCTATATATCATTTGTTCTCTTATAGTTTGGACCTTTAAGTCTACTTCTTGAAGCATCTCCTACATGGCAAGTATAAGAGAACAAATGATATATAGGAGATGCTTCTAGAAGTGGGTGCTTGTTAATAGCATGAGGGCATTGTTACAAAAGAGACGAAACACTGCATTTTCAGAACTGACTGAATAATTTCTTGTGCCTAGCTGCTATAATATCCATATTTTGCATGATACAGTAGTTAAACAGTTATTCTTCAGCTTCATTGGTTCTTGACCCTTCATGTTAATAAGTTGTGCAGTCCCTGATATTTAATTTTCTTTCTTTCCTTTTTTTTTTTTTCTTCTAAATCTCAGGGTATAGGAGCTGATCTGGATAGTAAACTTGATGAAGGGTCAGCACACTTGCTACTTGATGCAACACCATCTAAAGTTGTTTCAAATGAACTGACAGTAAGTACCAAGTAGTATTTTTTCTCATTTTGCTAAGTCACTTTTCCAAAATTGCAGTAAATCTATGATATAATGGTTTTATACTTAAACAATGAGCCAAACTCTGTTCTCTCTTTCTGTTTTGAGGGCATGTTTTGCCTTCTGTTTTAGGTTCTTTTTCATGTTCAACTTTATCTTTTGTGGAAACATTATATTGTTTTCTATGTCTTACTAGAGGGCTGTAAGTGATTATTACAATGCTTGCTATTTTTCCCTGTAATCGACCATAATTTCTTAAATAATATATGTTCAAACTTCTTTAGAGATAAGCTCAAGCTTATGTTGCTCACCATGCTTCCCAGATTTATCACTTTTTAGTCAGGTTAGCATCCTTTGACATCAGATACAAAACATTCCCTTTTATCTTAGAATCTTGGTGTGAAGATGCCTTGGAATCTTATTCTGTTCATTCATTTTTACTGTTTTTTATCTTTATTATTAACATCAACTCAAGTTTATTTTGTTGGTGTGCTAATTCTTGTATTGAACTTTATTTTACAGCCCACAATTATGAAAACTGTTCATTGTTTAGGTGCTGAATTTTTTTTTATATGGATGCTATTGATTCATGTCAATTAATCCTGGCAGATGGCTCTTCTCTATATAAGGCCTGGCTTTTAGCTACTGAGGGTTATGTGTGCACTTGCACTCAAATATTTTATCTATCTTTGCATTCTATTAAGAAGACAACTTACACTTGATGATTTACCAAAAGAATTGGGAATTTATAAAATGTTTCATAAAGCCAGTTCCTTGATCTCGATTTTATTTCAAAATCTACTTGTTATAATTTTTTACTGCACAAAGAGAGGGTATTTTGCACACATATTACTCTTCTTAATTTGCAAACCACTTGAAACGTGTTGTATTTGGAGCTGCGGGTAATCTGAACCTAGTATAAAGTGCCATATTTGGCGTTGGTTGAACCAAGTATGACTTCTGCTTTGGCTTTTTCTGCTGTAGCATGAACGGATTAGTTCTACAACTTGATAATCACATTATTCTAATGTTAGCATCACAAGAAATTTGTTTACAGTTATCAAATGATGTCCTAGTATTCTTTTTCAGGTCCATGTCAAGTGTGCATTGGCTTATATGGACTTTGAAGGCAGATCAGATGGACGTTCTATCAAATCAATCATATCGCACGTTGCTCCTTTGAAACTTGTATGCCAATCTTTATTCTATCAACATAGTTTAGTCAACATTTTGCTTTTTGTATATATTCTTCATATTGATAGTTCAACTTTGCCATGTTACCATTATCATTCATCAAGCATTAACAATTGAGGGAAGACAATATTTTGTCTTAAAAGTTTAGATCTTTTGAATTGCTGATTGGTCTCATTTATAATTCACTTCTATTCTGGTTTTTGATGGCCTGGCTGTAATAATGTTGATTGTGGTTACATCCTTAAGTAGCTAGGTCTATTTATGTTCCATTTTGTACATGTCTGAGCATCTGCATAACCCTAAATTTATGTATTTGCTTCTTTCACGTATTGCCTCCTCGGTATTTACATTCATGATCATCTCTAGCAATAGCCTAGTAAAATATGCTTCAGATTGAGCTTTTAAATATTTCTATTTCATTCTGTTTTGACCTTGACTATTTTGCTATTTGATTCTTGAGTTCCCTTGAGAATAATGAGTTAACTCAACAATTGTCTAAGGAAATCACTCATGGCCAGTAGCTGTATGTAATGGCTTAGTATTCATGTAAAACGGTTTCATCTTATTCATCACTTTCACAATGATCTTTTATCACATTAAAAAGTGCATTATTTGAATAAAGTTCTATATATTTTACCAAATTGAACCTAAATTTTATATCATGTTACTTCATTAGGTTTTGGTTCATGGATCAGCGGAAGCTACTGAACATTTGAAACAATACTGTTCAAAGCAATTTTATCCCCATATTTATGCACCACAGATTGAAGAAACAATTGATGTGACTTCTGATTTATGTGCCTACAAGGTAATAACGTTCTGTGCTGGTTATGCTTATAGAGGAGCAAAAGTTTAATATGGTTTTGTGTTTTCTTTAGATCTTAAAATTTTACCACCCTCTTCATATGGGGCTTCTATTTACTTTTTTCTTTTTGCCCTCTAACAGGTGCAACTTACTGAGAAGCTAATGAGCAATGTTATCTTTAAGAAGGTCAGTGACTATTTTTGGAATGAAATCTTTATTCACATCCATTACCTCACACGATATTGGCCAGTATTTTTAAGAAACTAATGTACTTGTTATGCCTCATGAGTAAATGTAAGAGATACATAGAGTAGTAATGTTTTGGGATTTCAAATCACTACTACGGCGTGCTGCTACTTTGTGGTAGGGTTGGCATGAACACCCAACCGTTTCTTCTTTTGATCCCTTCTGACCATTTTAAAGGAGAAGATGATGGGAACAATGTTCTGACTAACATCATGTGCAAAAAGAATGTGTGCTCACAGTAATTTATTAACCAGCAAAAAGGGGCGTCTTTCTTTAGTTTTCTGCCTATTTCTTTGCTTGGTTACATATTTTTTGCAAGGTCGAGTTTATGTTGTTCTATGAGCCATTCTTAAGATCAGATGGGAAGTCAATGAGTTGACAGTGAGAAAGATGCTTGTTAAGTCATTGATATGTTGTAAATCACAACATATCTATGTTTTTTTTTCTTTTTCTTATGCAGTTATTATTGTGATTGGATGAGCAAGTCATCGATGCATTTTACAATTTATGTTATTTTGTATATATGCTGTATTGAGCACAAACTTCATTCACCAAATTTATCCCTGGTGTAGCATGTGTGCATTTTATAAATAGTAATGGACATGCCAGCATCTCAACAGCTAAATGCTTTTTATTGACTTACTTCTTTATGATCATCTGAGCATCAAAATTGTTGTTATGAGTTTTTACCTTGTTCTTCTGTTGTGTCAAACTATCAAGACTCCATTCTTTTTATGTAATAGCATATGTTTTAGTGTGCCTCTTTTTCCAAGTCAGCTTCATATCCTGGTTCATTGTCACTGTAGTCTCATTTGGAGCTCTTTGTATTACTATAGCTTGGTGACTATGAGATTGCTTGGGTTGATGCTGAAGTTGGAAAATCAAATGGCACTCTTTCTCTTCTTCCTGTCTCGTCCACTCCTCCCACACACAAATCTGTCCTTGTGGGTGATCTAAAATTGGCAGATTTTAAGCAGTTCCTTTCGGGTAAAGGCATTCAGGTACATCTGGCATCTGAACGAATCTTTTATATATTGCCTTTCAATATTTGTGTTAGTGAAATTTTATAAGCCTCCCTTTATTTTATAAAGGGCAGCCTGGTGCTACAAAACTACCGCATTGTGCGGGGTCCAGGGAAGGGTCAGACCACTTGGGTTTATTACTCTGCTTTTAAAGCAAGAGGCTTTTTCCACAACTTGAACCTGTGACCTCTAGGTCACAGGGCAACAACTTTACCGTTGCGCCAAGGCTCCCCTGCCCTCAGTTTATTTTATAATTTATGTAATTGTCTGTAGTGTGTCTTCACATTCAGGTCTTCAATGCTTTTTAGTTTTTGGATTTATTACTTCCAGTTAACTTAAAGTTTTAAATGTTGTGCTCAACATTTAAAACTTTTGAAGGTTTTCATAGTTCACATTAAGGTTTAAATTTAGGTTGTGAGCTGTGTTTTATACTATCTAAAGTTGGATCGTAGTACTTAAATGTAGTTCCTAATGAACTGTATTTATCAAGCACATCATTTCATCTAGGTCTTTAACTAAAATTGGTCAATAATTTGTAGAGAATAGGTTTAGTCTAGTAGGCTGCACTAAAGGAATCAGAAGATATCCTCTTAAATTTTTTGTGGAAAAATGCTCATTCACTTCTATTGTAGGATTCTGATAGGTAATATGGACAAGGTCTTCATGTTTTTGCCAAGTTCAGTCTCCTTTGCTACTACCCTAAGGACAGATTTGCAGTTCTTTCTGATCATAAATGTTCAGCCTTATTGTTTTGGGTTTAAGTTCCCTTTTCATTCCTTGATTTGCCTGCTTGCAGGGATGCATGAACTAGGCCCATTGTGAACCAATAATTTGATGTGATTCTGTGATAACATAGATATTGCTTACTAACTAGGCTAATAATCAGGAAACAGTAAAATAGCATTAATCAGAATGAGATGACTTGCACCGTCACACATGATAACTATTCTTGTACATGTCAACGTGGTTTTAGTCTCTTAACGTGATCAATGGATAGTTTTGGAAGGAAACCTCAGTTCCGTGATACATAATTTTGTTTATTTTTCAGGTGGAATTAGCTGGAGGCGTGTTGCATTGTGGTGAATATGTGACGGTACGCAAAGTTGGTGATTCCAGCCAGAAGGTGATTACTAAATCAGCAAATTTATACTACTTAGTTTTAGATAGTTCCAAGGCTACGGACATTTGAGGTGTTTATTGGAACATATTTGCCTGGATAGTCAATTGTCAATGAGGATGTTTACTTACGATTTGATGCAATATTAACCATATCTCTGAATCATTTGCCAGGGCGGTGCTGCTGCTCAACAAGTGGTCATTGAGGGGCCTTTAACAGAAGAATACTACAAGATCAGAGAGCTTCTATATTCACAGTTTTACTTGCTGTAGATTAGTTAAGGAATCCTGGCAGTGCATACCGTCATTGGTGTTTTCTTCCATTGTTGAGATGGCATCCTCTATAAACTCTGCACTCATCTTCTCACAAAGGTAAGCAAGTCCACATCTGCTTCCAAAGGGAAATATGGATGATTTCTGCAGAAAAATTATGAACTTGGATTTCCATGCTGTTGTATTAGTTTTTTATGGAAGGTGAAGGGTGGTATTTCATGAAGTCTTCGAAGCCATTATTAAAGTTAAAGCAATGTTTAGTCTTCCAATGATTAGTTTTTTAATTGTTCAAGAAGACATGTTTATTCTATACTCCATACTCTGTAGCATTTGCCTTCATGTCTCCTGTACCACCAGCCTGGCTAATCTACAACTAACATAGCTGAAGGTTCCAAGTTGACCATTCTCATTAACATTAAACAGGTCAAATTAAAAAGAAAAAAGAAAAATTATTGCACATTGTAGCTGCATTTTGTCCGTCACTACTCATGTGATAGAGATAAAGACATCACAGCCGCCGTGATTAGAATCCTCAACTTTTCCTATGACAGGGAATATATTAGTCGACTTTTCTTATAAAAGATAGGTACGTGATAGAGATCGGGTTTAGTTTTAGAAACACCATGATCACATTTCTACAATTCTAAGTTGTTTTCACACAAAGCTTCACAATTCTGTTTTGGAGCTACAATTGCAGCAAAATGATCAACAGTATAACCAACCTTATCAAACCTCCCCTTCTCACTGTTCTGCCTGAACTCTACATACTCTTGGCAAACAAATGGTCTGTAGATCCTCTGCTTCCCTTCGCCGACCACATCCCTTGGAGCCATTATCACTTTCTCATCCTCAAAGCACCAAAAGAAAGCCAAAGACATCCTCCTGACATTCTTCTTCAACAAAACCCGGTGCGCTGAAGATCGCATTCTCCCATTGCTCCAAGCCTGCAAGAGGTCCCCAATGTTCACAACCAATGTCCCCTCTGCAGGCGCTATGTCCATCCACTCCCCTTCCTTTGATCTCACCTGAAGCCCACCAGTTTCATCTTGGTATAAAACAGTTATGCAGCTCATGTCTGTGTGCATTCCCAGACCTTCAGTCTCTCCCATGCTATCTGGTGCACTGTAGGTGTTTATCCTCAAGTATCCATGACACCCACTAAACTCTGTTTCATAGTACTTCATCTCTAATTCATCACCCAAGCACTCCAAGAGAACTGCTATAATTCTCTTTGATAACTCCATCATCCTGTTTCCATACTCCTGCATCACATTACTGCAGAAACAACAAGAAGCCATTTGAAAAACTAATTGGAAACAAAGTGAAAAAGAGAAGAAGGATATGAGCATTAGCTACCAGAACTGGGTACCAGCAATGGTACTGAAGAGGACATCACTTGAGCTCTTTGCTGAGGAATAGTAGTCAGGACCTGAGACTCTGAGACTTTCAAAGAATGGAGAAGCTATGAACAATGGAGTGTAAGTGTTGATGGGGCTTGAAGGGCCTAACATGAGTTTGGTGTCCAATGGGAGGTTGAAGACATGGTTGGAGAGTGAGCAGAGGGTGTCGTAGAGGTCCTTGGAGATGCCATGGTTGGTGATGTGGAAGAAGCCCCAGTCTCTGCATGCTTGGGAGAGGGAGGAGAGGGAAGAGGGGGAGAGTTTTTGAGAGATGTCAAGGATGGGGAGTTGCAGAGAAGGATGTTTGGATCCTGGCATGATCAATGGTGAAAGCAAAGTCTACATGATTAGGCACCCACCCACATATTATGCAAATTGTACATATTAATTATACATGTGTTGGGTGATAGAGGAAGAGAGTGTCCCAAGTTTGTGGGGAAAAAAGTCAATGAGAAGAACTTATAAAGGTCAATGTGGGTAAATGGGCAGCAAAAGGCAGGAATGAAGGGAAGTGCTTGGGATCCAAACTTGATATTAAATGCAGTCATCCAAATTTTCGTTATGATTCTTCTGGAAGTGTTGAACATGACCAGCCTAAAATTCTAGCATGGAATACAAGAGAATAAATTGGCTTCTGCTACAACTGTCACTAATGAATACTATTCATGGGCTTTATGAACAATTAAAAGTGGTGCTTGTCACTAGTGGCTGTATTATTGAATGGTTGCAATTAGAAATTCTCATCTTCTGACAATATTTTATGCATTAAGGAAGCTCCATAACTGCAATTGCAGAAGACAAGGTGTTCAAGGTTGGCAAGTGATTAGAATTCCGCATTGCACGTACATAGGGCATTGAAATTTTACACAAAACAAAAAAAGTTATATATATAACTAGTGAACTCTCAAACTGTGATTTTTTTACAGAAGAGAGTACATTGTTATTTGATCATTCTCAGAGATAACAAACAATGTGCAAAGTTTGCATAACATTTCAGATCAGCTCACTTCAATTTGACAATTATTTTACCGCAAACAAATTTATAGGCAAGCCCATTGACTGAGCGTTAATGAATTGATTGTTGATTCCTGATTGGCATCTCCATTTTCTATCGATTTACTGAACAACAACCTCAATGTTTCATAGATTCCATCAGTCATAGGATGAGAAGTGTCCCCTGCAGTGAAGGAATGAATTTTGTTTCTTACAACAATCCAACTAACTCCGGCAGTTTTCTTCAATCTCATTTCCTTAATCTCCGATCTGATTATGTTGACATCCTCCCAGCTCCCAGCTGCAGCATGGACATTCGATAACAATACATAGTTTCCAATGTTCATGGGTTCAAGCTCAATGAGCTTCTCACCAATAAATCTTGCAATTGAAGCATCATGAGATGCAGTGTATGCAGCCAGATGAGCTCTCCACAAACTAGGATCTGGTTCTAAGGGCATTGAATGAATTATGTCCCTGGCTTTATCTAGGGAGCCAGCACGGCTGAGCAGATCTACCATACCTGAATAATGGACAACATCTGGTACTATGCTGTAAACCATATGCATTGCTTTAAAAATTTCCAATCCCTCCTCAATCAGACCGGAATGACTGCAAGCAGATAAAATTGAGGTGAAGGTCACACTAGTTGGTCTTTCACCCGATTCAAGCATTTGGTAGAAGAGGCGAAGTGCCTCTTCTCCACGGCCATGCATTCCATAAGCAGCAATCATAGCATTCCATGAGACAATATCTTTTCTTGGTAAGGTGTCAAATATCTGCACAGCACTTCCAATACATCCACATTTTGCATACATAGTTAAGAGAGCATTTTCCACAGAGATCTCTGAAGTGAAATCAAGCTCCCTTCTGATAATGTATGCATGCAAACATTTTCCTAGTTGCAAATCTGCCATTTCTGCACATGAAGGAAGAATGTTAACCATTGTTATGGAGTTGGCTCGGACTTCTGGCTGCATCTGGTAAAAGAGCTGAAGTGCTTCTCCCGGTCGTCCATTCCTGTCATAACTCGCAATCATAGCATTCCATGAAATTACATCTCTGTTAGGAGAGATCCAAAATAAATTTGCAGCATAAGATTCACATCCGCAGTCCATATACATATCAGTGAGCGCTGTACATAATGATGAGTTAAACTCAAGGTAATGTCTTAAACTGTAACCATGAATGGATTTGCCAGCAGTCAAGTATAATGCATCTTTGCATCCACATAGAAGAGAGACCATTGTGTATGAGTTCAATTTAGTTCCACTTTGCTGCATTTGTCTGAATACACCCCAAGCCAGAGATTCCAATCTGTTTCGCATCATACCCATGATTAAAAGGTTGTAAGAAACTGTATCCAACGTTACTGTTTCATAGAAAACCATGTGAGCAGAAGGAACACAATCAAGATCAATGTACATGCTCAATAATGCATTACTGACATCTTTTTCCTTCCCTGTTTTTATTACGTAAGCATGCAGTTGTTCACCTTTCCCTAGATCACCAGATTCAGCACATATTGATAGCATTGTGGTGATAGTGATTGTGTTAACTTCAACTGCACCTGAATTCATAGCCTTGAACAAATCAAATGCCTTATCATAACATTTGCAGTTCTTACAAGAAAAGAGCATAGCATTCCATGGCGCAAGATCTCTTGACATCATCTTATCAAAGACATCACATGCTGATGCTAAACATCCACACTTGCCATACATAGTAATCAAAGCATTCTCAACATATTTGTCCTTAGAAAACCGTCGTTTTATAGCCAATTGGTGAATTTGTTTTCCCAGTCCCAAACATTCAAATTCAGCACATGATTGTAAGATAGCAAGAAATGTCACTCGATCTGGGGTTAAATCAGCTAATAGCATTTGAACAAAGAGTAGCAAAGCTTCAAAATCAGCCCCTGAATTGAAATACTCGGATATCATAGCATTCCAACTCACTATATTCGGCATCAACATGGAATCAAACACATAGCGTGAGAACCTTACATCAAACCTTGAATAGAACCCGATCAATGCAGTACCTACATGAACTTCTGAATGAAATAACCCGTTCCTCAAACAATAACAATGTATTGCTTGCCCTAGCCTAAACTCGAGCATCTCAGTGCACGCCGAAAGAAGGCTCACAAGTGTCACCGAACCAGGCTTCAGCCCCTCCCTACTCAGTCTCAAAAACAACAACACAGCATCATCATACTGCTCATTCCCAACATAACCACCAATCATGGCATTCCAAGAAACCAAATCTCTCTCACGCATTTCCTCGAACAACTCACGAGCAACATCCAACAACCCACATTTACAGTAAAAATCAACAAGCGCAGTCCTCACACGGACATCCTCAATCAAATCCAACCCAAGGATATGGGAATGTATTCTTTTCCCAAATTCAACGTCTTGTAATCTAGAGCAAGCCTTGAGAACGAGGGGCAGAGTGGCCATGCTCGGCCGAATGCCCAAAGCGTCCATTTCCGCATAGGAAGCGAGGATCGCTCGATCATTCTTGAGCTTTGCGTGGTTCTTGAGGATTGACTTCCAAGCATTTGGGTCTTTGCTCGGAGAGTGAAGTAGTGGAAACTGGGGGCTTCTACAAAGGCTCAAACTGAAAGCATTCATTTCTCCTTGGCGCCGGCGGGAAGGCAATTCCAACGGTCACCTAAGGATGTTAATGGGCTGGGCTAAGTATTTGGGCCTGCCGGCCCATGAGTTATATAAAGACAAAACAGAGTGTGTGAGAAAGCGATTTTTTTAATTTTTGTGGTAATTTTATAAAATACATAAGTTTGAGTGACTTATGCAGTATGATCCTAACAACTAAGGACCGGGAAATCCTAGCAACTGAGGATCAAGAATATCACTAACCACCTCATAACCAAATATGATGAACAAGGCTTATAGAGCCATATTGGTACCCGAATCCCCTGTAAGGCTTTCACCTCGAGTAGGTGTAAGGTTCGAACCGTGGGTGAGGGTCTTTGTTCTGAGTGTTCGCACAGTTGTGTGAGAGGGGATGTTTGTCGCTTGTGCTCTAATCCCCTCCCGCAGCTGGTCGAACCGAGAACTTAGGCACGCCCCTGACTTGACTTAGCGATAACGGGCTGACCTGTTGACCTCTTTTTGTCAAAAAAAAAAAAAAAAAAAACAAGGCTTACAGAGAACCACAGGAGAACTCTGGGCAAGCTTCGCATGGGGGAGGCTCCAGTTAAGTTGGCACTTATTTGGCACTCAAGCAACAACTAGCTTGGCGTGTGTCGGGGTGGGGACTTCTTCCTCCCTTCTAGCATCTTCTTCAGACTGGAACGTCTTCATTGGCTCCAGCACTCAGAAATCTCTCTCTCCCTCTTGCTCCTAATGGACACTCTGCTCATTCTTAGACCCTATTTCCTTTGTGAATTCATTTAAAAGGGAGATTTTCGATCTCTCTCTTTTCCTCTGATTCAATAATGGTCCCTTGATTTTCTGGAGTGGCTTCATAAATCGAAATATATTATATGAACTTATATTATATACAACAAAGAACAAAATGAAATTGTGAAGTAATTAGAATTTAGAAGTCAAGCAAAATGATCTGGTTAGATTATAAATTAAACTCCCAACTTGGAATCAAAACTCTTTTGTGAGGAACATTAGAGATTATGCATGAAGATGATGTGTCACTTCATAATTTCGGGACTATTCTTAACGGGCGTTTCAGTTAGCTTTCATTTAACAGTACATAATAAATTAATAACTCCTCTAATGTGGTTACATATATCTCAATTTGTAACTTTCCATGAGTTTTTCATCAAACTCTTAAGGCACATAAATTTATAGGAAAACCTTCAAAGGAGACAGAACATAAAAGCACCTACTTTCACTAACATCTCTTCCATTTTCCCTCTTCTCCAAAAAGTTCTTGAGATGAAGTGTGGAGTATTGGAAGTTCTTCTAGTGAGTGGGCATGGTCTAAAGGATGCTCATTTGCTAGGTCTCTCACTCTCTAAGTCATTTAACTTGGTTTTTGTTTTATTCATGAATCATGGATTATATATTCATTGACCTTAGTTTTGTTGCTGATAGGATCATCAAGCCAGTATGTGGTCATACAATGTGGCAACCAGACATCCACAAGTAAAACCTCGACAGGTTTGTTTCATTCATAGTCTTTGTATTTTTAAGGAAAAATGGGTATAACCTTACATAGCACAGAACATGATAAATAAAGAACCGCCAATTAGTATCAACAGTTTACCAACATTCACAAGAAAAGTTGATTAACCCATTTCCTCTCACAAAAAGAGGTCTTTCCAACCACACCGTGTTTCTAGTGGCTTGTCCGTATTTATAAAAAAAAATTAGTGTCAGCAGTGTGGGGCCACACCCCTGGTGTGCCTTCTTCAAAGGCATCGTCGCCCATGGCATGTGGAGGGTCCTCCGTGGTGAAAGTGAGGCTGCATTTTACCAAGGATTCTGCCATCTCTATCTTCGACCTCTTGGGCCCACCAATGCATTCAATTTCACGAATTAGTTTCAAGTAAACACATTGTTATCTAAAAAAACATATTTCTTTCCTTCATGGTGACATAAAAGAAATCATGACCCTGGTTTATGAGTGAATATTATTTAACCTTTTGTTCATCTATATACATTTCATTTATAAAATAGCAGGATCAGTAAAAGCTCATTTATTTGTAAGAGAAATAGTAACATCTTGTTCTGAACTTTCCCTTTTTGCCAATCAATTCTTTCAGAAATATTAACTAATTAATTCCACAATGTTTCAGGAAAAGATGAGAGAGTTTGGTGGAATGAGAAAATCACATTCAATTTCCCAACATCAGAATTGAAAGCTTTAGCTCATCTCAGACTAACAGTAATGGAGAAAGACAAATTCACACAAGACCTCCCAATTGGAGAAGCAATGTAATACTTGCCAAACCTTCAACTATTGCAAATATATATATATATATATATATATATATATATATATATATTATCCCATAGTTTAATCATCACAATTTGCAATAGGATTTCTATATATGTCATGAAAATTCTTTAGTTTTGTGTTTGGGTAATGCTCTGTACATCCGTTTCTTTTTATTTTTTTTTTTTTTTGATATGGTCCTCGCTATGATACAGTATTGGCCGGGTGGGAACCGTGCACAATTGGCAATAAATTCTCATAGCCACTGTTTATAATTTCAGAAAAGCACCCTCTCCCGTGATTCGAACTCGCGCCTACGACGAGGCGAAGCTCTTAACCGGGACTAGCGTACCAATATGACCCAAGGGTCGTTGGTGTACATCCCTTTCATTTTAGAATATGCATTGTTACACATGGCAATCAATCTCAATACTGCAATTTTTTTATTAGTAGAACATATCAACCACAGATTTTAAAAAGTAATCCATCAATCCTTTTTCCTTTTCTTTTTGTGTTAAAATAGAAGTCTGATATAGAAAATTATTAGAATTTTCGTTCACTTGTTATACTGCAATTTTCTTATATGAGTTCATGCATAGAAATATTTTTAACTCTATGCTTCTAAAGAGTTCATCTGAGGGGCATCCTGAGAGAAGGAGAAAAGAAAGGTTGCATAGAACTGAAGCCAGCTCCTTACAATGTTGTCCTTAAAGATGGTTCTTATGAGGGAGAGCTCAAACTTGGTTTCAAGTTCATCACAAATGTAAGTATCCCTTCTATTATTAATTGCATTTATTTTAATCTTTATACTCATGTGAAAAACATCGGCTTTCTTAATTTCATAACAAAGTTTACAAGTATAAAAGAATATTCAAGCCTTACTTTTTACTTTTAAAACATCAAAATTGGAATTAAAAGGCTTTGACATATTATTATTTTTCTATATGCAGGTAGAAATGAAATTTGGTGACGAAGAAAGAGATTTTGATGTAGCCGAAAAGCAATCGCAATCAATTTATTGTTCCATTTTTAACATAGTTTTACGTCGTCTACGTTGGCCAAGGTTTTTCATTTTCAAAAAAGAATCAAATTATAAAAATAAGTAGAAATTATAATTAGAATACATATTGATTGAAGATATATTGTCAATGTTAACATTATGGAATAAAAAAAATATATGCAAGGAGTTGAGCTTTTCAACTAACTGGTATAGTTGTACAATTATATATCTCAATAATTAGAGATCAATTGATCCATTTGTAAATACAATATTTAATAGACTTGTCAATCTCAATCACTCCTAACATTTTTTTTTCTCACTCCCATTAACAAAGAACCAAACATTTCAATTGTAAAAAGTCCTTTTCAATCATTGAAAAGTTTATTTTGTTTAAGATTTTAAAAAAGAAAAATATTCATAAAGTTGACAGCTGAAAGTAAGGTGAAATATTTTACAACTTCACCAAACATAGTTCGGATCCCTGCGGTGACGGAGTGAGTGCACGGGATTTGATAGTCACACGTTAAATTGGCTGATGATAGTCAAGTTACGTCTCTGCAGGTAGGGTTTATCCCCTTTAGCTCAAAAAAAAAAAAAAAAAACTTCACCAAAAATTCTTGTTTTAAAAGCAAGGTGTTTTTTTTTAATAAAAATAGATAAATCATATTTATTTACTTAGTTGTTAAAATAAACAAGATTTTTTCAAACACAAAGTTAAACATGTAGTAAAATAATTTTCGGGTTTGGGTTTTGGTGTTACAGGTGATGAATTTTAGGTAAAACTGATGAAAGGTTAAATTCTAATTCACAAATTAAATTAATAAACCTTCAAAAAAAAAAAAACACAAAACAAAACAAAATCCACGAAGTTGAATTAAAACCTTTCATAAACCAATCACATTCGCATCATTTACATCAAAAGGTACTATGTCGTCGTATGTCACATCAATTATTTTCTTTTTTTTTAATAAGGATAGATAAACTATTTTCATTAATATTGTTTAGGAAGTTAACAACAATAATAGTGATAACAATGATAACAGTATATGTCCGTTGTTGGTACATACTAATACATGGGAGGTAGACTCTGTCCTTTGGATGGTACCCTACAGTTAGGTTTGTTGGGGTGGGGTGCCCTTATCGGCATTCCTTCCAGTAGGGGTTTGGGGGTGCTTACTATATGGGTTCCTAATCATCGAAGTCTGCATTTGACGGGCATTGTTGTTCCGCTGCCACCTCCCTTGTAGAGACCAGACTTCTTTTTGCAAGTAATTCTACGGCCATCAATTTTGGCCTTTTTGAATAGTGAACTGCATCATACCAGGATAGTATGAGGAAGTCGATATCCCAAATAATAAGTTTCGTGAAAACAAGTTGTTTCTCTTTAAAGCATCTCATGTTTCTTTCTATCCATATGCTCCATATAATTGTCATCACTAGCATGTTCCAACCTAGCCTAACATCCTTCTCCATTTCTTTGAAGAGAGATTTGTTGCCCCAAAGGTCCCCAATGTGTCGGCCAGTAGCTCCCGACTCCCCCCATAACCGCAACTAGCATCCGTCTCATATCAATTATTTTCATTTTGGGTTTTTTTTTAATACACATCTGAAAATTGTTAATATTATACAAATACCCTTGAGTTTCATATTCCATTACATATATGTGTTTAGCTGTCTATTAACATACTATAACCCGATGAAAAAGGAGGATTATTTTGACTATAAATTTACAAATATAGTCTTGAAAGATATAAAATTTAAAATAATTAAAAGGTCTCTTAAGGATATAAGAGGTATTTTCTTGGTCCATTGTTTACATATAACCATAATTAAGGCTTGGGTATATACGTAATCAAATGGAAAATTTAGCGTATAGGTGAAGTTATGATTTTCTCAGGGTATATACTCAATTAGGATAATTTTGAGGATATATGTAATGGGAAATTTGGGGTATACCTGTAATTATGGTTTTCACAATATAATTGTGGGGATACACAAGCAATTTTCTCTTTCAATTTTCTCCTAATCTTAGTGGACTTACTAAGATTTGAGGAATAAGAATGGTTGATCATGGTTTTAAACTCTTATTATTTATATCTAACTCCAATCTTAATGGTTTTTCAAGAGACAAAAATATTTGAGAAAATACATTAAAAAAATGATAAAAAATAGTGAATAATTTTATTTTCCCATGCACAAAAGAGTAAACCTTTACTTAGTTCGAAAAGATAAGGAATAATTGGTTCAATTGTAAATCTATTAAGTATAAAGTACAAAGTTGGCTCAAAGAAAATTATAAGTGTATATAGAAATTCAATGCTATGATTTACCATGTAATATTAAATTTGAATTCCAAAGAAAACTTCATAATCAGTAAAATGAGAAACTGAAGGATTACCTTTCCAAAAAAAAAAAGAAAAAGAAACTGAAGGATGAAAATAATGGACAAGGTGAGTCATTCAAGTATAAATATAACGCACAATTTTGAGGAAAATTCAATGAAAATGACCAATCAAGGTCAAAAATAGCAACTTATTAAATATAAATTTTAATGGAAAGTACTAAGTGGATAGAGAATTACATTAACCATTTATATGCTTAAGTGACAATGAAACCAAAGGTCCAAAACATGAATTCTCATGAATTAGACATAGCATTATTTTTCCAAAGATAGGGAAGGTTATATATATATATATATATATATATATATATATATATATATATATATATATATATATAAGCAAATCAATAGAAACCATGTTGGTTTGATTTGAACCCTCAACCTCTCCATATTAAAAAAAAAAAAAAAAACGTTGAATAAATTGAAGCTTCATACAAATATTGAGATTAACATGGAAACAATTTAAATTGATACAAAACGATGATAATATTTCAAGTTAATGAATATTTTCATACATATCTTATAGAAGGATACAATCTTAAGCCATAACATGATTAGCATGACATATGAAAGGAATCATCTCAGACACGCCAACACTACCCTCCAACAAACAAGTCGAAATTAATAAATTAATTTATAACTATAATTATCTCCAAGTATGTGGATAGCTAAGCATAACACTTTGTTGGAGTGGATGCAGAATCAAACAACTTGCATGCATCTCTCATGTCAAAACAAGCTTTTTTTTATTATAAAATGAAATATAAATAATATATATATAGTCATGATACAGTCTTGCCGACCTTATCACTATTTATTTACAATCGTCTCATTTTAAGACATTTAGAGAGTATTTTTTCCAAATCCAACCATATGGATGGAAAGAATATCGAAAAATAAGATAACATGTCGATTTTCATACAAGTTGGGGAGGTGGTAATCATTCATCTTAAAAGATAAAATTCTGAACTAATAAGATTTCTATAAAATTTCACCCTTTAAGATTAATACTCATGACCTCGCCAAATTGTATGAAAATCGACATGATATCTTATTTTTCGATGTTCTTTCCATCCATACGGTTGGGTTTGGAAAAAAATACTCTCCAAATGCCTCAAAATGAGGGAATCTTATTTGCACAGTGATGCGACCGGCCTGATTGTATCAGATATATATATATATATATATATATATATATATATATATATATATATATATATATATACGGTGATGATAGAGTCCGGTCGGCCGGAATACTGTGCAAATGAGGTCGCTTCCCATTTGACCATTTGCAGAGTGTTTTAAGGATTTTCAACTGTATGGATGGAAAGATCATCACAAAATAAGCTAGCATGTCGATTTTCATACAATTTGGTGAGGTAATGATCCTCTCACTTAACGATTCTTATTTATAGAAATTTTAACTGTTTAGAATTTCAACCTTTGTTTGAAAAATCGACATACTAGCTTATTTTTCAATGATCTTTCCATCCGTACGGTTGAAAATCCTTAAAACACTCTCCAAATAGCCAAATGAGAGGCGACCTCACTTGCACAGCTCTATCATTATATGGTAGGGGTAAAAGTAGGAAGACAGATGGCGTCCATCCAGCCGTCCACGTAGAGAAGTATCCGGGGAACGTTTGGAAAACTTCCGCTCAGGTTTACATGTGATCCCATAAGTCAGTATGGCTTCTACCCGGACCGGAACCCAACTTAGCTTGGACCAGAGACGATTCCATTCAAAAATCTCATTCGAAAATCCTAATCAATACTACTTTCCGTCCAGATTCACTAGGGCGTTTTTTATCTGGCTTTACAAAACAACTCCCGTCTGGACCACTGCAAAGCATCATCTATTCAAAAATTCTATTTGGAAACTATACTCGGAACCCTACTCGGGCGTTTTCTATCCGGCTTTACAAAACAACTCCCGTCTAGACCACTGCAAAGCATCATCTATTCGGAAATTCTATTTGGAAACTGTACTCGGAACCCTACTCGGATAATTCTACTCAGAAATGCTATTCGTAAATTCTACTCGAAATCCTACTCAGATAATTCTACTCAGAAATCCTATTCAGAAATTCTATCCAGAAATCCTAGTACCAAACTCAGTCACGCAGAATGGGAGGACCATAGGAGCCAATCTAGAAGCCTCTAGAGGAAAGACAGTTGGCAGACTTGGACACCAAGCTTCTCCTAGGGTTGAGCTGGCAGACTTGGGCGTCAAGCTTCTCCTAGGGCTGAACTGGAGGACTTGGGCACCAAGCTTCCCCTAGGGCTGAGCTGGCAAGCTTGGACGTCAAGTTTCTCCGGGCCAAAAGCCTATGAAGAGAAGGAGCGGCTCTATGAAAAAGGGACGACGAAGCCCTGCCCCTCCAGCAACCCGCCTTCCTCCTTCTTCATCACTTTGTACTCTTTCTAGAATGTTCTATCCTCCATGTAATTTCTAGTTTATAGTGTGATTCACTCTCGAGAGAGAGGCTCGTGGTTTTCCCTTGATTTCGAGTGTTTTTCATGTTAAATCTTGTGTTTCCTTTCGTTTTGGTCTAATTTCTCTTTGATTTCCGACTGGTTTCGGCTCCACATTCAAACAAATTTAACCCTTAGTGCGAGATTGGGTTTGATCTCGAGGCAAAACCGTTCTCAACGTTAACAGTTTGGCGCAGTGGTGTTTGGTTGAGGAATATCCCATTTGGAGTTAGGATTACTTTTTGAAAAGTTTTGAATGTTTTTGGAGGGAAACCTTAAATAATATAACTATGTGTCTTTCATGCATTGGTTGGTAGTTCATTCGTCAATCATTATTACATCTCAAATCTCCATTAAAATTTTTGGCGGGAAACACTTTTCATTGGGAACCGTGTTATTCCAATTCCATGTGGGTAATCCCTTTACCAAACACTTGACAGTAATTGTGAAGAATTAGAGACATTTTTTATTTCATTCATCCAATACATAGATTTACACTTGTAACAAGATTAAAATTTAGTTCAACTAAAAAACTTAATCAATCACATAGGATTGATATCCCTCTTATATGAAAAGTATTAGTTTCCAGATCACTGATGATTCTGATTGATCTGATTTGCTCTGGATTTCCTTTGATATCATTCGCTTGATTAGAATCACTATGTAGATCTCTATTGATATAGTAATTAGAAGTTCAAGTACTATTAAAAACTTAGAGATTCAAAAACATAATTTTTAACCAACTTAGGTATCACACTCCCTCTAAAAAAAAAAAACAGGTTAAAGGTTCAAAGTATGTTTTTATCAAAATAAAAAAAATGGTTTGTCTTATGAAAAGAAATGTATAGATTCAAAAAGTAGTTTTAAAAAAATAAAAATTACAAGCAGCGTGAACCAATCCGGCGCGTGGTCTTTTTCATGCCAAGCCACCATCATAACTAGGGACTAGACCACCAGGGCCACCACCAAGGCACCAACCACTATCATTCAAAGTCCTATCTCTCATCACTCATCTTCTTTAAGATCCGTGATCACTTCCAATCTCAACCGTCCACTTCCTTGCCATCCTCATTCCTCCTCCCTCACCTTCTCCCTCTCTCTATATATAAAGAGTTATAAAGCCACTCCAAAACTTATCAACAGAATTAAATTCTCTTCATCTTGCTGCTGCTGCTGCTGCTGCTGTCGTCTTTGTTAAGATGATGAGAATATGGGTGGTGATGGTGGTCATGTGGTCATTGAGAGGAGGGATCAGAGCAGAGGAGAGGCATGAACAGGGACAGAGACTAATGGTGCCCATGACACTAGTCCCAGATGCTGCATCTCAGGGTGCAGGTACTAATCTCTCTCTCTTGATTTTTTTTTTTTTTTTTTTGACAAATGCGACAAGCACTCCCATGTGAAAATCAGATGCGGGCAGTGCGGCTCTTTGTATGCGCGCCCTCATCTTGTGATTGTCGGGTTCAATCTTGGGTTTTTCCCAATTATCTACATCTTGATCTGGCGTTGGTTTTTATTTCTTATTACTTGTTTATAGTTCGGCCCATTAATTTCATGTCAAGAATAATTTTAATTTTATGTTTTATTTTTGATTTGTTTATTGCTTGGTTTTGTGTGCCGACACACACAATGTTGGGGGATATTGCAGTGTGCTTGGATGGAAGCCTTCCTGCTTACCATTTCCACACAGGCTCTGGAACTGCCGTCCGCAATTGGTTGCTCCAGTTTGAGGTCAGAAGACACTTCCAAACTTAATTTCCAAGATTTGGAATTTTCTTTTCTTTTCAGAACTTGTATTTTAATTCTATTTTTATTATTATTATATGAGTTTGTTCTGCAGTTATAAGGCATTTAAATTAAAAATAAATAAACTAAACTAATTATAAAAATGGCTTTGTTTGAGGTTAGACACTTCAAACGTATCCAGTTATAAAATGGCTTGCTAATTGGATAGGGTTGTTTTTGCTAAATTTTTAGTTTTACAATGCTAAAATATTGCCTGTAATTATGGGACACGGAGAAAGTTTCTATTATACAACACCTTGAATGAAATATTGGATAAATCTGGGGGTTTTTATGCAACTTTGCTGGAAAATTGATCTGGACCGTTGCTTATGTTAATCTCGGATTGGTGATGTAGGGTGGAGGATGGTGCAACGATGTGGGATCGTGTTTGGAGAGATCGAGATCGAGGAGAGGGTCAACAAGCCTGATGAGCAAGTATGAGGTTTTCTCTGGTATCCTTAGCAATGACCCCACCATGAACCCAGGTATATGTCTTGGCCTGACAATGCCTTGAATTAAATATTGGGATTGGATGAAAGAGTTTTTTAAACAAAAAATGATGATTGTGATGAGATGTGTCTGTTCAGTTTGGTGGAATGTTTAATCAACTCATTCTGGATATAAAGTTTTTTATTTTCATGTATAATAACATAAATTTATATTTTTGAAAGTAGAAGATGATTTTTTAATTAAATTTTAAAGTAGCAACCAGATATATGAGTCTACTGAGTTGGCTTAATCAGAGTTTATGCTAAAAAGAGTAGAGACAACTTTGACTGAAAACCACTACTTTTTGTTGGAAATGTCTCCCTTTGCTAATAATTCATGAACATTAGGTGTAAGTTAACTTTGGGCTAATGATACTTAATTTTGAATAGATTTCTACAATTGGAACAGAGTGAAGCTTAGGTACTGTGATGGAGCATCCTTTGCTGGTGATTCAGAATATAATGCTGTAAGTATCTTAACTCAAATTCACCAAATTCTTCTTTCTGAATGTTTTAATTAACCGATGAGGGACTACTATTTCTAATACATTTGATACATTTCACAGACAATTAACACCCTTTACTTCAGAGGAAAGAGGATTTGGGGTGCTATCATTCAGGATTTGCTGCCAAAAGGACTCATGTTTGCAGAAAAGGTGCATACTTTGTTATTCAATGAACAGTGGTTTGTTCACTTTGAGAAAGAGACTGATTAGTTGATGATAATCATTCAGGCATTACTCTCAGGATGTTCAGCTGGAGGACTTGCAACCTTCATTCATTGTGACGAATTTGCTCAACTTTTCCCGGAGACAACAACAGTGAAATGTCTCAGTGATGCAGGATTTTTCCTTGATGTGTAAATCCCAAATCCAATTCACTTCTTTCTTCATGCATTGTTTGGTATGTTTAAAGTTGGGTTTCATGTGATTCTCTGCTATTTTCATCAGGACAGACATATCAGGGAACAACACCATAAGACCATATTTCCACGACTTGGTAAATCTGCAGGTTAGCTTTTTTGATCTCTAATTTCCAATCATTCCTCGGATTCTGAATTCTCTGATCATCAGATTAAGTCAATGGATGATTTGTAGGGTGTACTGAAGAATTTGAATCAAGATTGTTTGAGTTCTCATCTTTTACCTTATCAGGTTCAATTTCTTTCCCTTGATAATGTCTCAGAAACTTCAACTTTTGAGCTGATGCTGTTCTTTTGCAGTGTTTCTTTCCACAATACGCATTACGATATATCAGAACACCATACTTCATCTTAAACACAGCCTATGATGTATACCAAGTGAGTATTCTGTTTTGGCATCCATAACTGTAGGTTTCTGATGTCCAATGGCTCAATTGAACTTTCATTCTGTCACAGTTTCATCACATATTTGTTCCACCTTTGGCGGATAGACGCGGAGTTTGGAACCGTTGCAAATTAAACCCAGCAGCATGTTCTTCGATTCAGTTATTGATCCTTCAAGGTATTTCTGAGTCTGTTCTTATCCAACTGATTCAAGTTCATTGCTACAATGTCACCTCTTCTTACAGGATTCAGAGTGAAAATGATTGAATCACTGGGATTATTTGCCAAGTCGAGAAATGGGGGGATGTACATAAATTCTTGTTTTGCTCATTGTCAGAGTGAATTACAAAATACTTGGTTTGCATCTGATTCACCGAAACTGCATAACAAGGTACTTGAAAACATAGTATTCTTCAAATTTACTCCGAATAATAAAAGTAATTTGCTCTATTTTGCTGAAAATAAAAAAAATGTGTTCAGACAATTGCAGAGGCTGTAGGAGATTGGTATTTTGAAAGAAGGGTAACTAAGGAGATTGATTGTCCATATCCTTGTGACTCCACTTGTCAAAACAGCATACCATTAAATCCGGTATGCACAGAAACCTAATTGTTAGTATGATTGCTGAAATGCATTTGACAAATAGTTACAAGTAACCTCCTAGTGTTGTTTAGTTTCAGGAATGCCAATAACTCGAAAGAAAATACAGACTTGAAGGACTCTAACAGGAACATCATTGTTTTTTGCAGAGCAGAGGAAATACATTCTTTTATGATACCATTACCATCCAAATAATATTTTTACAGCATTTTTCTATGAATTGAACAGAATCAAGGCTAGCTATTGTTCTAAACTTCTAATTATAGGATATTTGGCATTCTTTTGTAAAGACTTTTTTACTATTGGGAAATTTGGCAAAAAAAAAGAAACTTCTGTGAAGTTGTAAGAGAGGGGGAGTTCTCAAGACCATGGTGAATGTATACCATAAATTCAGATAATGCTAATGCTTACATTAAGTTAATAAATATTAGCAATATTGCATTGTTGCAATTAGTCCAAAAATATGTCGAAGTTGTCTACCCTTTGTGACAATATGTCATATTCTCTTAAATCACTATCTTCTGCTGGCTACCAAAAAGAAGTATAGGAATGGTTTCCATAAAAATGTAGCTCGACTCATTAACACACAAGGTTCTGGTGTTAAAATTACAAAAATAATAAGAAATAAATAAATAAATATTTTTTGATAGATGGACAAGAGAAGGAACTGTATTTTTTTTTACCATACTCGGACGTCAGACTAGGATTTCAGTTTTGCATCAAGAAGGAAAAAGTTGCAGAAGCAAACAAGGAAACTAACTTGAAAGGTATGGGTGCAAAAATATGAAATTTATAACCAAGGACCATGCAACTTCAGACAGCAAGTCTTACATATGAATCTTGAGAAATCTTCAATGAGTTTACAAAGGGTTTGATTTCTAGGTCAAGAAACACAATAGTAACGAATGATTCTTGCTTTATTTTAATCAACAGATACTATTATATCATGCACCTTCACTTGTTTCCCAAAGGCAAAAAAGATGTGTTCCAGTGTGTGTCTTATTGAATATATAACTACTAAGTTGAACAATAGTAAGGACATTCTTTTCTTTAACCTAATATAGAGAAACTTAGAAGCAAAGAATGCAATGACGACAATATAACATGCACAAAAGGACATCAACTAACATTCTCAAGCAAAATATAATGAATAGACAGGCCACCATGAGCTTATATGTTTCTTAAATACTACAGGTGAAAAGAAGAATATAACAAGCATTAACCAAGCACTAACCAAGGATTAACTTTAGACCATATTGAATCACAAAGCTTTCAAAAAAATCAAGAAATGAATCTAGATGAAAAATATGAGAATAGCAGAACCAACCAAGTTAAAGGTGTGTAAAAATTTGCATGCAAACTTCTAAGAATGTGTCCTTTCACTCTAAGAAATAAATATTTTTAGATGAATTAGAACAAGCATGTGAATCCGAAGTTGTCTTCATTCGAACCATAAGAAATTTAGATCCATTATCTGACTTCTTCATCAATAATCAAATCATAATTATTTCCACATCCACACAAGCAATTCCTGACACTTCTTCCCATTAAAGTATTCAGACCATAATTATCTTGCAATAGTTGGATCTAAAATGGATGTTAATTATAACAATATCACCACATGAATTACCATGTTGTTTTCTATTTTTGAAGCATACTAACTTATTTGAGCACATACATTTCCAACAAGGAAAAGCAAATAAAGGCAAATCTTTAAGCATATGTCAAACACCACCATCTTCAATAATTACATCATCTCCATACTAAAAAAAGAACAAATCTCTGAATAAATGTAAACATTTTGAAATGCAGATACACATCAACTTGCACATCAAAAGCCACATTCTAGATATTAACACTCCAGTAAATCATTCACAAATTTACTAAGTTTATCACATTTTGTTATGACATTGCTGAATTCCAATAAATGTGCATATGGCACATGTTTTCTGTTTTCCAACACAAGGGGCGCCAATGCGGACCACCCAACTATAAATCATTTCTCCTCTTTGTTATCTCTAATATATACAGTGTTCAGAGGAGAGCCACTTATGCTCCTAATAGCTTGCATAATCACAGCAAGAATTACTAATTTAATTCTTATATTAAGTAAAACAGTAAACTGTACAAGCGAGATACCTTACCAGAATAGATCATCAGTAGCCACAGATGAAGATGGAGACACCTCCTCTTCCTCCATCTCAGGTTCTGCAGATCCCAACTCTATAGAATCAATGTCCGCAAGGTTCTTCAAGTCTACAACAGAGAGCTCATCCAGCCTTCTCACAACAAGGTCTGCAGCACTAAGCTCATACAATGGTTGCTTGCTTGCAACAGCCACACACTTCATCCGAGCATCATGTGCAGCCTCCACCGTAGAATTTGAACACCCAAACACAATACACCGTTCTGGTATAAAACTAAGAAGCTGTGCAGCATATTCAAACATCTCCGGGTCGGGCTTCCCTCTGTACACATCCTCCGCCGCTACTACAACATTAAACGATCCTTCCATGCCAACTTTCACCATTGCTTCCTGGAGGGTCTTCCTGGGTCGTGTCGAAGCCAGTGCCATCGGTATACTATGATTGATAAGAGTCCCAATGAACTCCTGAGACCCTGAACGTATTTGATGAAATCCCCCATCCAGACTCCGGCGTATCTCCTCCTTCCGAGCAGCTAATCTCCGGAGCTCAGAGGGGTCACGAGACCAGCAAAGCACCTCCGCAATAGCTTGCTCATTCTTCATCCCTTCGATTCTCTTCAACACGAAGGTTGGAGGCGGTGACTTCCCTTCCTCCTGAGACAACTGCAACCACGCCTTACTCTCCAAACCAGGATCATCCTCAACAATGACACCTTCCCATTCGAAGATAACTCCCAACCATCCACACCCCATCCTCTCCTGCCGACGCAACGGGTTGTGCAACGCCGTGTCATCAGCCTTGTTCGGAGGCGGCCAGTGAACCACCCCCCGGGGCGCTTCCTCGGTGAGCCCCGCCGCCTGCGACCTGACCGTCAGAGCCGCTACGCGGGCGCTCCGGTGCTTGCCCGACAGCGAGAAACGTCTCACAGACCTTCCGTCGAACAGGTGGTGCGCAACAATCCAAGTGCTACCACATAGCGATTCCATGAGCTTCTCACCCCCAAATTTCTCTGGACTTCGTCCAAAAAATTCAAGAATTTCTCAAAATCAACAACTATCAAACTTAATCAATTAAATAATTTTAAGTGATTTATTTGGAATTTATAAGAAGGGGAGAATGAGATTGAGAGTAGCGTGTGAGGAGATGGAACCTGGACAACGATCCGGCCGCAGAATTAGGATCGGACGGCAGGGAGAGGAGGAACCGCCAACCACGGCACGGGATCCAGAAGCAACTCAGAAAAGGGGAACTATTTATGGTCCGAACTCACTGGAAGGTGTCGTCCAGGAACCGACACGTGTCAGTTGCATAACATGTCTCCTCCGGCGTGCCTGACCGAATGATTGGACGGGTTGAGTAACGGCGCAGAATTCCCACTAATTACGATATTGCCATTGACTATTAAGTGACGTCAAAGGAACCGACATGTGTCGGTGGTGTGAACTTCTATTTCTCGTCGGCGTGGCCGCGCCACGCGTCGGTGACTGTATGATTAAGTAGCGGCTATGCGTTTTTTTTTTTGGCCTTGTTTCGGAATATATTTAGATTATTATAATCTTAACACATTATTGGGCGACTCTATTATTTAAAATGATTTACTCGTGAATTATTCAATATAATTGATGCATGATTTAGCTTTTTTTTAACTAATTTTTAGAATTATTTGAAAATATACTCTCAAAGGAAGGAATTGAGATATGCCCTAAAATGGTCATTATCATGAGAATATTTCATTTTTTTTATTTGGGAAATTAAAAGATAAAATAAATAAGCCATAGAAATATAGAATGTGTCTCAGCTAAATATGCACGAGTTTTTTAAGGAAATTTCTAGGACTAAGAATACATTGTATGGAGACTATATTTCGAAAATTATGACTACATTCAACCAACCATCTTTGAAGGGCACTTGGACTCAGCTCTATGCGGCTACCTTCTAGAATAATAGTTGCTGTAATACTAAGAAAAGTCTCAAGCTCTTATTACTTTCCATTTTTCTCACGAGTTCTAACAAGTAACATATAACAAATATTGTTTCTAGAATGATCTATTCTTAATAAATATGGATTCAACTAAGTGTGGGTGATAAATCCTGTTATAATTTTTTTCATCTCTATTTTTTCCCTCATTACCTTCAATTCCAAATGAAACATAATCTTATGGTTTGTTTGGATCAGCTCTTGAGAAACTCAGAAGTGCTTGAGGTAAAGTATTTCACACTAATGATATTGTCCATTTATGGTGAGCACCGCTTTATTCTCAGGCTTAACTCAAAAAGCCTTATTGATATGAATTGTGTCCCTCTATATTTATACCCCTTCACTCTTCTCTCATTAGATAATTTTTTTCATCTCTTTTTTCCCTCATTACCTTCAATTCCAAATGAAACATGATCTTACAGTTTGTTTGGATCAGCTTCTGAGAAACTCAAAAGTACTTTTTTATAAGTTAATCGTTTCTGAAAATAAAAAAATATATTTATGATGGTTTTTCTAGAGTAATATATGATAGGACTGGGGGCACTCCACATTCTACACTAGCGCTTTGTTCTTGGGCTTAACCCAAAAGGCCTTATTGATATGAAATATGTCCCTCTATATTTATACCCCTTCACTCTTCTCCCATTAGACAATGTGAGATTATTGTTTGAACCCAACAACATATGCTGTAAAATAAGCTGAAAATTAGTCTTTTTTTTAAAGCTAGTGGTTTGTAGCTTCCGAAAAAAGTCGTTTTAGAGGAGCTATTTTGGAAAGCATTACCAAAACACCTTTCTTAAACATTTTAGAAGTTATTTTGGAAAGTGGCAATTATCAAAACACACTTATAAAAGTACTTCTGAATTAATATATCAAAACGTAAAAATAACAAAAACTCTTAAGTTACTCTAAGAAACTCTTTTTTTAAAAAATCATTCTATCAAACAGAAAAAAAAAATCCTTCATAAGCCAATTCAAATGGGGCTTAATTTTGTGGTGAAAATAATAAAAAATAAATAGTTAATATAAATAAAAATAAATTAAATGAAGATATTAAAATAAAAAATTTCATGGTTCATAATTTTCTAGGGTCATTCCCATGAGAAAAAAATATACTCCGAGCAAAGTATTTATATGTGACCCTCAAATTTTAAAAATACTATCTACATTAACAAAAACCTCAGGATTACATGTGATCTAGTTATCTTGGTTATCATGTAGAATCTCACATTTAAGAGAAACTGAACATGTTTTCATGATAAACAATGTGTTTGTGTTAAATTGATTCATGATATTGATTTTCTATGATGCAATGCGTGTGTCTAAGTGACTCAAGTTAGTAATAGAAACTTTAAACAAGCCTTATTGGATGAGCTCTGATTAATTATGACAAGGTGGAATGGGTTATGGATCTTGGGAGGTGATTTCAACACAATTCGATCCAGTGAGGATAACAACGGGGTGATACATAATACGACAGAGAATTTAACAACATAACCAATGATCTCCAGCTATGGGACCCCCCCTCTGTTGGGACGTAAATACACATAGTTTGACGAAAGAGGAATCCCATACTAATAAGATTTGACCACTTCCTACTATTTGCAAACTGGTCGACTGACTTTCAACGGGTATGGTAAACAACACTTCCAAGAGTTAAGTTGGATCACACCCCTATTACGCTGGAATGCGGCCCATATATGTCTCACATTGGACACTTTCGTTGGATCGATCTTGGGCCAACGTGGAGGGGTTCTAGGAGAGGCTTTAAAGCTAGTGGAAAGGCGCATCCTTCCCCGGTAATAGAGTATTTACCTTCTCGAAGAAAATCGCTCTAATACGGAAGAGACTTCAGAAATGGCAGCTACAAAAGCAAGAGGAGGAGCGCTCTTGGAAGAAGGAAATTCTCCATGACCTCGAAAAGTTGGACAAGAAAACAGAAATGTGCGCCTTAAACCTAAAAGAAGAACATAAGAGCAACTTGTCTTAGGCAGTATGCGGACATCATCACCACAGAAGAGGCATACTAGAGGCAATGCTCCCGGATAACTTGGTTAAGGGAAGAGGACCAAAACTCAAAGCTTTTTCACATCATTGTCAACGAAAGAAAGAAAATAAATTGAATCTACAAATTGCAAGTTGGGGAAACCATATGAGAAGGATAGGCAGAGATAGCGATAGAGATCAAAAACTACTTTAAGAATCTCTTTGGCTCCAAAAGGGACTATACAGATACACCACCAACTAGAACAGACTTTTCTCTCACAAAGAGCAATTAAGCATCGGGCACCTAGATAACCCCTTCACAATGAAGGAGGTGTGGGCGGCAGTCAGAGAACCATCATTGAACAAAGTACCAGGGCCAAATGCATGGATTAACAATGACGATATACCAACAAGGATGGAACTTCTTAAGGGGGGATATAATGAATATTTTCAATGAGTTATACCTCGGCACTGCTAACCTAGAGTGAATAAACTGGGCTAACATTCTTCTAATCCCAAAGAAGTCGGCACCAATTATAATCTCAGATTACAGACCAATTAGCCTGTTGAACTATTCCATGAAGATCATATATCACTAAGGTGTTAGCTAATAGACTGAGACCAGTTATGGAAAAGTTGGTGGACCACACCTGTACAACATTCATCAAAGGACGTGTAACCATGAAAACATCGTAGCCGTAGAGGAATTGATATTCTGAATGAAGAAGAGTCAAAAGAATGGAGCACTATTGAATATAGACTTTGAAAAGGCTTTCGATATGGTCGACTAGGGATTTATATCGGAAATACTAGATTCATGTACGAGGCTTCGAGCCAAGATGGATTGGATGGATCAAGAAGATACTCTCCTCCTCTAAGGCCAAATTCCTTATCAATGGGAGGCCTATGGGTTACGTGAGACAAGAAGAACCTGGGGGAAGAGGAGGAGATATAAGGAGATGGAAATTTTCGCTATAGGTACATTCTCAGTCAAGTCGTTGTATCTTTTCTTGATGGATGGGGAGCCTACATTGGTTTCTGGAAACAACCATGCCTTACCAAAGTCACATTGTTGGCCTGGTTTACACATAATAACAAAATCCTCACACTGGACAGCCTAAGGAAACACAGATGGAGCGTGACCCGCATTTTATGTTATGTTAGGGTGAAAATCGGTTTAGATTCTAATTTCACTCTAACCGTTGAATTTGTTTGTAGGTCGGGACTTAGAACAACGGGAGATCAAAGAAGAAGAATCAAAAGAGACACAAGCTTAACGTGGAAACCCTCGAATCGGGGAAAAACCACGGGCCCTGTCAGTGAGGGAAAAATCCACTAATCTTTCTTGATACAATGGAGAAGAGGGAGAAGGAGAAGAAGAAAGGTCTTTGGGTGAAGGTCCAAGTCTGGTGGAGTTGATCGGTCCTTTCTTTTCGCCGCCGGAGTCTTTTTAAAGCTAGGGAGGTAAAATCCCGCCCTCTCCTCCTGAATCTGCGCCATCTCCTTAAATCCAGCCTCCATATCCGCGGTATAATTGACTTTCTCCATGTGGTCGCAATCTGCGTACTGTGACCCTAAAGAGCCACGTGTCCTTAGTTTGGCCGTTGGATGCTTGTTGGGAAAGCATTGTGCTTCTGTGGTTGGACCGGGCTCAACCCGAGGAAGGAGGGCGCCTGAAGGTCCTTCTTACAGAGGGTGCCGGGGAGCCTTGACTTTCCGAAGGAGAAAGGAGATGCTGGGGGGTCTTTCCGAAGGGGGTTGTCGAAGGAGAGTTAACGAAGGGGGTTGTCGAAGGAGAGGGACTGGCGAGGGAGGTGCTCCAGACGACCTTCCTCGTCTGGATGGGCGCCACGTGTCTTCCCATCTTTCTCCCTATCATGTTACATGTGTGAAGAGGAGGAGGAAAAGTCGAACACCTCCTCATACATTGTTGTTATACACTAAGGTATGGTTGTTCTTCACACAACTCTTCCAACTAAGTATTACCCCAAGGGATACAAGATCGCTGGGGGCAACACAATGGCTAACCAACTCCCGAGGGAAACCTGAAAGGAATGGAATCATGGTCATAACATGGAATTTGTGGTTGGAATATGACAGAAGATGTTTTCAAGACAAAAAACGCGTTTTCTCAAAAATAATTCGTGATATCGACTTCCTAACTCTTTTTGGTTTGATGTAGCTCATGCGTTTAAAAGGTCAAAACTGATCGCTATGGAGTCTATCATCAAGAGGAGCCTGATGTTCACACTATTTAAAAGAGTCAACACTACAACCTCAGGGGCTAACTTTGATGACACCCAAAAGTAAAAGGTAGAACTTCAAGCAATGGTCCTCACACCTCATGTACGTACCTGATCTGTAAAGGATCATATCCCTATATTATGTATTATATTTATATTTTTTAATAAATAAATATGATTTATCTATTTTATAAAAAATAGAAAAAATTTTAATTTCATCGAGACGAAAAAACACAACCAACTCCAAGCGACGAAACACTAGAGAGTAGCGTATCAGGGTAGGAGTTCTTATATATACTAGGGTCGATCGCACTCGTATCTTAGATGATACGTGCTACTATATCATGTATCTTACAGTATTTGTACTTAAATATTTTACTAACTTTTTAAGTTTTTAACCAATACACATGGTTTTTCTTTTTCTTTTTAAAAAAACAACACAATAAAATGGTAAATACTATCCATCCGCATGTGTAGTCAACCATTTGTATTGATTTACAAAAAAACAAATTCTTTAGAACCTGACTAAAAGTTCAAGCCACACTCAACAATATCATACAATATTTATTTATTTTTCTTGTCGATTTTAGAGATAAGTATAGTAGAAGATAAAAGCTCAAACATAAATGATAAAGGACATAAATGGCAATGGTATCACTTATTACTGCCTATCCTAATTATACACAATCACTTCCAATGAGATGCACCTAGCTCCATGCCCTCCACTTCCACACCCACCTTCATGTCCTTCATTAAAGCAGCCATTTACATGCTTTCTCTCTCTCCTTTGCTTGCACTTCAACAAGCCACTGAAACAACTCCAAGACATCACATCCATTAAAGAAGCTTGGTTCATGCATGAAGACAATCACTCACTCAAGCATTTGGCCTCATTTCTACTTACAAATATAAACAAGCCATGCATGCAATCCATCTCACCCAACATATATTTAAAAGATCTGGTCTCTGTTACCATGTAAAACTCTGATCCTCTGTACAGCACTCCAAGGCTAATGATCTTGAGAAAGACTGGGAGAAAGCTGAAGCATTAAGGGACTCAAAGTCCATGCTTGGATGTAAATGGTGTTGCTCGGAGACCTCATTATGGTTGGTTTGACTGAAAGGGGACACTGTTGGAGAGAAGGGCCCAGGCAGCGTCCTACAGAGGAGCAGTGTATGGCTTTTATAGGGTAATGGTGGGGAGAGTAAGGACAACAAGGGGAGGCATTGTGGGATTGGAGTGTTCTCCTTGATGCGCAATGAGATTGTCTGGTGGCGTGGAGTACGTTGTGAATGCTCATAATATTCCACTTTTTATAATTAAAACTCTTGTCAAAATAATACAAAATTCCACTTTGAAATTAAATAGAAAAGAGAAGTTTGGCGTAAAGAGGAGCTTGGCGTTCATAACAGAGGAGCCATCACCCAAGCCCCCGGGAACGGACTTTGAAATACACATGAGTGAGGAGGGGTTTTTTCCAGAGCCTATGTACCCAATGTGCTACTTATCAGATCCATTATATTTAGACATTTTTTTCATTTTGTAATGCTGTTTAACTTATATCAATGAATATAATTTATCTATTTTATTAAAATAAAAATTAAATAGAAAAATAGAAAAATAGCTTAATTCCATAAACTTGTGAAGAATTTCTTTGTAAATTTTATTTAAGTCAAAATTTAAGGATGCATAGAAAGTTTACAGAGAATATTTATTTATAGTTATCTTAAGAAAAAAAATATATATATATATATGCAAATACTTTTTTTTATTTCTTTTTGTACATATATGTATATAATATAAGGCTTTAATTTTGGAAGAGGACAAGGGAGTGAAGGGCACATGGCATGGCACGTGCGAGTGTGCTATTTATTATATAAAGATTAAAGAGTATTCCGGATTCCATGTCAGTCTCTCTCTTCAAAGTTTGGTTGACCGTAGGTTTGAACTGTAATGACCGACACTGTTCATTTTCTTTAAATGTGGAGAAAATTGTGAAATAATAAGTAAAATAGGGAAATAAATTATTCTTCAATAAATAAGAATAATATATATCAAAAATAGAATATAGAATTTTCAATATACCAAATAGATCGAACTTGAGTGAGCTCAAACCCACTTGAAGGTAGTCTCTAATTGGTTTAATATCTAAATTAGTCCCTCTATTATACCAAATCGATTAGATATATATAGCCCTTAAAATTGACGAAGAGAATGACTGATATTGCTCAATTTTAAAAATAGAGGGACATTTAGAGCTCAAATTATAATAGAGGAACCAAAAAAGCCGATTTTGTATAATACAATGAGTAATTTGGGTATTACACCTCTCTAATTTAATCAAACTCAAACTCAAACTCAAATTTATTACTTTAAATATTTGAAAATAAAATTTCCCCAATTTATTTTTTACTATTCTCAGTATTTGTTAGTAAATGGAAAGGAATTTAATGATTTATGAAATATAGTAAAAGGTTAACCATAGCTAGATTAAGAAATATACCCCAAAAAAGGAAAATATTCCAGACAAATAATTGCTAAAATTTATTGGGCCTTCCAAACAAATAGAATATTTCAGGTGTATCTTCACAAAAAAAGAAAAAAAATCATTCTAAATAAACTGGTATTATTATCCTATAATTAAGGAAACAAATTAAAAAAAATATTTGAAAATCAAGCCCTATTTTTAAATTTAACAAAAAAAAAAACAAAATACCAAAAGATCATTAATAATATATTTTTTATCACATTTTTCCATGTGTTTCCTTTAATTCTAAAATAAAAAAATTAGCACTTCCCAATAAGAAGAGAGAAAGATACCCAGCTCCTGGTAGTAATAATTCACGCCTCTCTTCTCACTCCTACTTCCATCCATGGCTTTTCCTCCCCACTAAAGCTTAGCAGGCGCCGCAGCCCTTGTCCCCCGTTACCTTTCCTCTTCCCCTCTTCTCACTGGTACTCTTCCTCTCTGTTCTCTGTTTCCATGGTTTTGTTTGCATTGCTTTTGTGTTCCTTGAGTTTAGAGTAGTTTTATCTTAAAAAAAAAATTGGAAAGTTAATGATGGTTTTGTGTAGAGACAAAGCTTGTGTTTTGATGCATGTTTCATGTGTATGATTGTTTGAAATCATGATTTAATTGCTAAAAAACTGATCTTTTTTTAGTTTGTGTTTTGTTTGAAGCTAATTAATGGGATCTGGTAGATTGCAAGTCCTAATGTGTCTTTTCTTTGCTTTTTCTTTTTTACTTTTAGTTGCCTTCATGAAAGAGGGATCATCTGAAGATTTCTCTTTGTGGGAATCTTGTTTTGGGTTTGAATCCTGCATTGTTGATCTTTGAGATCCAAGGGATCAGTGCATAGTTCTCAGGTTTTGATTTCTGGGTTTCTTGTTGCTGGGTTTACTTTAAGATTCTCTTGTTGTAAGATGGAGATATCTTCATTAGATCAACTGAATGTTATTTTGGTAGAAAGAAGATAAATGCTTCACTTGTTTTGATTAGCTTTACAATTAGGCTGTTAAATTCATCCAAAATAGATATTATCCCGTTTTTGTTGAATCTCTTAATTTGGGAATCCGAATGTACTTCAGCACTAGTATAGAAGAAAGTTTGTAATCAGAGCATCAGTTGTACATTCAGTTTGCTTCATTAATCTGCATCTTTGTTAAGGTGGAGTCCAACTACTGATTTATGTGCTTAGTACCTATACGGAGATTTTGTGATCAAACAATTAATTTTGCATTTTTTTGCATTGATTGATCTGAACATTTTCTGCAGTGGAGGCCAACTGCTGGTTTCTGGGCCTAGTTCCTTACTTAATTAGACTTTTTGCCAGGTACGATGTGAGTTTGTGGGACAAGTTAGGTGGAGATTGGCAATTTTGGCAGCAAGATATTGTAGAGTGAGAACAAGGCATTTAATTTGTATATTTTACTTGATAGTTGTTTGGTCGGTGTAGGATCTATGAGATGATTTTTTTAGAAGTACATTTTGTACAACGCTTCTTTCTGATAGGAAAGGATTCCATGATCTTGAGCAGACCTTACCTGGGATAGCAATTCTCAAGTTATTCAATGGAGAGCTGTAGCTTATCTAACTCATCCTTGCCAAGAAATGATATTGACATTTCAACCTGCAAATTTTACTATTTCGTCATTAAAGGCGCTCTTCAGAGTAAGACTAACCCATTTATCATCAATAAGCTTGAGCTAGTTGTCTAGTTGCTGAGATCCACATTTCAATGACATGGTCATTAGTTCATATTCTAAATGAGCTGGCATATGTTACATTTCTTGAAGAGATCATTTTTATCAAATATCTTCTTTTAGTTCAAGGAAACCACTAGACATTCTGTGTTGTAGAAGTTGATTGGGTTATGTTACATATGCAAAGTGCATTTCCAATGATCTAACAATCCTTTCAAGTAGCTTAGTTATTTAACATGCCAAGAGTAACCATGTAACAATAGATAGGCTGCATCAAATTATGCATGCTTATGCAGTCATTTGCATAACATTATAACTGCAGCAACGAATTTAATGTCCATGAATAACATACAACATCAGGAAAGTAAGAAACCTATGAACCAGATGATATTGGCCAATGATGGATACCATATTTATAGCTTGTGTTTTGTCAGTTTACTTTATAAGAACCTAATGTATGTTTCTTATTTCAGATTGCTGTGTATATGGGTTTAGATGTAGCTTTGGAAGGTGAAAACTGCCAGGCAGAGCCAAGTCCTAAAATGGCTTATACATTTCTTGACTGCCCAAAAGTAGGAGAGAAAAAAGGGAAAACTAAGGACAGATATTACGAATTGAAGATTTTGGATGGGGGCTTCACAGAGTTGAGCGCTGCTGATTCCTCAAGTCCATGCCGTAGAAGCATGCCTTCTAGGCCAGCTGTCAAAGAGAATGATGTTCAGAAGAGGGGCTCTATGTATCATAGCTCTAGAGAAATTAAAAAAATGACAAAGCGAAGACAAGGAAAGAGGAATCTGGAAACAGTGGATGGCAAGGAAGATTTTCTATCTTTTGAGATTGTCAATTCCTTGGCAAAGTCCCAGCAAGATGAACTGGTTTTCACTCCGCAACAGAAGAGTTCACTGCCTGTTTCTTTGAATGAAGAGCATGCATCCATGTCTGATATCTCTGCTCAACCAGTTCTGACAAAACATGCAGATATTTTTGATTTGTCCTTCCGCCATATGACTGAAGAGCAGTCAGACCTCAACAGTTCCTGCTCAGGAAGCATCTCAATGAGAAGTTTTTCAGCCGATGGCTTCCAGGAGACCTGTCAGCAATCCAAGTCCACTAAATTCTTTCGTGCCCAAGGATCTAAAAAACCTCCACTACATAGAGTAGATGAAGGATCTAAGGATAGCCTTAGGCTAGTGCTTGGCCCTGAGAATGATGGAAATTTTTGTCATGAAAATGACACATTCTACACTTTCTCTAAATCCGTTTCAGCAAAGATTCCTTGCCGCATAGGAGAAGGTTATCTTAAAGACAGCTCAAAACCTCGGTTTAATTCCCTGAAGAAAATGCTTGATCCTATCATGAAATCTAAATCTTTGCGGAACCCATCAGCTGGTGAAACGGAAACTTTGGGGTTCACAGTTACTGATCCTGCAAACATCCAGAGAAGTAGAGAGTTGCGTAAATCCTTATTGAATGACTTCTCAAGTGCAGCAGAGAAGACCAAGTTTTATGAACCTTTCTTTGGAGGAGACCCAGTCCTAATGGCTGGTTCTTCACCTGCTCATCTGCAGGGCACTCTTAGATTAGAATTTAAGCATGGTGTTCCATCATTTGAGTTCTCCGTGAAAGATCCAGAACTTCTGCTTTCGGCAAAGGTATGGAAAACAGAGAAGGCATTTAATTGGATATACACTTTTCATAAAAAGAGAAGCAGCGGCACGGCATGGGGGGCAAAAGATAGACACGGGCACTCACCTTCAGTAATTGGTCAAATGCATGCTACTTGTTATCTATGCTCAGCGATGAATGATAATGGATGTGTGGATAACTCAATGGTAACAGAGTTCGTTTTGCATGACATGGTGGCAAGGAGCTGGTCTATCGAAGAAAAAGGCCATTATTCTTCAGATTTGGTGCAAGCTCCCAACAAAAATTCTAATGCTAGCTACTCTGGAATCAGACCTTTAGAGACAAATGATTCAATGGAGCAAGGGAAGTGCAATCATCCTCTGAGTGACCCGGTTTGTTCTTCCTACCCATGGGCACCATCAGATGTGCATCCACAAGATGAAATTGCAGCTGTTGTAATTCAGATTCCTTTTGGTAAGGAAGGCTCAAAATCATTGCAAGTGGATGAGGTATGTGCAAAGAAGTGTCCAAACTTGTCAAGCCCTTCTAAAGTGAATCAAGGCTCGTATGCCTCCAACGGCCCTGTAAACATTAAGGTTGTTACTCCCAGTGGAAGACATGGGTTGCCAAATACAAATGAAGGTGGTCCGTCTTCATTGCTGGATAGATGGAGAACTGGTGGTGGTTGTGATTGTGGTGGCTGGGACATGGGCTGCCCAATTGTTATTTTTGATAATTCAAGTGGAAGCAAGACGAATCATTCATCCCATGAAAGGCAAAAGTTGATGATGCTATTCTCTCGGGTATGACATGGTTTGGATATATATTTTCCTGTATTTTAAGATTTAAGTCTTTTAATTTTAGTGAGGAATACACACTTGGTATGCACATCACTTGTGCTAGACATTCCTGCCATGTGGCATAGCTCGCTTCAAAGAAAAATGCTTTGGTAGGTCACAGCCAAAATATTAGTTGCTCTTGCATTGACACACTATTTATGCTACCAAGATTTAATGATTGAATTTAAGGATCAATGCCTAAGGCCATTGTGGACAATATTTAGCTTTATGAGAAACGTTATGTGTGTCAAGTTCTTCACATTTGTAACCTCTGATTTTGTAGCTCATGCTACTCAGAGGCAGTTTGCTAAGAGATTCTAATTGATGTATGTTTCACCATAATCGTTACCAATTCATATGAATTACATTTTGTATTCATATCTTCTTTTTTTTTCTAAGAATTTATGCGTCCCATGTTCGCTATTGTTTTGACCTTTTATTTTCTACGAACAATTCAAAATTCAAATAGTGCTTTTTAGCTATATTACCTATTCTGTTGAGATGTTAAAATAACAGCATGAACATGTAAATTGGTCTCATTCTCTTCATCAGTCTTGCTTCTCATTGCTCATGTTTGATAGAGGGATATCCCACTTGGGGATATCCCCAACACATTCCCCAATGAAAATTTTTCCAGCTAAAAACTTTAATTTAAGTTTAAGAATATAATAATAACCCACCCACCAATGCATGGAAGCCACATAGCTATCTTATCATTAATACCTTTACTTTAAAATTTCCCCCCAAAAAATTTAAAACTTTTCAAAAGTTATTTCTAATCCCAAGTGGGATATTCCCTTATCAAACACAAGCATTGTGTTACTCTAGGTCAGATTGACACGGTGGTAATCTTGCATAAGCAAACCCGTGAGCCATCTTTGTATTCATGGACAGATTTGTTAATTGAGGATTAGTGTCTTCCAAAACTAGTTCTTGTAGCTTTTTGAGCTTAAAAATTGCTTTCTTTTGTGTTTTAACTCTTTTAAGTTAACCATCCTCTTTAAACAGGGAAGGAAAGACAAAATACCTTCGCTAACTATCACAGCTGAAGGGAAAGGAGTGTATTCAGTTCAATTCCATGCACAGCTATCAGCACTACAAGCATTCTCAATCTGTATCGCTATGTTACATGGTTCAGAAACTTCGGGTGATTGTGAAGAGAGCAGACTAAGGCTGTACTCTAATTCATTGAAATTACTACTTGAAGAGGAAGTGAGGAACCTAATTGAAGCAGTAGCAAAGGAAGAAAAAAGAAAATCAAAGAAGAGGCTAGAACAGATCCATCCATCCTCACTTCTAGATCCACCATTTTCACCGATGGGACGAGTCTAGACCAGAGACCATTAAATGCATGCTTTTATCTACACGAAACGCTTGCTGTCATATGGATACTTCAATGGTGAGGTTTCTAGGAAAGGCTGTTAGGATTTAGTTAAGAATAGTATAATTCAATTCATTTGTAATTGTTGAAGGTTGTTATGTCTATACAGGTATCAGTGAGGGAAAGGAAATATCTTATCTTGTTGATAAGAACAGTTTTCGCCTTTTTCGGCATTGATTTAGCTTCAATGATCTGTACATGGTGGTGTGGTAATAATCCTGTTAAACATAATGTCCTGTGTAAGAGAAATGAAACGTTGAATCAATAGAAAGCCCTTTGTATTGACCCTGATCTTTGTGTATTATAAATGAAACTTCAAAATGCAGTAGATTCAATTACACTGCAACCTGAAATGCTCTTCAATCTCTTCTCTTCAATAAGTCTTCTGATCTTTGAAACTTCAACCCAGTTTTCTCTGCCGGCGTGTACACTCAAGAGGAGTTTATAAAACCCAGGAATTGTACATTCTGAATCAACAAAGAACTCTGCAAACACTCTTTCCATCACCAGGTGCCCATGGATCCTACATGCTCCAAGGAATGCTCCTAATACATTGCTATCTGGTTCTACCGGCATCTCGCATATGAACTTCAAGGCTTCCTCTAGGTATCCAGACCGACCGATAATATCGACCATGGATGTATAATGCTCCATTGTTGGCTGAATCCCAAACTGTTCCACCATATAGCAGAAGACTTTCCGGCCTAATTCCAAAAATCCGGCATTATGACTGCAAGAAGATAGGATTATAAGGAAGCAAATACCGTCAGGATCAATGCCATTCTTCAACATTTGGAAGAACACAATCAGAACTGTTTTCCCATGTCCATGCATGCCAAGGCCATTCATCAAACAACTCCATGAGTTTAAACTTAAGCACCCTTTTGACATTCCATTGAAAACCCAGTAAGCAGAGCCAAGTTCCCCACACTTAGAATACAAGTCTATCAGTAATCCTCCTATAGAAACATCTGAAAGAAAGCCATTTCTGATTACACAGCCATGAATGGCCTTCCCTGCATGAAGAAGAGACAATTGAGTGCAAGCTTGAATTGAGAGCAATATTGTGGGAAAGCTAGGCTTGAAGTTCTCTGCTAGCATCTTCTTGAAGAGCTCAAGCATTTTCTCTGGCTTCCCGGCTTGCAAATACCCGGAGATCATCGCATTCCAACAAACGACATCTCTGCACAATATCTCATTAAACAGTTGCTCTGCAGCAGCAAGTCTTCCACATTTGGCATACATATCTAATACTGCTGTTATCAATGCCTTGTCTTGAGACAAACCAGACACAAGCTCATGTGCGTGAATAGACTCGCCGGCTCTCAGAGCCTGAGCACGGGCGCAAATGGGGAGAATGATCTTGAAGCCTACTTCATCCAAAGCAACACCTTCCTTTTTCATGGAACTACAGAACGCAAGTGCATGTGCAGGAAAACCACATGCCCCATGGCCAGAAATCATCAAATTCCAGGACACAGGATTCCTTAGAGGCATTTCATCGAATACTTGGATGGCATTTGATAAAAAGCCGAACTTTGAATACATTTCAATCATGGAATTCATGGTATAGAGATTGCATTCATGGCCACTTTTGATGATGTAGGAATGGATTGATAGACCTTCTTCCAAGGCCAAGAGGGTGGTGCACGACTTGATCACACAAGGGAGTGTGAAAGAATCAGGCTTTGATCCTGAAAGACGGAGAGCTCGGTAGAGATCAAGAACACGCTCAAAATCTCCGGCGCTCGCCAAGTGTTTGATGTCATGTGTCAGTGACTGTGACTGGGTGGTAGTGGTCGCCATGTGGGTTTTGAAAGTTTGTTTGCTTAACCAAACTAGCAAGGGATTTAGTCGGAAAATGAGAGTCCCCACTCCCATTGAAGCAAGTTATCTTCCAAGAATTCATGAAGTTGGATTATGCTCTACTTTCATTTGCTGTATTTTTACAAAAAATCATCTCACATGTGGGGGATGAGAGGTTTGTTGCTCAATCCTCGTCCCCAATCTCGGCTGGTCTTGCTGGACTTCTTTAACCTCTTGGACATCATTGCGGTGGTGTCATCTACTTGATGTTAAACTTGGCTTTACTTTACTTTAATCATTATCGACACAGCTTATATTTAAGGATTTATTATTTTAAGATGATTCAAAACCTAATCTCTGATACCATGAGAAATAATCCAAAGAAACCAAAAAGAACAAAAGAGGGAGAAAAAAGAGAAGAAAGAGAAAAAAGTAAAAAGAAACTAGATTTTATTCAACTAGCATAATAAAACAAAGTACAGCAGAAATCCTAAATACATAAAATAAAGAAAACTGAAAAGACTATTGTACCCTTAATAAAACAAAATAATCAAATCCTAATAAATCCTTAAATATCTCAACAGATGTGATGATCCACCTCTCTTGTCACGATTAATAGATAAGATGTTCTTCTGTTGAAGAAAAGATTTTCCTAGCTAGGCTGCCAACGTCTCCTACATTTCATTTAATGACGGTGGTGATGGACGCTCATGTCTGAGGATAGCTATGACACTCAAATTTGTAATGGGATGAGTATTGAAGCTGATTGAAAAGATTCATTGTTTTATGAACTTATCTGTTGTGTGAAAGAATGCAATGCTCTATGAAAGGATGTATGAAAGGATGCAATGTTGTGTGGAAAGGAGTAACTCTTCTATGAAGAGGTGTAAATTTCTATCATAAATATGTGTGATGATTCTCATTGTAAAAAACTTCATTGAATAAAAGATTCATAATTTTAACCTCACTCCCCCAACACCCCAACAATGAGTGTAAGGAAGAAAAGGTAGATGAGTGCTTTGAGTGGTTATGTAGACGAGAAATTCATGGGCCTTTAACATAGTGCTCATTCGTTTCTTTTATAGCCTTGGGGGAGTGTATGTTGGCACTGATTGCGGCCATTACTGTGAGATTGATGACGGACAATGACCTTGATTGTTATCGTGATATTCGCCACTGATGCTAGACGGTAACTTTGGCCATTACCACGACATGCAAGGGATTCGTAATCTCGTGATCACCCATGATTTGCTTAGATGCCCAAAATTGTGCTACGTGTAGATCAGAGATTTTACCCCCTATCATAAAGGTTAAATTGTACATATATAATATCTAGGAACACAAAGTAAAGAAAAGAAGGAAAAAAAAAGGGATAATGAAGAGAAGTAGCCTTGGGTTTATGTTACAAGCTCAAAATGAATCAATACACGAATTACATAAACAAACAATAGCAACTCATGAATTCTTTTTACAAACCTTGAATTACAATTAAATTCCACAGAATAAGATGTACACAGCGAATGAGAGAAATAAGAGAGAGATAGCAGGACCTCCATTATTCCCGGAATTTGTTGGGTACCGTACGTAGTAGCATCACAACTCTCACAATACACACAAAGAGGAGACGATTAATTACTCAAGTCTCTCAGTTCTCCTCAGCCTCTTCTCCATACTCCTCATCTTCATCAGCAATGGCATCCTGGTACTGCTGATACTCAGAGACGAGATCATTCATGTTGCTCTCGGCCTCAGTGAACTCCATCTCGTCCATGCCCTCGCCGGTGTACCAGTGCAAGAAGGCCTTGCGCCGGAACATGACCGTGAACTGCTCGGCCACGCGGCGGAACATCTCCTGAATGGACGTGGAGTTGCCCATGAAGGTGGCGGACATGGACATGCCACGTGGAGGGACATCGCAGACACTGGACTTAACGTTGTTGGGGATCCACTCCACGAAGTAAGACGTGTTCTTGTTCTGGACGTTGATCATCTGCTCGTCGACCTCTTTGGTGCTCATCTTGCCGCGGAACATGGCGGAGGCTGTGAGGTAGCGGCCGTGGCGGGGGTCGGCGGCGCACATCATGTTCTTGGCGTCCCACATTTGCTGGGTGAGCTCAGGGATGGAGAGGGCGCGGTACTGCTGGGAGCCGCGGGAGGTTAGAGGAGTGAAGCCCACCATGAAGAAGTGGAGACGAGGGAAGGGGATCAGGTTCACGGCGAGCTTTCGGAGGTCGGAGTTCAGTTGGCCGGGGAACCGGAGGCAGCATGTCACTCCGCTCATCGTCGTTGAGATCAAATGGTTCAGATCACCAACTGCATCAAGTGAATGTGTATATATTATACTATCATGTTAGCTGTATATAGATTTAAGAAAGAATTGATTAAGGCTCAGATCGACTAGTCTCTCATCCTAACTCCTAAGCATGTCAAGTTATACCCTAGTTCCCATAAATTAAGGCGTGTGCCTCAGTGAATGAATTTTAGCATTCCTCCACTGAACTCTCAAATGAGAAATGGACCACATGCACAACCATGATGTATCTTTGCCCTGTCATTCTACTCTTGCACATATGAAACATGAGCTACACCAACACCACAACCACTATTATGTATCTTTGCCCTGAAGCATAACATGTTTATAATGACTTATTTATATTTATTAAAAAAAAACAAGAATTATTTAGCATTCCATTGATGAATGTTATGAACACAACAACCAAACCTTAATCCCATACTACATGAGGTTTATTATATGGATTTTTGTCAACATATCACTTTGTCACAGACAATATTTGGCTCAATATCTAATATACATAAGTCCTTAAATACTCTCTCTCTCTCTCTCTCATAATTCTAGGTCTACCTCTACTCTTATTCTAATCTTTTAAAACTAAATTAGTATATTTTCGAACATGGGCACATTAACATATATGATGCACGTGTCTAAACCATCTTAAACGTCATTATTTTATTTTATCTTCAATTGTTGCTATATTTATTCATTAGTGAAATGAGTTTTTTGCACTAATGAATAAATACCAGTTTGATTATTTTTTTTAAAAAAATATTTATTTTATCACCGAAAAAACAGAAACAAAAATTTTTTTTTTACAGCTTTTTAGAGGTTAAGTTGGTCTTTCTCAGGATAAATAATTTTTAAAATTACAAAAATAGTTTTTATAGAGAATTTTAAATACATTATTTTCAAAAATCCAAAGAGATCTAAGTAACTATATTATTGTATTCAAATCTAACTCTATATAATAGAATTACCCTTATGTTTATTTGATATATATTAACAGATAGATCAAACGAATATGTCTATATTGTTTAGTTATTTGATGTGAATTTATTAACTCTGATATTTAAATTCATATATGAAAAACAATGAAATAAAAAGAAAAAAGATTAAGAAAATTACAGCTAGGGTTGGTGAGCTTGAGAGTCCTGAAGCAAATGTCATAGAGTGCCTCATTATCCAGCACCATGCACTCGTCAGCGTTCTCCACCAGCTGGTGCACCGACAAGGTCGCGTTGTACGGCTCCACCACCGTGTCCGACACCTTCGGGGACGGGAACACCGAGAACGTGAGCATCATACGGTCAGGATACTCCTCCCTGATCTTCGAGATCAGCAACGTCCCCATCCCCGATCCCGTCCCTCCTCCCAGAGAATGACAGATCTGAAACCCTAGATTTCCACACTCCCAATTCAATCCCCAGATCTATATGATCATGAATCTATCTAGTCTTGTAGTATTACCTTGCAAGCAATCACAGTTCTCGGCCTCCTTGCGAACGACATCAAGAACAGCATCGATTAGCTCGGCGCCCTCGGTGTAGTGCCCCTTGGCCCAGTTGTTCCCGGCTCCGTTCTGGCCGAAGACGAAGTTATCCGGCCGGAAAATCGGGCCGTAAGGTCCGGTCCGGAGGCTGTCCATGGTGCCGGGCTCCAGATCCATGAGCACAGCCCTGGGAACGTACCTCCCTCCACTGGCTTCATTGTAGTAGACGTTGACCCTCTCCAGCTGAAGGTTTGAGCTTCCGACGTAGTTCCCTGTGGCGTCGATGCCGTGCTCGTCGCACACCACCTCCCAGAACTTGCCTCCGATCTGGTTCCCGCATTGCCCGGCTTGAATGTGAAGGATCTCTCTCATCTTCTACTGATGATGAACGAGTATGTAGAGGAGATTTGGGGAGGAGAGGGAGGAGAGGTAGAGAGGATAGAGAGGGAGGAAAACAGGGATGGGTTTTTGTAGTAGTGTGAGGATACGTTGGTTGAGATCTGTTGTTTTTTATTCATTTATTTGTTTATTTATTTATTTTCTTTTATTAGGAGGGGAAGACAATGGATGGTGGGAAAGGGTGAGAGGTGGATGGCCGGGTGGAATTAAAAAAAAAAATTGAGAAAAATAAAAAGAAAAAAAAATGTTTTTATGATGCTAAATTCCATGTGAGCATGTTGAGAGATGGGCACCCTGCAACAAGAGGGAGGAGGGTGGTGAGCTGGAGAAGGGAAGGAGACAAGTTGGCAGCATCCCTTGGTCATACATGGTTGTTGGCTGGTCATTCCTTTTGATGCCACTATTGCCCCCAATTTCTATCTTTTTTTTTATTATATATATTTGATATCTAAGAAATTAAACAGATTGATAATACTTTCCTTAGATTTCAAGTAATAATAAAATGGAGAAAATGCTAGAAATTAAAACGTTAATTGAGAATATTATAAATTATTATTTTTAATTCTATAATTTAATCAAATTTTTGTACTAATCTATAAATTTTTAATTTTACGGATTTCAATAAAATCTTAACCATTCATTAACAACTCAATGCTACACATGGTGTCATGTAGTTCATATGAACCAAATAAAATAAAATGCAATCACATGGAATATTTGAATAGAAGAAATCAAACATATTTTCACAATAAATAATATATTTTCACAAAACTTATCTGTAACATTTACCTAATGATTTTATTGATGCAACACATGCCACAGATAAGTCAAAATTAGTGCCGATGAAATTCATAATGAAGAGGAACCTGATTTTCACTAGAAGATGACGTAGATGCCATCATAAGCTTATTTTATTTTATTTTATTTATTTTTGAAAAAATGGATAAACCACACTGATGGATTGATTAATTAAGAGAATGTCTCGAAACAAAACAACAACCGACAGCTAGACAGTAAAACAAAGACCTTGGCGAAACCTTGGGTTTTGGGTTACCACTATGTAAACTGTAACTTTTAATTTTTAATGAATGTAATTTATTTACTTATATAAAAAATAATAAAAGATAAACTATCAGAAAGATTTTTCTTATAATTTTATCTTTTCTGATCCATGCCACATATGTGTAGTGGTGAGAATTTCAACTGAAGTTTACATTACAACTAAATTTGAAAATATATGATTCAATTGCTAAAATTAAACATTCAGCAGAAGAAGATATATAAGATGGTTGAAAAACTTAGATTAAATTAGGAAAAAAAAATGATCCTAAAAAATATAAATCCCCTTCTACTGAGTCTCTCTGCATAATAATACAACTGAACTTAAGAGTGATATTAATGGGTAAGGGCAAACAAGGCAAATGCTGAATAAAGAGAAGCAGAGGAGGTAGAGCAATCTCTCAATTATTGAAGGCTGGGGGGGATCTAGCAGCATGAGTGTCTTCACTGATTGCTCGGCAATAACTGGAATCCAATGTCCATCTCCACATGTATGTACAGCTTTGCCATATCACAAGCCAATTAATGTCGAAATTAATTAATAAAGAAATAATCTGATTAATTTTCTAGCCAGGTAAGGTAATTGAAATTTGATGCAACAGTGCACCTCAATCTCCTGAAGCTGTCGGCGCACTGCCAGCCCCAATTTCCGTGGGTCCTTTAAAAGATGCATCTCATCTTAATTTCATGGTCCCATGAATGATCACCCCACTGCACTGCACTGCACTGCACATATATAAACCTTGAGATGGCTCTTTGGGAAATTTAGGTCTAATCTTGATTAATACTTAGCTTAGGCAACAAATAATGTGTGATTTTCCAGCCTCCAATTGATTGAAATAGATTTTTTTTTATTTATTATTATTAGTTTTTTGTGTGAGAGAGAGATTGAAAGAATTTGGAGTTATATGTTTTTTTTTTTTGTATTTAAGGAAAAACAAGGGAAAGGTTATATTCGAGAATATGTTAATATAATTTTTTATATACTTTCACACAATTCAAATAGACCAAAAGTCGTCACTTATACACAAATTTAATGACAGTTTGGTCGCTGATTTTTCAATCTCATATATATCCCAATCATTAAGAAGACTTGATTTGTACACATTTAAATGTGTATCCAAATAGAGATTTTTTAAATAGAATATGTGTGAGAGGAACTTCGAGCTGTAAAATGTTTTTTTTTTGGGTAAGTAAAGAGAAACAAGTGATAATTTTTACAAATAAAGTTAACTAGTCTATATTTTTTCTTATAAATAGAAGTTGAGGGTTCAAATTACATTTTTGACGTGGTTCTAAAGAACACGTGAAAGATTATATTCTGAAATATAGTAGTACAGTCTTATATCTATTTTCATTCAATTTAAATTGACTCCAAATCATCACTGATGCACATGTTTAATGATTATGCAAGTATCATACATTTGGGGGGCGTTTGTTTGACTGGATTTGCAGTTTTATTGTAACTTAAGTTACTAGGTAACTACAAATCTAGTGTTTGGTTTGTTGTAACTCAAAACCCATCGTAACTTGAAATATATTGGTGTATTTGGTTTAACCGCCAATTTGGTCGTAAGACCAAATACACCACTTACCTTATGAATTACATCACGTGTATAGCATGTAACGTTACAATGTAAAAAAGCAAATACACAATAATGACATGTTGACCATAATAATTAATTATTATTATTTATTAATTAGTGATAATTATAAAAATTAATAGTAATAATTATTATTAATTAATGAATTAATAATAATAATTATTAATTGATAATAAGTATTCATTAATAATAATTAATAATAATTATTAATTATTAATTAATTAATTGATAATGGATCATTAATAATTAATAATTAATAATTATTAAATTTAATAATAAAATTAAAAGCTAAACTAATTAATAAAATACTTAAAATCATTAAAATAACATTAAAAAAAGTTGGTATATGAAAGATGGGGATAATCCCACCTTAGGTGTTCATATCCCCTAAATACATCAAACCAAACACATGTTTTTAAATTCCATATTTACAAATCACTCCAACCAAACACAAATTCCTGTAATATAGTATTTCTAGTTACATCTAACCAAACATCAGATTTGACTGCATTGTAGTTCAAAATGCATGTATTTCAAATTATACTATAATTATAAATCCACTGTATTTACAGTTACATCTAACCAAACGCCAGTTTTTGGTTGGTGGATTTTCAATCTCATGTATAGTATCGATTGATGGGGTGGAGACATAGGTAGATTGGTTCAAGCGTATTACCAATCATTAACAAGACTTAATTTGTACATTAAATAAATAGACAACTTGCATGTTTAAATCTAAATTATTGTTAAAATACTTTATTTGATTTGTAGTACCAAATTCAAGCAAATTTTGATTGTATTTTATTCCGCGAGGAATTATATCTAAAATCAAACATACACGGAAAGATAACAAATGGAATTCTAAGATATCTCTACTAATACTCAAAGGTTTTTTTCATTTAAATAAAAAGTACATCAATGATTCAAAATATTGATTTTTTGATATAGTTATTGATAACATATTGAATGAGAACAATAAGAACAATGATAGCTTCTTGGTATAAAATGGCTAAAAAACAATAGAAGACACACAAGTTTAATACTAAGGCATGTACCAAATGGTTCTCATATGCTCATGTTCATGAGATTCATATATATCCATCCAGCTCTTCTCCTAACAAGAATATATATTGCCATTGATGAGGTGTGAGGTCAGTGACCATGAACTACATTTAATAGTTTAGGTCTCCTATCACCATCGAATATCAAAATATCTTGGTTTTTTCACCCTCCAAAAAACTAATAATTTAATACACATGCACACTGTGATGGGGGTATATACTTCTCAATAGATATCTAGTATCACTCTAAAATATTTTATAAAATTTATTTTATGCTATTATGAAACACTGTAGTTTGGAAATTTAAATAATAATATTTTTTATTATAACTATAAAATAATAATATTTTTATTATGTTATGGGAGAATAATTGAAGACATATGGTATGATCATGAGTGCCAAGATGAGAATCCAATTATCCAAAGTTGATGAATTTCAAAAGACGCTGAAAACTGACAAATTAGGATCCCTAGATTATATAATAAGATTCTTAGCTCATGTAACTTGAAATCAAAACATGAATATTCAATCTGTAATTGAGCGTTGATCTTAGCATCTCTTTCTCAAAATCCTTTTTAAGTTCTTTCTCTCTTCTCTCGTCTTCCATAGTTTTTTTTTATCTCAACAAGGTTCGATCCTTGGAGGTCGATCTCTATAGGAGGTGTTAATCCTGCGGAGTTGAAGGAATAAAGTAAAAGTGTCGTCGATCACAAATGATCTATCCCTCAAAATCACTTGAAGTACTCCAATCTTCATCGGTCACTTTTTTCTATTGATCAAGATCTGCTATAATCCTCGGGAAGAACGGATCATTGCATCAATATATTATATTCTATTTATCATTATATAGGGTTGTACCTACATTTACAAAGTTTCGATGGATTTATATATAATTTAAAATTTTTGTAGGCTTTATATATAAAATAGTGAAAAATCTTTGATTAATGTCTCAAATTGCTGCTGCTCCAACTCATTTGACAGTGAGTTTGGGTCCCTCTGACTATGCATCTTTAATTTTAAAATTTAGTGGTCTCCATCAGTCGGATTTGGCAAACTTTACTAGAACTTCAGCTGAATGTACCCATGGTCCAACTAGGGACCAAACTCTTGCACTGTAGGGGTCTATTATTAAATAAAATAAATAAATATGATTTATTCATAATTAAAAAAAAACAAGAGACCTTCAACTAGAATATTTTTGACAAACATTATACAAATTTAATTTAGAGTAATTTTTATAAAATTAACCTCTTATTTTTAACCAATGTAATTATATTGTTGCGAAAAGAAATTTTACATAAATTGTTATCTTAAAAAAATATCTACAATAAGAAAATTATTTAAATTAAGTTGTGCAATAATATTTTTAATTATTTCAATTAAGTGGTTGTGATACAGAAAACTAATATAATATGTAATATGTCAGGGTTAAAACCAATTCTTCCTTGGGATCGAACCTGGTTCCGGCCAATGGTTCTGATTTGTTTATTTGGGAGGATGTTGACAGCTGCCGGAGGAAACCGCGAGCAGCTTCTGGTCGCCTGAGTACCTGCGTAGAGAGGAAAGATCGGTTGATGGGCCTTATGCCCTGGTTCAACTCCAACCATCAAGTCAACAGGAGAGAACTTTGAAGGTGGAAGAGGAGTTTTCGGTCGGTCAGATCGCTTACCCCCTCAGTTTCTCTTCCCCTTCTTATCCTGGTTTGCTGTGTCTTCCCTTCTAGAGTTCGACCTTGGGTCATGGCCAGCGCCCACTGGGTCTGTGGGTTGACACAACACGCGGTCTGCATGGTTCGTGCCGGCACAAGCATATGGGTTGACATGGCACGACATGAAAACTAGTTGTTGCAGGCCGTGCCAGCACGACACACAATGGCCACTTGGCTTATAAGGCTGGCTCGCCAGGAGTTTTTAAACTTTTTTAAAGTCTTTTAAAACCCAAAAATATGAAAATACCCCTTTTAATAGCTATAAAAACGACTATTTTTTAGGGTTTTTGTGTCTTTTAGGTATAACAACATTTTTACCCTCCCAACAACTATAAATGTTTAGTTTGTAAGGGTATTTTGAGTATTAATAATTTAAAAAAATCTATAAATATCTCATAATTCTTCTCATGTTCCTCACACTAACAAATCTATTTCTTCTCAATTCTCATTCTAATTTATCAAGAATCCAAGCAAACAACTATTCAACTACATCTTCAAGATTTTAGGATCAATTTCTTCAATTCTTCGAAGTTCAAGTGATAAAGTTATCAACTACATTTCAAGGAGAGTGAGAGGGTATCTAATTGTCCAATTTTCTTCAAATCTCTTATAAGTAGCTAAGGTAATTCTTAACTTTTATTTTCAATTGCATAATGACTGGTTATTCTAATCTCCCCAATGACAATGCTCATTTTTATCTTTTTGACCCTCCCTGAGTATTGATGAATCTGATGTCGGTAATAATGTTGAACTATCTATTGGTGCCAAATGCATCGTCGGCAGTAGGAAGAAAACCTCGAGAGTTTGAAAATTTTATGATATTATTGATATTACAAATAAAGGCCCCGGGCTATTTATAAAAAATATTTTTATATGTCAAACTACAGGTGGCACTGATCACCTTAAAAGACATACCTAAACTACGTGTATGTTATGACCTAACATGATCTCACCCAAACTCAAATAACAAATCTTTCAACTTCTTTTTCTGAGAAATTTCATTTTTCTAACGAAAATGCAAGGAAAATTGTAGCTAAATTTATTGTTTATGATGAACATTTAATTTTTCTGAAAAATCCTAAAGTTAAAAAAATGATTAATGATATTTTTTTATCTCTAATATAAAAAAATTTCTAGAAATATTAGGAGAAAAATAGCCATTTCAATTTATAATGAACATGAGAAAAAAATAATTTATGATTTATCTAATATTTTTTCAAAAATTTGTATTACTTCGGATATTTGGACTTCCAAATATCATATAAGTTATATTTGTGAAGTCGGATACTATATTGATAATAATTAGAATTTATACAAATATGTTTTAAATTTTACTGAATTTGAATATAGGTACACTCGTAGTACTATTGTTGGGTTATTATGAACATAATTTATAATTATAAAATTAAAAAATTAATTTTTTTTTCTATTACTTTTGATAATGCTTCAAATAATGCTAGTGCAATTGAAATTTTAAAACAACATTTAAAATCCATATTTTCTTAAAAATTATTTCATTTTGGATGTGCATGCCATATTTTAAACTTATGTGTGCAAGATGGTTTCAAAATAATTAAACGTCATATGCAAAAACTTAGAAGTAGCATTTTATTCATTAGAAACTCATCAAACGGAAGACAAAAGTTAAAAGATTTTGTATTAACTATGGTAAAAAAAAATATAACAAATTTATTATTGATGTTGAATGCTTATTAATATAAAGAAGTTATCATCATTTTTTTGAATGAACATTTTAAAGAAATTCACACTACCGAATTTGATTGGGAAGTAGAAAACACTATAAAAAAAATTTTAGAAATTTTTTATAATGGAACAAATATTTTTTCAGTGTTTATTATCCTACTTCTTTTATGATCATGAATCTTTTTATTAGTGAAGTTTTTACTAAATATAAATATAATGATTTTTTGTACTTTTGTTATTTTAATGGAAGAAAAATTTTAAAAATATTTTGAAATAATTGAACAAATTTATATTTTATCTTACATAATAAATCATAGATTTAAATTTTGTTGTGCTTTTTTTTTCTTCTTGCCTCATATTATAAAAATATGAGTGTAGACCATAGTTCTTTAAAAGAGAAAGATAAGTCCATGTTTTATGAAATATATAAAATTTATAATTATTTTTATTGTAATAGAAGATGAACCCAAATAAGTGATGCTCAAAATGTTTCACAAGGGAAAAATAAAACTAAAACTCATTTAGAATTAATAAATATGATGAGAAAACTTCCTCCTCTTCTTCTTCTCTTTCTTTGCATGAATTAAATTTTTATTTAAAAAATAATTTTAATGATTACCTCACTTTAGAGAAAATTAATTAATGTTTTCATTGTTAAAAACACAAGAGCATAATTATCCAATGTTAGCTGCCATTGCACTTGATCTTCTAATTCCACCGGTATCCACAATAGCATCAGAGTCTCATTTTATGGAGGGAATAGAGTACTAGACGACAAAAAGAGCCGGTTGAACCAAAGTTATTTGTAGATGTGCATATGCTTGAAGGACTGGTTATATACCGAAGATAGACTACAAGATAGAGGGGATATGACACAAACAACACCATTAGAAAAGACACAAAGTAACTAAAAGGTTGAACCGCGAATAAATTTTGAAGACTTGTAGACTTAAAGCTACATGATAACTTGAAGCTTTGAAGTTAAAAATTTCTAGTTTTGGAGGTTAGAAATTAGTATTTGTTTTTAGAAATTTATGACATAAACATTTTTTCAGTATATTTTTCAAATAAATTATAATATTTTTTTTAGTTCATTTCTTAATAAAATTAATTTTTTGTAATTTAATTCTTTTGTAATTTATAAGATGTTAACGCGAAATCAGGAAGAAGACCTAATTTCACCCAACATTTGAATTTGTTTTAGAAGGAAAGGGGAAGATCACCATGAAATCAAGGAAGAACCCAAGATCAAAAGAAGAACACACGGAATTAACGTGGAAACCACGAGCTCCATCTTCGGGAGCGGAAATCCACTATCAATCTCCAAAATTTACAAGAAGAAGCTCCATGAAAGAGCTTGTAGACATAGGGAAGAAGGGAAGAAGTCGGGAGGCCAATTCGACAGGGCTTCGCTCGAGTGGAGGAGATATGCCTTTGAATTAGAGGAGGTGGGTATTTATAGTGTCCGGAGATTGGAGTGAAGCTTGGGGAGCAAGTCAGTCAATTTGGACACGTTGATGCCAGCACAACATTCTTCTAGATGTTTCTGGATTCCAGGCTGGCGATTAATCTAACCGATTAAATGCTGATCCAACCGATTCTCAATCGACCAACAATCGGGCTTCTAGGAGATTCTGGAAGAGACTCTGAAGCGAGAGGCTGTAGGAGGAGGGTTGCCCTGGGAAAGGGTGATGAGGTACTCGGGGAGGACTTCGGCCTTTGGAGTATTTTCCGAGGTGGGGAGAAGCTTGGCTCCTTTAGGAGGAGATCGGCAGTTTGGTTGGGCCCCAAGGGATCCTGCAGTTTGCTATGATCTTGCCACGTAGCTGGCCGTTAAGGTGACGCGCGTTCCTCTAAGTTCCATCCTTATCATAAGATAAGTTTGAATCTTGATAACATATTACTTCATTTTTATATAGTTTTGCACTATTTTGGGAATTTTTTGGGATTATTGGGAAATTGTTGAAATTTTGTGGATTTTTTTTTCGCAAAATCTGAGTTTTTTTTTGTAAGAATTTCTCGACTTTTTTCAAATTTTTTTTTTCTGATATCTGGGGTTTTTTATTTTTTATGGGTTTTATTGGATTTTTTGGGTTTTTTGGGATTTTCTGTACTTTTTACAAATTTATCCCTTTTTTTTATTTTTTCTAGATTTCGTGTAATTTTGTGGATTTTTCTTGGAAATTTCTGGGTTTATTTTGAATTTATTTTTTTGGAATTTCATGGTTTCGGATTTTTTTTTAGAAGTTTTTAAATTTTTTGGGGGCTTTGCAGATTTTTATGGGTTTTTGAGAATTTTATGTCAATTTTTGAGTTTACGGTTTTTTGAAATCTTTGCGATTTTTTGTGTGATTTTTATAAGTTTTTCTCAATATATAGACCCAAGTTGTTCCACCCTTTATGGATTTTATGAAGCTTTTCAATTTGTTTTATTTTTTCTATTTTTTAGTGATTTCTTGATTTTTTTTTTATATTTTGTCCAAATTTTTTAGATTTTCTTGATTTTCTTTTATTATTTTTTTAAAAATTATAGTTGCACCGCATTTCTATACTAGTTGGGTCATACTTTGTGCTAAGGAAACCCAGTTTTCTTCGCAGATCGTGCTAGCCCGGCATGACAGGCGGATGAGCCATGTTGATATAGACACACAGTGCCAGACACGATTGAGGCCTGTGTCATGCTAAGCTAGCCCGTTTGACATCTATAGATTTATTCTTCATATCATATGTATAAATATATTTGATGCCAAATTAGATAAACATGACACATCAATCATGGCCAATCGACAAAGGTCTATATGCCAAATGTTGTTAATAAAAGGGATACTTTGACAAAAAATATTATTTTCTTAAAATTAATATAATTTTTTTATTGATTTATCAAAATTAATAATTACCCTTATTCAGGACTACTAATGGTTTGATAAAAAAAACCAATAATATTGATGAAAACATATTCTGATTTTTTTCACATGTCCCACGAACAGCTGAATTATGATTTGTGTTTATCTAACTTTTCTCAAAATCAATTCTTATCAAGCTTGCATCATACTTAGGAATAACAATTTTTACAGGTTTAAAGTGTACCCTCTTCCTAATAGAACCACTAAAATCTGAACGAGTTTGGGCTTTGAACCTTGCATGTGTGTGTGTATATATATATATATATATATATATATATATTGTTAGCTCTAAAATTGGATCAAGCCCCAATTTTAAGCAACACTTTAAATTTGTATTAGAGAGGGAAGAACAAGGAGCAGAAGATCAAAGAAGAAACCGTAATCGAAAGCTTAACACACAAAGATTTACGTGGAAACCCCAAAATGTGGAAAAAACCACGATCCTCTTCTCGAGGAGGATGAATCCATTTAACTTACGAAATTACAACTCGTAACTCCATGATCGAAGCTCTGGAATGAAGAAAATGGAAGAAGAGAAGAAGGAGAAGATGGGAGCTTGAGTCTCCAGGCGGCCGAGGAGCTTCAGGATCCTGAATGAGATGAGCTCAGTTGAATTGAGAGGGGTATTTATAGGGTTTGGAGGTGAAGTGCTTTGCTTGGAGAACAAGGCTACTTTCAATTTGGCCGCGTGAGTGCCAACTCAAAGATGCGTACCCATTTCGGCAAATCCAAATTTCAGCGATGTTTTACAGAAGCTTCTAGACTCGGTGGCTCCTCCGGATTTAACTGTCTCCAGAATGGCTAGGCTTCTAGAAGGTCTTGAGTCACCACGTGTGGAAAATCGTTGGAGGAGTCGAGGGTAGCACGCCTTCTTGCGAATTTCGAGCTCCTCCTTGAGGACTTCGGAATTCATCATAATTTCCGAGGTGGAGGAGCTCGGCCGTAGAGAGAAAGTGAGCCCCATGGCTATGAGTTCCGTTCGTGGCGGCCAGCATCTGGATATATCATGTCCCGCGTGTCCTTGTTCATAACCATCCTATATGATCACCCTCAAGTATGCTTTAAGTGATGGTTCGGAAGATGGCCGAATGTTTTTTCGCGAATCTTTCGAAGTTAGCTAAGCATATTGAATCAGTGGAGAAGCTATTCTTTTCTGGCGATGTTTTCCTAGGTGCTCGCGAGAAGAGTAGCGAAGCGTTATCTTTGATGAGCGATAGCGCATTTATTCGCCCGTCTACACGGTTTTCAATAACCTTTTTCTCTAGTGAGCGGTATGGTGCGGCGATGTGTAATGATGGGCACGTTCTTTTTGGTCCACGGCATTCATCCACGCGGTGGTTCCGCCGAGGAAGCGATCTTCGTCCCAGTTAGATGGAAGCGACGAGGTGTCACTTAGAGATTATTACGTTTTGAATGGATTTTCTTTAGCCGTTGGATTCTTTTCTGCCTTTCAAGTATTATCAAATATCGCGTTAGATTTTCCAACACATCTGTTCATCTTCTCCTTATCAAGCCACGGCCGGTAGAAGCTGCGATTTTCTCTTCTTACTTGATCCTCCTGTTTTCCACCGAAAAACCTCGAGTATGGCTTCTTCCTCTCACTTATTTGTTCCTTCTACTAGCAACGTAGGAGCGAAGCGTAGCAAAAAGACGTTCCCTTGTTCTCGACTCTTACCCTAGCATCCTTCATCAAGAGGAGATCGATGTAGTTGCAAAATATTATAAGATTGTGCTGGATTTCCAACTTTGAGAATTAGATCGCCTTTGATCCTTCCGTCCGAGCAAGTCTTTGAGAGAGGGTGAATTGGGCGGTTTATGTAGGCGCATTATTAGGAGGACTTGATTCCCTTTTCCTCCTGTATTTCTTGAAATTTTCAAGTCTTTCAATGTTTGTCCATCTCGATTAACCCCGATTCACGGAGATGCCTCCGTGGATTCGTGAATCGTGTGTCTAGATCGTAGGAGTTACTCCCTCTTGCCCTTGTTCGAAGTATTTTGCCTCAATAGAGAGTCCAACAGATTGGTACTTTTTGGAGCTAGGCGATAGGACGTTTCTTAGGTTACGTAGGCCTCCATTAAGAGATGGAAGGAGATACTTCTTCATTTCCAAAGAAGGGGGTTTCGAGTCCGAATGGGGAGTACCTGGGACTCAAGTGTTGAGTAGGGAGAAGCTCTCTAAAAGCAGAAGCCGTTATCTCTAGAAATTACGGACATGCTCCCGATTCCTCGATATCTTCTTGACTAACAAAATTTTCACGAAGAAGTGGGCTGTTCTTAGCGAGAAGGGGTAGGGATTGTCACATTTCAATTACTCTTTCCTAATTACTTTCTATCATTTTGATTGAGTTTCTCTTTTTGTGTTCGGTGAAGGTATGGACCCTTCTCAACGCGTGCCAAATCTTTGTTGGACAAAGCTCGAAAGCCCGTCTTGAGAAGCTCAACACCGCATGCGCCCGAGAAGCGGAAAAATTTGAAGCTCCGGAAGAATTAGCGGCCGCAGAGGAGCTGGGAGTACCGATGAACTGCGGTACATTGAAGAATTATCTAGACCACAAGGGAAATGATGAACTCCATCCTTAGCGAAGTTGAGGTCGATCCCGCCCTCACACTCTGAAAGCTGTTTCAAGAAAGAGAGCTAGGGATTCAAGAGGTACATTGAAGACGAACCAAACCGGAAAAATGGCTAGCGAGGAAGAAACAAGTGGTTTCGAAAGGAAGAAGAGGCAAAGGCGAGCTACCTCATCCTCCTAACAATCAGGAGAGCGTTGGCCATTTCTCCCTTATCCGCCAGCGTATTCCCTCTAAAAGCAGCACTTCATGGCGGCGTTAATCTGACGAATTCCATCGCAGTGAGGAGAGATCTACACGACAGAGGAATTCGGGCGGTCCTTTCCCTTCTGTTCCCACTGAAGAAGATATTTTTGGGCACATTCCAGATCTTCCAGAGATCCTCAGAGATTTTGCGGAGGATGAGGTTGAGATCATTGGGACCTCTGGAAGGCGAATCACACTATCGGCTTTGATCGATCAAACCGGATTAGAGTTACTTTCGACCAACTTCGCCCTTCCTCAAGTTTAGAGCTTGTGGCGAAGTTTTTCGAGGGTTCTAAGGATCATCTCACGTGGACCCAAGGGAAGGGATCCTAATTGTGATCCTAAAATTGCCGCTTACGTAATCAAGTCGGCTTTTGCGTAAGAAATCGAATCTAGACTTGGGCGTTTATCTCGCTTGATCCGCCGAGCTCCTCATACTCGGGCTTTAGGTAAGTATTTCTTTAGCTCGAACCTATTTACGAATCAGTCCAACTTCAAACTCATTGTATCTTAGTTTACTTGAGAACTTGTTCCTCGGCCGTAGCGCCCGAAGTATTTTGGAAGAAGAGGAGAGCGGATGTCCTTGTTAGATATATCCGGAGGAATAAAGACTTAGGCGGAGGTCGAGTCGTTTGAACACGGCATTGAAGAAGGCTTAGAAGAGAAGAACCCGCCTTGGTTGGGAAGAGTAAGTTAGATGCAATATTGAAACAATCCAGCGAGAAAGCCGTAGACATTTGGAGAAGAGCTTAAGGCCAAGGAGAAGATTTCATCTACGGAGAAAGGAGATTGCTTTTAATGCAAACAATTCCGAGCTCCTCAAGAATTCGAAATCTACAAGTCGGAGCCGCGTTCCTTCAAGCGAGAAAAACTTGCGAAGGCGAAGGAAGAAACTAAAAGCTGTATCCTTGGAAGTATATTCCCCTGCGAGGTGTCATTTGAGTTTACGGAGAAAGAAAATGGCGAAGAAAACTCGGAGCAACTCAAAAGGATAATAATTCTTCTTTGATAGCTATCACCTCGGAAAGGGATGCCTTAAGGAAAGATCACGAAAGTATTTCCGAGGAGATGGAGGCTTGTCGAAAGTCATCATTGTAGAGTGAAAAGAAAGGAGGAATTGGAGAAGGCTTGTCTTTGAAGCTCGTCAGTGGCCCAATCACTCTGGAGGAGGCACGTGGCGAGGGAGGGAGGAAAGCTTTCTGTTTTGAAAGAGTTCAAGTTATGAAATTTCCCGATGCGCATTTTGCTAACGACTTATATTGATGCTCTTGAGACTCTGGTGGAGCTAGTAGCAGCTAATGTTGAAAAAGGATCTCAAAGTGGAGATGTCTCTATAGCTCCTTTGAAGGGCGTGCAGTAGCTTAGTTTTTTGACTAATCTGTTCATCTTGTACTTCCTTCCCCGTAATGTGTAGATTTGCTGTTCCTTCACATTATGAAAATGTTAGTGTCATTTTGATAAATGAAATTCACTTTTACCTCAAATGGAAAAGATTTTGAGTTTTTGCCATGCTTTTATTAGCCTTCTAATTCTTCCGCTTCTTAGTTACTAGTTGTTGAGCTCCTTGTTGTGGGTTCTCATTCAAGGTGATTCGAGCCTAGACCCGCTTATCGCCATGTTTGGAGAAATGTCTTTGTCATTTGAGTTCAGGTAGTCGCGCGTTCTCACTTAAGATGAATTGAGCCTAGACCGCTATCATCTTATTTGGAGAAACACACAAGGATTCATTGACTTTGGTTTTAGATCCTTATGGAGGAGTTCGATTTGTTGGATCATTTCTTAGGGATCTTTGATCACGGTTAGGTACAGTTATCGGAAGCTTGTCCTCACTAGTCTGGTTGCTATTAATGTCCGCTCGAAGCCTAGACCATTTCTTTGTGCTTAGCAACCAAGTATTTGTGAGGATTTTCTAGGTTGCTCACCATTTTCACATTTTCGAGCCTCGACGACCATTGTGTGAGTTAAGCGAAGGGCTCCTTCATGTTATGCTATGACTCGAGCCTCAATTGACGTACTGCCTAGCTTTAAATTGAATTTCGGAAGATTTTGCTTCTACTTCTCCAAGTTGTTCTCTTGAGTGCTTGGCAAGGTAACACTGCCTAGAGGGAGGTTGATCTCCCTTACCTCCTCAAGCTCGTGATCGATTTGAAATTTCAATTTCGGATGATAGGTCGAAGGGACCGCTCCAGGAGCTTGTTGAGAGAAGGTCTTCCCATAAGTGCATTGTAACTTGAGGGATGGCGCACCACGAGGAAGTTGATTGGGTACATAGCGGTTAGTGGAGTACCAAGAGTAAGCGGGAAGAGTAATGATACCTTTCTCCGGGTAGACGGGATCTCCAGTGAATCGACCCAAAGGGGTCTTGCATGGTTTAAGATTCTCACTCAATTTTCATTACGTCAACACATCGGAAGATTATGTCAAATTTGAACTCCCAATATCAACTAGCGCAGTAGCAATGCATTCTGTAGATCCCAATATCAGAACTACGACAAAGAGCGCGTCTTGCGGTAGACATATTCCTTCAAATCTTCTTGAAGAAAATTCTATTGGGAGAGTAGTTAAAACTTTTTCTTACGTGCAAAAGCTCCTGCGCATTGTACCCACCATGCGGGCATAACTCCTTACGGAGGATGAGTTTCTCCTCCACAGTCCTTCATGGCTATGGCGATCAGGATCTATCTTCTTCCAGGGAGGTTCCGGGAGTGTTCTTCCTTCTTATTTGGTTTCTTGTTTGAGGAACTTCGCTCGGCTTCCCTCTCGACGAGATCCTCTATTGCATCTTTGAGGTGGATGCAATTTTTAAATGATATGACCTCGGACTTTGTGGTAGATCTGAGAATTTCAGCTCTTCTTTCTTAGGAGGTTTCCTTGGCCGAACTCATGCGCTTGAGAATCCCTTTGTCTTGGATGCATCATTATATGTTCTCTTGAAGTATTCAAGGGAGTGTAATTGGTCATTACCGGGGAATCTGAGTGCACTTTGGTCAGCGCCTCGTCATCCCGGCTTCTGAGGAGGTGATAGCGGGCTTGCTCCATATCTCCAGGAGGTGCGCGTTAGCTTCGACTCTCTCTACTGCGGAATTCCCTCAGCCGGCTCGTTGTAGAACTGTTCTTTCCTCCCGCTTTGAATTCATCGAGGCTATGTACCTCTGGGCCCTGCCATCATCGCCCGGAGAGGTCCCTTCTAACATCTCGAAAGTTAGTGAATCAAGAAATGGGCATTCCGCTGTACCCCTAATCTTTACCGCTCCAACTACCATGATAGAATCGGTCGACGTTCCATGAGTTTCCTCATTGAACTGTCAAGATAACTCTCGAGAGATTCACCTCTCTCACATTTGCGACCTCAAGAACATAATCGATTCCTCTTATCACCGTGGCAAACGTGTGAAAGCGTGGCGAAGCCGGTCGGTGGTAGGCTATCGCCTTGGGTAGGCTTCAAACCAGTCGTATCGCGGTTCGGAACAAAGTCTTGGCAGCGGCACAAGATCACCTCGAAGTTCCATTCACGATCATCTCGGGCGGTACCTCTCTACACGCCATGTGGATCCGAGGTACCATCATAATATCGATATTTGGTGGAATGTACTTCTCACAGGAAGGGAGCTTCCCAAATTGCTTTGATAAATGGAGAGTGGAAGCGGGTACGTTTCTCGGGGCCGCCTCGGTGAGAGATACTGACGTCCTCTCTCATGCTCCCGCGTGATGTCACAGTGGAATAGTGTCTCGACCCTTGCCTGCGGGGAGAAATGTCGCGAGGGAACGACTCTGGAAGCGGGGGCGTGGAAGCGTCGCGCCTGCGTGGGGAGTATCTCGGAGAATAAGGTCGCTTCATATTGGCGGCGTAGAGGTCTGTGAGTGTGGCGAGGTGGTGATCTCGAAGGAGATCGGCGTCTCTCTCATACCTCTCGGTTGAGTGGCGGCGGTAGAATCATTCTCCTCACGATGGTGGGAATCGAGCTGGCGAGGATGATGCGGGGCTTCTACGACGCCGAGAACGCCGAGGTGGCGCCCTTGGCGAAGGGCTAAGCGTGCAGTGCACGGTTTGGGCTCGTTGGAGGTGGCGCGAGGTGAATGCAGGTGATACGTGAGACATGGCGCTCAACGGCTATGATTGTGGCGAGATCAATGTCTCTCGCAGCCCGGTGAATCGCTCTCTCGGGATGGCACCAAATTTGTTGAACACCCGCAAATTTTCAGGGCTGCATGGAAGCTCCATTAGGAGCTGCACGAGTGTTCATTTCTCCCACCATGGACGTTCTTGGGTGGAATCCTCTTGGAAGTGCAGTTTACGCCTTGACCTCACAGTTGTAGGCATGGCTCTTTGCCGGTGTTCCCACGGTGGCGCCCGAAAATGTTAGCTCTAAAATTGGATCAAGCCCCAATTTCAAGCAACACTTTAAATTTGTATTAGAGAGGGAAGAACAAGGAGCGGAAGATCAAAGAAGAAAACCCGTAATCAAAAAGGAACACACAAAGATTTCGTGGAAAACCCCAAAATGTGGAAAAAACCACGATCCTCTTCTCGAGAGGATGAATCCACTAGGCTTCTTACATTACAACTTCGTAACTCCATGATCGAAGCTCTGGAATGAAGAAAATGGAAGAAGAAGAAGAAGAAGATAGAACTTGATCTCGGAGCGTGAGCCATAGGATCACGGACCGGAATGAGATGACTCGGTTGAATCAATGGGGAGAGGGGGTATTTATAGGGTTTGGAGGTGGGGGTCTTTGCTTGGAGAACAAGCTACTCAATTTGAGCACGTGAGTGCCAACTCGATATGCCAAATCCAAATCCACGGCATGTTTCTAGAAGCTTCTAGACTCGAGTCGGGCTCCTCGGCCAGTTAAGCTGTCTGAATCGACTAGGCTTCTAGAAGGTCTTGAGTCACCACGTGTGGAAAATCGTTGGAGGAGTGAGGTAACACGCCTTCTTGCAATTTCCGAGCTCCTCCCTTGAGGACTTGAATTCATCATAATTTCCAGGAGGAGCTCGGCATTAGTAGAGAAAGTGAGCCCCGCGACGCAAGTTCCGTTACGCGGCCACACTCCACGGATATATCACAGTATGCCCGCGTGTCCTTGTTCATAACCACCCTATCATATATATATATAATCTATTCATTATTTTAAAAACTAATTATTTGTGTGAATAAAATTATGATTTTACTTGCATGTATTTGAAGATTGCTTTATTCATATTTAATAAGCTTTAATTTTACAAGTTTTTAATATTATATGTTTATATATTCTGAAAGGTGTCACAATTATAATGAATAATAAGAAAAAAAAATGATAAATCAAGAAAAACATATAGATTAATGTGGTTTGACAGATTATATAAATGTATATATAATCATGATACAGTCGCGTCGGTCTTATCACTATTTATTTACGGTCGCCTCATTTTGACGGATTTTGAGAGTTTTTTTTTATAAATCCAACCGCATTGATGGAAAGAACATCGAAAAATAAGATAACATGTCAATTTTAATATAATTTGGGCAGGTGATGATCATTCATCTTAAAGGGTAAAATTTTGAACCGATAAAATGTTTATAAAATTCCACTCTTTAAGACGAATACTCATCACCTCACTAAATTGTATAAAAATCGATATGTTATCTTATTTTTCGATGTTCTTTCCTTCCATACAGTTAAATTTGTAAAAAATATTCTCCAAATGCCTCAAAATGAAGTGACCTTATTTGCACAGTGATGCGACCTACCTGACTATATATATTCACATGATTGAGCTGCGACTAAATTTCACTATATCTCAAGTGGAGTTACATGATATAAATTTTATACAAATCCTGGCACTAACCATGTAGAGATATTAGAAAAATTACTCAAATACCCATATATCATATCGTGGGAGTGTTGTCTCCATACCCCTAACCTATTAATCATCCCCACAAGTTTCATTCGATGCGCTACCCTTCCTCACTCCACTCTTACTTCACTCCGCTTATTTTTTTGTGCATATGTTTCACTTGATATGAGCGTTATGCTACAGTAATTATATGTTTAAATATTTTTTTTAAAAAATAAACACTACTTGAGTTTGGGAATTTAATAGATTATAAAAAGATTTGAGATGAAAAATTTAAAACAGGTTTAGGTTCTGAATTAGTGATTTTCACATGTACGGAGTTGATTAGCTCATTCTTTTCATAAGTCGAGAGTTCAAATTACAATAGTAGTGCATTACTAATAGCTTGTTTATATTTATAAAAAAATAAATGAAAAAGAAAAGAAAAAACAAACAAACAAACATGTTGTGGAACATTGCCACCTAATCATGCTTCAAAAGGAAAAGAAAAAGTAGTGCATCTTAAAATTTGTGTTCATGTATATGTTTGTTCTTTTAATTTGTCTGGGCTTTTTTGGATTCGTGTCTCTCAACCCATTTTTTTTATCCCATCAACAAAACAACTTTTATGCCAAAGACCAATAGGTCGAGCGGCATGGGTCCTCTGCATCTGAGAGAAAAACCATAGTTCAAATCCGGGTGACAGAGTGAAGCAGGACCATGATGAGATAGTCGCGGGATTAGCGTGGCATGAGCACTTGTAATAGTCCTCTTTCCGTAAAATGCTCACTTTGGGTGTAGAATGGGGTTTATCCCCTTTGCTCAAAAAAAAAAAAAAAAACACAACTTTCATATATCCCAGCTGCGAGTTTTTATTATATATTCTTGATTTCAAGCTTGAATACATAAACAAAAGCCAGTTTTACAAATGAAATAATCTTAACTAAATAACATTATAACAATTATACCTATAATATATATATTTGAGGCAAGAGTGTCGACTGAGATTGAGAGAATCAGAGAAGAAAAATGGTGACAGTGGTAGTAGTTCCATTCCCAGCACAAGGCCACTTGAACCAGCTCCTCCACTTCGCCCTCCACCTCTCCACTCGCGGCCTCTCCGTCCACTTCGCCGGCTCCGCCATCCACAACCGCCAAGCTCGTGACCGGCTCTATGGCTGGCCTTCCCAAGCTCTCACCTCCATCACCTTCCACGACCTCCCACTCCCTCCTTTCTCTTCTCCACCACCAGACGTCAACTCCGACATGAAGTTCCCTTCCCATCTCCAACCCCTCTTCAACGCCAACATGCAACTCCAACCCCAGCTCGCCTCCCTTCTCCGCACCCTCTCCGCCACCTCTCGCCGCCTCGTCCTGGTCCACGACCCTCTCATGTCCTTGACCGCCTTCGAAGCCGCGTCCATACCCAACGCCGAATCCTTCCGCTTCGACTGTCTCCCGGCCTTCTACATCCTCTCCTTCCTTTACGAGATGGAGAACAATCTCCAGGCACTCGCTTCAAACTTATCAATCCCCAACTCGCTACTAACCCCGGTCCCGTTAGATGGCTGCATAACTAGCGAGTTCATGGACTTCGCCCTCTCCAATCGCTCCTTGATTCCGAGTCCGGTGGAGCACGGCGGGCTCATCAACTCAAGCCGCGCAGCCGAGGGCGTGTTCCTAGACTTGCTCCGCAAAGATCCACTCTTTGCTCGTGAGAGGATCTTTGCGGTCGGGCCGGTCAATCCGACATCGTTCGCTAGTGGTGGTGATCGACATGAGTGTTTGGTGTGGCTCGACAAGCAGCCGGAGGGGTCGGTGGCGTACGTGGCTTTTGGGAGCATGACGTCCGTGTCGGATGAACAGGTCCGACAGCTCGCGCTCGGGCTGGAACGGAGCGGGCAGCGGTTTATCTGGGTGTTCAGAGACGCCGACAAGGGGGACATCTACGCCGACGGGGAGGTGGTTGAGAGGGGGTCGAGGCTGACGGTGGAGTATGAGAAGAAGGTGGCGGGGTTTGGGATGGTCGTCAGAGGGTGGGCCCCGCAGGTGGAGATACTGGCCCACCGGTCGACGGGGGTGTTCGTGAGTCACTGTGGGTGGAACTCGTGCATGGAGGGGATGAGCGCCGGAGTGCCATTCCTGGCGTGGCCCATGCATTCGGACCAGCCGAGGAATGCGTTGATGGTGACGGAGTACTTGAAGGTGGGGTTCATGGTGAGGGACTGGGATCGGTGGAAGGAGGTGGTGGAGGCGGAGGTGGTGGCGGAGTTGGTGAGGCGTGTGCTGGTGGGTGAGGATGGGAAGGAGGTGAGGAGAAGAGCAAAGGCGTTGGGAGAAGCCATTAGAGAAGGTGTGGGTGAAGGTGGGTCGTCTCATAATGATCTGAAGTCTTTCATTGATTACATCACTAGAGCATGATCGTTTGTGATGGCTGTGTAGCTCTGTGTCCCACTTGTTTGCGTAGTTCAATCACGTCTGTGCATTGGTATATCCGTATATGTATTATGTAGGACGTGGTTGGTCCTTATTTTATGTGTGCTCACTACTCGTTTGCCTTGTCCGGAAAAGTGTAAACAACCGTGTCAGACCGGCTCTGCAAGCGCCATGTAGTGGGCGGTTACTCGTGTCGGCACGTGGGCCAACTAATTATTTTAAAGAAATAAAAAATCTTAAAAAAATTAAAAATCCAAAAAGATCATAAAAAAATAATTCTAATATAAAGAAGAAAAAAAATTTCAAATCCATCCATGCTTGGAGTATTTACACCCCCAAACCCATTTTTATCCTGATAAAAGAAGCCAACGTAATTATTATTCATCAAAAGGTAGAGTCATTACCATAACAAAAAAAAATTCCACTACAAACCCCTCTTTGCCTAGTTAATCACTATATATATATATATATATATATATATATATATATAAATGTTAGTATAAAATTTTGGTAGGATTCTTGTTTATTTAAGAACCATTTTGAGGGGCATTCTACAGAATATATATATTTTTAAATCCAACCGTAAAGATGGAAAGAACATCAACAAATAAGCTAGCATGTAAATTTTCATACAATTTGGGAACTTGTAGGGTCTTCATCTTAAAGGGTGAAACTTACTGGTTCATAATTTCACCCTTTAAGATGAAGACCCTACAAGTTCCCAAATTGTATGAAAATTGACATGCTAGCTTATTTTTCGATGTTCTTTCCATCCATACGGTTGGATTTTCTTAAAACACTGTACAAGTGGGCTATAATGGGAGCTCTTAGCAACTGCTGTGATGTCGAAGGCTTGCATAGTAACCGCGACTATATATATATATATATATACCCATATATATATATATTATAGCATGCCCCAGAGCCCGATCCTACGGGACCTGGAACGCGATCGCAGAACCCGGCCGTATTAGCGGCAGTAGAGGCGGGCCTGGGATCCTGGGCACTGAAATTGTATGGCAGAATAATCTGAAATAACAGCTAATTTATTCCGAAAATAAGCGAGTTACGTGAGGAAAATAAATAACAAAGGGGTTGGTAGCCTACAAATGCTCCAGGGCCCTAAGGGACCTACAGAAACATAATATCTCACTTTCGAAGACAAAAAGATAGACAAGGTCACCGGACCTGCTGCCGTCGCCCAGACCCGCGATGCGGCTGACGGCTCCTAGCGTACTTGAGTGTCACCTACGCCTCGAGGATGCATGGCCCGGAAGAAAACAAGTGCATGAGCTTCGAATGGAAAGCTTCGGTAGAATTACTACGCGGGGATTTCAAGAAAATATGATATCAAAGACATGAATACTCCAACGAAACTTCGGAATTGCGCCTACTCAAAGCAAAACCCTAAGGATTCATATCCTGATAAAATAACAAGATGCGTGACTCCTAGCTAAAGGTTTTCGATGGAAGCTTCTGTCGTCTCCAGTAAATGCTCCCGGTCGGTACTTATCGGCTTAACTTTCTTTGAGGAAGAGCTTGTGACCGTCCGTCCTTCTGACCCCTCCGGGTCGTATGTCGATAGCGCCGCTTTGTCTCTCATTAATGGAGCATGGTGCGTTGATGCGACCTTATTATGGCCTGTATGAGACAGCGAACACTCTCCCTCGGCTAGGAGTCTTGCGAAGACGTCGAGGGGTAAGTCGTCCCGGCAGCTCTCATAAAATCTGGAGACCCGCTGCTCCACACGAATCCCGGGGACGAAGAGCGATTACAAGTAGGGATCCCGAGCGTCCCACTTAAGCAATCCCGAAACATGCTATATATGGATTTCAACAAAATTCTAATGGCGAAGCATGTATGGCTAAATAATATGTAACAACAAGACATAAAAATAAAATCCACGAAGGAAGGGAGAACAAGAGCATGATCAGCATGCAGTAACAAAGTCAAAGAATGCTGCGTTAGATGAAAGGTAAAGATTGCTGGGCGTAGGAAGTACTTTATATAAAATTAAAGCAAAGTCACAAATTGCTCCACGGGACCACCGTACTGCGCATCAAATCAATACACGGTAAGATAATCCTATTCTCCAATAAAGCCATAAGCGTGTCATGAACAATAAAAACCACTTATCGTACCCGAGCTTTATGGGCCTTCTAAACGGCGTTTGCTTATGATCCGCTGCCAGTTCAATCCCTTTGGAATTGATCCGAACCATCCCTGAGCTCATTTTCCTATAACTAGTTGGCTCAATCAACTTGTTACCTACTTATTCAAATGTTTAATTATCCAACCACAAGATACCTATCCAGTTAGTTAATTACATTAACTAATTAATCCGGTTTATCAAGGAAACATTCTATTTAATTCCTCTTTGATTAACCAAATAAATTCTTTATTCACTTTGATTAATCAACTATCCAAAACTAATTAATTAATAGAATATTAACTAGTACTGCTGATTCATCATTCTCCATCCAATTAACTAATTAATCAATTAATTATTAATTGACTTAATATCCCATAGTTTTTCTTTAAGTTACTCACAAGTTGATTTGTCAAATTTAATCACCCCATGACTTGTTATTCTGTTAAGTTATTAATTATTAAACAACAACTATTTAATTTGATTTAGTTACATGACTCAATTAACAATAATCTAATATTCAAACCCAATTCATTCAATCCAAATTTCAAACCCTTTTGATTTTGATTGAGTCCATTTGGTTATCTCTTGGTTAATTTCAATATAACTAATCCTTTGATTAGCAATTAATTAATCCAAAAGCATTGTACCAATTGAGGGCCTACGACTATTCTTTTAAATTTATTAATCTAACCCTTTATTAGATTAATTAAATTTTTAGACACTTGACTAGCTAGCTAATTATCCATTTAGTTGCTATTAATCAACTAACCACCTTGTTAAATAATTAGATCCATTAATTAACAAAGAAAACTAGTTAATTAAGACAATTAGTTAACAACTAATTATCAAATTAGTTATTCAACTAACTTATCAAGTGTTTAACTAATTAATCTCCAATTAATTAACTTACTAATCATGTAATTATCAAACTATAAAAACAATTTAGTTTTGATAATTAATAATCAACTAAATAGTTTAATTATAAAAAAAAAAAAAAAAATCAAAATTTTTAAATAACCCTCACCTTCCCTCTTTCCTCTCTTTTCCTCATGGGAGGTAGTGACGTAGCACACCTAGCATTTCGTCCACGACCTTGAGACTGAGATGGCGAGGAAACCGGTTAATTCCTCCCCCCCTAACTACTCTCTGCAGGTTACATGCATGTGTGATAATGTCGCGGGAGAAGGCGGTGAAGAAGGAGGGAGGACTCACTTGGCGTCTTGAGCCCAGCGTTTCCGAGATGCTGGTCGGTAGTCGTCGATTAAATTAGGTGAAGCTCCTCGGAGTCTCCACTGTGCGGCCTTACCGGTCGAGCAGCTAGCTCCACTTGAGGTCATACTCTCCCCTCTGTTCCTCTCTGGTAATGTGTGAGGGAGAAGCGATCTGGCCCACAGTCTTTACGTGACCTTCAGCAGCCCGACGCTCCTTTTATAGAGCTCGAGGGGGATGGATTTCGGTGTATGCCTTGAGGATTCCTTCGCTACTGCTCCAGGTCCCAATTTCCTTTCTTAGCCATGATGGCATCTGACGGCTATCTTTGGAAGAGTCGGTCCCTAGGCCTTGGCTGCAGGTTGGAGATGAGCGAGGGACACTACCTCATGATCGGTTTTGCTCACCTAGTGATGGTCTCAGCGGTTGGATCGAGGCGTGATGAAGATATCTTATACCCTGGCAAGTAGAAGGCGTGTTGCGTTCTAATCTTTACCATAGGAATGGGCCGGTAGGATCCCGATAAGTGCCTCCAAGATGCGATCAACGGATCGTCTTCCGAGTATCACGGCGTTGGTTCCCTCATATACAACTCCTCACATCCCTTTTACTTGCGAACGAGAAGACCCCCAAGCTTTCAAAATTTAAACACATGGGTCCCTTCTTGGTGAGAGAGCATTACTTTCTCTTCAAGTCCACATTCTTCTCATTTTATCAGGCATCCAGTTACGCCAGAGACAATATCCTTTATCTTGCAGTCCTTGCAATTTATAAAATTCCTATTAGGTCCCTATCAGCCAAATAAAACTCAAAATTATAAACTAATAAATTCTATGATTTAAATTCATTTGAATTTAAATTAATCTGATTTCCTTTGATTAAATCCTATCCTTACTAAACTTAGGGCATTCCCTTTAATAAATTTAATCAATTATCTCCCCCTTTCCTTCTAAGTTTCTAACATGATTTTTCATGAGCTTTCCAATTTAATTAAATTAAGTATTTCCAAAATTTAATTAAATCTTTCTTCAATCAGAATAAATAAAATTATAAACAATTTTATCTATATTTTCGAACCTCCCTTGGGTCCATTTACCAAAATGCCCTCGGGTTTAACTTATTCCCAAAATGCCCTTTTGGCAAATTACTTTAATTAATTTAGAGGAAAAGTTTAATTAATTAAGCAATAACCTAGGGAAATTTTAAATCCTTTATTTTACTACTAAAATCTTGGATTTTACATATATATATATATATATATATATATATATATATATATATATATATATATATAGGATCGTCTAGGGGCAACCATGGTTGTCAGACCCGGACCGGCCTGACCGGTTCAACCGGAAAAATCAGGAACCAGCCATGTGGCCGGTCCGGGCATGCCCATAGAACCGGGGAGGCGTTGAATCGGCCATAATCCGGTGACCCGGCCAGTTCAATTGGGAACCAGTTGACCAGGCCGAGTCAACCGGGTCATGGTGCACGCTCTCGAGCAGAGTCTCGCGTTCTTTGGGGGGCGGATCGTGGATGGGGGAGCCAGGAGGAGGTCGCCCGCGGAGCGAGAGTGGGGTAGCAACGAGATCGGAAAGGGAGGGAGGAGGACGAGGAGGAGGAGCAGGAGTGAGAGACATAGTAGAGGAGGGCCGGGGAGAGATCGAGAGGGCAGGTGGCTATGGAGGCCACAGCGGCGTCGGATTGCTCGGGGAAAACGGGGATGGAGGACGGCGCGGACTGTGAAATCCAGGGGATTTTAGGGATTATTTTGATTAGTGTTTCTTTTGAAAATAAATGTGTTCTTGTTAGTATTTAGTTAGTTTATTTCTTTGGTTAGATGGCTATCAAAAGTCCTCAAGGAAGGATGTAGTTGGATTTTCATTTGAATAAAAACCTTATAGTTGATTTCATTAAATTATTTGAATAATAATAAAAGGAAAATCCAAGGGTTAGATTTGGTAGAAATTTTATTTAGGAGCTTCAATGGATTGATTTTCTTAATTATTTTCAGTCAGAATTTATTTTAATTAGTAAGAAGTTTAAATAAATTAATTAATGAATGAACTTTATATGTATATATATATGTAATGATTTGGACGAGTACTACCATATAAATTTTATATGTGTATATGAATTCATGATTTAGATAAAGTTTGAGGGATTGACAATTTATATATTTATATATAAATAAAGATATTATAGATATACTCGGATGTGATATGATAGATGTGATATACTATGATATAAATCTATTAAATTGATTTAATATAAAGGCTATATTTATATGCATGTGGGTGTTCTCATTTGGCTTGGACGGCTGGGGTCAATAATTGAAGAAATTATCCGACGGTATGGGACTTTCTACATGGTTCTTCAAGAATAAAAATAAAAAAATAAAAAAATAGAGAAAGCTATGCACGTGGATGATTTGCTGGTGGGTTAGCTTGAATCAAAACAATTTTCATTAAAATATAGAAATATATATATGACTTTTATAGAGAGATAAGGATATATATATATATATATATCTAGAGAGAGAGAGTGAGAGAGAGAGAGAGAGAGAGAGAGAGATTACGATCCAAGCTCACCGCCTCCGTCAAACGCGAGCCAACCAGCTGCAAAACAGAAATTTAAATAAAAAAAAAATTATCCATCTGCAGCAGACTTTAAATTTCATTTTAAACCCGGGTGGATAAGATCTTCTTAGAGACGAAATAGGATTTCCCAGCGATTATATAAACAGAGGGGGGGCTCGCCGTTGCCTCTCATCTCGGCTTTACCAGAGAAGGAGGAAGGAAGAGGAGTACTGCTGCTATTACAAATCCTCACCATTATTTGTATTTATTCCATTCCTTTATTGATCTTTTATTTTAGGAAGTAGCTCATTGATATAGGATCACAATATCTCTTTGATGTAAGATTCCATTATACTAGGCTTGTAATTAGCACAGAATTTATTCTCTTCTTTGTATATATATATGTATTTGCTTCATGGAATGAATACAAGAAACCATTCACCAATTCTCTTTCCATTTCCTAGTTCTATTTTGCAATTCATGATGGTACCAGAGAAGGTTCTTCTTTGAATTTTTTCAAACATCATTTCCATTCCAAACAATTCCAATGCCCAAAGAAGATCAGTCTCCTTCCAAACATCCAAACACCAGCAACAACAATTCAAATATGGACCCATCCCATCCATTCTTTGTTCATCATTCAGATCATCCTGGCCTCATGCTCGTCCCAACTAAATTGAATGGCTCCAACTATCAATCATGGAGTAAATCCATGATCCATGCCCTGACAGCCAAGAACAAAATCGGTTTCATCAATGGTTCTATCAAGCCTCCATCAGAAACTGAACAACCAACTGAATTTGCTCTTTGGAATCAATGCAATAGCATGATTTTATCATGGCTCACTCATTCCGTAGAACCAGATTTAGCCAAAGGGGTCATTCATGCTATGACAGCCTATCAAGTATGGGAAGATTTCAAAGATCAGTTTTCACAAAAGAATGCACCGGCCATCTATCAGCTTCAGAAATCATTAGCATCATTCTCACAAGGTAACATATCTGTATCCTCATATTACACAAAACTTAAAGGTCTATGGGATGAGCTAGATTCATATCGAACCATCCCTCATTGTGATCAATTTAAAGCACATATTGATCAAAGAGAAGAAGATCGAATGATGCAATTTCTCATGGGTCTCAACGACGCCTACAACACTGTTCGTAGCAACATTCTCATGATGTCACCGCTGCCCAATGTGCGTCAAGCGTACTCCCTTGTTATTCAAGAAGAAACACAACGACAAATGACATCAGAAAGTACAGAGAACTTTTCCATTGCAGCAGCAACTCAAAGCCGCCAGAGCAATTATTCCAGTAAGCCCAAAGACAAGCATTGTGAGCATTGCAATAGAGATGGCCATATTATTGACAAGTGTCGCACTCTGAAATTTTATTGCAAATTCTGTGATAAGAGAGGTCACACTGAAGATAGATGCAAATTCAAAAATGGCACTTGGAATTCCAACAACTCAGCAACTCCAAGGAATCAAAACAATCAATCTCAACAACATGGATCCCATCCTATTCATGCTGTCAATGCAATCGAGTCTTCTCAACAACATGGAGTCGGTTCTCAAGATAATAATTCATTGAACGCAACACATGGATTTACTGCTGAACAATTGCAACAACTTGCTCGTGCCTTATCTCAGATGACACCAAATCACACCACCGGTAAAGACAATTCATATGCAAATGCGGCAGGTCTGTTTTCTTTTTCCAATGCTATTAATTCTGTTTTCACTAAGCCTTGGATATTGGATAGCGGAGCAACAGACCATATTACCATAGATTCCAATCTTTTCACCCACACAGACATATCACCAACACCAATTGTAAAATTACCTACCGGATCTTCAGCCTCTATAACATCTGCAGGAACTATACCATTTAACTCCAATATCACATTAAACAAAGTTTTGTGTGTCCCATCATTTCATTTAAATTTGATGTCTGTTAGTAAAATCACCACTGACCTAAATTGTTGTGCCATTCTTTTTCCCACTTTCTGTGTCTTGCAGGACTTGGCTACGGGGAAGATGATTGGCTCGGGTAAACAACGTGGTGGTCTTTATTACATGTCTCCATTGCAAAGGACACCTACCTCTCATCAAGTTTCTCAACCTCCCAACCTATGGCACATGCGCCTTGGACACCCGTCTCCATCTCGACTAAAACTAGTATCATCACTATTGTCTCCTGATCATAAAGTTTCCTTTGATAATAATTGTCATGTTTGTCCTATGGCTAAACAAACTAGATTACCATTTCCTTCCAGTTCTATATCAACTCATGCTCCATTTGCTTTATTGCATTGTGATATTTGGGGTCCTCACAAAATTTCTACACATTCAGGTGCACGTTTCTTTCTCACTATTGTGGACGATTTTACAAGATGCACATGGGTATTTCTTATGCATTTTAAATCAGAAACTCCAACTATTTTACAATCCTTCCTTACCTTTGTTCATACTCAATTTCATGCTTCCGTTAAAGCCATCCGTGTAGACAATGGCTCTGAATTTCTATCCATGCGAAATTATTTTCAATCACATGGCATAGAATATCAGCGTACTTGTGTCTATACTCCACAACAAAATGGAGTCGTTGAACGAAAGCATCGTCATATTCTAAATGTTGCACGTGCTTTACTTTTTCAATCTCGACTTCCTCTTACTTTTTGGGGTGAATGTGTATTGACAGCTGTATATCTCATTAATCGACTCCCTACACCATTACTATCCAACAAATCACCTTTCGAACTTTTGCACCATCGTCCACCATCACTCAATCATTTGAAAGTTTTTGGTTGTTTATGTTATACAACTGTTGTTCATCCCATTCATAAATTTGAACCACGTGCTAAACAATGCATTCTTGTTGGGTACCCCACCGGTCAAAAGGGTTACAAACTTTATGATTTGGAGACACAAAATTTTTTTGTTAGTCGAGATGTCAAATTTTGTGGAACCACATTTCCTTCGGTTTCTTCTTCGCCTGATTCTGGTTTCATTTTCCCCAATTTTTCACATGATGCCACAAACAACTTGTTTTTCCCTTATGATTCTAACCTAGACACTTCACCTCTTCCTTTACAATCTCCTCACGATCAACCGCCAAGTCCTCATCATGCTCATATTCCCTTACCAGAAAACAACGAATCTCAAGGGATAGATTCTGCGCATCTACAATCTCAATTGACTGACACTTTACCAGAAACAGCCCCTTCTTCCGATACGCCACATACAGACTCACCAGCTTCCTCTCATCCCCCTATGCGTCAGTCGACTCGTCCAAAACAACCTCCGACATGGCACAAAGACTACATTTTGTCTACTCCAGCCACTCATTCAACCTCGACACCAAGTTCAACATCAGGTACTCGATATCCTCTTTCACATTTTCTTTCATATTCTCGTTTATCTTCTGCCCACTGTACCTTTCTAGCTAACATTACAAGTCATACCGAACCCCACTCTTATGCTCAAGCTATCCTTGATCCACATTGGCAAAATGCCATGAAAGCTGAATTAACAGCATTAGAGCAGAATAACACCTGGAGTATGGTTCCTCTTTCGGCTGGTCATAAACCCATTGGCTGTAAATGGGTCTACAAAATCAAATATCGATCTGATGGCACTATTGAGCGCCATAAAGCTCGCCTTGTTGCAAAGGGATACACTCAAGTTGAAGGTGTTGATTACCATGAAACTTTCTCTCCCACGGCCAAACTGACTACACTTCGTTGCCTTCTTGCTGTTGCTTCTGCACGACATTGGTTTATTCATCAGCTAGATGTTCAAAATGCTTTTCTTCATGGTGATTTACAAGAGGTAGTATACATGGAACCTCCACCTGGTCTTCGCCGACAGGGGGAGAATCTTGTGTGTCGGCTTAATAAATCCCTCTATGGTCTCAAACAAGCATCAAGAAACTGGTTTTCTACCTTTTTCGCTGCCATTCAAAAAGCCGGTTATCAACAGTCAAAAGCCGATTACTCCCTTTTCACCAAAGATAGAGGCACTTCTTTTACTGCAGTCCTTATCTATGTTGATGATATACTCCTTACAGTCAATGATCTTCAAGAAATGGAACATCTCAAGAAGTTTCTCTTCAAACACTTTCGCATGAAAGATCTTGGTGACTTAAAATATTTTCTAGGTATTGAATTTTCTCGATCAAAAATGGGAATTTTCATGTCTCAAAGGAAATATGCGATAGACATTTTACAAGATTCAGGACTTCTTGGTGCACGTCCAGAAAGTTTCCGATGGAGCAAAATTTAAAGCTTACTCCTACAGATGGGATCTTATTAAGTGATCCAACTAAGTATAGAAGGTTGGTTGGTAGATTGATTTATCTTACTGTGACAAGGCCTGACATAGTATACTCTGTTCGCACATTAAGTCAATTCATGCATGAACCCCGGAAGCCGCATTGGGATGCAGCTTTACGCATTCTCAGATACATCAAGGGTAATCCTGGTCAAGGTTTACTATTTTCTCCTTCAAACAGTCTAACGCTCAAGGCATTTTGTGATTCAGATTGGGGAGGGTGTTCTGCTACAAGAAGGTCAGTTACAGGATATTGCATTTTTCTTGGAGATTGTCTCATCTCATGGAAATCCAAGAAACAAGCCAATGTTTCTAGATCATCTGCAGAAGCTGAATATCGAGCCATGGCAAACACTTGCTTGGAGTTAACATGGTTACATTACATATTACAAGATCTAAAGGTTGCACAACCAACTCCTACACCTTTATTTTGTGACAACCAGGCTGCCTTATACATCGCAGCAAATCCCGTTTTCCATGAACGTACGAAGCACATTGAGATAGACTGCCACATTGTCCGAGAGAAACTACAAGCTGGAATGATTAGTCCTTCGTACATGCCCACACGCTTACAATTGGCGGACGTATTTACCAAAGCTTTGGGAAAGGACCAATTTGTAACGTTACGTAACAAGTTGGGACTTCATGATATTCACTCTCCAACTTGAGGGGAAGTATTACAAATCCTCACCATTATTTGTATTTATTCCATTCCTTTATTGATCTTTTATTTTAGGAAGTAGCTCATTGATATAGGATCACAATATCTCTTTGATGTAAGATTCCATTATACTAGGCTTGTAATTAGCACAGAATTTATTCTCTTCTTTGTATATATATATGTATTTGCTTCATGGAATGAATACAAGAAACCATTCACCAATTCTCTTTCCATTTCCTAGTTCTATTTTGCAATTTATGAGCTGCGTCGCCACTGTCTCCCGACCATCACCTTGCCTGTAGAGAAGACAGAAACTCAGGTTAGAGGCCTTGTCATGAATTCTGGATGCATGTGCATGAATAGAAAATACGTTCTTGGTGCGAAGAGAAATAATAGAACTATTGATCTATTTGCATGAGTTTTAGTGATGATTTAGTGATGGTTTTTATTTTTTGTTATAATTTGGCATGATAAGGAGAGATGAACAACATCTTAAGAACCTTGGATAATAGATCCATGACCTGCATGCACGTATGAAAACTTGAGGTTTCAAGTTAATGATGAATGGTTGGGTTGCAATGTTTAGCTACTGGGTTTCATGGTTGGATTTGAGAGTATAGTTTATTTGGATTGAGTTTGAGTTTAAGGTTTGTATGCATACCTATGAACAACATGTTCTTTGATGAGATCTTGTGGATGATAGTTTCTGTTGAGATGTTGCAAAGGGTTATTATAATCATGTGTGAGAAGTTAAATTCATTGATAAAAGGTAAGAGTGAGAAAGAGATCCTGATGATTAGGATCTTCTATTAACTCTATGTGTGTGAAGACAAAGGCATCTCAGCCGAGCGTCAAAGCGGTCGCGCTCCTCGACACCCACTCGGGTTCGAGGATGTGCTGAGGGTTTCGGTGTGTGGCGAGGATTTCCAGGCACGTGGAGGGTATAGAAACCAAATTCCCGTGCTCTGGCCTCGATCCCGCGCCGAAGCACGCCCGTGGATCTTACGAGTTCTTCTCTAGCCAGTAGGCTCTTAACGTCCAAAAAAAAAAAAAACTCTATGTGTGTGAATGTTCAGTTGTTAATGGGGTGCATATAGTTTGTTGATTTTCTGAAAGTCATGGGATGAGTTTGATAGCCTTGTTTGAAGTTATCTGGGCATGAGTAGATTGGGTTTTGAGTAAAAAGGCTATTTAAGGATGGTAGTGAAGATGATGCATGGTTTCCTTCAGGTATGCATGCATTAATTGTTAGAAGGTTTTGAGAGATTAGTGTAGTCTCAAATGCATTGCATGATGTCTAAATTTTAATCATGTGAGTGTGTGGTTGTAAGTTTTATTAATGAGTGTGTGTGTTGGAGCTGAAGATGTAGGCTATCAAAGATTGGAGTAAAATAATGAATTGGGTCTAGTTTAAAAAAAAGATATAGATTGGATCAATTACTTTAGGTTCAATGAATGTATAGGGGTTGGATTTGTTAGTTGGGCCTTTGAGCCAGTTTGGGCTTGAATGAGTTGAAGATGGGTTGAATTGAATTATTTAAATTTTGTAAATTAAGGGTTGGGAGATTTTGTGATAACCGAATATTTTTTTAAATAAAAATAAAAATAATGTTGGATTTTAGGGGTTAAATTGAAAAAATGATAACAAACAAAAAAAAGAAAAGAAATAATATGAAGTAGTAATTATTAAAAAAAATGAAATAAGGCAGCTTCGTGGAAGCTGTTGCCTCTCCATCGCCTCACTTCTCTTTAAATAAGCATCAGAAGCTTAAGATAGGAGGAGAAGAAGTAATAGAATGGAAGAAAGATAGAGAGAAAGAGAGGAGAGGGAGAGAGGGGAAATAGAAAAGAGTAAGAGAGAGGAAGGAGGGAAAAATAGAGAAAGAGAAGGAGAGAAGGTAGGTGGAGAGAGAGAAAAAAAAGAGAAGGAGAGAAACGGTCAGGTAGAGGAGAGAAAAAAGACAAGAAAGAGAGAAAAAGAAGAGAAGAGAAGAGAAGAAAGGAAGAAGAAAAGAAGAGAAGAGGAAAGAGAAGTAAAAAAAAAAGGAAGAAATAGAAAGAGAAAGATAAAGAGAGAGAAAGAGAATGAAGAGAGAAAAAAAGGGGGTTTTTGTATTTTTTATGATATTGTTTTAGCAAGTAATTAAAAGGGAATTCTGCCCGTTTAACGAGGAAATTTTGCCCGTTTAATGACAGCACCTACAGTAGTTGGGAAAATCCAACTAAAATAGAAGAAATTATCAGATGAGTTAACGGCAAATGAACTCTAGTTGATTGTCGATGTTTTACCGATATTTTTCTCGATGTTTTTACTAATGGACTGAAAAATGAGTATTTTGACTTGTTTGTCGGGTATTTTATCGATGTTTTTATCGATAATTTATGAAAAGTGTTATTTTTTATATGTACGTGTATTTGCTCATAGTAGAGCCAACGTTTTATGTTTCGTATATTAATCAGTGCCAATGTCACATGTGCACTGGTTGAAACATGCCTATGTCGGGGCTTAGGTCCATAGGACCACCATGTTATGTATGTATCGCGGCCGGGGAAATTTGGTTATGTGAATGGAAATGTGAGCACGGGTAGTGCTGTTGAGATTGGGTGCATACGGACTAGGTGCGATTGATATATTTATGATTTACACGAGTTTGTGACATGATTATGTTAAGATTTATGCACGTATGTCACGGATGAATTGTGTTATGTTTTGACAAATATATGTTATACAAGCTATTATTTTTATAATGAACTCTGGTGCGATGTTCGTCTCTCACTGGGCTAGTTTTAACTCAACTCCCACCATTTTAGTGTACAGGAACAGATCAAGGTAGCCGGCCAGAATTGAGTGCGGATCACGGAGATGGGCCTTGACGGTTAAGTGTATAGCTGACTCTGAGTAGATGTGGACTATAAAATTGATGAATGAAACTATGTCATTTTCAGCTTTAAGTATGAGAATGTACCTAATCTCTGAACATCTAAACTTAAACAGTCCTGGGGCATGTGTAACTGAACAATCAGTTTAATAAAAAGTCATTTGTATGTGCTATGAAAACCCGGGTTGTTACAGATTTAGTCAATTAAATTGACTTAGTTAAAGGAGATAATTTTGGGTTTGTTTTGATGGAGGTGGGCCGGCCCGATGGACTAATAATAATAATAAAGGGATCAACCCAATAAAATTTGTGGGCTTAATTAAGGTAATCATATAGTTAATTAAGTGGGTAATTAATTGGGACAAATGAGCTAGGTTTGATAATGGGCCGGGTCCATTTAGTGAACTTGCATTATAGTAGCAGTCAATCCGAATTACACGAGTATGTCTTGAGGGTGGACTTGTGTTTGCCAGATATCGGCGTGGATGCGTCAGGAGGATATTCCGTGGAACACCAGACTACGTGATTTTACAGGTAAGTTACATTTGCCTTGTTTCCGCCCATTGCTTGGGGCTTTTTTGTTTTGGTTGAGTGCTATTTGTTAGCATCTTTTCTTCATGATGTTTTCGGTTTATTGGATTGCATGCACATGTCTGCTTTTATTGCTCTCTTTCTTTACATGTGTGTGGTTGAGCGTGAGAGGTAGTATTTACCGATCACGAAGATCCGTTGATCGGCATGTGGCCGTGGAAACACGTGAGCCTGTGCTCCGTCCGGATCGGAGTCTGAAGTTTTACTAACTGTTTATTGAAATACTCTTTTAGATATGCCCACCCGTGGGCCGACACTTAATTATGGGCACATTGTCTTATGTGCTGGCCGGGAGGTGTAAGCCAATTGAGTTTGTTCGTTTTCCGGTTCAGTGGAGCGAATGCTCAAGTGAGAGTGGAGCGTTTAGGGCTAAGGACACCCTGGCACCTCTGATGGTTCCGTGCCGGGGGAAGGATACTCTGGCAGTCCAACTTGTCAGTGGGATGATACACTGACCGTGTTAACACGTAAGAGAGAGGTGGCGCTACCGAGGTACGACCGGAGGGTCAAATTCCAGCGGAGGCAGGGGGCTGACGGAAGACTTTGCTGTCATTGATTCTTGGAATTCCGTTCCGGGCCTAAGGGCCAGTGCTTAAGACTAGGAGTCCTTGCTTTGATTGTTTTTGATAGACTCCTAGGTTCTTGATTGTGAGGGAGTAGTTCCGGTTGCTTGCATTTATGCTTGTTGCTTATATTGCTTTATTGACTAGCTTTGTTGAGATCCCTGCGGGGAACTTACTGAACTTTTCTTTCGAAAGCTCATTCTTCTGGATTTCCTTTTCTTTTCAGGATTAAAGAAATAGTGGGTACAGACACAGGAGCAACGCGTAGAGGGTCGAAGAGCACATAGTTTTTGTGAGAACCATTTTATTTTGTTTTGGACCTTGGTAGGGCCATGAATAGTACTTTTAAGTTTTTAATTTCCGCTGTGTAACTCATTGTTATTAATGAAAATAATGTTATTTGTTCATGATTACTAGGCCTTGTATCCGAGTGGGGCCCGTCTCCACTTGGGTACGGCCGGTCTGTGCACGTGCCCGAGGTCCTCGGATTCGGGTCGGGGCGTGACACAGACACGGAGGGGAAGAGGAGGGGTATTTTTATTGTTTTAATGAATTTTATAATTATATGGTTAACGCCAGCGTGACAGCAAATATGACAGCATTAATTGCATGTCAGATCGCACATGGTTAATGGCTTTGTGTGAAATAAGTCAAATAACTTTTTATTTTTTATTTATTGATGGCATGCCATTAAATCAATTAAAAATTAAAAATTAAAAAATTAATTATCAACCCAAAAGTAAAATATTTCCATAGGTACTCTAACAATGTTCAGAAAGAGCAATAAAATTAAAAAAAAATCAATTGATACTTTGCAGCTAAAGATAATAGCACTCGAACAGTGTTGATTTTAGCTACAGGTGCAAACGTTTCAGTATAATCAATCCCATAAGTTTGGGTGTACCCTTTCGCTACAAGTCTTGCTTTGTAGCGTTCAATTGTGCCATCTCCCTTGTATTTCACAGTATAGATCCATCGACATCCCACTAGCTTCTTCCCTGGTGGAAAATCAACAAGTTCCCAAGTTTGTTGTTTCTGCAAGGCATTCATCTCTTCATTCATAGCAGCTTTCCATCTTGGGTCAGTTAAGGCTTCCTGCACACTGTTAGGAATAGCTACAGTAGATAATTGATTTACATATGATCTATTTGATTCAGACAAATTTTGGTAGGACACGAAATGACTCATAGGATATTTAACTTTACTAGAGAGGTCAGGTTCATAGGTGGGTTTAGGAATACCTCTAGTTTGGCGTTGTGGAAGTTCTTTTATTGGTGGTTGAGACACTCTATCAGGAACATCCTCAGTAGACGATTGGTGTGGTATATTGACGAGGGGCTCAGTTACTCCTTTAGTTTCTGGCCATTCATCACTATTCAAATCCAATTCAGCAATATGTTCTGCAGTTTCTGTGACAGACTCAGATGAGAAATACATTTCATTTTCATGGAAAACCACATCCACTGTGACAAACATGCGTCGAGTTGGAGGATGATAACATCGGTAACCCTTTTGGTGTAGAGCATATCCAACAAAAACACATCGCAACGCTCGAGGAGCTAACTTGTTGCGTTGATGTGTATAGAGATGCACAAAAGCGATACAACCAAAGACACGAGGAGGCAAATTTGGGACGCTCGTTGCACCCACAATATCCCAAAGAGCTTGTTGCGGTGTCCGAAAGCCAATAGAGCTAGAGGGAACTCTATTGATCAGATATGCTGCAGAATGTAAAGCTTCTCCCCAATAGGATAATGGCATATGGGCTGCGATTAAGGAGGCACGAACAACTTCCAACAAATGACAATTTTTCCGCTCCGCAACTCCATTCTGTTGTGGTGTATTAGAACAAGTAGTTTGATGGAGAGTACCATGAACTTGCAAGAAACTCTGAAGTTCAGAACATGTATATTCTCCTCCATTGTCTCTCAGAAGGATCTTGACTTGTGAATGGTACTGAGTTTCAATCATTTTATGAAATATTTGAAATAATGAGTTCACTTCTCCCTTGGATTGGATTAAATACAACCAAGTCATCCTCGTACAATCATCGATAAAGGTGACAAACCACCGAGCTCCTCCCAACGTTGAGACTTTAGATGGCCCCCATACATCAGAATGTATCACCATAAATGTATGTGGACTCAATGTTGAACTCAGTGGAAATGAAGTTCGATGACTCTTCGCCATTTCACATACATCACAATGGAAACATGAATTATCCACTTGTGCAAATAAACTAGGAAACAACTTCCGTAGATAGCCAAATGAAGCATGTCCAAGGCGTCTATGCCATAACCAGATTTCAGACATCTTCTTCTCCCCCTCAGATCCACTCACTTTGAGGACTTGTTGTAACTTGTTTAAGGTTCCGGACTCCAAATCCAAGTAGTACAGCTTGCCTCATCTAATACCACAACCAATCGTCTGCTGTGTTTTGATGTCCTTAAAAACACAATGATCAGGCCAAAAAATAACAACACAAGATAAGGCTTTGGTTATTTGAGAAACTGATAACAAGTTATATTCTAAAGATGGGACAACCAAAACAGAATCAAGATGCAAAGTATTGATCCTTCCCCAATAACTAGGGTAGTATTACCATTAGGGGTGGAAACAAATTGTTGTGAGGAGGGTTTGAGAAGGTTGACTTGTCTAGAATCAAATGTCATATGATCGGTAGTATCGGAATCAATTATCCATGCACTATTAGAAACAAGTGAGGAAATATTAAAAGCCTTACCACCTTTATCTGTAGGTGTTACCCGTGTTGAGGTATGTGTTGCAATATGTGTTGCAATATGTGTTGCAACAACCGCTGCAGTTCCAGTTTTCTTTTTCCTAGCTGCACGGCTATGATCCCACCAGTCTGGATAGCCTACCAGGTCGAAGCATCGATCTTTGGTATGTCCAGTGTGATGGCAATTGGTACATATATATGAAGATTTAGCGACACTATTGGTGCGCTTTGGATGGAAGCCTCGTTGTCGATCCTCCCGATCTTGACTTGGGTAGGTGCATCACCATGGCTGGAGCTGCAAAAACTTCAGATTCCTCGACCAGAGTTGCTCGACTTACCCCCTTCGAATTCACCATTGGCTCTGATACCATGTTTAGAGTTGCATAGAAAGTTGCAACAAAGAAACAACTACAAACAAAGATGATACAAGAGACAAAAGAATTGGAGAAAAGAACATTGCTGAAGATATATTTTCATTCATTCATACATTATCTCAGAGAATTACATTGTAACTTATAAGAAACTATACAATCTCCAAATTAAGCAATTAAGCAATATTTCAAATCAAGTAAATCTCCAATTAAGTAGATCTCCAATCAAGCCGATTTCCAACCAATCAAGCAGATTTCCAAATTTAGAATAAATCTTCAACAAGATAAAAGTGTGCTTTTAGTATCAAAATTATATCTAAAAATTCATTTTCATCCATAAACAAAGCTTCTTTGTTTTTTGCATATCAACTATATTCAACCATCCTTATGGGAAGGATGGTTGGTAAAGGAAAACCAAATTCTTATATTGGACAACCTACATAAGAGAAACTGGGGAGGAGAGCGTACTAGATGTTACTTATGTGATAATGAAGATGAATCGGCCCAACATCTGTTCATATCATGCCCCTATACAACAAGTATCTGGAACCACTTCAGGAGAATGTTTGGGATTAGCACGGTGGTGGCTGAGCTAAAAGCCCTCCGGGGATCGAGGGCCATTCCCCATGGGGACCAATCCTTACGAGAAGGATGGGATCTTACCGTCATGGCAATCACATGGAGTACCTGCAGTGAAAGAAATAGGCGATGTTTTCAGGAAAAATAATGCGTTTTTTTTAGAATTATTTATAATATTTTCTTCCTCATTCTCTCCTGGTTGAATGCAGCTTTAATTGCAAAACGGCCAAGACTGGAGGTGGCAGCCAACTTGGTGAAACGCTCTGCTGATACTCCCGGGCGCGACGGCGAGGGAAGGGATCCGGATCCCTTTGAAGACAAACCAGCCGATCAAGGAAGGGCTTGAGGAGAGCTACAGAGATATCCCCGATCAAGGAGGAAGACTCCACATGATTAATAATTTATGCTTTTTTGATTGAGCATTGTACTCTGTAATCGACTCTTAACTTTAACTATCATAAATAAAATGTGGTTTACCACTTATTAAAAAAAAACTATATTCAACCATGTTCTAGAAACTAATTTCATTTTTCATTTATTCTTTTCACTAAACAAATTCAATCCGAGGTGCATGTTTACATGATATTACCACGTCAACATCCCACTAGTTGCCATGTAGAATTTATTTTAAAACATCATGTCACTTTATACCCCGCCGCCACCCTCTTCTGTGTCTCTGTTTAGGTCCAAGGTCTCACCGTTGATGTATATAGAGTGCCAATCAACAAGGAACACTGTACAGACTGCTACTCAAAATGAAGATGAGCATGCCGCTAGGGTAGATTCTGAAATTTATTTTAACGGAGTAAAAATTATTTATTTATAATAATAAAATAATTATATGAAGGTTTATATTTGTTTCCGATGAGATTTCATATTTTGAAAGTGTTTCAATTTTTTTTTTATCAATTCTATTACATGCATTCCGTTCAATATTAAAAGGTAATTATTCCCCACTCTTCGGAGTGTTCTTGATTTTTGCTATTTCCATGTCTGTTCTTGTAAGTTACTCTTGCCTCGCTCCTACCCATTGTTTGGGTTTCTTGTTTTGATGAATGCTATTAGTTAGCATATCTTCTTTGTGGTATATGTTTTTCTTGGAAGCATGCACATACATGTTTGTTTGTTCTCTTCCCTCGTATGTGTATGATTGATGTGCTTGTGGTAGTGCTGTTACTACCTGTTTGTTTGGAATGCTCTGTTGGGCTTGTCTACCCATGGGCCGACACTTGGCTGTAGGCACTCGTGGTGCTTGTGTGCAGCTAGGTAGGTATGCGTCAGTGGAGTGAGCGGGCTCACTGAGCATAGCCTCCTGTTGTCTGGCATGAGACCATGGAGATACGCAGTACTTGTGTGCTGGCCGGGTTGGTGTGCGCCAACTGAGCTTCTCCTTCCGCCCGGAGTTATTCGTCTCGGGATGAATTTTAGAGGCTCTACTTTAAATTTCGAGGACGAAATTTTTTGTAAGGGGGGGAGATTGTAAAATCCATGATTTTTATTGAATAAAAAGGGATTTAAAATTTTCCTCTATTTAAATTTCTAAATATTTTAGAAAAGGGGCATTTTAGGGATAATTAAAAGTTTCAAGGGCGTTTTAGTAAAGGTGGGCATGAGTAAATTATTTCATAATTTACATAAATTACTTGGTGATTGATTTAAATAAATTTGGTAGTTATCAATTTATTTAAATATGGGAACCCTTTAAATTGTCCATGATTGGATTAAAAATGGAAGAGGGAGAATAAAAATTCAAATTAAGATTTATCTAATTAATCGGGAAAGTCCCAAGTTGGTGTGATTAGAGTTTAATTAAGGAAGGAGAGAAAAATTTAAATTATTAATTTAAATTAATTGAGGCCGCCAGGGACTTGGATGTAAAATCAAGAATGTTGAGGGCTTAAAGGGAATTGTGCTCTCTCACATGTGGTGGACCTTCATGTAAAAATGGAAAAGTTCAGGGACTAGTTGACAATTTTCCGGAGAAACCATACAAAGTAAGCATTGGACGGTCAAGATTAAATGATCTTGTGTTATGTTTTCAGTTCGAGGCAAACGATTAAATCCCAGCCACCAGATCAGCGAACCGATCCCGAGGCAGATCACTGTTTCTCCTCCATCGCGACCGGCGCGCACGCCACCGCGAGAGGAAACCCTAGCCTCGCCATACTTGGAAGGTTGCCGGTTTGGTATGATTGAAAGAAATCATGCATGCGGATCCCAATCAAGGGGATCGCCATCATCCCCACGCGCAACCACGGCTCTCTATAAAGGGCCACGAGGTGGAGGCCGGAGAGCACACCTTTCCTCGTTCTCCATCTTCTTCCTCTCGACGACATCTGGCAGCTGAGTGCGGGTCAGCCTGAGGAACGGAGTTGTCAGTGGTTGGAATACGCGAAAGAGTTGCCAGAGATCCACGTGGATAAACGTGACGTCGTCTGGGAAGTGCAGGCCCGCTGTATCTCATCTCGCCGGAGCTGTGCGGAGGTGTTGTCGGTCACCAAGCTTGAAGGTAAGTCATGTCTCCCTTCTGTCTTTCCAGTGTTTATTATGCGTGCATTAGATAGAATGGAAGAGGGAGGAGAGCCATCTTCGGCCGGGAGTCAGTCGTGGACAGGAGCAGCCGCGTGAGGTTTCCTGTCCAGACGAAGGGAGAGAGAGAGGCGGGATAGAAGAGATGAAGAGAAGAGAGAGAGAGGAAACGGAAATAAAGAAATAAAATGAAATTAAGTTAGATTAAATTAAAGATAAGATTTAATTTAATAGATTTGAATTTTTCTTCTTTTAAACCAATGGATAAGATTTGATTTAAATTAGACAAAATAATTGATAAATGTTGTAAATTGGACCGGTTTGATTAAAGTCCTATTTTTGAATCAAATAAATGGGTTAATAAGATAATCCAAGTTTGAGCTTGATTAATAGATTAACCCAAGTTGAGTTTGATTAATAAATTTAATCAAATTACTAATCTAATAGGATGATTAGATGAATTAATTGATTAATCGGTAAATCAAAAATATATATATATATATATATATATATATATTTCTAATTAACTACTCAAGATACTAATCTAATAGTGTGATTAGATCAAGTAGAGCGTTAGTTGGGTAACCGATTAATCAAACAAGTTGGAATTTGGATGGTTGGACCAAGTAGACATGGTTGGTCCGGGCCCAGATATTTGGCTAGGAAGTGACCAAATAGAAGATTGACTAATTTCATTAACTTAATAATCAATTAGTAATTTGATCAACTTGGGTAGTTAGTTGATTGACTAATTGATTGAACTAAGGTGATGAATTGATAAACCAATAGGCGACACGGTTAATCAAGTAAAGAGTAAGCTTGATCGAATAAGATTTAAAGTCGATTAAATCAAGGTTAGGTTGGATCGAGTTTAAGGAGATTAAGCTAAGGTAGTTGGTCCGGTGGATGGATCGAACTAGACTTAACTAAGTGTAGAACAAAATAGAAACAAAATAAAAGAATGTAAGAGTGGGGGTTTGAACCAGAGACCCCCCAAAGTGGGCTTAGTGGGCCTTAACCACCAAACCACTATATTCTATCTATGGAAATAGATGAGTTTGGTCATTTAAGGTAGAAATGACGAAGGATCACAAGGGAAGGCCTACGAGTAGAACTAGGGCCCGTTAGAGCATGCATCGAAAATATAGTATTTATAGACACGTACTTTTATTGAGTACAGACATGGTCTTGACAGATTTTGACTTGGATGCGTCGAGAAGTCCCGTGGAGCACGAGACTTTGCGACTTTAGGTAAGTACTTCTGCCTTGTACCCCCAGTCATTTATTGATTGGTTTCTTGATTTCTTGATTGCATGTTTGAGCATGCCTTGTTCCGCTCTTCGGAGATTTTATTGACATGTCTTTATTGTGACATATTGCTTTGTTATTCATACATGCTTCCATGATTTGTTGAGATCTATATATATAGCATGTTTGATTGTTTCGGGATGTTGGTATCCCTACTTGTTCTGTTCTTCGTCCCGGCTTCAGTGGAGCAGGTGAGCTCCGGATTTTGCGAGAGCGTTGGGGACGGGACACCCTGACGTTCCGGCACTCCTGGCCAGAGGGAGAGTGTTCTGGTTGTCCCTGCCAGTCAGTGGGGTCGATCACTGACCGTGTTGACACGTAGAGAGGTGGCGCTACCGACAAACGACCCGAGGGCCGTAGCGACCAGATGGTCATTTTCTCAGCAGGTTCGCTGATGGTACTGACCGGGGGAGACATTTGTGGAGCTTCCTTTGGAACTCATAGCTAGGAGCCGACATCTTGGTTATTTTTTTGTCATAGACTCCTAGGGTTTTGTTTTGAGGGGTGTGCCCCGAGTTTGATCTTGATATTCATTTTTGTTGATATCATATTTCTTGAACCCCGCAGGGGTACTTACTGGGCTTTCCATTCGAAAGCTCATGCACTTGTTTTATTCCTGTTTACAGATCCTGAGGCGTAGGATTCTAGCACGCAGGAGCTGAGCCGATCGTGGGTCGGGTGGATTGTTGAGGTCCGAGGACCTGGTTTACTTTCCTGTTTTGAGTGAGACTTTTTCATTTGTAGGTCCCTTATAGGGCCTAGTGTTTGTAGGGTATATGAACCCTTGTTATTATTATTTCCGCTGACCTCTGTTATTTCGAATAATTAAGTTGTTTTATTTGCATTATCTGCTTTACTCACTTAGGCCTTGTATCCATGTGGGGCCCGACTCTACACGGCTACGGCCGGTCTGGACACGTGCCCGAGGTCCCGGGATCGGGTCAGGGCGTTACACTTTTTTGATTGAGCATTGTACTCTGTAATCGACTCTTAACTTTAACTATCATAAATAAAATGTGGTTTACCACTTATTAAAAAAAAACTATATTCAACCATGTTCTAGAAACTAATTTCATTTTTCATTTATTTTTTTCACTAAACAAATTTAATCCGAGGTGCATGTTTACATGATATTACCACGTCAACATCCCACTAGTTGCCATGTAGAATTTATTTTAAAACATCATGTCACTTTATACCCCGCTGCCACCCTCTTCTGTCTCTGTTCAGGTCCAAGGTCTCACCGTTGATGTATATAGAGTGGCAATCAACAAGGAACACTGTACAAACTGCTACTCAAAATGAAGATGAGCATGCCGCTAGGGTAGATTCTGAAATTTATTTTAACGGAGTAAAAATTATTTATTTATAATAATAAAATAATTATATGAAGGTTTATATTTGTTTCCGATGAGATTTCATATTTTGAAAGTGTTTCAATTTTTTTTTATCAATTCTATTAAATGCATTCCGTTCAATATTAAAAGGTAATTATTTATTAGTCTCTACTTTACACCCCTACACACCCCCGTAAGGACCCCAAGGGAAAAAATAAACAGTGTCAAGGACCAATAATTCATTATCTATTCAACATATGTGATTAGCTTTTTTTTTTTCAATTATGGCCCTCAATTTTTCTCAATTTTTTCTTCATATTAGGGAATATTTTGTGTATATTATTATCTTAAGGTTATGTATATGTAATATACACTATATTACAGATACTGCCCCTATCACATTATTGCTATATAGTTTTGCTTACCTTTGAGTATAGGAGCAAATTTAAAAATAACTTAAAATTTATATAATAAAAATATGTTTTCATAAATTTTTAATTTGGAGTGAACTTGGAATCTTCTTATAATAAAATGTGTCCATATCTGCAACTTATTTGTATATTAATTTTCTCTTTGGTGGAACTTCAGCAATCAAGCAGATAAAATTGACTACATTAAGAAAATGGCAGTGGTTCTGCAAATGAGGATGGATGATGATGTCATAAACGTTGCTTTTGTTTGTTTCTCACCTTTCTTTCTACCATACTAAGGGGTTGTTTGGCTTCCTGTATTTCAAATTACAGTGTAAGTATAATTACATGTAACTTAAATTACTGTATTTTAATTTACATCAAGGTTGTTTGGTTTTTTTTAAATGAAAATGATGTATTTAATTTTCTACTGTTTGGTTTAATGTAAGTTTTTATTGTAAAGTAAGTGGTGATGTTACCCCTATTATCCATTTTATATATATATTGATAACTGTAGGGGTTTTCTGCAAAAGACACTTGGATTTTGGAACTTTTTGGTAAAAAATGACACAAAGTTATGTAATTTTGCTCAAAGACCCTTGTAATAATTTTGATAAATTGAGGGGGGGTTTTTGTAAAATGACATCAATTTTGGAAAGTCTATTCCCTCCAAAAAAAATAAATATTATTTTTTTTTGGGTTTTTTTTGCAAAACCATTATAAAGTTCGGCAATTTTGCAAAGGGGCCCTTATAATAAATTCGGTAAATTGAGGGGTTATTTTAATCAAATGTTTTTACCGCATTTCAACTCACGGTCAATTTGGCCGTAAGTTGAAATGCAGCAAAAGTGGCTTAAGATGTAAAACATTTTACATGTAAGTGAACATTTTACAGCAAATCAAATACCCAAAAATAAAATTTACCTGTAAAATAAGTTACTTCACAGCTACTTACAGGTAACCAAACAGCTCCTAAATAACCACTGATTTGTAGAATTTACTTCTAGTAGGGTGGGATCTCAACAGCCACATGGCCTTAATTTGAACGTACATGTGGCTAGATCCCAGATCCCACAGACTCACCAATATCGATTCCGATGCATTTATCCCACCAAAGGATGACAGTTGCCCAGGTCTGTATCAAAGGGAGGAGATCATGGGCAAGGATCAGGGCACGATGGCTGCACACGGATCGTGAGATCGGAGTCCCAATAATGGCTCGAGAAGACTCAATAAAGGGGAAGACGAGAGGAGTGGTAAGAAGAATTTTGGAGAACCACATACATCTCATTTTTCCTGATCATCTCCTACCTCTGCTAATTTGAGCGTCGGAGCTCTTTCGGGCGGCCCCATCACCCCAAGTTCACTTTTTCTGTCTTGGCGTAGATTGTCGTCCACTTTTCAAGTGATCGCGGCTGTCCTAATTCAATACAAATTCAACTAATGATCAAGAAGCGGATCTTGATCTCAAGGGATCTCAACAACTTCTATTAGCCAATGTTAAAAAAACAAAATAATCTTTCGAGGTTTATAAGTCCACTTCCCCCATAAGCATTAGCAATCAAGGAAGCTAATGATTTTGCATTTCATAAGGTTGTTTTAGAATATCATGGAAATAGAGACATTAAAGGCCTAAGAATTAAGATGCCACTAACATGTCAAATATTTTTTTATTTTTTATTTTTATAACATAGGCCATAAATACCCCCCATTTGGATTTTAGCCATAGACATGATCATAGTTGATCTCTCACTATACACGTGATCCGAGGAGTAAACTCACTCAATCTTTATTTACAAGACCGGGAACTTGAAATCGAGACCTCCTCCAAAACAGGATTCCTGGGTTTACTTCTAGACTATGAAACCTTTGGTCTAAGCTGTCATTGTTACCTGTGACAAATGCTCAATTTAAATAATATCCGCTAATGCGTAACATATGCCACTAGGAGCATTAAGTGCATACATTAATACACCATATACAATGTATGACACCACATTTGCCACCACGAGTCGTCATAGGAATATTATATTGGTATGAATGATCATGACCATTGCTAATTAATTTAGATACACATTCTCTCCCATCCATTTCCCATTAATCAACCCAATTATAACATTATTCATTCAAAGGAAGAACAATGAACTTTACCGTGCATGATTCACAGCAAATCAAGCCCCAAAGCATCATTATTATGATTATCTAGTAATATAAGCAATGAAAGACATCAGATCAGCGTGAGAAGACCCACCTTCACCCACACCTTCTCTAATGGCTTCACCCAACCCCTTAGCTCTTTTCCTCACCTCTTTTCCATCCTCACACACCAGCACACGCCTCACCAACTCCGCCACTACCTCCGCCTCCACCACCTCTTTCCGGCGATCCCAGTCCCTCACCATGAACCCCACCTTCAAGTACTCCGTCACCATCAACGCATTCCTCGGCTGGTCCGAATGCATGGGCCACGCCAGGAATGGCACTCCGGCGCTCATCCCCTCCATGCACGAGTTCCACCCACAGTGACTCACGAACACCCCCGTCGACCGGTGGGCCAGTATCTCCACCTGCGGGGCCCACCCTCTGACGACCATCCCAAACCCCGCCACCTTCTTCTCATACTCCACCGTCAGCCTCGGCCCCCTCTCAACCATCTCCCCGTCGGCGTAAATGTCCCCCTTGTCGGCGTCTCTGAACACCCAGATAAACCGCTGCCCGCTCCGTTCCAGCCCGAGCGCGAGCTGTCGGACCTGTTCATCCGACAGGGACGTCATGCTCCCAAAAGCCACGTACGCCACCGACCCCTCCGGCTGCTTGTCGAGCCACTCCAAACACTCATGCCGATCACCACCACTAGTGAACGGTATCGGATTGACCGGCCCGACCGTGAAGATCGTCTCACAACCAAAAAGTGGTTCTTTGCGGAGCATGTCGAGGAACATGCCCTCTATTGCGCGGTTTGAGTTGATGATAGAGCCGACCTCGACCGGGCTTTTAGTAGCCACGTGGGGGTTGGAGAAGACGAAGCTCATGAACTCGTCGGCGATGCAGCCATCCAAAGGAGTTACTAGATGGTTAGGGATTGATGCTTTGGAGGCGAGTGATGGGAGGTTGTTAGTTAGCTCGTAGATGAAGGAGAGGACGTAGAAGGCCGGGACGCAGTCGAAGCGGAAGGACTCGGCGTTGGGGAGGGACGCGGCTTCATGGGCGGCGAAGGCCATGAGAGGGTCGTGGACGACGACGAGGCGGCGAGAGGAGGAGGAGAGAAGGCGGAGAACGGGGGCAATCTGGGGTTGTAGTTGCATGGAGGTTGTGAAGAGGGGTTGGAGGTGGGAAGGGAACTTCATGTCGGAGTTGACGTCTGGTGGTGGAGAAGAGAAAGGAGGGAGTGGGATGTCGTGGAAGGTGATGGAGGTGAGAGCTTGGGAAGGCCAGCCATGGAGCCTGTCTCGAGCTTGGCGGTTGTGGATGGTGGAGCCGGCGAAGTGGACGGAGAGACCGTGATTGGAGAGATGGAGGCCGAAATGGAGGAGCTGATTCAGGTGTCCTTGTGCTGGGAATGGAACTAACAGCACTGTCACTGCTGCTTCTGATTGCTTATCTTCAGAGTACTTTTCCATGTCTTGCTTCAAAGAACTTTGGTTTGGTTTCAGGTTGGATGTTTGTCAATATATACAGCTTGTCTTTTAGTTTTTTATTGTTTCTGAATTGGATAACTGTTTTTTTTTTTATTGACCGGGTGACAAATACTCCCCCAATTGGGTATAGTCAGGGGTGGTCATGGTAGAGAGGCACCCTTGACCAATCATCTTGTACGTACAGCCGTTGGAGCACGTTCAACGAGAGTTGCTCCTTCTAATTATGAGGCGGGGAATCGATTTCGGGATTGATCGCTAGAATTACCCAATGTATGAGACATGAGGTTACCGCAAGGCCATGAAGCTGATATAGACAAGGATATATTTGTGTTGGGCTCATGTTCAACTTCGAAGTATATATGATAATTATTACAAAATAAAAACAATATATTGGATAATAATAATTGAAAATAAAAAGTAATTGATAAATATTTAAAATTTAAAACATAGAAAAGTGAGCTTTATGTGACAGTTTTATGATATATATGAGTACATTTTTTAGTAGGACATTTAAATATGACTTAATTTTTGTTTTTAAGATATCAAACTTTGATTTGTATCAAAACAGACACTTAACTTTGATTTTATTTCAGTAGGTAATCACATGAGGGATTTCGGCACCTATTTATTGACGTGGATGTCAGAGAAGCCCCGCCAACAACGACGTTGTGCCATGCTATGGATCCCGTTTGACAGAAAATAATACTTAAAATAAGGGAAAACAAGTTTGTTGTACATCGGAATTCGAGGATTGAGAAATAGTGAAAACGACCTTGAACATCACTGAAACCCACCACACATCGCACAACATCGCTGGCGAGGCTTCTCCGGCGTCCACATCAACAAATTGGCGTTGGAATCTCTCAGGTAACTGCTTGGTAAAATAAAATTGAAGTGAAGTGTCTATTTTGAAATAAAGTAAAGTTCGGTATCCAAAAAGAAATTATGTCATAACTAAATGTCCTACCGAAAAATTTGCCCTGATCTATAGTTTTAGTTTTTATAACTTTCTTTTAAAACTTATCTTTACAACTGATGTTTTAGTTATTAAACTGGAAAATTTAAGAAACTGAAAGAGAAAAAATATTTTGCAAATTGTTTTCTAGAATATATATGGTTAAGTAAGCGGGCTGATGCATTGTATTTGAAGAATGACTTGAAGGCAAACACCTTAAACTTGTCCTTGTATTAATGCAGCATGTTAACTTTGGACAGAGAGTATAAAATTTTAAAATTTTCATATATGTAAACACAGTCATTAATATTGATGGAGCACATGCACTGTATAGATATAAAACTACAAACTGTCAGTTATGCTGCCACCAAGGTAAGACCAATCAAGAGAGTAATAGACAAATACAAACTTTTTATGGCCTGGTACAGTAAGAGGAATCTTCCGTTTTTCAACTATTTCTTGCCCATCTTAGATTTTGATATTTAAATTCAAATCATGTGAGTATATATATATATATATATATATATATATATATATACTATGCAGTCGCCTCCCATTTGGCCCACTTGCACAATGTTTTGAGGAAATCCAACCGTATGGATGGAAAGAACATCGAAAAATAAGCTAGCATGTCAATTTTCATACAATTTGGGAACTTATAGGGTCTTTATCTTAAAGGGTAAAATTTTGAACCGGTAAGATTTCTATAAATTTTCACTCGTTAAGATGAAGACCCTATAAGTTCCCAAATTACATGAAACTTGATATGCTAGCTTATTTTTCGATGTTCTTTCCATCCATACGGTTGGAAATCCTTAAAATATTGTGCAAGTGACCAAATGGGAGGCGACCTTACTTGCATAGTAATCCGGCCGGTCTTATAATATCACTCCATATATATATATATATCTCGAGGGGTGATATAGTCAAGTCGGCCGCATTTGCGGCCGCCTGACTATTTCACCCCTTTTATCTACTAAATATATGTAAAATATATATTTTATATTTTTTATCATCTGTTTATATGTATATAGATTTATCTATATATTTTCAATATATATATATATATATATATATATATATATATATATATATATATTAAATATATGTATCTATATAACTGTTTTTTGAGAATAAGATAATGTAAAATATATATATACATATCTATATATTATTGAAAATATATAGATAAATCTATATACATATAAATAGATGATAAAAAATATAAAAAATATATATATATATATTAAATATATGTATCTATATAACTGTTTTTTGAGAATAAAATAATGTAATATATATATATATATATATATATATATATACATATCTATATATTATTGAAAATATATAGATAAATCTATATACATATAAATAGATGATAAAAAATATAAAATATATATATATTTAGTAGATAAAAGGGGTGAAATAGTCACACGGCCGCAAGTGCGACCAACCTGACTATATCACCCCTATATATATATATATATATATATATATATATATATATATATTGTCACGACCCGGATCAGGGACCTCGGACATCTTGAGCCAGGTACCATACCTAGCAGAGCTTGGATACACTTGGATACAAGGCCTAAGTAAGTATAGCAGATAACAAATCATAAACAATATGTCATAAATAAATATCCTCAGAGTCATACAACGGAAAGTAATCATAAAAGGTTCAAAATACCCTACAATGGTTTATACAAGATCAGACCCTACAAGGGTCCTAAAACTCTCACACACAACCTGAGGTCCTCGAACCTCTCCAACCTGTCCCAGTCCCACGCGCAGCTCCAAATCCTGAGTCATCTGTCCCTCTTAACCTGGAAGGAAAAGAAAAGAAGTGGAATGAGCTTTCGAAAGGAAAGCTCAGTAAGTACCCTGCAGAAAATCACAATGATGCCACAACAGATAACAACAGATAGTCAAACAGACATATCAAAGGAAATAATCAGCACAACAAGCAAATCAAACGGGGCCCCCTATACTCATCCAATCATACCTCCACGGTCGGCCAAGTGTAGTGCGCCTCGGATGGTCAAGTCTTGGGACGACAGGTGGCTATGCTCCATGGATACCCCTACCCAATCCGGATGCATACCAACCCAACCTAAACATAAGCACCATGAGTCTCACAGTAATGTCCCGGTCCACGGTGGCATGCTCAGCGAGCATCCATCATCAAACTTATACATGCAACCAATCCACAGATATGGAAGCAACAAACCATCCAACAGATATGGAATCAACAACAAAGGACCAAGGCATCATAACAACATACACAAGCACAAAACCAACAAAAAAACACCAATCCAGGTAACAGCATGGTCAAATAAACCCATCACTGGGTGGGAGCTAGGCAAAGGTACTTACCTCACAAGCGAATCCAACTGACAATCCTGTATCTCTCCTGACGCAGCTCAAGGCTCCAAATCAACACCTGGAAACCATAAACTCGATCTTAAATTAATAGTGCTCACACACCTATGAGTAACCATACTCACTAAACAAGTTCAATTAGCAAGTTCGGCCCACTAATGAACTCAACTCGACTTAATGAGTCAACTCAATACTCTAACTCTCAATCAAACACAAATCAAGTCTAAGCCCATCACTTGTAAGGTAGTGAACCAAGCCTACAAATACAAAGTATAACAATCTCATTCAAACCAATTCCACTGCCCACACATAACATGCAACTCTGATTTCTTCAACATTTTACTTACACAACAATCCCAACAAGTCCATTTCCAACTTCTAATTCCTCCAAGCCTTAACAAATCTATCAAATGCACATGAAATCATGGCTATCAATTCAACATAAATTTATAATATCAATCAAAAAAGCTCACATCTACACCATACCCATATCCTTCCAAAGAAAATCCTCCAATCCCCCCCATGTGATAACAACACACACAGCTGAGATGCGGGAATTTAGAGAAACTCACCAAGTATAGATGTCGACAAACACTGAAGACAAACTGACCGTCCAAATCAGATCTCCACCGTTCAGATTGGAAAAGGACAAGTCTTCACTGCTCTCACCAAAAATCAGCTCGATCAGACTAAGAATGATTATCCGATTGAAGCAGATGATGAAACTGGTCGGTACAGGAAATCAGCAGCGATAGGTTCTGTTTCACACCCTAGAGCCCTACTCTCCCGGCCACCAAAAACAATCTTCACCGTTCAAAATGAAGAATTAAGGGTCACGAACAATCTCACCAAAAATCAGCACGATCCAACGGTGAAAAGGGGTCGGAATAGCAATGAACATAGAGCATGCTCAACACACCTTTGAACAAAAAATCCTAGTCTCTCAAGTTTTTTCTCTTTTCTTCTTTCCTCTCACCTCTCTTCTTGTTTCCCAATGGCAACGGTGACTGTTAGGGTTTGGGGATGATGTCCTTTAAAGAGCTCATGGTGTTGAGTAGTGGCGGCTAGGGTTTGCTCTTGTGTGATGAGAATAGATGAGGGTTCAGATCAAATCCCGTGCCTCAAGCTTATCCCAAAATTTAGATGGCTGGTCTGGATTGGTCTCATCTAATGAGAGTAGATGTAAGGCTCTGATATGTTCGGATGCCTAGAACTTAATCCACATCTAAAGATGAGCGGTACACATCCATCCGCACGGTGAGGTCACGTGTATAAACTCAACATTTGCCTCGGATCCAACCCATCAAATAGATGGACGCTCCACATCCTCCCACGTGGCCTCTATTCATCCACTCATCAATTCCTCTCTTAATCTCCACCGTTCGTTCACTCTACATGCATGATTTTTTATTTTATTTTATTTTTATTTTTATTTAAGCCCAGGTTTCTTTTGAAATCACGTACAAGTCCCTGTTTACTTAAAACCTATGAGCTAAGTAAAATTTTCATTAAGTCCACAAACATTCCTGAAATTATAAAATAGTCCTCAATAACCCCACTAAACTCCAATTAATCAACTTTAGGAAATTCCTTCCATTATTAAAATAATTAAACTAGTAAAAGAAAAATGAACACCCGGAGTAGTCATAAAAACCCTGGGTCTTACATATATATATATATATATATATATATATGTATATATGTATGTATGTATATGCATATATATATATATATATATATATATATATATATATATATACACACACACACTGGTGGAGCTATTTGAAAAGTTTTTTTTTTTTACATAGGCCATAAAGATCCTCATAGAGCTTGTCAAGAGGCGTGGTCTTAGGTGACGAGCATTCTTGACCCCTCACCATATGCGTATAGAGATGAGGACTCAAACTTGGGAGATTTGTTGTTCACTAAGAGAATTGCTCAAATTACTCCCTCTGTTAAAGAGGCAGAGACACAAAATTAGGAGTTTTACTCACCAAATGAATTAACCAACTCATGGGACTTGTGATACGGCTAGACTAATGATATTTTGATGCTACTTGAAAAATTGGATGCTTTGCACGCAAACTCCTCTGAAAGGAGGAGGTGTGGGAGACCAAAACATTCCTAAAACATGCTATTATATGTTTTATTAGATGCACATGAGATGTATTTTCCTTGAAATTCATGCTAACATTGTTTTCATTCAAATGAAAAGAAGGAAAAAAATAGTGATTATAATTTAGATTTACGAATAAGTTTGATTTAGACAAGTATTTTACAAAGTAACGAAAAGATAAATCATATCAACTACTACTTTTCTTAAACATTCTTAATTCAATAATTATGTTGTAGAAAATGACTAAGAAAACTATGAAATCAAGAATTAGGATAAAAATTAAAAAGTTTTAGTTGTGGAAGTAGACCAACTGTCATAAACAAAGTTGCTTACCTCGTTTCTGTTCACAAAGAGGTTAAGAGTTCGAATTATACTTAAACATGTTTCCATTGATAAAACAGCTTATACATTTAAAATCTAGACCTCAACGTGCTAACTTTGAACCAACGTCCTCTTGGCCTATTCGTACTGGGTCCTTTGTGTATGGCTTCGTTGGTTAGAACAATTCTAGGTTCGAACTCCCATAACCACAAGGTGAGGGTACATGCGCACGGGTGCGACGTTGTCCATCCCTGACTTCGGGAGGCACTTGTCGCATTTGTCAAAAAAAATTAAAAAATGTGCTAACTTAGATGTTGGGTCATGTTGGATACTATACGTGACGAGACAAATCAACACGATCTGGCACACATTGTCGAGCTTTGGCTAAGCACAGTCTCAACTCACAGAGACTATGTTAGGTAGTGTGGTCCGTGGATCACCATTGACTAACCTAATATTTAAAAATTTATTAAAAATATAAAAATTAACAAAAAAAAAAAGAAAACAGAAAACACTATTTCTATTAATATCAATTGTCACTTATACATAAAAAATCTAGCTATTTTATAAATATTGTAATGGATAAATTTATTTTTTATATATTAAAAACTATTAAAGGTTAAAAAAATATCTAAAAAAATTAATAATGCAATCTGACGGGGTGTTTTGTTCCACAGTGTCTTGTATTTCATCAGATACACCCAACAGTGTAACTGCCTCCAGCACCTGGTTAAGCTTGTTTGTCAATGGTGATCTCAGCCTTCACCCTCATGGCAACCATAAGCAAATGTATTGACTCAAGATAATTCTGGTTGTTTCTTGATAGTGACACATCACACCAAACAACCAACCTCAACAATCTCTCTATTCACACTCAGTATAACGTTCCCCACAACATTATGATTGGTGATGGCTCCTCACTTCACCTTCATTTACATTCTCTCATAATACTGTTCTATTTGTTCCAACATGGAAAGAAATCTTATTTCTATATCTCAGTTTTACCAAACAAACAATACTTCTATTGACTTCTTATCAACTTCTTCTCTAATGAAGGATCTACACACGAGAGTAACCTTTTTGCATGGTCGAACTTGTTGCACAGATGGACCTCAGAGGAATAGATGTAAGCTCAGTGAGAACTAGCACAAAAAACACTAATGACAATCACAAAAGACAGCACACCAAGTTATACGTGGAAATCCTACAAATCGAGAGAAAACCATGGGGCACCGGTACACAGAGATATCCACTAAAAACTCAAGCAAGAACTACAGAGTAACTCTTGAGTTGATGCCCATACTCAAGATTACAAACAAAGATAGGAATAGACAAACAAATCAGTGAATACTTAACTCAAGACAAGCTTAAGCAAATAAACTCAAACCACAGTTGAGCTTCAAAGTCCTTCACCTCCAACGTCTCCTTCCTTCTTCTTCTTCTGCTTGCTTCACTGGTGCACTTGTTCACACTTGGATTCTCTGTTGTGCAGTCTGTCTTACCAAGATGACATTAACCTCTCTTCTTGGCTCGAATCCCAAAAGCACCTTTCTGCAGTGTGTACAACACTCCATGTCACACCATGCTGCCCATCATACCTATGGTAGTTCCAAAACACCTTTTTCCTCTGACACCGTCGTTCCTACATTGGGATTGGTGTCAGGTAGAACAAGCAAACATCTGTTTGTCAAGTATACCGGTCCGAAGCATCCATCCGATATGCACTTTCCAATCTGACGCTTCGAACACCGTTGTCGATGTGTGACTCATCGGCCCACACATCGGCTCTGTGTCTCGGACTCCACACATCGGCCCAGCTTTCTGCTCGGTCCGCTACATCGGCAGCCAAGTTGGTCTTGGACACTCAAACCCAACAAAACTAAGGATGATGTGCACGAGTAGCCAATTCTCTCTGTCGAATTTACTTCATTGATTGCATTCTATAGAGTCAAGACCACTTGGTCTGAGTGATGTCATTGATTAGGTCATTCGTCATTTTCAATTCTTTGACATATTATTTCCAATTTTCAACTCTTGGTAGCACAATAAAGGTCATAAGTAATATTTCTCCATTTTCTCTCTTGTCACTTCTCCTCTTGACATTATCTTCTCTGATGTGTGGACATCTCATGTTCATTCAATTTGATAATTTTAACTTCTATGCTATTATCATTGATAACTTTACAAAAATATATCGTTTTACCCAATCAAAAAGAAATCAAATGTTTTTGATACCTTTGGGGGAGGGGATATCTCGCACTTTCCACATTTCAGGCTACCAAAGGTATATCTCATCTAACTTCTCCTCCACACACACCAAAATACAATCGGTATTCTAAACGTCGTTATCTTCATATTGTTGAAACGGGTATATATATCTCTCCTCTCTCATGTATATGTGCCTCTTTTTTAGTAGACCTATCTCCCCTACTATTTATCTCATCAATCACCTATGTACTCCCACACTTTATCTTCTTTCACCATATGCTCAACTCTTTGGTGCTCCATCTACTACTCCAAACTCCATAGTTTTGGATGTCTCTGTTGTCCAAGACACTAGCCAATTCCTCCCACAAGCATGCTACCCGATCTTCTTCATGTGTTTTTATTGGTTACTCTTCCACTCAAAGTGCTTATGTATATCTTCAACCAACACCATCTCGCATCTACTCGTCACGCCATGTCAAATTTGTGGATGAGTCTATATCTTTCCCTTCACTTCTCTTCAGTCTCACTTAGATAGCCCTTCATTTGACATACTGTCTTACTAGTGTTCATCTGTGTCATTTCTTCCTATTACTCGCTCATCATCGTTGGCTTTGACGTCTGCACCCTCTACAAGTTCCATCCCAGACCTCTCTTTCTCTTTCAACACCAACCCTCTCCTCCCTACTCTCAATACATTTGTCGTTGATCAGGGATTTGATGCTTGGGTTGACCCATCACCCACCCCACTTATGCCTCCATCACCTCAAGCAACCTCCTCCATCCCTCTATCCCCCTCCCTCTATCCCCCTCTCCCTAAATTATTGTCACTACATTTAAAAATAAAATCTACAATCCACTCAACAAATTAAACCTTACATCTCAGTTCACAAAATCCAATGATCTTGAACCAACATCCCTAACTCAAGCCATAAAAAATCCCAAGTAGCGTCAGATTATGTCTGAAAAATTAAGTAAGTTGCTCTTGTTCGAAATTGGAGGGAACTTATCCCCTCTGACCCACTGCAGAATTTGGTTGGTTGTAAGTGGATTTTTCATACCAAATACTTATCTGATAGTTATGTTGATAGGTATCAGGCTCGATTAATTATGAAGGGGTTTCATTAGCGTCTTGAATTGATTATTATAATACTTTCAGTCTTGTTGTCAAATCTACCACTGTTCATCTCATCCTTAATTAGCCTTACGGTTGGTTATGGTTAGTCCCTTCGCCAACTGGATGTAAATAATCTCTTTCTCTAGGGTACTTTCTCTGAAGATATATTTATGTCATAACCATAGGGTTTCATTAATTGTTATCACCCTCATCATGTTTGCAAACTACGCAAGGCTATTTATGATTTTAAGCAAGCTCCCTGTGTTTGGTATCATGAGTTACACCAATTTTTTGTCATCTCTGCCTTTGTTAACTCTCATGCCGACTCCTCTTAGTTTATCTTCACCAATGACAATACTATGATTTATCTTTTGGTCTATGTAGATTTATTATTATTACATGTGATAATGATGGGTAGTGCACTAGGTCATCGAATTCCTTGCTCAATAATTCTCTCTCAAAGATCTTAGATCATTAACTTATTTTCTTGGAGTTGAAGTTGTTCCCCGTTCTCAAAGCTTACTTTTGTCTCAATGTCGATATATTATTGATCTACTTGCTCATACACGAATACTGTATAAAGCCTTTTGCTACACCTCCTCCTCCCACTGCCCCTATACTTATAATTCATTTTGGTATGACGCTCCTTGATCCCTCTGAGTACTGGTTCATTGTTGGTAGTCTCCAATACTTTTTACTTATGCGCCTCGACATTGCCTATACGGTGAATAAACTATCTCAGTTTATGCATCAACTGTAAGGATTGAACGAAAGACCTGAGCAATAGAAAGACGGACAAGAAGAAGCACACACACACAGAACAATCAGGATTTACGTGGTTCGGTCCAATATTGACCTACGTCCACGGCCGTAGTAGAGTTTCTTATTTCTTGCTTCACAAAAATTAGGGTTTTACAAAATACAGGGATATTTATAGAGTCAGGAAAACCAGACATAAAATCCCACATGGGCCTGGGCCTAAGAATAAAAATTTGCTTCCAAGGGCGTTGCCCTTGGAAAACCCCACAAGGGGCGCTCGCGCCCTCGGACTCCCGCAAGCGACGTAGTCAAGGTCGTCAAGGCATCCATCAGACTCCACATACTCAACATCAACCTACCAATAACCACTAGAATGTTGTTAAGCTATCTATCAATAACCACTAGAATACTGTTAAGCTATTATTATACCATCTTTGTGGGACTCTAGATCATGGTATTATTCTCTATAAACACTCACCTCTATCTCTTCATGTGTTCTCTGATGCAAGTTGGGTAAGTAATAAGATAATTTCACTTCCACTGATGTCATCTTGTTTATCTTGGTTGCAATCCTATTTCATTGAGTTCTAAGAAGCAATGTGCTATGGCTTCTTCTACTGATGTGCTGAATATTCCTCAAATGCAATAATTGGAGTTGAGCTTTGTTAGATTTGTTGTTTTCTTACTGAACTTGGTGTTTCTCTCTTATTATAGTGATAATGTTGGTACTATGAGTATATGCTCCAATTCAGTTTTCATTTCCGTATGAAACATGTTGCTTTAAATTACCACTTCATTACACCTTGTCTCACAAGTCACAAGATTGGACTGATCTCTTCTCGCGGAGGTCCATGGGGGCATAATAGAGAAAATCTTTAATTTAATTTAAGATTTTAAAATTTTTAATTATTTATGTTATCAAGTTGGTTTTCGATTCCTTATTGTAAATTTTGTTTTTAAGATTTAAATTTCTTAGATAAGATTATTATTGTAGCTATGTATTCAATTTTATTCAATTAATTAAGACTATTTCTTTATTAGTAGCACGGCTTAGCCCCCGACCCAACCAAGCCGAAGAGGGTGGGTAATACCGCCATAGCCTAATACTATAGCCTCAGGCTGCACGACCCAAAACCCAACATTAAATTTATGGTATTTTAATCAATTTATGAAAAATAATAATATTAATAATATGAAATTGTTTAATTAAACAAACTATTTCCAAGAATGACATTTGATTTTTTTTATTTTTATTTTTTGACTTTTTTTTGTTATCTTTTTTTTTAAATTAGCCGATAAAAGATCCCACGAGGAATTGATAAAATGTAGTGGTATCGCTAGGCTAAGAGGCCTTTTTTTATTATTTATTCACCTATAAAAAGAAAATATCTATTTTATAAAGATATTTCCTGAAAACTGAATCTATTTATCAATATATCAAAATTAAGGCATTGCAACTAAAAAATAAAAATGACAATATCACATGTCATATATTAACCTAAAAATTAGTACTCGTTTTTTTTTTTTTTTTGGTTAAAGTGGATAAACCACATTCATTTATTGATAAAGATTAACATAGTAAAAAGTTAACATAACAATGGGTTGGGACATAGCCCCAGTGCCCCCCTCGGACCCTCCCTCTCTTCATGTATGTGCGAATTACCCATGATCATCTTGCCCTATCATCTCATCTTCAAAGTCATCCCCATTCCTAGTTGCTTGTTGTGATTCCCCAGGGACGAAGGCCAGGGTACTCATGGGCGATGGATTCCATCTCTGCTCAAATTCTGCTTGGTGTCTAAGTAGCATCGAACCAAAAGCAGGTAGGAAAGCGACTCTCCAAATCATTCCAGAAAGCAAACGCGTTGCTTGTCGTAAGCATCGATGTTTCTTTTCCAAACCAGACGCTTCCAAGAATTGGCCACATGCACTACAAGGTTCCACCCCATGCGCATCTCCTTGCATGTCTTCTTCTCCAGACTATTGTGTCCCCAAAAAGAAAGTATTAAATAATAATTCTAAGTCAAGAATTCAAATGTCAAGGTTGCCAAAGTAGACAATGCCTTAGTCTTATTATTATTATTATTATTATTATTATTATTTCTAATTGGTTAGTAAGTTGATTTTACTTGTGCTGGAAGAATTCAAAAGTCAAGAAGGTTCAATCACTCATGACCAGTGCAGCTAGAATTTCTATGGAAAACATGTTTAGTCTTCCAAACACAAATTCTAATTGGTTCGAACTTAAAAATGAATGACCACTCCAAAATATATCACTACTAACTTTTTTGTTCATTATTTTTGTCATTTGGAGAATAATTTCCTCATCAATTATTTGGTGGGGCTCTCAACCAACAATGTTTCTGCTATTTTAGATAAAAATAAAAAGGAACCACTTTGCCATTTTTTAGAAAATACAAGATAGACAAAATGGTAGCCTTGTGCCACAAAACTCTGGTTATATACAAAACTCGGTGAAAGATTGTACCATTTGAGTTTATTGTATATAGACATGACGACAGCTTTAACGTTGCGCCAAAGCTCCCCTTCTTCTTTAGAAAATACAAAAAAAAACATATCTTTTATTTATTATATACATTAACGTTGCGCCAAAGCAGCCTTTCTTCTTTAAAAAATACAAAAAAAAAATCATATCTTTTATTTGTTTATCATATATATGCAAAATAAGTTTTGGTAGTCCACAATAATTGAAGAATTGAAACAAATAATTGAATAAGTAAACATTCAAAACTTAAAACTATTAAAATAAACATTGGCCTTTCTTTTTTGGAATATTTGCTGTAGGATTACCTTCTTCCAATTTTAGGTTTACATGTTCAACATTGTTCATTTATAGTTGTTTACTATTTTTTTATAATTATTAATTAATGTTGATGTGAAATTAGGATGAAACCCTAATTCCTCTCAATATCGGAATTTATATTTGGAAGGGGAGAAGAAGCTCAACCAAGGGATCAAGGAGAAGAGCAAAAATCAAGACAAAGACACCATAAATAACGTGGAAATCCCAAAAATTGGGGAGAAAACCACTTTACTCTCAATTGAGAGTAAAATCCACTAGAATATTATTCTAATTACAACCAAAGAGCTCCATTTGTGGGTGGAAATGGAGAGAAGGGGAGGAGCTAGGTTTTCAGTGGAGCAGGGCTTCGCCATAGTGCTTGACCTTGAGAATGAGCTAAGGAGCTCCTCTATTTATAGGCGCGTGGGCGGGGGTATGGCTTGGGCAACAAGTCACCTCTAATAGAGCACGTGGAAGCCAGCTGGATGACAACTCGGATCAGCCAGCTCAACCTTCTTCTAAAAGCTTCTAGATGCCAATATAGATTCTAACCGCCTAACCGTCTTTCCATCTAGAAGATTCTCGAAGTTCTTGGACGCCCTCTGACATGATGTTTCTTCGTTTCAATTGCCATAAGTGGATTTCTGAGTAGAAGACCAGACAAGGAAGGTGTTGTGATGGTTTGTGGAGAGGCTCCTTTGGAGATTAGGACCGAGTAGATGAGCTGCTCGGTCAACTGTAGAGGATTTTTCGAGTAGCTCTTCTTCTCGGTCATGATTAGGGCCAATTGAGATCCAGGGGGTACTCCGGGGTGTTCTCTTGTGGTCGGTTGTCTGAGCGACACGTGTTCCTTTTATTCCTAACCCTATCAATTCATATTTTATTTATTTTAAATTATCATCATGTAATTTTCAAATTTTTTATAGAAAGAATTGTGACATATTTTGAAACAAATTCTTATTATTTGATAGCAAGTATGGTTGTGTGAGTGTCAAGAAATAATGAACTAAATCACCTTAGATGTATAATTTTTATAGCAATAAAACTGTGAATTTTGGTATAAAAAAACTATTCTTCGGTTAACTCCTTTTTTTTTAATCTCTACCTCACAACTTACTTTGATAATATAATTTGATTGATTAACATGAGCTACTTTCATTGAACTATGATTTTAGCTCTTCTAGGGAGGAAAACATCTAAGGATAACTTTATATAATCATGCCAAAGGCCTCTTGATCGAGCGACAAAGGTCCCTTGTGTAAGGGTTCAACACCTGAAAAACCTGGGGTCGAATCCCCACTGTGCAAGCTAAGAATACAGGGCATGAGTTACCCAATGGGATACCCACGTAGGCACGTAAGTCTTTTCCTTGTGGCTCCATGTAACCACAAGCGATAAAATAAGTGCATGCTGTGTGAAACCTTCGGGCGGTAAAATAAGTTATGTTGTATAAAACCCGTGGTGATCTGAGCTACTACGCACGTCCTATTTAACTAAACCTTGGGAGCGCGCTTGTCGCCTTGATAAAAAAAAACCTTAATATAATCATAGACCTAAAAATGCTTAAATTAATAAATAAAATGATAATAATAATAATTAATTAATTAATTCAAAGAAACGATCATGCCTCTCTCCCTTGTCAATGAACTTTCATGGTTCATGCTACTTTAAGTGCCAATTGGGTCCCTTTCATTAGAACATAGTAAAAGGAGACAGAAATGTTGAATAGATCCACACATTTTTCTAACCAATTCATTACGGCACAATGATTGATTGGGTGGACATGGAAAATGAAAATGTGCCTTCAATTGAGTAGGCGACCGGTCTCCATAATTATTCTAAGTTATTATTCTTTGTTATTTTGTGCAAATGGTGCTCAGTCTTTGGTTTAATTAAAGCCAACAATTTTTAAATTAGTTAATAATATCCCTAAAGAATTACTCATCTGATTAGTTTTATTGGAGAGTTAATTCAAAGTCCGGATGCAATTAGGAGACCCTACTCTTTTATGGTTCTATGTTTTTTTTTTTTGAGAAAAATGGATAAATCATATTTTTTATTTAATTTTAAAAAGCAGGTACATGAGAAAGAACCCCTATTGGGTTCGATACATGGGAGTAATGTCTCTCAGATTTGTCATTGCTCCTCGCTCCCCTGTCGGTGCTAGTGGCACCACTCAGTGGCTTCCTTAATCCCTTTGCGTGTCTTCGAAATCCCCCCTAATGCGAGTGGTATGTTTTGGAATCTTGGTTTTTCTTCTTTCATAAATCTACATATTCTCTTCTTCTTCCAAAAAAAAAAAAAAGAAAAAAAAAATCTACATATCCTTTTATGGTCAAACCTTTTAGTTGATTTGTCTTGAGCCTCATCACCCTTACCCTAGCCCATTTTACTTGAACTCAATTGAATTGATTAGTTCTTTTATATTATTTGTTTACTAAATATATTTGTTGGACTAGTTCTGATAATATCTAAATCACATTATTCGATTTAGTCATGTTGGTTGAGTTAAAAATATTTTTGAGAACACATGTTTTGTAATTTTGATATATGTTTTGAAAAAAAAAATGAGAGGATCATGTTTTTTTCTTTTAGATTTGAGAAGATGTCTAGGTTTTTTTTTTTTATTATGTTGTGCTAAAAAAAATCAACACTTTCTTCAAAAATCAACTGCCCCTTTAATAATAAGAACTGTGGGGAGGAGACACAATGGCTAAACAAGTTGCACAGGAGCATCGAAAGGGATGGGATCTAGTGGTAATGGCAATAATCTAGAGTATATGGTTGGAACACAACAAGAGATGCTTTCAGACTAAACAACATGTTTACAGACCGTTGATCCGTGATATTGATTTTCTTATACTCTCATGGTTCAATGCGGCACACGAAACTAATAAGACAAAACTACTGACGCTAGAGTCCCTCGTTAAGAGCAACTTTGAATCGACTTGAGACAAAAAATCACAAAAATCATCGGATAATAACTTGGAATTCAAAGACAAGTCTACACAGGGGCAGGGTTCGGAAAGGAGACCACCTTAACCCACATTCTCATTGATGTAATATTCCCTGAATCCAACAAAGGACGGGTCTATGTAAATCACGTCAAAGGACAACTTTATTTTAATCAAATAAACATGGTTTATCCTTCTCCAAAAATTTTCTTCAATAATCAGTGTGCACCGTTTTATACCAAATTATTTTTCTGTTGTACTTTTAAAAAAAAATCAACTGTTTTTTCAATAATTTGTTCAGTACTAACAATAGGTGGAGTCTATTGAATAGAATTGTAATCCAAGTTCACACGATATACTAGTCAAAACTACACTCTAGAGAGAGGACTTGACTTCAGTTCTAGAAGCTTGTCACTCTCATATGGAGTGAAGGATTGGATCAATGCTACGCCACAATTTTGGTTCTAGAAGGCGCCAAGTTTGGATTCCCTCATTTTCGGCCTTTCGCTTTTTAATTCGGAGCTTGCATGTTTAACCCTACAATATTCGTATTAATTTTTTTTAAAAAAATTACTTATATATATCTCTATAAATATTAAAATATATATATATACCCATAAACATTTTATGTGTTTATTTTGAAAGACCATTGTCCCTCTTTCATTTTTTTTTTTATTTTTCTTTCTTTTCCACTAATGTTTTTTTTTCATTTTTCTCTTCAATTTCCTTTTTTTGTCTTTTGTCTTAAAAAAAATTAATAATAAAAATTAAAATTAAAAATTAATAATGAAAGTCAGAATAAGGTGGGAGAGATGATTGAGGAGATTAGAGATAAAATATAGGACAGATGGAAAGAAGGTAGTGAACAAATGGTTGATGTGAGGAGAAATAAATTAAAAATTAATATATGCGTCTCTTTTTCCATTGTATGTGGAGGATGATAGGTTTTTATTTTAATACATGTTCATCTATTTTATAAAAAAGAAAATTCATACTTAACTCAAGTTAAAAGTACAGACCATTTCTAGTGCTTGTTCTATTTACATATTATCTTATTTATTTATTATATATATATTTTTATTTATTATAAAAGAAGTAGCATGAGAATGAGTCAAAAAAGATTTATCATATATACTCTTTGTAAAATAATAAAATTATAATTTTTTTTCTAAAATTTATAATTGCATTCAACCAACTTTAAAAAAAAAGAAAAGTTCATTAACCCATTTCCTTTCACAAAGAGAATTTAAAGGTCTAAAACATGTGTGCTTTATATACTCCTAGATATGGTCTATCTTCTTTTGCATTTCCAATCAAATGAATTTATATAAATACACTTAAAAAATAAATTCTATAGCTATAATATTTATTAAAAAACTTACAACATTTTCAGAGAGTTCAATCTAAACCATTCTTATATAAATTTGTAACACCTTTTCTTTTTGAATTAATCACTTGACAATAACAGCCAGCAAACAATCGCTCATCTGTTCATCCAAGTACAAAAAATTGTTTAGTTGGAGGTCTAATTAAGGACGAGTACTTGGAACAGTCTCAATCTATTTTAATCAAAGTCTAAGGAGAAGTAATGCTTATAAAAGTCTCAATCTATATTTAAACAATTTTCTACACTCTATCTTCCAAAACAACAAGAATTACATTTGCCAAAGCACGTCGAATTGAAGCAGCCCCTCCTCGCAGTAGTAGGAATCGAGTCAATCCTCTAATGAGTTGATCGCTGTGATTTTAGTAGTGCGGTCCCGTATCTTATACGGGTGATACTGCGGCAAGCGTATCTGGGTGCGATTTATCGCTTATTCAAAAAAAAAAAAAAAAACAAGAATTACATTACACACTCACAAACATTTACCAATTTCTTTTATTGCCGGCCATATTTTTCCAAGTCACTGATCACAAAAGAGTGGAATATTATATCAGCAGCCCGGCATTGTTGAATTCAGCGGTCTTCTCTCCTCTCTCTCGATCGATATCTTCAATCATATTTTAATCTAACCAATATCTAGAAAAAAAATTGAAAACAAATCCATCACCATTCTTGGGAAATGTAACCCATCTTGACTTGTAGACCTCTCCCTTGTCTCTTCCAACATCTTTACATATAAATCTATGACGACTAACAACAGCTGCCACACAGATTAAGAAGAGCATCTTAATATGGGACTTCCAATGGAGAAGCATATCCCAGTACTAGTAGTTCCATTCCCAGCTCAAGGCCACCTCAACCAACTCCTCCACTTCTCCCTCAATCTCGCCTCCCATGGCTTTCCCGTCCACTTCGCCTGCTCCTCCGTCCACAACCGCCAAGCTCGTGACCGTCTCCGAGGCTGGAGCTCCAAATCCCTCCACAACATCACCTTCCACGATATCCCTACACCATCTCTCCCCTCCACCGTCCCTAATCCCAACTCGGCTCACAAGTTCCCTTCCCACCTCCTACCCGTCTGGGATTCTGTTGTTCGTGACATCCGCGCCCCTCTCTCATCCCTCCTCCAGTCCCTCTCCTCCTCCTCTCCCCGCCTCATCCTCGTACACGACCCTCTCATGTCCCACGTCGGCTACGACGCCGCCTCCATCCCCTCCGTCGAGACTTACAAGTTCCAGTGCATCCCTGCCTTCACTGAGCTCGCCTTCATCTGGGAAATCAATGGCAAAGCTTCTTCTCAGGATAACAATACCCTCTTCGCCCCCTTAGAAGACTGCTTCACTGAAGAGTTCTGGGACTTTATCAATGTTTTTGACTTTGAGACACCCGCAGAAGGTATACTCCTCAACACCTGCCGCGCCATTGAAGGCCCTTTCATTGATCTACTTGGCAAAGAGGACGACTTTATCGGCAAGAAGATGTTCGCTGTGGGTCCTATTAGTCCGGTTATAGTTCAGAGCCCACAACGCCATGCATGTCTTGAGTGGCTTGACAAGCAGCCGCCGGAGTCGGTGGTTTACGTGGCGTTCGGCAGCACGACGACGGTCTCCGACGAGCAGATAAAAGAGATAGCGTTGGGGTTGGAGAGAAGCAAGCAGAGGTTTATATGGGTTTTAAGGGATGCTGATAGAGGGGATGTGAGTGTAGAGGGAGAGCTTAAGAGGGAGAAGAGCTTGTTGACGGACTTTGATAAGAGGGTTGAAGGGGTTGGGGTGGTGGTGAGAGGGTGGGCCCCGCAGCTGGACATACTGGCCCACCCTTCGACGGCGGCGTTCATGAGTCACTGTGGATGGAACTCGTGCATGGAGGGGATGAGCATGGGGTTGCCCATCTTGACGTGGCCCATGCACTCTGACCAGCCGAGGAATGCTCTCATGATCACTGAGCACTTGAAGGTGGGTGTCATGGTGAGGGACTGGGGGAAAAGGAACGAGACTTTGAAGGGTGAGGAGGTGGAGATGGCTGTCAAGAAGGTGATGGTTGATGAACAAGGGAAGGAGATAAGGAGGAGAGCCAAGGAGTTGGGGGAGAGTATTAGAGCTGCTACAAAGGAAGGAGGATCTTCCCATGAAGAACTCAATGCATTCATTGCTCATATTACCAGAAAAATGGAGTGATTCTTTTGATAGTAATATTTTCACTTTGTGGAAATACTAGTTTCCAAAAATTATGTGCTTAATTGTTCCAGGGTTTTGTTCAGAAAATAATGTTATACTCTGTAGTTGTCTGTTTTAATTTACTTTTTTAAGGGAAGTGGATGAACTATTGTCCTCCTTATCTGCAAGGATTGGTTGTCTAAATGGATCCATACGTGGGAAAATCACGAACATATTGTTACAAAAATTATTAAGTAGAGTGGTCACAGAAGTCTCTTGTTTGAACTTCTAGAAAAAGTCAGTCTTCTGAAAAAGACTTGGAAAAGGAAACTTGGGAAAAGTCCATCTTGCAAGGAAGAAACAGAGTGGATTCGTGGAGCTGAAGATCAAGTTGAAGGAGAAGTTGGACAATGTTTTAGTTCCTTACTCAGTTACATAAAATTGCAAATTTACCAAGCTTGCCACAGTGAGAGAATGATTAAATAGATTGCCCAATTCACTTTCCAGAAATTTACATATTAATACTTTTGACTTTTGGTTTTTTTTTTTGTCGCTATAAGAACCCTTTTTGTTTTTAGTAGGTGGAGAAATCACATTTATTTATTAATTAAAATAAGTGGAAATGTTACATGGTCAAGACAATGAAATATAAAATACAACATTGTAGCCCAATTTCCTGTCCGATGTGTAGCCTCCCCTTCCTCCACTAGCTTTCGTGTGCCTGCTCATACCCTTCCCTGGGACTCCTTTTAGATTTGTTGTTTATATAACTCACTCATGTTGAATAGAAACATTCCAGGTTTGATGGGTTTACAAATTGTTGACTGAAGTGTTAATGGGTCGGGTTGAAAGTTTAACCCGAATCCGATTACATAAAGTCTTTCGCATATATACACATTTAGGGTTTTTGTAATACTCTTGAGATTGTATATTTGAAGAGAGGAGCCGCCATTGAAGGCCTGCTCAGTTGAATCTCTCCAATCATCTCCATTTCATCTTGGTATCAGAACTGTTTAGATCCGGCGAAGTTTTTGCCACTGCTCTGCTTCTCCGACGAGAGGGCCAGCCAACGGGTTGCGAGTGCACCTCTTCTCCTGCAAAGGCTTCGCCGCTGCTTTGCTTCTCAGATACGAGGGCCAGCTGAAGGGTTGCTGATTTCTCCGAAGAGGCCGACGGCGATCTTTCTCCATCCTCATCTCCGATGAAGACGAGGAGGTGGCAACAACCACGACGCACCTTCACACCAGCTATGGGTGCTGAACCTCGAGATCTGGTGGTGTTGCGCCACTGCTGTGCTACGTCGATTGAGCTAGAAGCTCACTTGGGGACTGTTTTCCGCCGCTCCGCGAAGCTTCGGTGGCAACAAGGATCGCAAATAAGCCCGGAGCTTTAGGGTACAACGTAAGACCGTGAGTAACTCCGGTGAGGCAAGGCCATGCATAAGATCCAGTGAGGAGCTTTGGCAGCGGGCTTGGAGTTCTCCGACCGGCTTGGAGTTCACCGGCGGCAGCGCTCTTGCGAGCTTAAAAAATGGTTTTTTGGCTACTAAAGCCATTGGGAACCACAACCACAGGCTGTTGGCTATTAATGTCAGTGGGACGTCCCACAATGAAAGTCACAACCACAACTTAGCTTCTTTAATGCCGGTGGGACCTACAGTAAAAGGCTATTTATTGGTTCTGTAGAGAGTGGTTATTGTAAGCTGAAAAAATTACAGTGGGACCCACCTGTAATTTGAAAATTTGTTTAGCTTATATTTGGTGTGTGTAAGTTTCTTCATTTGATTGTCATGGGTGATAAAAGGAAAACGAGCTAAGTGATGCACCCCAAGTTGTTATCCAATCGGAGAATTCTGGCTTTAACATTGGGATCGTACTGGATGAGAGAAACTATGATTTGTGGGCTCCTCTCATGGGGATGCACATTGTTGGAAGAAAGAAGATAGGATACCTCGGGGTACGATTAAAGTCCCTTCTAAAGATGATCTATGCTATGAAGACTGGTTTTATGAGGATCAGAAAGTCAAGAGCTGGCTTCTCTCATCCATGAAGCCAGAAATCATGAAACGCTACCTTTGCTTGATAACCGCACATGAGATTTGGGATGCCTTCTTTCATGAAAATGATGAAGTGAGGGTGTATACCCTTAATCAGAAGACCTATCGCCTCAGACAGAATGGCAGACCTATATCTGTCTACTTTGGAGAGCTGAATGAAATTTTTCAGGAGTTAGACCACTACAACAAGATTACCATGGCCTGTGATAAGGATCTCAAGATTTACCTGGAGTCCAAGGAAAGACAACGAGTCTATTTATTTTTGGGCGGCCTAGATGATGAGTATGAACAAGTTCGCGGTGAAGTTCTTCGGAAGGATCCTCCACTTGGTCTACAGGCTGTCTATGCATATATACGTCGGGAGTTTGATAGGAAGGCAGCCATGCAGACTGAGAGCGACAAAACTGAAGCCATGGTGGTTCGTAATCGCACTTCCCAAGGTTGAACTGGCTCATCTACTTTGTAACGGCCCGAAATTTTTCAATGTTAAATTTGGAAACTCCTGGAAAATCTCACGAGTTTAATTCCACCGAAAATGAATTTATTTATGGTAAAACTAAATTAAGAGGAAATCGGGAGTTAATGGGTCTAAACTCCAGTCTCACAAGTAATTGGGCCGGAGAAGGCCATGTTGGGCCAGGCCAATTAAATTAGCCCCGATTAAATTAATTGAAGGAATTACTAAGTTTTAATGAAATTCGAGTAATTAGTTGGTGATACGAGACAAAAATATGAATCCCGACAAAAGTGGATAGGGCCGAGCCAAAAACCGGAAATGATGGATCCGGACAATTTAAAGTGATCGCTTGTGATATTGTAGTGTTAAATTGTAACATCTTATGTGTTGTTAAAAATAATCGGATGAACTAGATATAATAACAAAATCAACTAAAATATAAAACCTAGCTTTTATTTAAATTAAGTGATAAAGGTTGTAGAAGGAAGTCAATTTAATAGGACTTGATTTAATATTCCCTAAGTTATGAAATAATTGGGGAACTTAGTATTATTTAAGCAATTGAATAGAGGGGGAGAGAGAGAGAGGAGCCACCCATCTCTCTCCCCCTTTCCATGTTCGTTCACGAGAGAGAGGAGCTGAGAGCTGTGCGCGCGATGGAGACCCGCGAGAAATTCAGATCTGGTCTCTTCTTAGTTCCTGTGAATACACAGGGACCTCGTGAGGTAACAGCAAAGCCCTTCTCTTCAAAGTCAGCCTCTACAAGCTCGAACTCAACCATTCTTCTCCCTTCTGTGATCCCCCCCCCCCTTTGCTCGTACTGCTGATTGCCTCGACCTTTCTATCACCGCTTGTCGACCCAGTGAGTCATACGCCCCTCCGCCAGGCGCTGTAGTCGCTCCGCCTTAGTTCAGGCCGCGACCCCTACCATTAATTTCCACCGCAAGCTCCGACCTCTGACAGTTCTGGCGCCGCCTGCAGCGCGTCAAGGCCGTCCAGTGGCGACCCGACGACCAAGTTTCCTTTTTCTGGCGAGCCATACCAGCAGCCAGTCCTGTCTCCTCCAACTGTTCTGAACGTTAGTAAGGTTGGTGGGATTCTGGGAGGAACTTGATTCAGAATTTTTGTTAATATATGAAAGTTTGATTGATTTGTATACTTGTAGAACGTTGAACAAAATTTGACAAGAATGTTAGAGCTTATGATTGCACAAAAGATTGGCATGGTGTTTATGCATGTTTGTAGAAATCAAGGCTAAGAAATCCAAAAGTTATGCTGCTAAAATTTGGTTAAAGGTTGTATATCAATTGTTTGTCGAAATGCCTTTGAGGACTTTATTATTGATGCTAAACTAAAGGCTATGAACAACATATGATTTCATTGGCCTGTGTTGGAAAGAATACATGGAAGAAGAAAGTTGAATTGTATAAGCTTAACATGCCCAGCACCTATTTGATGGAATGTCTTGATGAATTTGCATATATATGAATTAGGTAGTTCGACATGGAATATGCTATAATTCCTGTGTTTTGAATGTATAGTTCGTATAAACTAAAATGTAAAATACGCAACTATACTGTTGAGTAAAGAGTGGGGAATATTATGCAACTACTTGATAAAATGCTCAAGAGAGCAGCAGAGAAATATTAATAGAGATGAGCTAGTGAACTGAAACTCAGTTAGACAGGGAATTATATGATAGCTAGTTCTTGAAGACTAGAATTTGTTATCTTGTAACTGATTCCCAACTAGTATTACAACTAGGTGCTGAGTTCAATTTTTAATACTAAGTATGGAGGTTGCTTTATGGTAATGTCTATCACTAAGTTTTATGAGGCTTCTATGGTATGTAAGTATATACCTGCAGTTGGCTGGCCCTTTCAAGGGACAACTGCACCCTCCATACTACTCCATTCGGAGTGAGTTATATATCAATGGAAAGATCTTGAAGAGATATTTCTAACAAGCCTTAAATTGGAGAAATCCGATATCTACAATGAAAGTTAGGAGCAAAACGGTCGGACCGCGCATGAATTATAGAAATTCCTGCATTCTAAGTTAGGACTACATTGCCTAGATTTAGAAGTAATTTTGTATGAGGATGGTTTTAGTATTTGCTATTGTTCGTAATATAAATAATAGGAAGAAAGGACGTCTCGAGAGTGTCGGGTGAACCTAGTCGCACTCAAGCTTGCAAGGACCTAAGGTGAGTGATTAAACTATATTTGGTTACTCTAAAATTGAGTTTTATCGATAGCTTGTTGTATGGTTTTGTATTAAACATGTATCGAGATTTGTGCAGTACCGTTGGTTTTACATATATTTTATTACTAACGGAGTTGGGGTTTCTGTTCATGTTTTGCAAACAAGAAAATTCTATGCATGTAGAAATAATGAACAGGAACAAAACCACAGATGAGTTCGAAATAAAGTTTGGTAGACTCCTGTATTACATATATGTTCTATCCTATCAGATTTGTCCTACGATTTTGTGGGAGCACAGTTCATAGAGACCTGTCACAGATTAGTCTTATGATTCTGTGGGAGCACAGGAGAGAGACTGCCACTGAGCCGACCTACGCATTACAGTGGGAGCACGTAGAGAGACCGGTTTACTAAATTAGACCTACGATTCTGTGGGGGCACAGTTCGTGGAGACTGGTTCCAGATTAGACCTACGATTCTGTGGGAGCACAGTTCGTAGAGCCTGGCTATCAAATCAAACCTATGTTTCTGTGGGAGCACAGTTCGTAGAGGCCGGTTACCAGATTAGACATACGGTTCTGTGGGAGCAGAGTCCGTAGAGACCAGATTTTTTGACATTGAGATCATGATTTCATATTAAATTGATATGTTGTTAAACCCGATTGCCACAATTGTGAGTTTCCACACCTGGAGGCTAGGGTGGTGATTATATTGCTAAAATAATTGTAGGATCATGTTTATAATCATGTATTGACATTGAGGTTTTCATGTGAATCATTATTTCGATACTCTTTTACTTGATATTATAGTTGTATCTTGTATAGTGATTCTCACTCAAGTGAAATGTGCAGGTAGACTAGATTGAGTGTTCCTGTAGATGGCTCTGACTTAGCAGAAGAGGATAGCTCGATCTTATTTGATGTTTAGAGTTTTAGAACGCTTCTGCGAGATTTGTGAACTTTGTATAAGATTTTAAATACTTTATGTAATAATCATGTTTATTAGTTTAATTATCATTGTTATAAGGTTTATCTTACACAACTTATGGGCTAGGTGCACTCCCGGCCCAGCTGGTGTGACATTATGTCCTTGTGTTGGGATAGGGTGTTACATACTCGCCTTGGTTCGTCTGGTGGCGGTCGTTCCTCACGCTATATGGGCAAGTGTGAGTATTGTGGCAAGCCTGGACACCCCAAACAAAGGTGCTTTGAACTGATTGACTACCCCGAAGGCTAGGACAAGGGTCATAACTCACGTTCCAAACAAGAACCGAGCTTCTGTGGCCGGTACCCAGGATGATCCAGAACTTACAGCTGAGCCAGAGACTGCCCTAGTTTCCACTGCAGGTAAAAAGGGTAAGGCTTTAAAGGTTTCTGCTTCTGTTTTGAATAATACATGGTTAATTGATTCGGGTGCTACCACACACATGACGTTTGATTCTAAACTAGTTAAATCCTTAAATCCTTCATCTCAAATTATTGTCACTAATGCAGATGGTAGCTCCATTCCCGTTATTGGGGAAGGCACTATTTCTCTTACTAAAAACCTCAATCTTGATACTGCCCTTGTGGTTCCTTCCCTTGACTATAACTTGTTATCTGTCTCCCAAATAACTGTTGCTCTCAATTATGTTGTCATTTTTTGGCCTTCTTCCTGTGTATTTAAGGATATCCAGACTCGGAAGACGATTGGTTATGGCACTAAACGGGACAAGCTCTACTACTTAGACTTGCAATCAGACAGTAATCAATGGTTGTTGCAAGCCTTTTCCGTTGGCAGTTCGCAGGGGGGAGCAACCTAAGACTAGTTTGGTTTCAGATGTTTGGTTATGGCATCGTCGACTTAGGTATGTCTCGTTTGGCTACTTGCAGCAACTCTTTCCTAGTTCATTTTTCAAGTGTAATGCTTCTCAATTTAAATGTGATGTTTGTGAACTGGCACACAGTCATCGTAGTACTTTTCTACCAGTTTAAGTAAAACCTTTGTTCCTTTTATAGTAGTGCATTTAGATGTGTTGGGTCCATCTAAAATATCTACCATAGGTGGTGCACATTGGTTTGTGACCTTTATTGATGATTGTACCCATATGACATGGGTATCTCTTCTGAAATCAAAAAATGAAGTGAACTCTAGCTTTCAGAAGTTTCAAAAAATGGTTGTTGTTCAATATAAAGCGTAAATACAAGTCCTCCGTGGTGATAATGGGCGTGAATACGTGAATTCTGATCTCCATCAGTTTCTTGATCACCATGGGATTACTCATCAAACAACCTACCCATATACCCCCCCAAAAAAATGGTGTTGCTGAGCGAAAGAATCGTTACCTTCTAAATGTGGTGTGTGCCTCTTTATTTGAGGTGAATGCACCACCATTCTACTGGGGTGAGGCTCTTGTCTTTGCAGCTTACTTAATCAACCTTGTGCCATCCCGTGCCGTGAATTTTCAAACACCACATCAGGCCCTTTCCTCTCTTCTCACTGCACCACCTAGTCCCAATTTGCCTCCTTGTGTTTTCGGATGTGTTGCCTTTGTTCACCTTCATCCTCACCAACGAAGGAACCTCGTGCTCTGAAGTGCATATTTGTCAGGTATGCCTTACACCAGAAAGGATACCGTTGTTATCACCCGTCTTCTAGGAAGATGATTGTTACTATGGATGTGACCTTCCATGAGAGTGATATGTATTATTCACCACCTGAGCCTTCACTTCAGGGGGAGAGGAGGCAAGAAGTTCAGGCTCTAGACTACAGTGAAGTCCCCGACACAATCACTGTAGATCTTGTTGATATATCGAACCAGAGGAATGAAACCGAACCAGAGGAGCCAATGACACAGGAGCCAACGGATACAGACTTGCAAATTGAAGAATCATCAGAGTTGCCAACAAGCTATGCCAATGATAACCAATCATCTTCAAGCTTGGACGTCTCCCTCCACGTTATAATCGAGGTATACCTAAACCCACGTATGAACCTGATCCCAAAAATAATGTGAAATAACCTATGGGTAACTATGTATCTAATGACCACCTGTCGGAATCAAACAAGTCATTTGCCCATTAATTATCCACTGTATCTATTCCTAACAGTTTGCAGGAAGTTTTGGCTAACCCCAAATGGTAGGAAGCAATGAATGAGGAGTTGAGCTCACTAAAGAAGAATGCCACCTGGAAGATAGTTGACTTGCCACCTGGTAAGAAGCCTGTGGGGTGTAGATGGGTTTATTTGGTGAAGTACAGAGCAGATGGTACTATTGACCATTATAAAGCGAGATTAGTGGCGAAGGAATACTCACAAACATATGGGATCGACTACACGGAGACGTTTGCGCCTGTAGCAAGGATCAACACCATACGTGTACTGTTGTCTCTAGCAGCCAACCTGGACAGGCCCTTACATAAACTAGATGTGAAGAATGCCTTCCTACATGGAGACTTAGCTGAGGAAGTGTATATGGACTTGCCACCAGGATACGATGTTCCAACCTCTCAGAACAAGAAAGGTTTGTGGATTACATAAATCCTTGTATGGACTCAAGCAATCTCCGAGAGCCTTATTTAGTAGATTCACATATGCTATGAGAAGGTTTGGATATGATCAATGCAATTCAGACCACACTTTGTTTATCAAACGAAGAGGAAACAAAATCACAGCTCTCATTGTATATGTCGATGATATGGTGGTTACGGGGGATGATGCAGAGGAACAACTGACACTTCAAAAATATCTATCGACAGAGTTTGAAATAAAGAATCTAGGCTCTCTTAAGTATTTTCTGGGAATTGAAGTCTCTAGACTTAAATCTGAAATTTTCTTGTCCCAAAGAAAATATACATTAGATTTGTTACAAGAGACAAGCATGTTGGGCTGTCAACCAATTGATACGCCATTCACTACAAGGAAAAGGGTAATTTGCGGCGGTTTTAAAGGTATTTAGCGGCGGTTAAAACCGCCGCAAAATGATTTCGGCGGCGGTTAAAAAACCGCCATGAAAACCAGCGTCGTGAGGCATTTTGCGTCGGTTTTTAATAACCGCCGGTATAACCGCCGCGAACTGTATACCACATTTAGCGGCGGTTCGTAATGCAATTAGAGGCGGTTTATAACCGCCTCTAAATGCACCCATTTGTCATTATTTTTTTTTAAAAAAATTTATTATTATTTTAATTTTTTTTTATTTTTTTTAAAATTCTCTGCGGCGGTTTCAAAACCGCCGCGAGATGCACAGAATTGATTTTTTTTATTATTGTTTATTTTTTTAATTATTTTATTTTATTTATTTTTTATAAATACTTATTTTTTACAATAATCCAAATATTCAATACTATTTTCATTCATTTCAAATATAAAATAATAAAAAATTTATTGATAATTCTAAAATAATTAAAATAAAGTAATATTTACAAATTTGTTCACTCATCTTTAACACAAAACAATATGAAATAAATTTGTAATATCCTGCCAAATAAGTTCCATAAATCTCAGAATTCATAAATAAAAGTGCATAAAAACCTACGCGACAATCCAAGTCCTGGAAGAATCTTTCCATTTCCTAAAGTTATATGGTTTCTGTATCTACGGTCGTCAACCGCAGCAGCAACAGATGCAATCCATGGGCTGAAGGACACCAAAGTTTTGGGAAATGGACCTCCGTTTCCAGCTGCCTGAGCAACAAAGACTCCTGCTTTCACAGCCGAAAGAAGAGCGGCATCAAAGGGTTCAAAAATGTTGTTTTGGTGTTTGTTGGTGGGCTGTTTGGTCCTACTGAAAGATTGAGAATGTCAACGCCATCGTGTACAGCCTGTTGAGGCAAAAATTTTACCAAAATAGATTTAGCAATTAGCAAAAACAATGTCTGCCTATACATTAATCCAGATTACAGCAGTTGAAATAAAAGCTACAACATAATACCAAATAGTAATTTCATTCAGTTAGAACATATTTTTTTCAGACTGAAAAATGCATAATTCAGATTGTTTTCAATGTCATAACCAACTCTTGATGCTATTGAAAAGATGAAACAGACATTTCTCAAAGAAGGATTGGCTTTAAGATATTTAGAGGTGAGCAGTTGTCATGGCACATATCTCATTTTTTGGAGAAAATGAAAAAATATATTACTCCTTTCATTTCCATAAAGAAGATTTATGAAGTGAAATTTTAGCAAGTCATGCCTGATCAAATTTTATCAAGCCCATGAATTTTTTGGTTACCTGTTCAATAGCTGCCACCACATCTGACACAAATCCTCCAAAAAGCCTATAGAGGACCTTGTACACAGCAATCCTGAGGAGAAGGTAAACAAAAAAAAACAAAAAAAAAAAATTAAATAATATGAGCTGCCATACTGTTCTTTATTATTACTGAAAATATTGCCTAACCTGGCACGCGGTGCCATACCACTTCCTTTTCCAAATTCATGACCATGCAACCTTACCGGGATTCCATTGTTTCCCGCAGCAATAGCTGCTGTATGCCTGGAGAAAATGCAAGGAGAGCATCCGAATTAACAAAAATTAATTACAAACAGGAAAATACTATAATAACCAAATTAGAAAAGCATAATACTTGTATGTATTTGTTACTCTTGACCAATTTTGATACCACTTGTAAAGGCCACCCTTTCTCTGACCACAAAACTGCAGTAGTATGAATTTTTGCTAAAATGTATAAATATTGAAAACTAGATCCATACAAAGTAACTTAAAGTTAATGATGGTGGGAAGAGTGTTCAAATCACACTGGAAATGAAGACATAATTGACAACCCAAGCTAGAAGAGACGTTTTCAACATTTGATAAACAAGATCTGACCAAATGAAAGAGAACCAAAAAGATTTGGGAGATTAACAAAACAACAAGTACTCAATAATTAGTAAGATGAGAGAGATAGAAAATATGTAATTTCATTAAGGGCATAAAGATTCAACTGTACTTACGTTCCATGCCCATCACCATCCAATGGAGATGCAAAATCAACAGTAGGATTAAATGCACCTGCAGCAATTGCAGCTCTTGCAAAATGTTGGGCTCCAATAATCTTTCCATTACAGAAGTTCTTCCTAGTATCTAGATCTATTTCACACTTCCCTCTGTATGGGGGAAGAGGTCCATATGGCTCAGTGTTGTGTGCAGAAAAGCTTGGATGCTTTGGGTAAATTCCTGAATCCACAAACCCAATCACAATGTCTTCTCCAACTCTGTCAAATCCCCCTCCTGTTGGCCAGACTTCTATAGGTAGGCCCAAAAATTTTGGAGTGTGAGTTGTCAATTTCTTGACTTTCATATCTTTCTCCACATATTTAACCCCCGGAGCTCTGCGAGGCCTCTGCCTAAAATCAAGTCAAAAATTGAAGCCAAATTCATGAGACTAAAGTAAAGGCAACTTTCAAGAACCAAATAGAATTTAATGCAAATTACTTGTCAGATAACAAGTAATGTTTTTAAAATCGGACCGGGAAGTGAACCGGTCTCATAATTGGGTCACGGGTCAGTCGGTCTGACCGGATGACCCATTTCGGTCGGACCGGATGACATCATAAATAAATAAATAATATATAATTAAAAATAATCTCTAATTATATATATATTTTATTTATATGGACAATAATGTTATTTGAATTTTCGTTTTCCAAAGATGAGGAATCATAATTGATCTATAATTTATATATATATATATATATATATATATATATATATATATATATGCTTAATTAATAATTTTGAGAAAGGAAGAAAATGAGGATTGAGGAGGTGCTAAGCATACAACACGTGTGCGATTGTGTTTCCAATGACCGTTCGTTTCGGTTTCATTGATGCGTTCAAACACCGCGTGCATCAAAAGCACCATCGTCTTCCTCCCTCTCAAGAGAAGCCACTCTTGATCTTCCCCATCTCTGATCTCTCTCTCATAATCTTAAAAAAAAAATGACTCTTTCTCTCCTCCACAAGAACCTATTTACCATCATTTCTATGTATTCTTCTTTTTCTTCTGTTTTTTTTTAATCTGATAGAAAAAGAGGGGAAGTCCGGCTCCGGCGCTGGAGAGGCGGCGTGCTCTTGGGTACCGGAGCCGGAGTTCCGGTAAATGCTCCTTTCTCACCAAAAAACCGGGGTTTGCCGGGTTCCGATTCAACTGGGCGGTTTGACGGAATTGATTGGGTTTGACCGGGTCTACTTTTGGTCAACAATTGATATGAACCCGGACCGGGCTGCTGCCTGGTTCTCGGTTCTACCGGTCCGACCAGCCGATCCGGTCCGAGTTTAAAAACATTGATAACAAGTGAATCTTTACCTGCTCAGCAGACATGTGAACAGCAAACCCATTGATAAGATGCCGATAACTGTACAGTTTCTTGTAGGTTCCAACTTCGAAAAGTGAGTCAAGTAGTTCATCGTGTTGTTTCTCAAGGTAAAGGGAATATGATGTAACCGTCTCACTGCTAAGGCAGAAAATTGCATAAATATAACGACAACCGGAATGAGAAATATAGACTAAAGCAAACAATCACAAGTTAACAGACTTTACAACTTTTGGCGGTACGCACAAAGTGAACAATCTCAAAGGTTGATTCATTATTTGCTCATGCAAAGAAATCACGCCTTCAATGTTATAAAATGTTGTACATGACATACCGCCTTTCATAAGCATGTCAAAAGAAGACAATAGGGCCTAAAGCCGTGCACAAACAAGAAGATACCAGTCAACATTAACAAAATGATTAACCGTGACGCTTCAATGTAAAACCTCCATGTAAGCTGCGAGATAATTTAGTTCAAGCAATAATAAAAAAAAATCACCATTACAGTATGCCTCTTCCACATACATGCTGAGCATCACGAAGCATGCAAACTTTCATCTTTGACCGAGGAATATGTAGCAGCTTCACATAGCCACTAAAACGCTTATCCTTCTGTGGGTCATAGTTTTTCAATCCAATTTGTAACTCAACGATCTCTGTGAAGTCCCTCTTCTTTCTCTTTGCATCACCAACCATCTGAGTGATGGCCTCTCTCAACACATCACTCTGGAGCTTACTAAAAATAACAAAAACAAGAAAAAAGATAAACAAAATCACATTTACAGGTCAAACAAAAAACAATTTAAAGTGCATATCATCTATGATGCCTAATAGATGGATTACTTGAATAAAGTATACTCCAGAAGGTGCTATTCAGTAAAAAATTATGCACAAAAACTCAGATACTTCAATAGTATTCATAACCAAATAAACATTCTGCACAAAAATAAAGTTTATCCATGATTACTTCTTATTTGAAACAATAAATATGAGAAATAAAAAACACATAAAAAACAAGAAAGGAGAAGTGTCATGATTCACAAGTAAATCACTAACATTTTGTCAGACAAAGTCTCAGATCATATCAAATACTGTTCTCCTAAGACATTACAATCATCACACACTGTCTAACTTGAAGACAAATAGATGATAAACAAAGCATTAAGCAATAAATTTTTCATGAAAAGTGGAAATACGACACAATCAATATCAAGGGAATTACAAAACGAGACCAAGTCAATCACCTCATCTTTGAACCCCTGAAAAGATTGCTCCTTTCTTCTAATTACCTGAGAAGAAAAACAACAAGATTAATACCGATGACGAATCTAAAGATTGAAGGGAAAACCTAATCGCAAGAGCAATTCAAGGCCGAAAGCGACGGTGGAGAAGGAGAACTATGCAAACCTCAAAGAGAAGAGATGGGTCACGGCGGAGGTTCTGGTTCGAAGCATAAACCCTAAGCTTGGCCTTGCAAAATGAAAATACTATATATGCCCACCTCTCTCTGGATCTTAGATACCATCGTGTGGAAGTCATCCCGTTCTTTCCTCAGTAACAACGTCATCTTCTCCATCTCGTCCTCATCGTCGAACTTCGGCTCCACCTCCAAAACCCTAGGTTTCCTACCCCGGCCCCTTCCCACCTTCTTCGGCTCCGCAATCTCATGTTCAAGGACGGAGATGGAGATCGAGATGGAGGTAGACTCGCCCGATCTTGATGGAATCGCCGTCGGAGAGGGCGGCGGGGGCGAAGGGATAGATGGGGTCACCGAGATTGATCCATCGAGAGAGATATTGAGATCATGTGAGAGAATGGCGCCAATTAAAAAAAAAGGCGGGCATTTAAAAAAAAATGAAATTCTATTGGTTCTCATGAAATTAGTGGCAGTTGTAAACCGCCACTATATAAAAGACAATACCGGCGTTTATCCTAAAACCGCCTCTAAATGTATGAATTTAGTGGCGGTTTTAAATAAACTTCCGCAAATGTCAACAATTAGAGGCGGTTTTCACAAACCGCCGTTAAAGTTTTTGCATATAGTGGCGGTGTCTTCGAAATCGCCGCTAATGTTGCATTTAGAGGCGGTTTTTATAAAACCACCGCTAAATGATCGTCGCAAAACGCATGTTTTCTAGTAGTGATTAAAGGAGGCTGAAACTTGGAGTGGATCCAAATCAGGTGCCAATGAACAAAGGAATATACCAGAGGCTAGTTGGCAGGCTAATGTACTTGGTGCATACCAGACCTGACCTAGCACATGTCTTGGGAGTGGTGAGTCAGTTCATGCATAACCCTGGAGAACAACATATGAATGCAATGATGAAGATATTGCGATATCTCAAAGGAAGTCCAGGAAAAGGGATACTATTCAAGAAGAATAATCATCTCAGAGTCGAGGGATATACGGATGTAGATTGGGCAGGAGCAATCGATGATCGACGCTCTACATCATGCTACTTTACTTTTGTGGGAGGTAATTTGGTCACATGGAGGAGCAAGAAGCAAAATATGGTTGCTCGCTCTAGTTCAGAGGCCAAATATTGGCATTGGGAATTTGTGAAGTGTTATATATGGATTAAGAACCTGTTGAAGGACCTAGGTGTCAAGAACACTGAACCGATAAAGTTGTTTTGTGACAATCAAGCAGCTCGTAACATTAATTGCACATAATCCAGTTCAACATGACCGAACAAAACATGTCGAAGTTGACCGGTTCTTCATCAAAGAAAAGATCGATGAGAAAATCATTGTAGTTCCACGAATCAGAACAAAGGACTAGTTAGCAGACATACTCACCAAAGCAGTGGCGGGGCATGTGTTCTCACAATTTGTATCCAAGTTGGGTATGTGTGATATATATGCACCAACTTGAGAGGGAGTGTTGACTGAAGTGTTAACGGGTCGGGTTGAAAGTTTAACTCGAATCCAATTACATAAAGTCTTTTGTATATATACACATTTAGGGTTTTTGTAATACTCTTGAGATTGTATATTTGAAGAGAGGAGCCACCATTGAAGGCCTTCTCAGTTGAATCTCTCCGATCATCTCCATTTCATCTATATTTCAGATCAAGCTTTTCAAAGGCAATGACAAGGAAATACATAATCAGTTATTCTACACAACTTTATTCTCTTATATACTCAACTTATCTGCGATGTTTTTGTACTCTTAAGTTGTCTAGATTAAGTATCTCACGCTAATCTTGTTTTATGGTGTGCTGTCAGGAAATGTTCTCATTCAGCCATTCCTATGACAGTTACAATTACAACCTTCATAAAGGCTTACATATGTGAAATTTGTCAAATTTTTCACATTATGTTTTAGCTCAAGTTGCTTTTTTAGATACATTATAGAATCAGTGTCCTAAGAATCTGCTAGTTTTGATTCATCTTTCATTTTATGTGGAAAGGTGTGACATTTACAACCTCTGATTTATAGTGAATTTTGGTACTAATTACTGTTCTTTCAAGTGATACTCTTGTGAAAGATATTCTTTGTTACCTTTCCCTTATCTTTAATGAGGATATCTAGCAATCCAGAAGTATGAAGGTGTCATCCTAGTTTTGGTTGTTTACATGTTTAATTAAGATAGATGAAATTAATCATAATCTTCTTTTTGTTTGTTATATAATTTATCTTTAATGAGTATCCAAGATGATATCCCATGGTGTATGTTGTTCATAGATGATATTGTCCTTGTGGATGAGACTAGAGATGGAGTAAATCAAAAATTAGAATTATGGAGAGACACTCTAGAAGGTAGAGGCTTTAGGCTAAGTAGAAGTAAGACATAATATATGCACTATAATTTTAGTCTAAGTAGGAGAGATGAAGGGGAAGTGAAACTAGGTGGGGTGGTAGTGCCTAAGGTTAACCATTTTAAGTATTTAGGTTTCATTTTCTAGGATGATGAGACGATAGATGAAGATGTAACCATAGAATCAAAGTTGGATGGTTGAAATAGAGACGTGTCACAGGTGTGTTATGTGATAAGAAGATGTCTAATAAAGTGAAGAGAAAATTCTAAAGTACGGCAGTTAGACCATCCATGCTATATGGGAGCGAGTGTTGGGAAACTAAAGTTTCACATATTCATAAGATGAATATGGTAGAAATGAGGATGTTAAGATGGATGAGTGGTCATACAAGATTAGACAAGATTATGAACACATTTAACAAAAAGTGCATGCTGCAACAATTGAAGATAAAATAAGAGAATATCGTTTAATTATAAGGTGGTTTGGACACGTACGCCAGAGACCCCCAGGTGCTCTGGTTCGAAAATGTGATAGTTTAGTTATAGAAGGTAAGAAGAGGGATAGAGGTAGGCCTATTATTACATGGAGAGAGATAGTATCTAAGGACCTACGTATGTTAGATATTAAGCCTGATCTTGCTTTTGACAGAGCGACATGGAGACAAAGAATCCATATTGCTGACCCCATCTAGTACGGGATTATGGATAAGTCGGTTAAAAATCTTTTTTTTCATTAGCTTTGTTTTGGGGATACTTTTCTGCTTTAATATGCCAAGCCTTCATGGAATTATTTATTTATTATTCTTTATTATTTATGTATTATTTTTTTTATTTTTATGTATTTATTAATTTATTATTATTATTATTATTATTTATCTATTTACATTTTGGAGAGCAATATGGAGACAGAGAATCCATATAGCCGATCCTATCCAGTATGAGATTAAGGCTTACTTGTTGATGTTGTTGTATAATTTAGCTTATTTTGTGCTTTATTTATTTATTTATTTTTTTTAGCTCTAGAAAAGTAGTAATGGGATGTGCCTGTGTGTTTCTTGCTTTCGCTGTGAAACAAAATGAAAGGATGAGGATATGCACTGTTGCTTGGTTGTTATATATTTCAACAAGTAAAACTCTATAAACTTGTTTCAGTTGTCTATGCTTGAGGTTTTGCTTCTCAATAACATGTACTAAATAATTTAATTTTTTGTTTAAATTAGGACTTGTATTACAGGGCAAGCATTACACTTGCCAAGCCAGATTAGAAATCAATATTTCTGATAATATCTATTCTTCACAAGGTAGCTCTGCTTAATATATCTGGTATTCAAATAGCAACAGCAAGTCAATTCTTCATCTCATACAATTTAAATGTTTGGTGCTTCAACAATTGCAACAATAATAACGGCCACAGGACAGGTAAATCATTATCTCGGAGGCCTAAAATTAACTAATGGCTATCCATCAGCCATTAAACATTTTTCGACATTGTTGCAGTTTGTAAGGATCTTATTTTCATGTGTCTAGTTGCATAGGTAGTTGCATTCTCGAGTATTTGAATACAATATTGGGTTTCAATTGTTTTGATCTATAGAAAGCTAAGGGAATGTTTGGTTTGCCCGTTTCCTGCATTTTCTGTCTTTTCTACATTTTTCATTTTCAAGAAAACATGAAAAACACAAAAAACGCGTTTGGTTGGAGCATTTTTTGAAAAAGACGGAAAATAAAATAGAGTTGGAAAATAGAAAATGAAAAACGCCAAAAAGTAATTTTTTGCTGTTGGAAAACACGCTGGCATAACTGTAAATAAACCAAACTCCAAAATGAATTATAAAATATATAAAATATCATGTTTTTTATTTTTTTTATTTTTTAAAATACATTTTTTGAACTTTTGTGATTATAAAAATATATAAAATATTATGTTTGTTATATTTTTATACTTTGAACTTTATAAAAATATAAGGTTTGTCATTTTTTTATTTCTTAAAATATATTTTTTTGAATTTTGTTATTATAAAACTATCATGTTTGTTATTTTTTTATATTTTGAACTTTATAAAAATATCATGTTTGTTTTTTTATTTCTTAAAATATATTTTTTTGAACTTTTGTTATTATAAAAATATATAAAAATATCATATTTGTTATTTTTATATTTTGAACTTTATAAAAATATAATATTTGTCATTTTTCATTTTTGTTTCTGCCAATTTTTCATTTTCTGTTTTTGAAAACAGTTTCCAATAAACCTAATCAAACAGCTTTTTAATTTTCCGATTTCTAAAAACGCAACAAAAAATTGTTTTCCTTTTTTGTGTTTTCCACATTTTCAGAAAACAAAAAACGGAAAACAAACCAAACGCCCCCTAATCCTGTGCATAGAAAAGAGAAAGGGGTATCTGTCAAATAGACATGTATTATGTGTGTCCATGTCGATATGACCAAGCTTGTAATCGTGCCTGGCCGAGATGAGTCGAGAATCCAAGGAAGTCGGCTCGGCACAAAACACGGCCTAGTAAGTATAAGTTCATGATATGGCGTACAAGCATGTGGTCCGACAAACGGGTCGACCCATTAATTTGAAAAATAAAAATAAAAAACAAAACATAATGGCATAGAGCATGACTCCATTCAAACTTTTCATCATTCAAAATCAAAAACAAAACAAACATACATCAATCTTTTTAAGATGGCATTAGATTGGACATGGGTTGGGCTGGGCTGGAATAGACTAAAAAAATTGCCTATGCATTTGGGCTAGGCTGAGCCACTTTCTGGTCAAATTTTGTTAGCCTAAACCCGACCCATCAGAATTTTGTTTGGCTTAGGCCCATCCCTAGTCCAACCCAAAAATAAAATAATTTTATTTTTTTTACTAATAATACAAATAATTAAATAAAACATATATTAGACTATTATATAAACAAGTAGAACATAAAAAGGACTAGGGTTTTGGTGTTTTACTTTTCAGATTTTTTTTAAACTATTATTTTTTATTTCAAATCAACTATATGGCTTGACTCAATGACTTCTCATAATATTGAAGGGTTAAGGGTTAAAAAAAAAGAGAAAGGTTATTCTCTCCTTGGCTTTAATGGTTTCCAAATCATTAAACATGTCCCACATCATATTTACATTATATATATATATATGTGTGTGTGTGTGTGTGTGTGTGTGTGTGTGTGTGTGTGTGTGTGTGTGTGTGTGTGTGTATATATATATATATATATATATATATATATATATATTTTATTTATTCGGGTCCAGCCCGAAATATAATTGGGTCTGCTTAGTTTAGCACAACCCAGCCTTTTGGGTCAATATGTTAACATTTCACAGAGCATCTAGAAATTCAACATATTGTTTCTTCCAGGGTTTGACTAACATTCCAATTGGTGGCCTGTTGAATTCATAAATGCATGAAATGGTATGAATAGACATGTTAGAAAATGGATGTCATAAAACTCAACTATTTGATTGGACTAAATAATGGACTTCTTAACACATAATACAAAACATAATAATATATCATGAACATATCTCTCTTGAAATAAAACCTTCAACTATTCAATGAAAAGATTCACATATTTGTATAGTGTGAATTTCAACAACCTTCATCCTCACCTTCACCGTTCAAAATAAAAAGAGACCATCAATGGTTCATAGATAGCACTAACCAACTTGAAGAAACTGCATTTGTATAAGCTTGGAAGAAATGTTTACACCAACAACCGCAAATGGAAACTCCATATCTAAAATGACAAAAACATAAAGATTAACGACACAAAAAAAAAAACATATATAGCATATTGTCTATAATGTAATGTACAACGTATCAAATGTATAATTTAAAGAGAAGACATATTAAACACTAACCATCTTGTATCTCTAACTTGCCTCCTGCATGTAGCTCTATTATGTCCAGTTTGTTTGCATAAAGAACAAAGATTTTTCTTGCTTGGGCCGACATTCATATCTTTTCCTATACCAATCAACAGTGTACCAAGGAGGACAAAACACATAAGGGCTAATATTTGTATTTGAAGTACCATACACCCTCAAAATATGCACACATAAAAATTGTTGAGCCAACATAAACTCGCATGTGCTTGTAGAGTCAATACCAATATTGACTATAACTTCCTAGTCCATTGTGGATCATTGGAATAGTCAGTAACTTAAAAAGCATTATGATTGAAGTGTCGCTCACTCTCAATTGTCTCGCTTTTTCGATACTATCACACACCTTTGTCTCTTGTTTAGTAGTAAGTGTCCTGTATACATAGCAAATACGAGCTCTCGATTCTTGTAGTAATGCATTATTGACCAATGAAAAGTGGCAAATACTAATACTCTGATTGGCAAGCCGCGCGCACCTTTTAAACAAAGTTGAAACTTTCAGATAAGTTGGTGCTATGACACCCACATTGTCTTTTGCCACAATGTGCCATTGACCATATGTGTTTGGGACCAATAGATGATGCCAATTCAGTAAATATGGTACATCATTCTGTTAGTATGTTGACAACCTCATCAAATTTCGGAGTAGATATCGTTGTTGCTACCTTCCAGAAAAAGTCTAAATTTGATTTACTCTCGCAGGCTTGGAGGAAGTTGTCATTAAGGTGTCGTAAACAATAACGATGCAAGTGACCATATTGTGGAGGGATGGCTTGCTTAGCAACATTCATGTGGCCTTTGAACCAATCATAGATGATGCACATAGGTCAACTTGGATATTAAGTTCTTTGAACATTTTCCAAAAACCAAGTCTAGCTTTCTCTATTTTCACACCTTCAACCACAACATATGCATAAGGGAATAAATGATTTTCAACATCTTGACTTGTCACTATCAATAATGTACCTTTGTATTTGTCATGCAAGAATGTTCCATCAACTGAGAGCACAAGACAACAAAAATTAAATCCATTTATAGATTGACCAAAAGCCCAAAAAACCCTCCTGAATCTTTCCCCACCCTGGACCCCATTCAGAATCAAAGTTAACAATTGTCCCTCGATTACAAGAGACTAGTGCTCCAAAATATTTCCTCAAGTCTGCATAAGACTTCTCCCATGAACCAAATATGTGTTTTATTGCTTTATTCTTCACCTTCCATGCCTTGTCATAACTAACATGAACATGATACATCTTTTCTACCATAGCTTGCACTTGTGGTATACTTAGGTTAAGAGTGGCTTTCAACGTGGTGAAGATCAACTCACAAATTAGCTTTGCAGAATATTGCCGACTATCAAGACGAATAACCTGGTTAACGCCATTATGGTTTCTTGGGCAAGTTTCGACGACCCACCAGCCATCCTTTGATGAAACTAAACTAAAGCATGAAGACGCTATGCACATTCTTCGTCAACACATTTAATTGCCCATCTTGACTTGTTACTTTTTATACATGTAAACTCAACCGCCTTTTTTATAGACCAACGGCTTAATAGGTCTATTAGTTGTGCTTTTGTAGTGAAAGCACGACCAACCCAATAATCAAAGTTGAGGTCACCACCTTCTCCAACTAAACCTTGAACATCACCGTCATCAATCGTCATAGCGTCATACCATTTTTCAATTGGCTCAATACCTGGAACAGGATCAAACTATGTGTATTCATTTGAAACAATATTTGCCCCTTGCTCCATATCTGAAATTGTTGTCTCCATGACTTCCTCTATTTTCACACGATCTTGCATATTGGTAAGAAGTCCATCTTCATCATTATTGTCACTATCTAAGGATCCTCTTTCTTCTTATATGTTCTCATCTTCTTCCAGACTTTGAGTTTATTAGGCCCCTCATCAGTATCATTACCTTGATCATATCCCTAATGAATGTTAGATGGACCACTCTCATTACATATTTTTAGTCCACCCCTGTAGGCAGCTGTCGGGGTTGCTATGTGGAACACTGTCTGTAATGGTTGTGAACTTCTATAGAATAAAAATGCACAATATTAATTATTTATTGTAGTCATGTTTTTTCAGATTGCAAACCAAATATGTTATAAGAAACAACTTTAATTACTTACTGGGTATTGTTGATCTAATCAATGTCATCTTGAACTGTTCTGTATCCAACATGATGTTCCTGATGGAGAACATGTTGAACATTATTGATTGTTGGAATTTTATGCAAACTTCCTTTACCCACATATAAAATTGGTGTGCAATGCAACTTCAACATCAACGATGTTGCTTCATTGCTCTTTATATCTACTATAATGTCAGTTTGCTACATAAGAGGCCATCTGCACTTGATGTCCATTTCATTCTCAGTTAAGTTGAAGAGGATTGCATTGGAAATCTTAACCTCCAAGTCACTTAATGTGCTAGACTTGTCAACGCCCAAAACAGCTTTCTGACCATCATAATATTTAGGGCCTCCCCACTGCCAACATACTACCCTGTCACTTGGTTGTCACCCACCCTAATGAATAATATAAATCCATAAAATCAGTTATGTTATTATGAAAAAGAGTGCAGTATTCTGAGAAGAAATACTAATGTTCCTACTAAATTCTATATTTTCTACTAGAAACAGGAATTACTAATACAAACAAAAAAAAGACAAACATAATGATAATTAGTATCTTTATTTCATATCATATATTTGGCTCTTAACACCAACAAATTACCTGCTTTGAGTAAATGAGAATTTTATCAAACTCCCTTCTTTCAATTAAAACAGCACCAATTTTTGGAGTAACTCTTGCTTTAATGTAGATCTTTAATGCAAGGTTATTATCCACAGTCTACAAACATAAAACAGAAACTAATATAAATAATAAATATTTCAAGAACTACAAGTTTGAGTAGAAAAGTTGAGAAAACAAAAAATCTAGTTGGAAGTTGTCATAAACACGGGTTTCTGGAGAAAAAACACAAAACACACTCTACCTCACAAGACCCCCAAGTTCTTCATACAATGCAAGCTTGTCTTCAACCAACCAATTCTCCAAAAGATTTTTCTTATTTTGATTCACAACTAGACGGGATAACTCCAAAGGATCAAAAGCATTGAGTTTTCCTCTGGTCAACAATGTTCCGAACTACTGAAGTAATGGTGGTGTCTTTCCAGATTGCACTAGAACACTTTGTAAAACACATAGGAAACAAAAGTATAATTGATAATCATTTCTTCAATTTAAGCAGATATATAAATTAGGGAACAAATAGGCAACAAGAAAACAAATACATTGAAAGCTGCATTATGTACAAGAGTGTAAAATTGGGAAACAGGAAAAGAAAAAAAAATATACAATTTGAATACTTGAAATTTGGCTACTGTCTCCAGAGTTCTTAACATGCCTTGGGGCGATTCTATAGCCAATTCAGCAGCTTCCATGTATTTGGCTTGAGGGTACCAAGCCGATTGAACAATGGATCGGAAGAGAGTGAGAGCTGAGCCCAGTGGGCGTAGCGTGCGGCGTCAAGTTTTAGAGAAAGAAACAGCTTAAAAGGCTTTCGAGATCTCGATTAAAAGGCTTTCATAGCTTTGGTGCCGGCGATCTCGAATAGAGGCTTTGTAGCTTTGGCACCGGCGATTGGAGAAGGGCCTTCAAGCAAGCTTTCATGCCTTTTCAAGGGGTAAATCAAGAGTGGAAATGCAAATATCCCTAATTTAACCCATGAAAAGAATTTTTTATGTTTAACCCCCGTATTTTTTTTAATCCCAATCAGCTGTTGAGTAGGCAATTCTAGGCTCATTTTAACAAATACTCTTGATATGGAGTTTAAAAAATAAATAAAAAATTTTATAGGGTCACACTGACAAATTGCCCAATGATAATTGTTGTGAAATAAAAAATATCTAATAATAAATAAAAAGTATTTGATAAATATTCAAAATTTAAAACATAATAAGTGAGCTTTATCTAACAGTTCTATGATATATGGTTTTAGTTTTTATAACTTTCTTTTGAAACTTATTTTTGCAATTTACTTATTGAACTAAAAACCATTATTTGCAAATTGCTTTTGTTGAGAAAGTTTATGTATAGTATGGCCCCTTGATTGGCTTCCCTGGTCCATGATTTCCTTTATTAATAATGATTTCTTTGATTTGGGGTTTCTTTTCTATTGCCTTGTTCCACTTGTTCTCTTTCTTTTGATTTTCTTACCCTATTTCTGTTGACATGATATCAGCGTCCTTAAACAATGCCTCGAGATCAGTGTTTATATTGAAAATTAGTTTCACTTTTACCTAGAGTTGTTTTCATTGAAAATTATTCCTTACCTTACAATTGTTCTCATAACTTATTATTTTAATTGTTATTTCATCGATGGATGGATTAAATCAGATTGATCGGGGTAATATCTTGAGTGAGTACTGAACTATACTCATATATCATTTTGAGCACTAAACTTCAATTTGTATTATTTTGGTCACTCAATTTCGATTTTATTTCACCGGAAGTGTACTGAGAGGATTCTGGTATAATTTCTCGCCGGATTTGTCCATGTAGCGAACTTACTGTCACGTGAACAATTAAAAAAGCCATCTAAGACACATCTCCAAAATGATGAGTTTTTCACGTATTTCACGGATTGGAATTTGGAATTTTTGTGGAAAAACTGAGGGAAATGAGTTCTTTTTTCTAAAAATTTAAATTTTCATTAACGTGGCGTATGATGTGGCGTATAACATGATAGTAAGTTCACCACGTGGATAAGTCCAGTACATCAAAATCCTCTCAGTACACTCTTGGTGAAATAAAATTGAAGTTGAGTAAATAAAATTATACAAATTGAAATTTAGTGTTTAAAATAATATATGGGTATGGTTCAGTACCCACTCAAGAGACTATCCCCACATTGATCTACCTCAATCAATAACAACTGTGGTAGATTGTGCAAACATCTCTAAAATAAGTGAAGTTTTCCAAACAAAAAAAAAAATTTGACCGTCACTAACTTGGGAACGAAGTAATATGCCTCCTCGGTCTAAGTAGGTACTGGGAATAGTCTTAAACTATACCGGAACCAAATCCAAGAATATGCAGTACTTAGTGTAAGTTCTGGACGGGTTGCCTTGTTGTCGTAACTTGTGTTATAACTCTTGTGTGACACTCTGCTCACTCAGTTTTTCGTGGTATTCACACATTCAATCATAAACACACAAGAAGAACAAGGAGACACGAGAGTTGGTTACCCAGCCGCAAGAATAATGCCTACATCCGGGGCCATGCCCGAGAAGATAAATACTAAAAGTGTAGGGAAAACAAGGAGTACAGAAGTTCCTCACTCTCTCACCACATAAGCACCTTCACTCCTCGATTACAACAAGTGACCACGATCACCCTTCCTACCAAGGGACTACTCTCGCTGGCTCACCCTAATCCTCAGAGTCTCCAGTCTTATATAATGTGTCCACCCTACCTTCACGCCATCACAGCACATCCTCCACCTTCAGGATTCTCCGCGGCATTCCAGAATTAGACTCCTTCCAATTCTGGTTGTTGCAACTCTGGTTGTAACACGAAGTCAAGAATAATGACCCTACCGGCAAAGATTTCTGACCAAGGCTACAAAGACTCCATCGCGACAACTTCACTTCGACCTCCAACCCTCTTGGTTGAGTCCCGAAGTCTCATGCGTCAGATCCTCCTGATCCTCGACAAGCGACTAGCCGATCCACCTCTCCATCGCATACTCAGCCTTCACGATCCACCATGTTTGCTTTGTCAAATGGTCTTGATTTGGCTTCAATGTAGCACCTTGAGAATCAATCTTGGATTGCCAAATCTGTCATCAATCAGCTGCAATTGCTTCTAATCAGTCACCAATCAGCTGAGATTATGTAGCCCATTTGCATGCAATCTTGTGCATGTCAAATCACCATTGCATGGCCACTTGAAGTTGCCTCATCAAGCTGCATGGCACCTTCCACCAATCTTCAATCAACCATTCTAGATTTGCATGTGATCTTCAATTATCCTCCAATCTCTCCAATCAGCCTTCAATGTTGATGTTTCCAATAGCTTGATCCAGCATCATCTTGGGCTACACTTTGATGTGGTCTTTAAATCACTTGAGTCACGTACTTGGACCACATTAACTTGGTGTGTCAAATGATGCCATCCTAGTGCAGTTGCACTAACACTTAGAATAGTCAAGCTTCCAATATTGACAATTAAATCAACATAAACAACCAAGAATTACATTACACTCACAAACATTCTCCGAGTCAGGTCGACAACCAAATCTGGTTATATATTTTTTATTCTTTTCTTGACATAGGTCATCAAAACTTTCCAACAGGACTTGTCAAGGAGTTAGGCCTCAGGATATATGGAGATGAGGATTTGAATGTTTGAACTTTAATACTCACCAAATGAATTGTTTAAACTGCTTTTATTAAAAGGCAAGGACTCAAATTTAAAAGTTTTGTTCACTAAATAAATTATCTAATACACAAGATCCAAAATACTATTAAACCAATGATCCTTTGATCTCGGTCGTATTTTTCAAAGTAATTGCTAAGACAAAGTGTGGAAGATTAAATCAGCAGCCCGCCATGTTGAATTCAAATCTAAAACCAATATCTATTAAAAAAATGAAAAAAAAAATAAATCAATCTTTTACTTGTAGACCACTCCCGCCCTCCGTTGTCTCTTCCAACATCTTTACATATAAATCTATAACAACAGCTTCTGCATGCTAGAGTAAGAGCATCTCAATATGGGACTTCCAACGGAGAAGTATTTCCCAATACTAGTAGTTCCATTCCCAGCTCAAGGTCACCTCAACCAACTCCTTCACTTCTCCCTCACTCTCGCCTCCCATGGCTTTCCCGTCCACTTCGCCTGCTCCTCCGTCCATAACCGCCAAGCTCGTGACCGCATCCGAGGCTGGAGTTCCAAATCCCTCCATAACATCACCTTCCACGATATCCCTATACCCCTTCTCCCCTCCTCCGTTCCTAACCCCAACTCGGCTCACAACTTCCCTTCCCACCTCTTCCCTGTCTGGGATTCGGTCCTTCGCAACATCCGCTCACCTCTCTCATCCCTCCTCCACTCCCTCTCCTCCTCCTCACCACGCCTAATCCTCGTCCACGACCCTCTCATGTCTTTCGTAGCCCACGATGCCGCCGCCATCCCCTCCGTCGAGACTTACAAGTTCCAGTGCATCCTTGCCTTCACTCAGCTCTCCTTCATCTAGAAAATCAATGGCAAAACTTCTTCTGATCAAGATACCGATATCATTTGCTCCCCCTTGGAAGACTGCTTCACTGAAGAGTTCTGGGACTTCGTCAATGTTTTTGACTTTCATGCACCCCCAAAAGGTATACTCCTCAACACCTGCCGCGCCATTGAAGGTCCTTTCATTGATCTACTTGGGAAAGAGAATTCCTATATCAACAAGAAGATGTTCGCTGTGGGGCCTATCAGTCCGGTTATAGTTCAGAGCCCTCAACGCCATGCATGTCTAGAGTGGCTTGACAAGCAGCCGCCAGAATCGGTGGTTTACGCGGGCGCTCAAGAAGACGACGCACGCCTCCTCACGAAAGCGGTAAAAAGAGATAGCGTTGGGGTTGGAGAGAAGCAAGCAGAGGTTTATATGGGTTTTAAGGGATGCTGATAGAGGGGATGTGAGTGTAGAGGGAGAGCTTAAGAGGGAGAAGAGCTTGCTGCTGGACTTTGATGAGAGGGTTGAAGGGGTTGGGATGGTGGTGAGAGGGTGGGCCCTGCAGTTGGACATACTGGCCCACCCTTCGACGGGGGCGTTCATGAGTCACTGTGGATGGAACTCGTGCATGGAGGGGATGAGCATGGGGTTACCCATCTTGACTTGGCCCATGCACTCTGATCAGCCGAGGAATGCTCTCATGATCACTGAGTACTTGAAGGTGGGCGCATGGTGAGGGACTGGGGGAAAAGGAACGAGACTTTGAATGGTGAGGAGGTGGAGATGGCTGTCAAGAAGGTGATGGTTGATGAGCAGGGGAAGGAGATAAGGAGGAGAGCCAAGGAGTTTTTTTTTTTTTTTTGACCAGATAGAGCTTTCAACAAGCTACATTAAAGGAAACATAAGAAAAACTAAGATACTACTAAGAAATAAAAACTGGGAATACTCAAAAGGCTAGTCCAAGTGTAATAGATAGGTCATCCAGCCAGTGTGGTCTGTCACTTCCTCTGTGAAATAGTGATAATCCAGGGTTTCTGAATGCATGCTTGGCCAGAGAATCTACTAAGAGATTGAATTCTCTTGGACAGTACTTGAATTCCATTTCAGGTTGCTCCACCATGAGTTGTTCAATGATATGTATGCTCTCTCTGATATTTTGCGAGTTTGGATCAGCACCATTTCTAATAATCTGAAGAGCTTGAAGACAGTCTGAAAAAATATTATCAAGCTTCCATCCCTGCAGTTTGCACTGCACCATTGCTATTTGTATTGCTTGAATCTCAGCATGTAGACTTGAGTCAGCCCTTTCTGAAGAACATCCTGCCATAAGAATAGAATCTCTTCCTTTGATTACCACAAAACCTACACCACAAATAGGATTTTCATCAATCCAGGCTGCATCACACATAACAGTTAATGTTTGCTTAAATAAAGAACAATGAATGTACTCCCTCAATTGCTTCTGAAATCTCCATTTCTAATAATCTGAAGAGCTTGAAGACAGTCTGAAAAAATATTATCAAGCTTCCATCCCTGCAGTTTGCACTGCACCATTGCTATTTGTATTGCTTGAATCTCAGCATGTAGACTTGAGTCAGCCCTTTCTGAAGAACATCCTGCCATAAGAATAGAATCACTTCCTTTGATTACCACAAAACCTACACCACAAATAGGATTTTCATCAATCCAGGCTGCATCACACATAACAGTTAATGTTTGCTTAAATAAAGAACAATGAATGTACTCCCTCAACTGCTTCTGAAATCTCCAAAAATGATCCTGTGTTATTGCAAGGGCTGCGTATAAAATGTTATAGGGTGATGCTTTACGTGATTAAAAATTGTGTCACACCTAGCCTTCCGTGATATTCCAAGCACAAGTAGCTATCAAGGCTTTGGCAAATAATTGTTTAGTGTTGCTCGTGTCCCTATTTGCACAAAAGCCAATCACACGATAGTATATCACCGTAGTATTTATATTGCGGCCGAGAAAATCAAGAACATAATTCCAACAGATCTTTGCTAAACTGCAGTTTACCATAAGATGTATGATAGTTTCACTTGCTAGGCCACAGAAAGGACAGGATGCTTGTGGCCCAATATCTAAAGAATACAAATACTCATAAGTTGGAATTTTACCATGGAAAAGTCTCCATATAAATGTTTTCACTCTTGGAGCTGCAGGGAGACTCCAGATATAGTGCCAACCTTTCCAAGTTATAGTTCCAGATGACTTTTTTCTGGTTTAGCATGCTATAAACTTGCTTGGAAATGGCCATAGTAGTACCAGAACAGGACCATACCCATTTTTTATCCAACCCTTCATCATATATAGTTTTAGCAACTTTACTGTAATCAATTGAGTCACCAAAGCAAGTTATCAAATGAGAATGATTAAGTTTATCCTCTTGTAAGAGGTCAGAAATAGATATTTCCTCAAATGGTATTTGCATGTTCATAGGAGTGGGTTTACAGGCCAGGGGTATATCAAAAAGCCATGGATCCTTTAAAAAACTGGTGTTATTTGGGTCACAACCATTAATTCTAAAATTAGACTTAATATATTGGGCAGTACTACATAGTTTTTTGTAAAACCATGATGATGAATTTGCAAGAGAGTGTCTTCTCTGTTCTGCCCAAGGATTGAAGGAACCATATTTTAACATAGTGATATGTACCCAAAACTTGTTTTCCCCATTCAATAGAGCAAAAATATTTTTTGTCATGAGAGCCACTTTAGAAATTTTTAGGTCTCTGATCCCTAACCCTCCCTCAGATCGATCAAGTGTAGTAGTTGACCATCCAATAGAATGAAAAGAGCCACCAGCAGTGCCACTGGACCATAAAAACTTCCTTGACAATTTGGAGATCTGGTCTATAACAGTATCAGGTACAGGGTACCATGACATAGGATATACAGGGATGGACATCAAGGATGTGTTTACCAGAATAGTTCTACCAGCCAATGAAATAGAAGATGGGCACCAGGCCTTAAGACTATTATGCATTCTAGTAATCAGGGGCTGCCAGTGAGATACAGGAAGTCTTTTAGGGGATATCAAGGCTCCAAGATATTTGAATGGAAAGGACCCTATTGTCATCCCCAAAATGGATATAATAGAATCTCTGACTCTATGATTAAACCAAGATGAAAAATGAACAGATGACTTGTTGAGATTAACTTTTTGGCCTGTCATTTGGTGATATAAATCTAAACATAATTTGCAATTTCTTGCTACAGCCCTGGTTGCTCTGGTAATAATGAGGGCATCATCTGCAAAGAGTAAGTGGTTGAAATTGCAATGTAACCTATCATCAAACCCAGGGATATGTTTGAGATGCATGGCATAGTTAAGCATTGCAGACAGGTTCTGTGACACCAGGAGAAAAAGATAGGGGGAGAGAGGGTCTCCTTGTCTAATGCCCCTAGAGCTATTAATCCATTTAGTTGGATTGCCATTGATTAAAAGTGAAAAGCTAGGTGAAGATATGCAAGCCCTAATCCATGATATCCAAATGTCTGGAAATTTCATAGCATGGAGAGTGGCAAGGATAGCATTCCATTCTAAGGCATCATAGGCCTTTTCTATATCCAACTTAAGAATCATCCTTGGGAGGGTTTGGTGATCATACTCCAAGGAATGAACTACTTCCTGAGTGGCCAAAATATTATTATAAGTGGACCTCCCTAAAAAACTTCAAATTTTGTTCAGTGTGGCCAACTAGCTTTTGTGAACGACCGTTTCAAATGATTAGTTAATATTTTGGAAAGGATTTTGTATGATACATTACACAATGATATAGGTCTAAAATCCTGGACTTTGTTGGCTAGTTCATGCTTTGGAATCAGGGCCACATATGTTTTTCCCCATGTCTTAGGGAGATATGCTGAATGGAAAAAATGTTTTATGGCATTAAAAAGATGATCTTTAACAATGTCCCAATAAAACAAATAAAACTCAACATTAAAACCATCAGGACCAGGACTCTTTCCCTTAGCCATGCTTTTTAAGGTTTGGAAGACTTCAGAAAGGGTTACAGGTTTAATTAGGTTAGTGCCTTCTTCTATTGACAGTGCAGGTAGGTCAGGTGGGAGTCTATGAATCAAATCATCAACTGTTTCAGAGTTGCTTGAAGTCCAAAGATTACTATAAAAATCAGTAAAGGTCTGTCCTATAGCCAGCTGATTGTCTAAAATATGCCCCTGTTCATTTACTATGATTGATATTTTATTTATATGCCCTTTGATTTTGGCTTGCCTATGAAAAAATTTAGTGTTATAGTCTCCATGTTGCAACCATAATAATTTAGCTCTCTGAGCCCATCTGATGGAGTTTTGCCTAAGTAATGCATTATGCTTATTGTATAAGCTTCTAAGGGCTATACACATAAGATCTGTAAAGTTAAAACTAGTTTCTAAAGCTTGAAGATGCAGAATTTCATCTTCCACCTGCTTTATATGTGTCTCTAGGGGTGTAAGTTCTTTAGCTTTCCATTCACATAAAAAAGTTCTAGTTCTAGAAATTATATGATTAAAAGCATGCATAGGGTTTGAGTTGGTCCTGATATTCCAAGCTTTACCCACATTAAAATGGCATTTATCATACTCAAACCAGTAGTTATCAAACCGAAAAACTCTTTGCTTTTGATAAGTGAAAAATTTAGCAGTTAGGAACAAGGGAGAGTGATCAGATGCAGTCCTAGGTAAGTGCTTACTAAAATAAGAGTCAAACTTGGACAGCCAGGCATTATTAGCTAGGACTCTGTCTAGTCTTGCCCATCTTCTGGCTAGTCCAAGTTGGTTATTACACCATGTAAATGGGGAGCCAATAAAACCTAAGTCAAAAAGTTGGTTTTCAATAACAAAATCATTAAATAATTTTGATTTAGCAGCATAATGATCAAACCGACCCCCTCTATGTTCCTCTTGATTCAAAATTGCATTAAAATCCCCAAGTAAAACCCAAGGGAGATCTAGAGAGGAGAAAATTTCCAGCTCCAACCAGTGATCCCTTTGGGTGTGGAAATTTTGGGAATTATAAACAACAGTTAGGATCCATTCTTTAGGATTATCAGAGGTAAGTACTAAGTGAAGTGAAAATCTGGAAATAGCGATAGGAGTTACCAGACCAATCCTTTGCTTCCAAAGGATGACTATCCCTCCTGACATGCCTTGTGCCGGCACTGCAGCCCATTGCCAACTTCTTGCAAATTTTTTGCAAAACTTATACACTCTATCTGAGTCTGCCCGAGTCTCCACCAGGCAAATTAGATCAGGTTGTGTATCCTTGATTAGAGCCTTAACTCTATTAATAGTGATGCGGTTTGATACTCCCCTGCAGTTCCAACAAATTACTTTAAGGGAATTCATGAGGAAATAAGAGTATAGTAGCAAAAAGTTAGAAATACTCCTGAAGAAACTGATCATTAGCCCCTTCTTGGAGCAAGAGGCTTCATTAACTTTATCCCTTCTTGCCATAGCTTCTAGTTTGGCCTCCTTTTGAACTTGAACTAACGGCATATCTTCATCGAAGTTGCCCTGTGGTAGTTCCCTCTCTTCAGAATCTTCATCCATCTATTGAGATTCAGTTGGGGCTTTCTTCTTGGCTTCAATAGCCATCACGATTCTCTCCACCAATTGGGTATGGCTGCCAAGTTGTGATCCATATCTTTGTGATGGAGCTTGAGCTTTGGGATCCAAGCTCTTACCTTTATCGAATGAGGTGATAAGTCCTGGCCCTCCACCCGTATCCAACGGCTCATCTGAAGCTGACTGCTGTGCAGGAACCTTACCAGAACTGCTGATTTTCTTTGATCCGGACTTTGGCTGGTATGGGACCACTGCTTTCTCAGAGATAACAGCCACACCACCATCGGATTTCTCCATTCCAGCCTCTCGATTAGGGTTAGCAAGAGGAGGCCAGTCATTGAAACCTAATGAAGCATCCAGATATGCTCCCATACTGCCTCGGGATTCGCTCCCATTTCCAGTTACAAAGCCACCCCGACCTCCACGTGTAGGTCTATGGGCTTTTTCACTTCTCACTGGCCGCTCTCCATTCAGAACTGGAGACCTTCGATCACCCGTTTCCACTTGCGACTCTTTCCGATTGCTTGGCGGCGGTCCACGGCCTCTCCTACTGCCTAGACCTCGCATCTTCCACGTTCCGGTCTCCTCCTCCACTGAAAGGCTACTATTTTGCTGCTCTTGTTCCTCCAAATTCACAGGAGTAAACGATCCTTGTCCCTCCACCGAAGTTTGCATCGATTGGGGTTCCGATGAGTTATCTGGTGGTTGGCTTCTGCCATGATCCCCATCCGGTGGATTATATGGCATCATCTTACATGAGGAAATTGTGTGGCCAATTCTTCCACAACGAAAGCACAGTGAGGGAATCCTCTCATAAATCAAAGCTACAAGGGTCTCCTCCTCCCCTTCGCCCACCCAAATTCCCCTTTGCAGTGGCTGTGACAAGTCTAGTTCAATACACAGGCGAGCGAATTTGGATCGACCAACTTCCGACGATAAATCATCTACCTCCAGAGTATGTTGATCAACCTTTAGGACTGGCCCAAGTAGAGTTCCCAAGCTTTCTAAAGCATCAGCCTCCCAGAACTCCATCGGCAAGTGGTGGAATTGGATCCACACTGCAGCAGTAGCCAACTTCTCAAAGGCTGGCTGGAACTTTTCCTTCCAATACATGAGCTGGAACACCATTCCTCCAATGGTCCAAGGTCCTTCCCACATGATCCTCTCAACCATCTCAGTAGATTGGCAGCGTATGTAGTAGTATCCATTTGGGAGATCAGAGATAGAGAAATTACCCAGTTCTCGCCAGAGGTTGCCCAAAACAGCACGGACCTGATCCAATGGCAAAGCTCTTCCCAGAAATTTTCCATACAATACCGTTCGCATACGTGTTTGCATTCGTTGCCGGAAGTCACCATCAGGCACAAACCTTGGATGTTGGAGTTTTTTCAGTTTTTCAAAATTCTCACGAGAGTTGATCGTTTCTTCTCCATGGATTGCAAGCTTTGGCTCGCCAGCAGTCACACGAGCCCAAGATTTCTCACCCTGGGGCCTGTTTCCCATACCTCCGACCCCACCCGCCATCGCAAGTGGGGCAGAGTTTGCGGGGCCGACGATGTTTCCCGGCGGACGCTCAGAATCGCCAGATCGCTCAGAATCGCCAGACGGCTCAGTCTAACGGCTAGTTCCTTGGAGAGCCAAGGAGTTGGGGGAGAGTATTAGAGCTGCTACAAAGGAAGGAGGATCCTCCCATGAAGAACTCAAGGCATTCATTGCTCATATTACTAGAGATGTGGAGTGATTATTTTGATAGTAATATTATTACTGTGTGGAAATAGTTTCCAAGGTTGTGTGTTTATTACCGGGTTTTGATCAGAAAATAATGTCATAGTTTTTTTTTAATAAAATGGATAAACCACATTTTATTTAATTTAGTTAAGATAGTTCGTTACATTGCTTGGCCAGAAAAGCAATAAAAAAAATACATATCTTCCCATTTATTCTCGCAGCAATCCACCTGCTCTTTTCCCAGTCTCATGCTTGGGCTATATCTCCCTCCGGTTGTTCCCCTCCATCATCATCTCTTTCTGGCATGGCAAAGGGAAATTCCAGACTTCGCTTGACCAAGTTCGTTGTCGCCTCTAGCTTTGCCATTTTCGCATCGGAGCTGCATTCAACTAAAATATGATGAGGAAAGAAATATCCTGAATAAATCTTAAGAAAACGAGTTGTTTATCCTGAAAACATCGTCTATTTCCCTCTACCCAAATACTCAATGTAATTGCTAGTACAACGATGTCCCATTTTTCTCGTAGAGTATTGTCCACCCCAGAGGAGGTACCCCTGGCGCCCCAAAGTGTCTTGATATCCAACTCACCGCTTCGTGATCGGAACAATGTCCTAAAGTGGTTCCAGATTTGTCTCACGAAGGGGCAAGAGATGATGATATGATATATTGATTCGTCTTTCTTCTCGCACAGGTAACATCTGGTGTGATCCCCTTTTCACTTCCTAATGTTATAGTTGTTGTATGTTTTACTTTTGTTTTTTTAAGGGATGTGGATGAATGTGTTGGAAATTAAACTTATTTTATAAAACATTTAGAGTTTATTATCCACTACTTTATATATATATATATATATATATATAAGTGGTTGTAAGAGTGGAGCACAAATTGTATATATTGTGTTTCTTGTAATCTCCCTCTTCCATTTCTTTTTTATGTTAAAATATATTAATACATTTTTATCTCTTCTTTTTATATGTGCTGTCCCATTTCTATTTCCAACAACTGGATCCCGATTTGGAAAATTACAAACATATTGTTAAAAATATTATTGAGTAAATGGTCAAATAAGTCTGTTGAATTTCTAGATCTTCTGAAAACGACATGGAAATGGAAACTTGCGAAAAGGTCCAGCGACTTGCAACAGAGAAACAGACTAGATTCATGGTTGAGCTGAGAAGATACAAGTTGAAGGAGTTGGACAATGATTTAGGTCCTTTCAAAGTTGCCTAAAATTGCAAGTTTACCAAGCTTGCCAGAAATTTAAATAGATTGCCCAATTCACTTTCCAGAAATTTAAATATTAAGACTTTTGACTTTTGGTTTATTAGTTTATATAAGGGTTAAAGCCATTTTTGGTCTCTGAAAATGGGACCAATATTCATTTCCATCCCAAAATTTAAAATTTGTTCAATATGGTCCCTATGTATTGCATATTTTGACATTCAAGTCCCTATATATTCCATATTTTGGTATTTTTGGTCTCTATTACTGACATGGCTGCCATGTGGAATACCAATGAAATGCATATAATCTTTTTATTATTATGTTTAGGTCGTTATTTTGCTGATGTGGAGTGATAAGTGGCAGTATATGCTGATATGGACCGTATTGAACAAATTTTAAATTTTTGGAATGAAAATGAACATTGGTCCCATTTTCAAGGACCAAAAATGGTTTTAACCCTTTATATAACTCACTCATGTTGAAAAGAAACTGTTGCAGAGAAATATAGAAGAAAAGATTAAGCGTAGAGAGAGAGATTCACAGATGCACTCAGAGAAAAACAACTTTCATATCATAGATGATTCACATACATACGTACAAACCCAAACTATGTAACATATTATAAGCCTGTTTGGATTGGCTTCCAAAAAAAGTGTTTAACTTATAAAATAATATTTTTTTCCAAAACTGATTTTTTCATAAACACCATATGACTAACTTCTGAAAAAAGCAGTGTTTGAGCTTTTTTTTGGAGCTTTTGCTTTTTTAAAGAGCTAATCCAAATAGGTTTTTTTTTAGCCCATAAGATCTTAACTTTAAAAAAAAAAGCACTTCTGGACTCAAAAAAAAACTAATCCAAACAGATCCTATATAAGATAATAACTTAACATTAACTGAAGGTCTTCTCCACTACATACACTAACTCAACACGTATATAATGGAACTATAACCGCTGCTTACTCATGGTTGAATCTTCGCGTAGATTGCCACCTGTACAACTAGTTGAATTTTCAATCACATCTCTACAGAAACATTCCAGGTTTGATGGGTTTACAAACATTTCAGGACATAGCTTTTCGAAGGCAATGACAAGGATGTTACTCGCGTGGAAGAGTGGAAAACTAGTTCGAACTGTGCAGAAGAAAGGAAGCATTCGGAAGAGCAGAGTAAAACTGCTCGGCTCAAAGGAAACCACTCTGCTCAAATTGTCGAGTGAAAGATCAAGGCAGAAAAAAGAGAGAGAATAGCACACATAATTTACGTGGAAACCCTACAAATGAGGGAAAACCACGAAGCACCCAGGCAGCAAATAATCCACTAAAAACTCCAAGCAAGAACATATAATCAACAGGAAGAGAGAAATTTAGATCAAAGAAGTAACAAACTCAGACCGCAGCTTGAGCAAATAAACTCTATGACAACAAGAACTTCAACGTCCTTTTTCCCCCAACGACCTTCTCCTTCCTCCTTCTTGCTTGATCTCATTCAAAGTGTGCTTCTCAAACTCTATCTCTTATCATCACTCACCAGTGAAGCTTCACCTCCTTTTATATAACTCTGGTGAGATTTCCAAAGCACATTTTCCTATGACTTGTATAACACTCCACTGTCACACCATGCTGCCTGCATGCCATCATATCTCTTGTAGTCCCAAGACATCTTTATCTGACACCAAACTTCTCCTATCTTGGGATAAAAACAATGTGTACTCTTGACCAGAACCCCAGATCCTGGCATGTCATAAGTCTACTTTCGTTCTCTGCCTTGGATCTTGGTCCTCTGACTCTGTATGTGTACCAAGCAACAGCTACTCGGCTACACTACCTTTTGTCGAGTGGCATTCCACTTTGCCATCAGTCAGCTCTGTCTTTGTGCACTATGCCTAGAATTTTGCTCGGCAAGCTTCTACTTGGTCTTGGACTACTCGGCCGTCTGCATTTCAGTCGGCTCGTTTCTTCTCAGCTACTACTTCTACTTGGCAACCAACTTGGTCTTGGACCTTATCCCAACAAATTAAGGAAATTCAGAATCAACTATTCTACACATCTTATTCTCTCGTATACTCATCTTATCTGGTATGTTTTTGTACTCTTAAGTGGTCTAGATTAAGTATTTGACACTAATATGGTTTTATGGTGAGCTATCAAGAATGTTCTCATTCAACCATTTCTATGACATTTACAATTACAACCTTCATAAAGGCCTACACATGTGAAATTCGTCAAATTTTCCACCTTTTGTTTTGGCTCAAGTTTTTTTTTTATTGATACATTGTAGAATCAGTGTTATGAGAATTTGCTAGTTTTGATTCATCTATCATTTTGTGTGGAAAGGTGTGACATCTATAACCTCTGATTTATAATGAATTTTGGTACTGATTCCTATTCTTTCAAGTCATACTCTTGTGAAAGATATACTCTTTGTTACCTTTCCCTTATCTTTAATGAGGATGGCTAGCAATCCAGAAGTATGAAGGTGTCTTCTTTTTTTGACAAAGGCGACAAGCGCCCCCACGAGGGAAGTCAATGATGGGCTCAGCCGCGGAGCCACCTCAACGGGCCTAAGCCCCATCTTGCAAAAGGGATTCGATCCTGGTTCATCCGAGAGAATCCCAACCTCTTAGCAATGGAATCCGGTACCAATAGACCTAGTTGTCATTGATTTAAAGGTGTCTTCTTATACGATTGTTTATATGCTTAAGTGAGATGAAATTATTCATAATTTTCGTTCTGTTTGTTGCATCTTATTTTGTCTTTGATTCCTTTTCTGAGCTATAGAAAAACAGTAATGGGATGTGCCTCTCTATTTCTTGTTTTCACCAAGGAACAATATGAAGTGAAGGATGATGATACAAGTATCTAATGTTGCCAAAGACCCACGGGTCGAGCGGCAAATGTCCTCCGCACCCTGGTAGTAGAACTGAGTTCGAATCCTCTTGGTGAGTGCATCATGCTAGGATTTGTAGTCATTCGGGCCCGTACTATACGGGACCCAGTGATAGTCCTGCCTGCGCGTGTCCTATCTGGGTGCGATTTATCGCTTATTCAAAAAAAAAAGTATCTAATGTTGCTTGGTTATTATATTTTTCAACAAGTAAAACTCTAAAAAGTTGTTTCAGTTGTCCATGCTTGAGGTTTTGCTTTTCAATAACATGTACTAAATAATTTAATTTTTTATTTTAAATTAGGACTTGTATAACCGGGCAATCATTCCACCTGTCAAGCCAGATTAAAAATCAATATTTCTGATACTATCTATTCTTCACAAATTAGCTCTGCTTTATATTTCTGAATATATCTGGTATTCAAATCATTACCTCTGAGGCTCAAAATTAACTAATGGCTATCCATTAAACATTTTTTTGTCATTGTTGATTTTTTTTTTTTTTGTTTTTTTGAAGTGGATGAATTTTATTTATTTATTTAATATTAAGAGTGTCGGAGATATGTAAAATAAAACATGCAATGAAACATATGAAAAATAGTTGATGTCTTGACCTAAATGCATGATGAGGATCTCTTGGTGTGTTTTCCCCGTGCCTAGTTGCCTATTGGTTGTTGATCATCTCTAAAGCGAGACTTCTATTGATAAGTGTCCTGGTTAGTCCCAATTTTATTCGTTTTGCTATATGAGTTGTGTCAAATCAAGGTATACTGAGGAAATAGATATGGGATTAGCTCTAAGCATTTTTCACCTCCACTCTATTAGGGGCGGCTCAAGGGTATAGCGAGTGAAACCACCGCTTTAAGCCCCCAAATTTTTAAAGCCTCATATTTATTTTTATCCTCTAAGATTTTTTTATTTTTTTAAATCTTATTATCATAACTATAATAATAAATGAGGATACATCATCTAGGGACATCCCTAGATGATGTATCCTCGCAATAAATTATTAAAATAAATTAATATTTAAAATTAAAATTAAAATTTTAATATATATTGGAGGCCTCATACAAAGTTTAAACCTTAAATTGTTTTTTAAAAAACTTATCATTATAATTATAATAATTATTTGTATGATAAATTAATATTTAAAATTTTTAATTTAATATCTATTGGAGGCCTCCTACTACATTTGAACCAAATAAAAAAAAAAACTTGATTCTTTTCCAAATGCATATATTATCTATAGAATAATGTTAAAGATTCATATTATCGTTGCTTCAACCGAAAAAAGTTTTTCAAAATTTAAATTAATAAAATCTCATCTAAGATCAACACTTTCTTAAGAAATATTAAATAGATTAGTCACATTATCAATGAAAAAAATGTTAGAACAAATTGATTATAAAAATTCAATTAATAACTTTGCATCTCAAAAAGTTAGAAAAAATATATATATATTTTGTTTGTAGTAGATAGGTTTTTCTATATTTTTCACAAAAAAAATCTCTTTTATAAAATAATCTATTATCTTTTTATTATTTAAATTTTTATTTGTTTGTTTAGATTTTTTTAGAGTAGTTATAGAGTTTTATTTTCCCATAATAATATAAGAGTTAGTATATAAAATAATTTAAAAAATATTTCATATAAGTATTTGTTAAAAAAATTAATAAACTATAATTTATATTAAGTAATTAAAAGCCTCATTTTCAAATTTTACTTTAGGCCTCCAACCCTCTTGAGCCGCCCCTGCACTCTACAGTGCAAGCTTTTTATGGTCAGAGCTATGTAGTCAAAACCAAACCTGACCATGGAGCTTAGTCGCTCCGGTTCGGTGTATAAAACTGGGGAAGGCAAACCTGGACTTAAATAGTGCGAACCAAGCTGTTCAACCAAGAACCGGATAATCCGAGGCTCGCTTTTTGCACAGGTTGAACAGGGCTAAAACTCTGCCCTTTTTTAAAAATAATTTTAATTCAAGCCCCCAAAAAACAACCCCTCGGTCCCAAGTCATGATTCCTCTCCACGTTTCTCTCTCTAACGCACTCATGAGTCGCGATCTCACAGGCGTCAACCTCGAAGGCTTGTTTGGAAAATGTTGGGATTTAGCCTTGTTTGACAATGGAATAAACCAGGTGGAATTGGTTGGGTGTGGGTTCCAATGCAGCCATATTTAGGCCAAAGGTGTAATAGCCGAGCGGCAAGGTCCCTTGCACACGAGAAGACAACCACGGTTCGATTCTCCTCTGTGACAAGGTGAGTGCACAAGGCGTGGGTCACCCAGTGGGTGTGGCCCATGCACACTGGAATAAATTCCACGTGGGATTGGTAGTCACGGGCGGTAAAGAACGGCTGCGGGAGTGAAACCCGCGGGCCTACGGGCCGCGGGCGGTAAAGAACGCCCCGGGAGTGAAACCCGTGATAGTCCGATCCTTGTGTACGTCCTATCTTGGTATGAATGGGGTTTATCCCCTTATCCAAAAAAAATAATAATAATAATAATTGAGTTTTAGGGGTTAAAGTATATCATATGGGTAATATAATGGTAGAATTGATGTGTTACCCACCAGCTCATAAGACCATAATGTCATTCATGTATTTAATGTTCCCTCCAAAAAATTTCAAAAAATTTCAAAATATTGTTGCATTGGAACCCATGCCCAACCGATTCTACTAGGTTTATTCCATTGTCAACTAAGGTGTATTGTATGGATTTGATTTTAATGTTAAATTTTTTTTATGAGATACATTTTATTTTCATATGGATTTAGTTTAAATGTTGTTAAACTTGTGTTTTAAATATGGAATGAGAGTCATGAAACTTGTTTTGTTTAATATATTTTGTGTATTTCATTCAAAAATTAGCTTATTATTTACTATATTATATTTTATATTTTTATTTATTAAATCCTGTTCGACCCGGTTCCCAGTTGGACATCTCAACCCTTGAATCTTAGCCTTCCACGGTTCAATGGTCTAGTCCGGTTCTGACTACCTAGGGTTTTAGATTAGCTTAGGTAAAAATGCTTTTTATTGATTGACTAAATGAACCAAGACTTATAGTAAGTTAGTATTCAACTAGATCCATATTCAACTCATTGAGGAAATCGACATTGGAACTCACTTCTTGTTACTTTGACCATGTATGTTTGTGTGTGGAGGCATAATGCTCAAACTCACTCCATTCATCCAACAATGATCAAGTGTGGCAACAAGTCAACTATTGTGTTGACAAAGAATCCAATCTTCCATGGAAGGAGCAATTAGCACATTGACATTAAAGTATTAAGAATTTAGTGAAGAAGAAGGAAATAGTGTTGGACTATTGCAAATCTAAAGAGCAAGTTACTAATATATTCACAAAGCCATTAAAGCCTGACATCTTAGGATGAAGGAAATACTTGGTATGCTAAGCTTGGTTTAGGAGAGGTTGATAAAGTTAATGATAAACACAAGCTCATATTTTTATCCTCTCACGAGTTAGATATTTTGAGTAAATGTTTTCATTATATCTAATTATGCATATAATGTTTTAGTCTTAGTCCAATCAAAGTTAGAAATAGATGTTTTAATCATATTTTTATCAAGGTACGAGTTGTCTCTAGAGACCTATAAATAAAATCCTACTCCACTCAGTTGTAATATAAAACACAAAAATTTGTGTTAAATAATAGAGAATCAATGAAGGTTTAAATTCTTCTCCACTAAATTTTTTTCTCTCATATTTCTAACTGGTTTCAAGTTGAATGTAAATATATATACATCTTGTTTTTTGATTTTCTATCGTTTGATAAATCAGATGCTTGTTGCAAACTTGCAATTGACAATGAGGTCAGGATATATATTTGTGTGAATATGATAATTATCGTGAAATAAAAAAAATATCTGATAATAAAATTGAAAATAAAAAGTAATTGATAAACATTCAAATTTTAAAACATAGCAAGTGAGTTTTATCTAAATGGTTTATGATATATGGTTTTAGTTTTTATAACTTTCTTTTGAAATTTATTTTTGTTATTTACTTATTGTTAAAATATGTGATTTATATTTGTTGTGAATACAGTGACAAAAAGATAGATGTCAGAACGAGCAAAACTTATTTTTATAATTTCTATATATCTAAACTTTAATATAAATATATATGATGTAACTCTAATTCGAATGATAATGAAAAATTTCTGTCACTTGCTACCATTGAAGTAGACATATTACTAAATCACTTAAATTTTCTGTGTGTTTTTTTCTTTAATTTCATCATAATTCCGGACCTTCCTTGTTGAAGTTGAAGATATTGTTTGCAAATTGCTTTTGTTAAGAAAGTTTATATACAGTAGGGCTCTTGATTGGGCAGGTCATTATTGCCTTATTCCACTCCATCTCCTTCTTTTGTTTTTTTTTTCTTATTTTTGTTGACAAGATATCAATGCCCTTGAACAATGCCTCGGGATCCGTTCTTTTAATAAAAATCTGTTTTCACTTTGGCTGAGTTGTTTCTTGCCTCCCAATTGTTCCTATAACTCGTGGTCTGTTGTGGTCTGTTTGACGTGTTGCGAGTCTTGCGACCTTGTCGTCTGCAACGACCATGGATTGACCTATCTCAATAAAAAAAAACCTACTGTGTTAGATGGGGCCAACTACCTGCAAAGTCGGTGGAGTTTTCTAACCAAAAACAAAAAAAGAAAAAAGACTGCCACTAATAAGTTACTAACTTGGGAAGCAAGTAAAATATGCCTGCTTTTGGTCAAAAAAAAAGTTCATGCAATCCTCAAACCATTTTCTACAGACTAGCTTCCAATATTGTCAATTAAATAACCATAAACAATCAAAACCCTCCATAACTGATTGCTCCAACAGAGAGGGGAAGATTAAACCAGCAGCCCGCCAACGTTGAATTCAGCAGCCTTCAAAACTAACATCAATTAAAGAAATTGAAAGATTAAAAAAATCCATCTTTTTTCATAGCAAAGCAGCGCATCTTGACTTGTGGACCTCTCCGTCCTTTCTTCCAACATCTTTGCATATAAATCTACTGACAACAGATTCGTCACGGTAAGAAGACTGTAAGAGCATCTCAATATGGAGCTTCCAAAGGAGATCAAGTCTATTCCAATACTAGTAGTTCCATTCCCAGCTCAAGGCCACCTCAACCAACTCCTCCACTTCTCCCTCACTCTCGCCTCCTATGGCTTTCCCGTCCACTTCGCCTCCTCCTCCGTCCACAACCGCCAAGCTCGTGACCGCATCCGAGGATGGAGCTCCAAATCCCTCCACAACATCACCTTCCACGATATCCCTATACCATCTCTCCCCTCCAACGACGTTCCTAACCCCAACTCGGCTCACAAGTTCCCTTCTCACATCCTCCCCGTATGGGATTCCGTCCTTCGCGACATCCGCTCACCTCTCTCATCCCTCCTCCACTCCCTCTCCTCCTCCACTCCCCGTCTCATCCTTGTCCACGACCCTCTAATGTCTTTCGTCGCCCAAGATGCCGCCGCCATCCCCTCCGTCGAGACTTACAAGTTCCAGTGCATCTCTGCCCTCACTCAACTCTCCTTCATCTGGGAAATCAATGGCAAAGCTTCTTCTTCTGAGGATAACGAGATCCTTTTCTCCCCATTAGAAGACACCATCCCTAAAGTGGTACAGGACTTTGCCAATGTTTATTACGTTGAGACACCCGCAGAAGGTATACTTCTCAACACCTGCCGCGCCATTGAAGGCCCTTTCATTGATCTACTTGGCAAAGAGAACAACTATATCGGCAAGAAGATGTTCGCTGTGGGGCCTATCAGTCCGGTTATAGTTCAGAGCCGTCAACGCCATGCATGTATGGAGTGGCTCGACAAGCAGCCGCCGGAGTCGGTGGTTTACGTGGCGTTCGGCAGCACGACGACGCTCTCCGACGAGCAGATAAAAGAGATAGCGTTAGGATTGGAGAGAAGCAAGCAGAGGTTTGTATGGGTTTTAAGGGATGCTGATAGAGGGGACGTGAGTGTAGTAGGGGAGCTTAAGAGGGAGAGGAGCTTGTTGACGGACTTTGATGAGAGGGTTGAAGGGGTTGGGATGGTGGTGAGAGGGTGGGCCCCGCAGCTTGACATACTGGCCCACCCTTCGACGGGGGCGTTCATGAGTCACTGTGGATGGAACTCGTGCATGGAGGGGATGAGCATGGGGTTGCCCATCTTGACGTGGCCCATGCACTCTGATCAGCCGAGGCAAGCTCTCATGATCACTGAGTACTTGAAGGTGGGTGTCATGGTGAGGGACTGGGGGAAAAGGAACGAGACTACCAAGGGAGAGGAGGTGGAGATGGCTGTCAAGAAGGTGATGGTTGATGAACAGGGGAAGGAGATTAGGAGGAGAGCTAAGGAGTTGGGGGAGAGTATTAGAGCTGCTACAAAGGAAGGAGGATCCTCCCATGAAGAACTCAATGCATTCATTGCTCATATTACCAGAAGAGTGGAGTGATTCTTTTGATAGTAATATTATTACTGTGTGGAAATAGTTTAATTTCCAAAGTTATGTGTTTATTCCAGGGTTTTGATCAGAGAATAATGTTATACTCTGTTGTTGTCTGTTTTACTTTAGCTTTTTAAGGGATGTGGATGAACTAGAGTCCTCCTTATCTGCAAGGATTGGTTGTCTAAATGGATCCATAGGAAATTTTCAAACATATGTTACAAAAATTATTAAGTAGAGTGGTCATAGAAGTCTCTTGTTTGAACTTCTAGAAAAAGACTTGGAAAAGGAAACTTGGGAAAAGTCCATCTTGCAAGGAAGAAACAGAGTGGATTCGTGGTTGAGCTGAAGATCAAGTTGAAGGAGAAGTTGGACAATGTTTTAGTTCCTTTCTCAGTTACATAAAATTGCAAGTTTACCAAGCTTTCCACACACAGTTTTTGATTAAATAGATTGCCTAATTCACTTTCCAGAAATTTACATATTAATACTTTTGACTTTTGTTTTTTTTTTTTAATTGCTATAAGAACTCCTTTTAGATTTGTTGTTTATATAGCTCACTCATGTTGAATAGAAACATTCCAGGTTTGACGGGTTTACAAACACATTTCAGGACAAGCTTTTCAAAGGCAATGCCAAGGAAATACAGCTATTTTACACAACTTTATTCTCTTATATACTCAACTTATCTGCTATGCTTTTGTACTCTTAAGTTGTCTAGATTAAGTATCTCACGCTAATCTGGTTTTATGGTGTGCTGTCAGTGTGGGATCGAAAATACGCGCCTGGCATCGTGTGACACCAAACGAGATATCGACGCACAAATATCGTATTTTTTAGTTTTGTGGGTTCTTCTATTCTACAATAAGTGGCTCTATTATTAATTACCCTGCGATTAATGTAGGAACCTCCGATTAAGGGCAAAAAATACAAATAAAGGCACTAGATAATAAAAGAAAATAGCTCATTCATTGCAAAAAAAAAAATAATTTATTACATATCAACATATATGCATAAATATATATATATATATATATGGATTTTATTGCACCACTTTTATCAACCATTTCGAGATGAATGTCACACCGCTGCCCCGAGATATCTACTTCACCGGCGCTTCAGAATTTGTATTTCATCAGCCGTTTCGAACTGTGTGTTTCTTCACCTGCCTCGAGAAGCGTGCCATTCAGATATTTGGAATTTATTAGTCGCCCCAAGGTGAACATTCTACTGCCGCCTCTAGACTAGTGCCACCCTAAGATTTGCATTTTTTTGGGCCACTTCGACATGTGTCTTTCGATGCCGCCTCAAGATTTATATTTGATCATCCGTCTCAAGTTCTTATCCAAATGGTATAATGAATATATGTTGTTTTGATGGAATAGAATGAAATTTGTGTTTCATTTAATGCTTTTACTAGATTGAAATTCACATTGACTTTGTTACAGTGAATCTCTTGTCTTAGTGAAAGCCAAATTTCCTTGAACGAATCTCCATGCATGTCCAACGTTAGGGAAATTCCCACTAAGGACCACCATGGCAACGCCTATGCCATTAATAAAAAAAATTTTATCATTATTATTATTATTGAGTGGAGCCCGGCTGGCCATGCTACTCTTGAAACTATTTGGCACAATCTATTGCCAGATTCATGAAGCCATGTTTTGTTTTGACTTTTGAGAATCAAGTCATTTGACTTTGCCATAATCTTAGTGTTAAGTATCACCAGGTGGTCATATCTTCATCTCATTATTTTTAGTATAGTTATTTTTATGCTAACAGGCATTGATTCAAGGGAGCATATTGTGCATATAAGGGCCAGATTTTGAAATGCTTTGCAAGATTTTACAGTAGCTTGTTTCTGCAGCCCATGTATGAACAATAAACATCATTTGTCCCACTTGTGAATACCAATAATCAAATGACTTCAATATTCCCATTTAATTCATTCAACTTATAGATAAGAACTTCTTGAAGGGGTAAAAAAAGAGAAGCCTCCCTCATCTTCTTCCCTTGCAAATGTCTAACAGCCCCTTCTTGTGGCAATCAGCAACTCAGCAGCAGCTGCAACGGCAAAAGCAAGCAGCAGCACAACCGCGGCATTGGTAGCACACAGCAGCCCCAACACAATGGCGGCATCACAGCAATCAGCACCATGACCAGCAGCACAGCAGCAGCAGCGGCGACATAGCAGCATGGCAACAGCGTGGCGGCAACAGCAAACTGCAGCAAGCAGCAATTTGGCAACAACAACATGGCAGCAGCATCCTCTTTTGATTGCATGGCTGCAATGGCACAACATCCCAAATAACTTTGCAATCTTGTCCTCCCTTTCCATCATAAGTTCATTGTAGCCTTCAATGTTCTTCTCCAGGTTTATCAAGAAGTCTTGGTTTCAGCTTTCCAACATCCAATAGATCTCTCGAGCATTGCATCATGGGCGTGGACAGCGTCAAGACCTAACGGGAGGCTATGGCGCTGCAGCTTGAGAGAGCGTCCATGGCACCTGCAGGAGCTCGGCAGGGAAGGGTTGAGCTTCATGATTTGTTACCATCAAGTAAGCACTGCACATCTTTTTTTGTTTGATGGATAAGAAGATAGCATCTTTGCATATCAACATCAGTAGCCATCACCAGTCCATTAGGAAGTAATCCAGGTTCACCCAATTGGTGTATCATTTCAAGCAATTAGAATGTTTTGGAGCCAGGAGCAGCACACTTGTCGAAAGAGCTCTTCGCCATCACTCTCTTTGATTTCAACAAGGAATATCAAATAGGAAACGGATCAATAGATGGAACGATCAATCGAAGGCGGCTTCAGAGATTTTGGGATCAAATTCACCTCAAGCTTGCGGAGGTCAGAGTTGAGCTGCCCAGGAAAACGGAAGCAGCATGTAATGCCACTTATGGCGGCAAAGATCAAATGATTATCACCAAAACTGGAGTAGTGAGCTTGAGAGTATGGTAGCAAATGTCATGGAGGGCTTCATTGTCCAGAACCATGCACTCATCTGCATTCTCCACCAGCTTCGGAGATGGGAACATAGAAAATGCGAAGTTATCATGATCTTGGGCTCTTCATAATTTCTGCTCAGCTTCTGGCAACTCATGGTCTTAGCCACACCATTCACATTCTAAGAATTAATTCTAGTGACACTGTAGATAAGTGATGGTCAATCAGTGAAATCAGAGACAACAATAACGCTTTTCTTCAGCTTCTTTCAAGAGCAAAGCTCTACTGGCGACAAGCAGTGTACTTGTGGACATAGCGCTTGGCCACTTTCCCCAGAACAAGGACAGAGACATCGACCAAGATGATGGTGTTGTAGCCAAACCGGGCTTCAGTCAGGAGTAAGTCTTGTCTCGAACGCACCGCGTGATAGCGCCATGGTTTTATGCAGGGCTGGCGATTTGGATGCAGCATAGAACCGGATGGTCCTCGACTCCATATCATCAATCTCAAGAGCACGATCTTGCCGTCAAACGTCGCGACGAGCTGGGAGACCTTGGGTTTCGTCTCGGAGACCTCGGTAGTGGGGTGTAGGCAGCCATGGGAAAGGAGATCCATGTGAACGTTGTCAATGGTGGTGCCGGCGAAGGAGATTGTGATGTAGGGATAGGATTGACTGAGAAGGAGGATTGGCACCCGGAATCCATCAACGACGACAGAGCGGCGATTTCCTCCGGCAAGCCAAAGTAAAGATCTTCAGGGAATCCTCGATTTCTGATTCCGTGGAAGTGTCGCCAACGGGAGAGGCCGAGGTCCTTGAAAACTTGGAACTTGGGATTAGAGTTCTATGTAGATTGAAACAAGGTCACCATGTATGTCAAGAGATGAGTTTCTGGATTTGGGGTTCCTCGATCGAAACCATTAGAGGAGAGGGGTATTGCGAAGGGACGAAGCATGGTCATTGTGCTTCTTCTCCAGCGGCATCAGAGACCATGGATTCGGCGGTGATTTTAGGCATCGGGCGGCAGGCGGCGGCCAAGAGACGGAGAAGAACGGGAGGGGAGAATCCCCTTCTTCATTTTATTTATTAAATATAATATATAATATATAAATTAATCACTCCTTTTTTTTATATATATATATCATCTCCTTGTGACTCCCAGCCTCACTCGCCCTCAATTATAGGTGTACTTATGTCCCCTGAATCTCCAGTATGATCGAAAAGGTGGGGTTCTAAGGCTGTAGATATATATTATATAGAAGTAAAAGAAGATCACCCCCTTTTTTTTTTGGAGGATTTTTTTTTTTGTGGTTGATGATGGAAAAAAAATGATCTCCTTTCCTCGATTGGCTAATTTCTTTCTCTGCCCGGTGATAGCAGCGAGCCTCTCCCCATAAGAGAAATCAGACCAAGAGTTCCCTCTCCCTTTTTCTGGCCTCCTCCCTTTTTAACATAATTTTTATCCTTATCCAACCAAGAGAAACCTCGTCCGAGAGATCGCAACCTTCACCCCAAAAGGATAAGATCAAATCCACATTTAAACTTTAAATTTCAAAATTTAATTAAAATTTAATTAAATATTGATTAAATTTTAATCAAATTTCAAAATAACTTTTGCCTTGAAATTTGTATTTGGGCATCTTGGGATTTGTGTTATCTATTTTTTTTTTAATTTTTATAAATACCTCGAAATATGCTCTCGGGCTATTTTGAAATTTAGGATCGCCTCAGGATATGTGTTCGGGCTATCCTGAAATTTGATATTGCCTCGAGATATGTTCTCGGGGGCAATTTTGGAATTTAGGGTTGCCTCGAGATATATGTTCTCAGGGGCAATTTTGGGATTTAAGATTGCCTCGAGATATGTGTTCTCAGGCTATCTTGAAATTTATGCCCTACGCCCGCCTCGGGGCTTGTACCCTTGGCATGCCTGGGATACAACCAACTATATATTTTTATCTTGAAATATTTTACTTTCAAAATATTTCATTTAAATTTAGAGCCATGAAAATTTTCATTTTGACCCTTGAGACACTTATTTATTATTATTATTTATTAATTTTTTTTTTTTGATATAAACAGTCAGGAAATGTTCTCATTCAGCCATTCCTATGACAGTTACAATTACAACCTTCATAAAGGCTTACATATGTGAAATTTGTCAAACTTTCCACATTATGTTTTAGCTCAAGTTGCTTTTTTGGATACATTGTAGAATCAGTGTCCTGAGAATCTGCTAGTTTTGATTTATCTATCATTTTGTGTGGAAAGGTGTGACATCTATAACCTCTGATTTATAATGAATTTAGGTACTAATTACTGTTCTTTCAAGTGATACTATTGTGAAAGATATGCTCTTTGTTACCTTTTCCTTAATCTTTAATGAGGATAACTAGCAATCCAGAAGTATGAAGGTGTCATTCTAGGTAAGATTGTTTACATGCTTAATTAAGATAGATGAAATTAATTATAATCTTCTTTTTGTTTGTTATATAATTTATCTTTAATGAGTATCCAAGATGATATCTCATGGTGTATATTGTTCGCAGATGATATTGTCCTTCTGGATTGTTGAAAAATTTGTTGATTGATGGATGTGCTGATTAAATGATTGATATGACTGAGGCGTGCAAGTTGCATTGTCCTTAAGAACAATTTCGCCTCCTTTCTCGGTGCAGTAGGATTAAAGCGGCAATGTTCTCCCAGGATACAACAGTCGGCTTCCTCAGATTCGTGCACTTGAATTGAAGAAAGCGAGTGCTTTTGATTTGCTCCAGAATAAGGAAGTGAATGAAGAAGGATGCAGGAAGAAGCAGAATGAATTTCTGTAATGTGAAAGGGAGGATAGGGTTCCCTTCTATTAGACCGGAATGCAGAGGGACACAACACCTTGAAGCAACAGCTCAAAAGGAAAAACGAAGAGAAGCATTGGTTTAGAAAAGAAGCAATGAATAAAAGCATTTGTTGACTGTCGGGAAAACGCAGCATCTGTTGATCGTTGGACTCTTGGAAAACACAGTAATCGTTGGGAAATAGGAACACTCATTTTGGTTAAACAGTGACCAACAAAGAAATCCATGCATTCGTGTGCGCACCATGCGCCCACACGAGTTCGGAATTTTCAAGCCAAACTGGACCCGGATTTGCACCCCCCTGCGCACGCGCGTGTAAGAGAGCATATCCACCAAACAAGGCTAACATAATACTAGTGTGGAACATATATAAAGAGGGTGCATGTTTTGTAAATAGGCAATGGGGTACTAAACTTATTCTAGAAAGTAGAGGCTTTAGGTTAAGTAGAAGTAAGACATAATATATGCACTGTAATTTTAATCTAAGTAGGAGAGATAAAAGGGAAGTGAAACTAGGTGGGGTAGTAATGTCTAAGGTTAACCATTTGAAGTATTTAGGTTCCATTTTTCAGGATAATGGGATGATAGATGAAGATGTAACCCATAGAATCAAAGTTGGATGGTTGAAATGGAGAAGTGCCATGGGTGTGTTATGTGATAAGAAGATGTCTAACAAAGTGAAGAGAAAATTCTATAGGACAGTAGTTAGACCATCCATGTTATACGGGAGCGAGTGTTGGGCAACTAAAGTTCAACCTATTCATAAGATGAATGTGGCAAAAATGAGGTTGTTAAGGTGGATGAGTGGTCATACAAGATTAGACAAGATTAGAAATGAGCACATTCAACAAAAAGTGCAAGCTGCACCAATTGAAGATAAAATAAGAGAAGGGCATTTAAGGTGATTTGGACACGTATGCCGGAGACCCCCAGGTGCTCCGGTTCGAAAATGTGATAGTTTAGTTATAGAAGGTAAGAAGAGGGGTAGAGGTAGGCCTAGAATTATATGGAGAGAGGTAGTGTCTAATGTTAAATATTAAGCCTAATCTTGCTTTTGACAGAGCGACATGGAGAAAAAGAATCCATATATATTGCCGACCCTATCTAGTACGGGATTATGGATAAGTCGGTTAAAAATCTATTTTTCATTAGCTTTGTTTCAAGGATACTTTTCTGCTTTAACATGCCAAGCCTTCATGGAATTATTTGTTTATGATTATTTATTATTTATGTTTTTTTAATGTATTTATTAATTTATTATTATTATTATTATTATTTATCTATTTACATTTTGAAGAACAATATGGAGACAGAGAATCCATATAGCCGACCATATCCAGTATAAGATTAGGACTTAGTTGTTGTTGTTGTTGTATATAATTTAGCTTATTTTGTGCTTGATTTTTTTTTTTTTTTTAGCTCTAGAAAAGCAGTAATGGGATGTGCCTCTGTATTTCTTGCTTTCGCTGAGAAACAAAATGAAGTAAAGGATGAGGATATGCAATGTTGCTTGGTTGTTATATATTTCAACAAGTAAAACTCTATAAACTTGTTTCAGTTGTCTATGCTTGAGGTTTTGCTTCTTAATAACATGTACTAAATAATTTAATTTTTTGATAAAATTAGGACTTGTATTACAGGGCAAGCATTCCACTTGCCAAGCCAGATTAGAAATCAAATCAATATTTCTGATACCATCTATTCTTCACAAAGTAGCTCTGCTTAATAAATCTGGTATTCAAATCAATATCAAGGTAGCAACAGCAAGTCAATTCTTCATCTCATACAATTTAAATGTTTGGTGCTTCAACAATTGCAACTATAATGACCACAAGACAGGTAAATCATTATCCCGGAGGCCTATAATTAACTAATGTCTATCCATCAGCCATTAAACATTTTTGGACATTGTTGCAGTTTGTGAGGATCTTCTTTTCATGTGTCTAGTTGCATAGGTAGTTGCATCCTCGAGATTTGAATACAATTTTGGGTTTGAATTGTTTTGACTTTTGATCTATAGAAAGCTAATCCTGTGCATAGAAAAGAGAAAGGGGTATCTGTCAAATAGACATGTATTGTGTATGTCCATGTCGATATGGCCAGGAGTGTAATCGCGCCTAGCCGAGATGACTCGAGAATCCAAGGAAGTCGGCCTGGCACGAAACATGGCCTAGTAAGTATAGGTTCATGATATGGCGGACAGGCATGTGGCCGGCATACGGGCCGACCCATTAATTCACGAGAGAAGTCGTCCCGAACTCCACGAACCCGTGAGGAGTCTCGACCGCGACACCACTAGGTGACCGCCCGATCTCCGAGCACAACGCCTCTGTTTCGCTGCCAGATCTCCAAGCGCAACGCCTCCGGTTCGCCATCTGAACTCCGACAGCGACGCCTCCAGATCTCCTCTAATCTTCGACTGCAACGCCTCCAGATCTCAATCAGGTACCTCCATCTTCCTGTCTCCCTCTCTCCCTCTGTACCTCCATCTATCAGATATGGTGTTTGTTCTTTAGGATTTTTAGGGTGTTTTAGATCTTGATTAGGGGTTTCTTTGGATTTTGTTGTGATTCTTTGATGCGTGTTGTTTGAGAAGTGATTGGTGGTTTGATGGCCTGAAAGCGTTATGTTTATCTAGTGGAAATCCGGAAATCCGGAAATCCGTGGAAAAGCGCTGCATTTGAATGGATGAAATATTGATATTCATGGATTCTTCTTGCTCTTTTTTGGGTTTCTTTTTTGTATATATATATTTTTTTCAATGTGAGTGAGAGAGAGTGATTGGGATTCAAAGATCGTTTCTTTGGATTTTTTGTGATGATGGTTTCTTTCTTTTTGAACTTGATGGGTTTGCCCCCTCATGTGAGCTTTTAGTTGTGAAATTTCGATCTAGAGCTTTGCTTTGCTTGACTTTTACGGTTTAGAATAATGATGTTGTTGCTTTCTTTTGCAAGTTTGCTTTGATTTTGCAAGATTTTTGATCCATTATCGGAGAAGTTTATTGCGTAAATGAAAGCATTTTTTATACTAATTAAGTTAGGATTTTGTTTATTTCTGATAGAGTGAAACCGTGAAAGAGTATGTGTTTTTGTTTTTTTTCTGAACATGAAAGTTAACAAAGTTTATGATTTTATAGATTCTATAAACACAGGTGACAAATGTTTGAAGAGCAATAAAATGAGTGGCTAGGGGCATATCTAGATTGCATATTCTGAAGACTACTGATAATAAGTGTTGTGAAAAGGGTTGAGGAGTTGTTATCTGAATTTTGCTTTTAGTAATTCTGGATAGGAGGATGTAGCACTGAAATAGGAATAAGATTGATTGTCTTAAAAATATTTAAAATTGTTTAGATTGCATTTTCTGTAAACAGATTCATAACAATGTTTTAAATTGGTCCATGTTATAGCTTTTTTTTTTATATAGAAAATGGAGGATATGTCATTGATAGAATGAAAGATTAGAGCAAAAATTAATAATAATAATAATAATAATAATAACAGAATTTGCTGAAAGGTAGGAATGATATATTTGTATTGAATGAATTGAACAAGTTAATTATGTGGTGTGGTTGGAATGAGGGGAATTGGTAGCTTTTTGTTTCTCTTTTTCACTACCTCTTTGGGCTATATTTTTTCCTCTTTGTTTTGATCTCATCGATCTATTTTTTTTTTAATTTCAGGGAATGAGAATAAATGACTCTTAATTTCTTTGATTCATTGTTTTCTATCATTTATTAATTTTGACACCTACCTAGCTTAACATAGCTATATATCTTTCTTAAAAATATTATCAATCATCTAATTTAGCATAAAAAGGATTCTAATGTAGCTACCAGTATGTTCTTGTTTGACTTCCTTGTAAATAAATGTTTAATGTCTAGGATGGCTAGGGATAACTTGGACGATGTCATGATCAACGTCAATATATCGGTGGAGATCCTTGTTGTCGTACTTATTATGTTAAGGACATTACATGAACGAGGGGATACTACTCAAGGTTTGAGAATCCGTGACAAAGTAGCGGAGGATATGTAGCGTGATTACAATTGACGAGTGCACGCTTAGACTGTAACAAATTATTAGGTTTTCCAAAATGTACTTTAACGAACTAGTTGTTGTGAACCTGCTAACTTTTGACTTTTGCCTGCTACTCTTAAAGCAATGGTTGTAAAATTTTCAGCTCTTTCCTTGTTGCATGTTATTTTATGATGTTGGAAATATGTGTTGATGGGAACCTTTAAAATTAATAGCAAAGTTGAATTCATAGGGTTATGAATTTGTATGCTCATTAAAGATTACTTACAGTATTGATGTCGGGATTTAGATGAATATTATATTAATGTTGGAAACATATTGATGATGTTGTGAACCTGGTAACATTAAATTGTAGGATGGCTAGGGGTAACTTGGATGAAGTCATGATCGGCATCAATATATCAGTGGTGGTGACTTATGTTGCCATACTTATCATGTTAAGACGAAGAAAAAACGACACACATTACGTCGGGAACCTTCAGCGATTAGAGATATCCATAGGAATGCGCATATGTGCAGAATATTAGATGGAGGAGTGTATAATTGTGTCGAATATATAAGAATGAGGAAGGACACTTTTCTAAGGCTATGTTTTGTTCTACGAGGGCGTGGCCATTTAAATGATACTATCCACATGTCCGTTGAAGAACAAGTGGCGATATTCTTGCATATAGTGGGGCACCATGCTAAGAATCGATCAATGAAAATTGATTTCATTAGATCAGGTGCTACGGTGAGCCTGTATTTCAATGTTGTGCTACAGGCTATATGCGAAATTAGAGATGAATTTGTGAAGCAACCCGGCGTTTCACTACATCCGGATATAGAGTCTAACCCACTTTGGTTTCCTTACTTCAAGGTATTATCCACTATATGTCCTTAGTTTTTTGAAAATTTTTAGTTTAAGTGTCTAATAAGTTTTAACTATTTAGGATTGCATTGGTTTCCTTGATGGGACCCATATAGATGCAAGGGTGCCTATAGCTCTCCAAAGCAAATTCCGGGGACGCAAAGGGATTACACAAAATGTGCTTGCCGCATGTGACCCAAACCTAAAATTTGTATATGTCCTCGCTGGTTGGGAAGGCTCAGCAAATGATTATCTAGTTTTGAAAGATGCGCTATCCGGTCCAGCGCCGTATGGTCTATCAGTTCCCTCAGGTTTAATTCCATACTCAAAATTGTACACTTTTACCCAATTTTGCAGTTTAGAGTTTTCACTAAAAACTTCTCCATTATTAATGTTAGGTAAATATTAACTCGTTGATGCCGGTTACACAACAACAAAAGGGTTCATCTCCCCTTATCAAGGCGTTAGGTATCATCTAAAGGAACAAGTAGGTCGTACACCGACAGATTCAAGGGAGCTTTTTAATCTCCGTCATTCTCAACTCAGACCAAGGATAGAGAGAGCTTTCGGAATTCTTAAGAGTCGGTTCAGGATTCTAGATTCGAGACCATTCTACCCACTTCCTACACAAGTGGACCTTGTCCTTGCTTGTTGCGTGTTGCACAATTTCATAAAAGATATTGATCTGGGTGGCACTTTCTTGGATGAAGAAGTTCCTACCGAAGAAGTTTTGACCGAGGATAGTCCAATGACATCACGTGAACGAAGGGACATTGGACAAGGTTGGAGACTAATCCGTGATAAAATAGCGGAGGCGATGTGGCGTGATTACATTTCACAGGGGCACGCATAGATTTTCAAAGTGTCTTAGGTTTTGCAAAATGTGCTTTTATGAACTTTAACATTTTGTCTCCATAAACCCTTCACAGCAAGAAAAACAAGGTTTTTATGATCAGTAGTGGGGCACAAATTAAAACATTATGTGTCAGTAAAAATCATTGGTCTTTGAATGGTTTTTGAGTTCTACACTTTCATAAATTGGAAGCATGTTTGTTCATATTTTCTGTGGTGCTGGTTCTGAATGTTTGCAGCTTTTTGTTCAAATTAATTTTCTATGGTGTTGGTTTTGAAAGTTTGCAGCTTTTTCTTTCTTTATGTTGTTCTTGTTGTAAAGTTGTTATCTTTCCTGATGAATTGATGCTATGTTGTATATTATAATATCTTGTGAAACATGATTTTTTTCTTTTTACTTTTTAACTAAATTTTTGAAGATGTTTGAGATGGTGATTGATGATTTCTTTGAATCTGAATCCAAATGTTTTGAACTTACTTTAAAATAAAGAATTTCTTTTTCTGATTGTGTATACAGTGGTGAATAATTAAGCAATTTCTGAAGAATTTCTGCTGTTTTTACTGTCAAATGAACATAGATTAATAAAGAATTTCTGAAGATGTTTGAGATGAGTGAATGATAATTTCTTTGTTCTGCTTTGAATCACAATTAAATGAAAGCCAATTTTGTCAAACTTGGTACTTATTTTCAATTGAATAATGTTTGTTGAATTCCTGCTGTTTTTAATGTCAAATGATGCTATGTTGTATATTATACTATCTTGCGAAACATGATTTTTTTCTATTTAATTTTTAACTAAATTTCTAAAGATGTTTGAGATGGTGATTGATGATTTCTTTGAATCTGAATCCAAATGTTTTGAACATACATTAAAATGAATGGTGGAGGTTGGGTTGGGTGGTTTGTATGTTGTGCAGATTTCTGGTTGGTGCTAAATAAGCATATGTATGCATGGGTGCCCCTGTAGTTTCTTATCTTTGAATATTGCCTCTATGGTGAATGTGTTGCATTCATAATATTGTCAACTTAGAAATTCTACTAGGTTTGTTGACTTAGAAAGCCTTGTGCCTCTTGATAGATAGATAATCCATAAGCATATCTATGATTCTCACATTGCCAATGACTAGATCATATCATTAATTCACTACAAGAAATCAAGCATTTTGCGGCAACCATTTAGCGGCGGTTTATATAAAACCGCCGCTATATACATGTAATTAGCGGCCGCATTCCTCATAACCGCCACGAATTGTGAGAATCCCTAACGACACCATATTCCGATCCGAAACGATCTGCCATCCGCCCTCTCTCTATTTTTCTCAAGGATCTGATCCGCCGTCCACTCTCTCCCCCTATTTTTCTCAAGCCCTAACCCTAATCTGATCCGATCCGCCATCCACTTGCACTTTGCCTCGCTGTCCCACGACTGTCTTTGAGTATATCCTCTCCTTCGTCTCCGTCAAGGTTTTCCCTTACAGTTCTCTAATCCCTTACAGGAGCGCTGTGGTGGCTATGGTGGGCAAGAACTACCAAGTGATAGCCAATGATCGGAGGCTTGGAGTCAACCTCCAGACTATCGCCACCGATTTCCAGAGGATACAACGCGACCCCGATTTCATGAATAAGACATAATTTTTTAGGTTCGAGGACAAAAAGAACACCTTCATTTAGAATCTCTTGTCACCTCGACTCCTCCACGATTTCTGATACTCAGCATTATGGTTTTCCTAGGGTTAGGGTTTTGGGAGCCGCGTTTCCCACCGGAACCGGAAGCAGTGCGAAGCCATGGTCGGGGGTTCGCTGTGTCCGTCGAGAGATCATCCTCTCTAAGTCTTCCCCATGAACTTTCCCTCCCTCTCATGGAGTGAATTTGGGTTTCTACAACTTCCTCCCTTTTTTCTGGTAGCTTTCTTATCCTCTGTGTCTTTATATGTTTATGCATCGATTTGCTGAAGTTGTTGTATTGGGTACTTCATTTATGTGAGATTTTTTGTTCTTTGTTATATGTGTTCATTGAATTGGATATGGTTGACCTTTCCTGTTGCTCATTTTGGTGCTAAAAGTATTGGAGTTGTCGATGCATATCATAGTTAGGGCTTTTCTTCTGCTGTTATGTGGTTGACTATACAATTGTTTGATTTCATTTTTTTAATCTTTTATACAAATGATGTCAAGAGTTATTTTATATGCATATGATGTGAAGAGATCTATTTCCTTTTTAATTGTTGTGTATTGCTTTGTAGTTGCAGCAGTGTTGGTATGGAGATGTACAATGGTTCTAATCAATTGATGACTGAGACATATATGATTGTAAATTTTGGTGAAATAGGTTATAAAATTATGCCAAATATTCAGTTGTGTGAGGTGCCCATAAGGTGTTCGATGTTATGCTTAAATAAAATATTGATGAATGTATGCGAAATGTTTTGATGGACATCTTGTGAGTTTGCTTGGACAAAGAGTCAGTTCACTTCAATGTCGCTAGAAAGAAATCAATTCAATCTAAATGCATGCTAATGAAGTAGCTGTTGCTGCAGCTATGAAAGCAAA